>OX031008.1:31362817-32581832 GCA_943735925.1 Pollenia amentaria | reverse complement strand
TCAAGTGATTTCAAACAACGTGCTTTTAAAATCACACGTGTGATTTTGTGGTGATCTGAAAGTCACACTTTTTTTGTGTTTTTCGCTGTGCTTTCACACTGAAGAATACAAAAACGAAAATCACATGATTTGAAATCATCAAGTGATTTTCAAAACAGGCCTGATAGTTGATATTACTAGTAATTTATTTTAATTGCACAAAATTTACTAATATATGTACATTTATCTTTGTATATATTTTTAAAAATATATCACATGTTATTAGATCAAACATATATGTATTGTGTTATCTTTATCAAGGTGGCAACACATTTTTTGTATAAATATCTTTTTTTTAAAACTTTTAGTGTACATTTTCAACTTTTTATTTTTACAGCTTTTTATAATTTTTTTTTTAACTTCTTAATTAAACTTCCTAAAATAATTTCAATACCAAAGTGAAACGATTACTTTTGACCGATACTTCTTGGCACTCGGATGCTAAATATCGATGCGAAAAATACTTGTTTCTTATATAAAAGTATCGAATATTTACTTGTATTGACTCGTATCGTTTCCTCCCTATACAGAAGGCTGCTTACTATGGGATCTAAGGTAAATTATGGGCCGTATATCACAAAATTGCATGACATTACGAGTCAAACTTTCCTAATATCTATATCTGCTATGGTTTTAGGCATATTTAATTAATTTTCCAGAGGGGGATTTATATAAGGCCTATGGTTAATTATGGACCGATCATATCGAAATTTATTAGTGTAATTGCTGGTCCTACAAAATTGACGTACCAAATTGTATTATGATAGCATTATTTATTTCCAAAAGTGAAAAAATAAAAATTTCGAGGCAATACACTATTAATGAAGAAATGAGATATATTTATGCATACATATATACAGCGAAAATGCACGTCTTGTTTGCAAGTAGATGTTTATGAACTGTTGCATATAATTCTTATTTAATCATTTTTACAAAAACAGTTACTGAATACTTGTAAATAGGACGATCTTAAAAGTAATAGTATAACATTACTTACAAAAAAAAAAAATTAATTATTTATAATATGATTTGATAAAAAAAACTTCAAAATCTATGTATATCAAATATGTTTGTCTTCAAATGATCTTGGAGACCGTTTCTATATGGGGCATAAGTTCAATACCATAATATATTACCAATTATAAAAGTTATGGTAGCCAAATTTTATATCAATACCAACATTTACAATATTTTAGGATGTGGTATTTTTATAGGAGCTTTGGTCACATACGGACCTATTGTAATAACATTTTATTACAATAGGTCCATATTTGACCAGATACTTGGTTACATAAATTATGTAGCAATTAAATACTTTTAAGCCGAATTTAATATTCACTCAGCAGTAAGTCTGCGTACAAGCCATTGATATGTTTATCAGAACTTAAAAAGTAAAAACATTTTCGTTAAAAATTTATGTAAAAAAATTTATTTTATTCGTCTATTAGGATTAGTTCTAAACATATTTGTACTTGTACTACAATATTTGCACTTGCACTACAAAGGAAACTAACAGCCTATTCAAAAAGGCATATGGGCATTTCCTCCGAATGGTCAACCAGGATGGAAAAATAAAATGTTGATAATCATCGTGTTTTATTGTTAATAATTATGAAAAAGTCTGTTTTTATAATAGAATGGTATACATATATGACGTGAGCCAAGATAGCGTCGACGAAATAGCGTCGAATTTGGGAATTTAAAAACCGGGAAACCAAAATACCCAAATAATGGGGATTTGCAGTATATGAACAAAAAGTTAGCGTCGAATTTAGGAATTTAAAAAGGGGAAGTACAAATATATTTATATTTTTAATAAAAATTCAAAAAATATTTACCACAGGCTTTTGCACGGTATAAACCACAGATTACTTTATTTTGAAAAAATAAAAAACCAAATATTTGAATCCCTGAAGAAGCTATCCATTGAGAAAGCGAAATATTGGATAAAAAATAAATAATTTTTTATATAATTGACCTTGCGCTTGAATATTTATTATATCAAACTTATTAAAAGGTCGAAGAAAATAAAACTAAATAATTTATTCAACATTTTTCATTTTTTCGAATTTATTCTATGAGTTAAATTTCAGTTATGTATTTTATAAAGCTTTTTGTAATAGCTCTATTCCTTTAATGATTTTATAAATGACTTTATACACTACCAGACTATTATATTGTATTTTCTTGTTACATTTTACCTTAGCTGGCCGTAGCGGGCCAGAAAATGCATTACATTCTGCTGGTGTCTAATAATTGTAAATTTTTCTGTACATAAATATACTTCATTGCTATCCAACGGAAAGCTAAGGAAAAATGTAACAAGAAAATACAATATAATAGTCTGGTAGTGTATAAAGTCATTTATAAAAACATTTAAGGAATAGAGCTATTACAAAGCTTTATTAAATACATAACTAAAATTTAACTCATAGAATAAATTCGAAAAAATGAAAAATGTTGAATATAATAAAGTTGCTTATGAAAAAGAAATAATTCCCAATATCTGAATATAAAATTTTTCCGAATTTATGGGACATAAAATATAATAGGTATAAAAACAAATTAAATAAAAACTATGTTTTGTTTGTTTTGTAGTAGTATATTCACAAAGAACGCATTACTAATGTTTCGTTTTTAGTGTCATCGTCTGTGGTAAAAACTGAAACATAAGTATTAACACGTGTTTCGACAAATGTTGTAGTGATCTTGGTAGCAGTGATTGAATTTTAAAATTTTAATATTGTGCCATGATCGCGATAGAAGCAATTTTTGCTGTAAATTTTCTGATTCTTTACAGCTTTAACGATTGTTAATAAATATTAAACTTTTCTATCATGCCGCTATTCGCAAATTTTTGCAAATTTCCGCTCATTTTTTTTTTTTTATCAAATTTTTTCCATTTCTTATAGTGTTAGGGACTTTTAATAAATTTTATTGGTTGTTTGAATTATAAAAATTTTTCGCGAATTGTCGCTATTTTTGCAAATTTTATTTAGTTTTTTTAGGGTTTGTTTCCAAGTTTGCAATTTTTCGCGAATTTTAGCCATGTCTGAGATAAAAGCGATTTTTTCGTGTGATTCTTTACAGCTTTAACGATTTTTAATAAATACAAGTAAAATTGTTGGGTTTTTATATAAAATTATTAGCCACATAAAAAAATGCGCATTTATTTAGAACAAAACTCTAAATTTTATAAAAAAAAGTGTTTTTTTTAAGGATATAAAAGTAAAAATAGCAAAAACTGATATATTTTTTATTTAATTAAAAATAATTTATAAATACCAAGAGAAAAAAAAAATTATCGAATGGGATTTGAACCCGTCAACACTCAGACGATTACTTGTGACATAAC
Organism: Pollenia amentaria; assembly: GCA_943735925.1. Taxonomy (NCBI): domain Eukaryota; kingdom Metazoa; phylum Arthropoda; class Insecta; order Diptera; family Polleniidae; genus Pollenia; species Pollenia amentaria. Next base: position 32,578,438 of record OX031008.1, on the reverse strand, counting down.
GGCTAGACCACTCGACCACTGGTACGCATGCGAACTTTACTTTAATATAAGTAAATAAGCCGTGGAATATTTTTTTCATATAAGCAAATATCTTTGTGTGAGTTTGTTGTTTGGGTATGAAAGGTGAATATGCGAAAAAGGGAGTTTCCGAGTTTTTCAGCAAATATGTTCTTCTAAAAATTTCCGATCTTTTGATATATAAGACGTATCCATAGGTCATGTAACAGCTCTAAAAATTTTTGGAGTATTTTGCTAATAACTTAACCATTTCTTAACCGATTTGGCAGATTTATATACCCACGTCTTTAGGAAGAAAAACCATTTACTTAGATTATAAAATTTTTATTTTGGGCATTACTCTTCTATTTTTGGGAAAACGTTTCAGGGTTTGCGGGAAATATATGCTGCTAAAAAATTTGTATTTGTATTTGTAATTGGTATATAAAACGTGTTCATATGTCATACTAGGCCCTAAAATTTAAAATTTTGAGTTTTTTCAATAATGTCTTTGTACGGGAGGTACCACACCCACTTTTCCAATCGCGCCCATATTTTGTGGGATACTGTGTATTGATAACCGATATGTTTGTACCTTATTTGGGGACTTTATCTCGTTTCGTTCTCATGATACACAGAAATATATAACGTCTTTTTATGGGAAGCACCACACCCACTTCTTCAATATTCAATTGGCAAGCAACATGTTTGTACTTTGTGTTGAAAGCCGTAGCTCTTGCCGCTCTCGAGATATGCAGAAAAAAATAATTTAAAAAACAACAACATGGGATTTATGGAAAAAATTAGAGGTAGTCGTGGTTTTTTGCTCATATCTCAGCCATTTATGGACCGATCTTCCTGAATTTCAATAGCAAACAATTCCGGTCTATATGTGACATAAATGTATAAAAACCTAGCCTCCATCATATCTTGGTTCTTCAGAAAACCCATTTCAACGGACGGACAGACGGACAACCGGATTTGAACTTGCCTTCTCATAAGAAGCCAGAATATACATATATACTTTATATGGTCTTAGATCAATATTGTAGAAATTACAAACGGAATGACAAAGTTATATATACCCTTTTACCTTCGGTGAAGGGTATAATAAAACTTTTCTCCTTTTCCTTATTATTATTAATCGACCTTTTTATGATTATATTTTCAAAAATTTTTTCTCCTATAGCTACCTATAGACAGGCTTTTAAGGTCTATGTTTTTATTCTTAATTAAATAAATGGCAATTTATCGCATTTTATCAATGTCTTTCCTACGTTTCGTTGGGATTTTCCAACTTCCTCAGGGACTAAATTTTATTATTGGTAAATTATTTCTTTTCTTTCCGTCTACATTATTCTTAAATTTATATCACAATTTTGTATTTGTAAAGTTGGACAACACAACACAAAACTTAAGTAGATAAATTGAAACAATTGTAAACAAAAATCTAATATCACAATTTACTTGTTTTTATCACAGACTTATTGCAACTACAGACAGGGCACTATTAACACTGTTGATTTATATGGGACGAAATGTGCAATGCCTTATGCCATTAGTAAGGGATTTTTTTCAGAATAAATCAAGCTACCCTTTTTGAGAGCACAAAATTTTTAAGAAACGAACATCAAATTTAATTTTTTTTTTATTAAAAACTGAAAACAAAACAAACCAACTGTCTTAATTTTAGAGATTTGCTTTAAAAAACGATAAACAATCGACATCGTTACATTGCTGTTATGGCATACAAGTTTTGTATCGAATTGATGACGACGTCGATAAAAATGTATTTTGATATTAAATTGATGACGACGACGATGACGTTAAATGGAATAAGGATGATTAAATCAAAAACATATTGCATATAACTAGTTGTAAATTATTATAACTTATCGTTACATTAAATAAGAAAGGGCGTACACTTGTTTAAGTTTGAGACATTAAACTTGATAAAAAGACAGCCATTGTTTACTAAACTTTAGTAAATTTTCTTAAGTTTTAGTTAATATTTTTTTGAGCTTAGTTTTAGAACTGTAAGAAATGTAGGACATTTCCTTGTTTACGATAAATTAAATTTTTAATCGAGTAAGCAATAATCAGGGAAAACGCAAATAAGCCTATGATACTGTATGTATAGAAAAATTTTAAGTGTTAATCTTTGGGGCCCATGGGCAGTAATATAAAGGAATAGAAAGCTCCTAAACGGATAAATCTACTGTTTTTACCTCCATTAGTCGCACAAGGAAAAACTTATATAAAATGGCTTATTTGTGGTTTCCCTTCTTAAAAATGTTGTGCTCTCAAGAGGGTTCTTGACTTATTCTGAAAAATTCCCTTACTAATGGCGTACAGCATTGCATCTTTATAACGGCGATGATTGCCGAAAAGAGCAAAAAAGTGACGTCAAAATTGCAAAAATAGCATAAAACTGATTAAAAGCCCCTAAAACCATAAGGAATGTCGAAAATTTCATAAAAATGGCTAAATTAGCGGAGATTCGCGAATAGCGACATGATACAAAAGTTTAATATTTATTAAAAATCGTTAAAGCTGTAAAGAATCCGAAAATTTACAGCAAAAATTGCTTCTATCGCGAACATGGCACAATATTAAAATTTTAAAATTCAATCACTGCTACCAAGATCACTACAACATTTGTCGAAACACGTGTTAATACTTATGTTTCAGTTTTTACCACAGACGATGACACTAGCGGTATTCAACCTTTGTATTAAGTATACAACTCTGTTATATTTAATACGATTTTATACTTCAAAGCGTGAGTGTCTTTTTCCTATGCACTGTAAATTAATGAATTTTCTGAGTGAGAGAAAGAGACAGATAAAGTTTCTTCAACTGTTTTATTCTGGTAAATTCACACACTTTGTTTACTACTACTTTTTGTGGGATTTTTCAACCACAGCGTAGTATTTTTTAGTCTAATACATTTTGTTGTTGCAGTGTTGTAAATGTTAGTATTTTTACTAAAATTATAATATTAACAAGGTCTACAAGGGACTTTACAATCAAGGGTGAATTCCGCTACTAAAAACGAAACATTAGTAATGCGTTCTTTGTGAATATACTACTACATAGGGATGGGCAATAAATATCGATATATCAAAATATCGATATTTAAAAAAATTATAATCGACGAATATCGAATTTGATATTTTTAAGATCACTTTATAATAAAATTCAACATTTTAACCGTTTCTCAACTGCTTACAATACTGTAGTTTTTTAAGAATTGCATCATATGTTCTTTAACTAATATTAAGAAAATAAAGGCGTTTTTCCATTGTACATTTTCATAGATTACACAGGTCAGTTTTGTCTTGGTTTTTTAAGAGATGACAACAAAAAAATAAGCGCGGAAAAAATATTCTGGAAAGGGTTCCTAGATTTATGCAAAGAATCGACTCATGAAAGTTGGAATGTTAATAATAAAAAAAATATTTTGTTTTTTTTTTTTTATTTGAGCATGTTCTTATATATTAATAATAAAATATTGCACAGTTTACTTGTATAGTATGTGTTACAAGTTTTGTTTACCGGCAGTATATAATCCGGCATTATATAATCCTAATTATTTTTTAAAATTTCATATGGCGAATAAATAAAAACTTTTTTGTATTCTTTACTTTTTTTACAATTTTTTTGTAATATGTAATACGTTTGTGCCTATGTAAAAATGTATTGTCATAGGTATATTAAGTTTTTAAATTTAGTAATAATTTCAGCTTAATACGTTCGATACATCGATATTTTTAATTGATATATATCGATACTCTTAAAAAATATCGATACGATATATATCGATATATTTTTTCAATTTGCCCATCCCTACTACTACAAAACAAACAAAACATAGTTTTTATTTAATTTGTTTTTATACCTATTATATTTTATGTCCCATAAATTTGGAAAAATTTTATATTCAATTATAATTGATTTCCAATTCTCACAATTTGCAATTGTTGCCATTTTCCGATTTCTTTCTTCATATTTTTTTGTCCGAGAGTTGCAAAAGCACCTCACTCAACAACTGCTCTCAACAGAATGAGAAAGAAAAAACCGTCAACATCGCCACACACGATGAAACATTGCGTTTGGAAACATATAATATAAAAATTGATATTTGAGAAACCAAAAAGGTAACAAGAATTTCAACCAGAAACATTCCCACACACGGCGCAATATTTAGTGAAACATGCCCATGTTTCGACAAATGTTGCCTCGTCTGTGGGTAATTTATTACTTAAAGGGCATAATAAACCACACAAATTGCTTGGCAAACATGTACTTTGTTTTTGCTTCTGTTTGCCAATAAACAACACAGTCATATTTCGTACAAACATAAATTTTTCATTTTTGTTTTATTTTCAATGAATGCAGACGACGATTGTGTTGCGGCAATTTGGCTCGCTGTTTGTTTAAAACGGAGAAAAAATATAAATGAAAAAAAAAAATAATTTTGTAGTAAAGAGTACTCTAACAACGAGCTGTTTTGGGGCAAACAATGCTATTAAAAAAATTACAATTTACGCTGAAAATGATTTCATGCTTCTTCTTCTACGTCTTTACTCTCCAAAGTTTTCGCTGAAATGATTACTTTTGGCACTAGACTCAACAAAAAGTTTGACAAATATCCAACATGTCTGCCAAATATTAAAAATTTTTAATATTTCTACAAACATTGCTTCAAATGTTTGTCCAAACAGCAAACACCCCAATTAACAACACAAAATATTTGTACAAATGTAAAATTGTGACATGTTTGCCAAGCTATTTGTGTGGTTTATTACGCCCTTAAAGGCTAGTTTACAAAAAAATATTTCGCGCCATTTATGTCAATGACGCCTTTCAATCTGTCAGTGCTAGAAAAGTACTGCAAATTGAGCGCTTTTTTTATATTAAACTAACTTCAACAAAATGGCATAAATCAGTAAAGATATTTACTGACCATTTTGGATGAACCCAGATTTCTCGGAAACTGTCCGAACGATTTTTTGCACACATCGCTCATTTTGTCCAGAAAACTATTTACTTTCAGAAAATATATAGTTTATACCGTGCAAAAGCCTGTGTTCCATGGCATAAATCAGTAAAGATTTTTACTGACCATTTTGGATGAACCCAGATTTCTCGGAAACTGTCCGAACGATTTTTTGCACGCATCGCTCATTTAGTCCAGAAAACTATTTACTTTCACAAAATATATGTATAGTTTATACCGTGCAAAAGCCTGTGGTAAATATTTTTTGAATTTTTATTAAAAATACAAATATATTTGTACTTCCCCTTTTTAAATTCGACGCTAACTTTTTGTTCATATACTGCAAATCCCCATTGGTTGGGTATTTTGGTTTCCCGGTTTTTAAATTCCCAAATTCGACGGTATTTCGTCGACGCTATCTTGGCTCACGTGTATATGATATGCTATGATATATCAGCTGTTTTGTAAAGGTGTTTTGAGTAAGTTTGGCTGGAAACTGGAAAATTTAATATAATCTTTTTAAGCTACTTCTAAAGACATTTTTATATTTAATTATTTTACATGCAAAAAGTTTTTTATGTTTGCACTCTTTCTTTAAAATGTCTCTATTACAATCAATTAAGAAAAGTGTAAGAAGAACAAAAAATTTCAATTAACGGCTAAAACGTATGGAAAAATTGTCCGTTCGCGACTGATACTTAAGCCAATTAAACAAGAACAATAGAGATATTTTATTATGTAAATACTTGATAGAGACCTACAATAATACACTTTTTAAATAAGTAAATCACGTTTGAATATTCTGTTCCATTTCACAGATTTTGCCATTTCACTACTGTCAGCCAAAGTTGAATTCTATTTTGTTTATAACTATCATTTTGAAAACTTAAACTCGATGAAATCCATCTTTTGCACTAAACATAGAGCTACCAAAATGCTATCGAATCTCAAAAAAAATGCTAGGAAAAGTTTTGTTTTCTATATTATTCGTGACAACAGGCAATTCCCATATGCAAAAGTCTACGTACAAACGTTTTTTGATTCAAATTTTTAATTTAACAAAATTAATATCAAGTTGATATTAATTTTTGTTAGATAACCTCCGCTAAACGTTTTGGCATAGAATCTACTACCCTTGAAGTCTCTTAAACGGAAAATTTGTACCATGTTGTTTCATAGATATTTAGATTAATGATACGTTATTTTGTTTTAAGAAATAACAATTCTTATGGCCAATTTTCAGGATTGACATTAAAACACATTTATGTTTAAAATCGTTTTAAATACAAAATTCTCTTCTTCACTTAACACTTAAATGAAACTTAAGTCACCGAAGTGGTACATTTAAATTCAACTTAAGATTCCATTGGATTAACTTAGCAAGGTGGCCTCAATATCACAACAATACAAAAACAACAGACAAAGTAATAACAACCAGTTGTTTTTTTGAGACCACCTTTTAAATTTACACTTTTTTATGATATTTTTTTGTATTTAGTAGTGCTACCATACTTTTATCTTAATTAAATAAGACTTTTCATATAAAACTCAAAAAATCAATCTGTAATTAAATACGATTTAAGTTTTTATGAAAATTAACATTATATAGATTTAAATACTATCCTGAAAATTCGGCATTAATAACGTAAAGGCCGTGTCAGATACAACTTTGTCGCTTTGCGTGACGTTTCTACCTTCGGCAGAAAAACGCAAAGCAAAAGGTGTATGCCACAATGAAAACTTTGACAACACTCACGCATTGTTTGTTTACTTATAAAAGCGGTTGGTAATTCGTACATTTAATTATTTGTTACAAAAATTAAAGTTTAATTGGACGGTTTTTTGGAATTGAATTTGGCAAAAAAAATTTAAAAAAAAGAAAATTATACTAGCCAATTGTCAAAGCGCGCAAAAAGATGAGAGTTGGCTAATTTTTTGCTTCGCTCCGCTTTGAAAGTACTTTATGTAACATGTTTCGTATAAGTATGTATATTTTATCTTAGATGTCAAAGCGAATCGGTAACGCAACGCGAAGCAAAAGTTTTATCTGACATGGCCTTAAGTCCTTTACTTGTCAGCTTTTGGAAATACGTTGCTTGTGACCAAGGCGAATTCAACTACAGGTGGTGTCGATACTACAACAATCCAAAAACAACAGAAACTACATAGAGTTTTTTTCATTGCATTGTTAGTGTTTACGGCTCGAAATGTCAAACATTACTAGCAAAACACTAACAAGTCAAAACAAATTAGTTCGAACTGTCAAAACCAAATGGCGTTTTGACACCACCTGTAGTTGAATTCGCCTTGCTTGTGACTTACATGGAGGCCACACGATAAATTTTCGTCTTTCAATTCCTTTCAATTTACTCTCACTCACACTTTTAACTATCCATTTGTTTGGAAATTTTACGTTCAATTTAACAGCTGATTAGAAGTTTAGTGAGCAAATTTTTCGTTTGTCAGTATAAGTTGTTTTCTTGATGACATCTTGAAAGTAAATTACTTAAAAATTGCGTGCAGCCTACGTCACAGCTTTCAATTTATGTAAATTTAGACAAACAGTATATGTAAAAGGCTATCAATAAAAAGTTGATCGTGTGGCCGCAGGGTTAAAGTGACGATATGTGTATGTGCGTAACTACTTTGGCACTTGGTTTATTTTACTTTTTTACCCAAAAAAATAATATTTAAAAAAAATTAAGAAAAATCGTTTACACATGTAAAAATTTCGATTAAACTAAACAGATCCATTTTTTATGCATTACAGTGTTATGTTATTATATTTATCTTTTTTTTTTTACTTCTTAATTTTTTTTAATTAGTAATTAGCTTATAACTTGGAATCCAATCTTCTAAGTCATGATGAAACAAATTAAAAGCGGATAACATGGACTGACAGATATCTACTTTCAGTATATTTGACAAATTAATATAATTCATTGCCAAAATAAAAAATATTTTGTTCAAAAGAGAGTAAAAGGGGTACACAAAAATACAAAATGGAATTTAATACACAGGGGTAAAGAAAGTGGCACGGCAGTCAAAAAAGGGGCAAAATGCGACTTAAGTCGCATTACGTTTGAAGTTTGAATAAAATAAAAAAAATTACGGCCCATTATGCGTTAAGTTGAATTTAACTACAAAAACCATACATTATGGTCACTGCTTGACCGACTTTATTTCGAAGATGTACGGCCCGATAACGCCGCCAGCCCATAAACCACACCAAACAGTCACTATTTGTGGGTGCATCGCAGTGATGATAACCGTACGCTGCAAGGTAATATCATTTAAAATACGGCAATTTAAAAAAATTTGGGTTTTTACGATATTTTCCCCTAAAAGTTTTTTTTTCAGTATTTATTTATTGAATCTTCATATATTAAATATGAACTAACAATAATGGTCACTTCTTCTTAAGCGAGTGTGGCCGCCATAATTTAAAATATTTCGAGCAAATGGATTTGGGTGCAGTCCTTTTTAAATAGTTTACTGCATATTTCGTTATAGTTTTTACTAATGGCACATTGAGATCCTTGGGGATATTTGAGTTTTTGACGTACCAGGGGGCGGCTGTGATTATTCGAAGAAGTTTATTTTGGCGCCTTTGAATTTTTTCGATGTTAGAAGCCGAGGCATTGCCCCATAAGTGAATACCGTGGCACCAAATTGGATTTAAGATAGAGTTTTAAAGTAGAAGTTTGCAATCGAGACTAAGAACAGAATTTCTTCCAATAAGTCAATTAATTTGAATTGCTTTTAGGTTCATTTGAGTTAATTTAGCTTCTATATGCCATTTCCACGTTAAACGCTGATCTAGATGTATACCGAGGTATTTTACATGCTAGTTTTGGGGTATTATTTGATTATTTATTTTAATAGGGCGGCATGTTTCCCAACGCAATGTGAATGTTATATGTGCGCATTTTTGCTCATTGATCTTTATCCTCCATTTTTTAACCGCCTTTCTAGTTCAAATATATGATCCTGTAAGTAACGAGATGTTTCTTGACAGTTTGCGTGTACGCTTAGAAAAGCTGTGTCATCCGCAAATGTTTAGGTATGGGTGCAGCTGTTTGTTGGCAAGTCCGAAGTATAAATTTAGTACAATAGAGGGTCCAGGATGCTGCCTTGTGGGACTCCAGCGTTAATTGGCTGTGGAGAACTTAAAAATTCGCCTTCTTTAATAATAAATTGACGACCGACTAACAGCTTTCTAACAGCTTGTGTATGTTTGCTGGTAAGTTTTGCAATTTATGTAATAATCCTTCATGCCAGACTTTATCAAAAGCTTGAGACACATCAATGAAGAGTGCTGAGCAATATTTTGTTTCTTCAAAGGCTTTTCTTATGTCATTTACTATTCGATGAGTTTGTTCAATTGTGCTGTGTTTTCTTCTATAACCGAATTGATGGTTTGGAATACATCTATTTTCATTTAAAATCGGCTTTAATTTTGACACTAGTAGTTTCTCAAATAGTTTTGAAATATTGATGATAAGCTAATAGGTCTGTATGACTCAACTTTTGTGTGATCCTTTCCTGGCTTTGGTATCATGGTTGCTAAGGAGACCTTCCATTCTTTAGGGTATTATTGAAGGCGTAAAATAGCATTGAAAATAAAAGGAATAATTTTTTTTGCTATACTTGGTAGCTCCAAAAGCATTTTATTACTGATCTTATCAATACCGGGAGCCTTCTTGGTCTTTAAATCACAAATACCCTTTCCGATTTCTCTTAACTCGAATCTTAGGGGAATAGCTGCTCTAACATTAACAGGCGGTAGCTCGAGTGCTATATCGTGAGATGTATTAAGGGTAAACACGTTTTTCAGATGATGAACAAACAGATTTCCTTTTTCAATGTCATCTCTTGCCCAACTTGCATTCAAGATTCTTAATGGTGGCTTAGATATAACTGGTCTATTGAGATTTCTAGCTGCACGCCATAATGAGTAGTCTGATTGTGGAGTTGCATCAAGTTCCTTAAGATATTTTTCCAGGGAAGCCATTTTATGGCTAGTTTGATATAACTGTCAAAATTAACAATAGCGAGATCCACCCTCTCCGGTGTACTAAGCGGAATATTTTCTGTGCAATGGGCACTAAGATATTTTTTATATTTTAACCAATTTATTTGTGTGGCTGACGTCGCTAAGTAACCAGACGTAGCTACAATTCTGTTTGGGTTCATTAAAGTTTCAATTGTAGGTGTGTGATCGGAAGATAGTTCTTAGGAAGCTTCAACATGAATCGTTTCTAAGGGGATGTTTTTAACCACGTAAAAATCGATGACATCTGGAAATTTTTTGCTGATCAGTAGGCCAATAAGTTGGTTGTCCGCTCGCGACCACATTTAAAGTCATTTTAGAGATTGTTTTGTACAAAACACGACCCCTAAAAGTGAAAAATAAAAATTTCGAGTTTATACCGTCTTTATGATCAAGTGAGATATTGAATTTCCTAAAATACCGTCTTAGTGGATCGATTTGACCAACCTCCGGTCCAAATTCAGTTTCAGTGGGTTAGGCTGTGCGATGATGAATCAGGCAGTCAGTCGAGTCATTAAAGTATCAACCAGTGGTGTTATACGGCCATTTTCTGCAAATCGAAATCACGTGAAATTGAAAACGATGAAGATTTTCAATTGAATTTTTGTAAAAATGAACGTAGCTTTTCCTAGTTTCAAAAGTAGTTAACACTGTATTTACACGTGAAAGTACTTTCATGAAATTTCTGTATACGTATTACAAATAAAAATTTCAATTAAATGGACGACTTTCTTGAAAATTTCTTGTGCGATTACACAGGAAAGTGAAAGTTCATTTTTAAAATGACATCAAAGCGAAAAGTTGCAAAAATTATTTAACTTCTAGAATTAAAAAAACTAGAAATGGAAGGTATATGTATGATTTATTATACATATCCCATAAAATTGGGTATGCACATTAAAAATTTATTAATTTAATTATACTTTGATGTTTTAATTTTTTCTTCATGCGTGTTGTTTTGATTACTACCTAATGAGAGTTGCCAAAGTTATCACATACACAAATTTATAGGGCAATAGTTGGAAATAATTATTATGTTAACTTTTTAATAACATTTTTGTGTTTTATAACACGCAATGTCATTTTTTATGTATATTTGAAGAAAAATATTATAAATACATTCATACATACACACAAGAAAATACATAGGTTAAATTACCTAAAAATATGGTATAAAATTAAATAAGCGCAAGGAAAGCATGGAATTATCTAAGTTTCTTAGGTAATATAACTACATATTAAATTAGGTAATTTCTATGTTCGAAAAAGTAAGAAAATTTACCAATATTTGAAAAGTTATTTTATTTTTGGAAAATCATCTAATGACGATTTATTTTCTGAGGAATATGTTGCATAAATGTTACATGTTCTACATTTTTGTGTTCGTTTGTAAAAAATAAAACTGTGGGAAACATTTTCAAGTTCTTTTGTGGATATGTTGGTGAAAAACATGCGAAACATGTTGCACATTTAACCCACACTTTTACTTTAGGTGTTTAAACTGCCCTGTTTTATAACTTTGGCACTTCTACTTTGTTCGCACAACCAAGGTTTTATTTTGTTTGTCATAACACAAACTGCTTAGAATTTTGTGAAAATATTGCTTAAAAACAATATATCAAAATGTTGACACATTAAAATAAAAAATTGTATGTATATTATTATCGTTTTAAGTGCTGGTTCACACTGTTCAAGTCTTAGCCGTCAAGTCTTGAGTTTATAGGATAGAAAGGAAAAGAAATGGAATTCTCTTTGCCCTTATATCCTAAAAGCTCAAGACCTGACGGCTGAAACTTTAACTGTTTGAACCAGCACTAACTTTTTCCAAGCCATTAGTAATGTCAATATTGGTTACAAAACCGCAATAGCTTGCATAAACTGCTCAAATAGCTAATGACGTACATTAATAATAAAAGTTTAATAGTTTTAAATAAAAGCAACTAATTTTGTTCTATTGAAGTTGCACAACATGCAAAATTTTGTTGTAAAGTAAGCATATTTGAAAAGACTATATACTTGTTTCAGTTACTCACTTTAAATAAAATTAACTTCCTTATTCATTTCATTGTAATATGCTATGTATCAATTCATAATGTATAACAATTAACTAAATTATCTACTGAAACATTTTACTTGATTGTCTTTCTAAATCTATATATCGCTCATTTGCTGCAACGTCGTAATTATTCAAAAAATACATTTCGAAATAAACGGGTTTAAAATTTTTGATTTGCTTGATCCACTTGAAAAAAACGACACATTTTTTTTTAAACGGAGAAAGTATAAAATATTTAAGATGCGACCATTATTATCAATTATGTATTTATGCCTTGGTAAAATTACCTAGATTATTTTTTGTGTGTACAAAATAAATTAAATTTACAATTATTATTTTACCACAATCCTGTAAATTTGTATAAGTCTGTTTAGTGGGCAACTTTGTTTACCGCTCTGTCATTTTACTTTCAGAAAGTGTCAAAAAATTACTTTCTTGAAAAAATCGTTGAAAGCTGAGTGGAAAGTAAAAAAATGGGAGTGTATTAGTGAAAAAGTGTGAGTGTATTGCGACTTTCATGAAATTACTTTCACGTGTAAATGCTAGGTAAGGTAGAGAAACGTGATCTTCAAAGTATGAGGGTGCCCCGGTAGGCTAGCTGGTAGTGAGCTAGTCTATCAGTACCGGGGTTGCGGGTTCGATTCCCGCCAGAGACTCTGGTCTCCTGCAGACAAGTAAAAAGCTTCGCGGGATTTAGTGTAGGAATAATAATAATAAAGGTATATTTTTATGAACATTGAACACGGGGGAGTTTTCGAAAGTTGTTCGATTTTAATTCCACGTGATTTCGGTTTCTAGAACATGGCTGATAAACTTTTTTTTGAAAATTCCCTACGCAACCGGAAAAAATCCCTATTTTTCCCTATGCAGCCCGAAAAATCCATATTTTTCCTTACGCGCTGAAAAAATTGTGCCTACATTTCATGACTAAAGTCAGACCTAACTAATATTTGACGAAAAAATCCAAAAGATCTTGACCAGTATATTAATAAAATTTTAGCTTAATTTTTAACGAATTCTATTGGTTTACTAAACTTTATTTTTAAGATTTTTTATCTGTATTGTCATGTTCCAGTGATAGAGATAGGTAATTTCTACTAAAGGGAGAAAATTTAATTTTCATTCAAATTTTTCATTTTGCTGACTACAGTCCAAAAGTTTTTGATCCCCAATCTTAAAACAAACATTTTCATTAAAAAAACCGCAAAAACTGTAACTCGGTACAGTTTTACGACGCCAAGCCATTAACCAATGCGAGGTGACACCGCAAAACGCACGAAAAGTAGACAAACAAGAACGACCTGATTGTCCTTAAAAATAATGACAACGAGCGCGAACTGCTTTCCCACTCAGAGCAGTTTTAAGAGAGCATTTCAAATTTAAAAAGCTTATGAATACTGTTTTGATTAAAAACGTTTTCGTACGGTAATTTCTTCTTAAAACGGTATTTTTAAGAGGGCCATATGGTAATGAAAAAATAAAAGTTAACATCACTGGTGCATCAGCTTTTTAACAATCACTCGTGCATTTTTATTTGCCCAAGTGCGGCAATCCTGCTTGTTAGTGTTGGTTCACACTCTTCAAGTTTTAGCCGTCAAGTCTTGAGTTTTCAAGAGAGGTAGGGAGAGAAACGGCATTCTATTTTCCCTTCTCTCCTAAAAGCTCAAGACTTGACGGCTAAAACTTGAAGAGTGTGAAACAGCACTTAACGAATCCACTGTGGTCACAAAGTGCACGAAATGCATTTTGATTTGAACGTCCATTTTCGTTAAAGGCTTCAAAAATCTTAACGCGCTGCTCAACCAAAGAGCTACGGCAAAGAATTTAACACGATCAAATGCTTGTCATGCCGGCGAATTTAAATTTTTGGACCTTCATGGTACCATTTTTTTAAATTTATTAAAACAACAAAAAAAAGTACATAAAAATTCAATTGAAAAAAAAAACTTAACATTAACATACATTATATATACTTATAATAAAATAAGGTACATAAAAGTCTTATAAATATAGGAGATCAAAATCAGGTACTTATTTGTTTAGTTAATAAACTATTTGGAATTGTTACATTATAGCAGCATGCATTTGTCTATCTTAACCAATCCTTTGTTTGTATGAGACTTGATAGTGTTGGCACATGTAGTCTGTTTCTTTCCTTAGTTTTTATCATATTTCGAAAAGAAAATTTTTTTTCCACATTTGCAGATGAATGTGGCATGGATAAAATTCCAGCAACGACTCTAGAAATACCAGGAAACATATGGACATTAAGCTCATTGCAGCTGCTCGACATCAGCTAAAGCTCTAAATTGATTATTAATTGAATCAAAATTTGCAATTTCACTCGGGAACATTTTTGCTAGAAGAGGTACAATACTACTTGTTTTACCTGAAATAACATTTTCAGGAATAAATTTATGGAACCACACTAAAACTTCGTTATTAAAAATGACTTTTGTTCTCAAAACTTCGCGAAATTTTTTATAAAATTGTTTTGCATTTTCTTTAATTTCTTTAACAATATTAATATTGATATTATTTGTCGAAATATATAAATCCACTTCTGTTCCGCAATAAATTTCTTCAAAGGGAATGTGATTTTTGTAAAGGTCTACGATAGATATATCACATTCATTCAAAAAAATTTTATTCATTAAATTACGTTCTATATGGCGGAACAAAAGTTAGCCTTTGTAAAAATACATGCATTCGAGCATCATCTGATTGCATTTCTAAAATAACCATGTTAATAATTTTGAGTGCATATTGAATAAGAAATAATAATTAAAAACTAAATGTAATGAAAAGGACTCAATAATATGTTTGCTATACTAAAAATTCAAAGGGGGAACTATGACAAATTTTTAAACTGTACCAAATGATACACGGTAGTACCACGGTACCTTAGAAGGTCAAAATGTACCAAAAAAAAGTAAAGTTGTACCAACTTTAACATCCATGACAGACCCTTTACACGGCGAATTCATTAGAGGGGATCCTAAAACCCTGCTGGTAACTTTTTTTCTTTAACTCCACGTCTCCATGCGCTATCGATTCGAACAAGACATGAACATAACGCCGGCAGAGCAACGGTACTTATTTGTTCATGTTCTTGTATGCGGCGAACACGTGTTGATATTCGTGTTCTGATTTACCACAATTTTTGTTGTTGTGCGTTTGGTTGTAGACAGAAAATGGCATTGTAAGATGAACATCATGGCGAACATGGTTTCTAAGACATTTGTTTAGCCAACGATGGCAGCACATGGACGAAACATGAACATGAAGAGAATTCACGAGCAGAATTTATGTGCGAAATGCTGTTCTTACCAAATTGATGGATAGTGAAGACAGGTAGTAAGGTGCTTTCAGACGGGATGTATTTTACATATCTACTGTCACTTTTCTTAACCTAGCGTTTACACGTGAAAGTAATTTCATGAAAGTAGCAATACACTCACACTTTTTCACTAATACACTCCCATTTTTTTTACTTTCCACTCAGCTTTCAACGATTTTTTCAAGAAAGTAATTTTTTGACACTTTCTGAAAGTAAAATGACAGAGCGGTAAACAAAGTTGCCCACTAAACAGACTTATACAAATTTACAGGATTGTGGCAAAATAATAATTGTAAATTTAATTTATTTTGTTCACACAAAAAAATAATAATTTTAAATTTAATTTATTTTGTACACACAAAAAAATAATCTAGGTAATTTTACCAAGGCATAAATACATAATTGATAATAATGGTCGCATCTTAAATATTTTATACTTTCTCCGTTTAAAAAAAATGTGTCGTTTTTTTCCAAGTGGATCAAGCAAATCAAAAATTTTAAACACGTTTATTTCGAAATGTATGTTTTGAATAATTACGACGTTGCAGCAAATGAGCGATATATAGATTTAGAAAGACAATCAAGTAAAATGTTTCAGTAGATAATTTAGTTAATTGTTATACATTATGAATTGATAAATAGCATATTACAATGAAATGAATAAGGAAGTTAATTTTATTTAAAGTGAGTAACTGAAAGAAGTATATAGTCTTTTCAAATATGCTTACTTTACAACAAAATTTTGCATGTTGTGCAACTTCAATAGAACAAAATTAGTTGCTTTTATTTAAAACTATTAAACTTTTATTATTAATGTACGTCATTAGCTATTTGAGCGGTTTATGCAAGCTATTGCGGTTTTGTAACCAATATTGACATTACTAATGGCTTGGAAAAAGTTAGTGCTGGTTCAAACAGTTAAAGTTTCAGCCGTCAGGTCTTGAGCTTTTAGGATATAAGGGCAAAGAGAATTCCATTTATTTTCCTTTCTATCCTTAAAACTCAAGACTTGACGGCTAAGACTTGAACAGTGTGAACCAACACTTAAAACGATAATAATATACATACAATTTTTTATTTTAATGTGTCAACATTTTGATATATTGTTTTTAAGCAATATTTTCACAAAATTCTAAGCAGTTTGTGTTATGACAAACAAAATAAAACCTTGGTTGTGCGAACAAAGTAGAAGTGCCAAAGTTATAAAACAGGGCAGTTTAAACACCTAGTAAAATTGTGGGTTAAATGTGCAACATGTTTCGCATGTTTTTCATCAACATATCCACAAAAGAACTCAAAAATGTTTCCCACAGTTTTATTTTTTCTACAAACGAACACCAAAATGTAGAACATGTAATATTTATGCAACATATTCCTTAGAAAATAAATCGTCATTAGATAATTTGCCAAAAATAAAAAATAAAATAACTTTTCAAATATTGCTTAATTTTCCAAGCTTTTAATCAATTTTAACATAATAAAAGATACTTTTTCGAACATAGAAATTACCGAATATAATATGTAGTTATATTACCTAAGAAACTTAGATAATTCCATGCTTTCCTTGCGCTTATTTAATTTTATACCATACTAGCGGGCCCGTTGCCTGCTTCGCACGGCAAAACAAAATAAGAAAAGAAACACACTTGTTTTTAATAAAGTTGGTTTTGTTCCCTATTATTCAACTTTTAATTCTAGTTTCTTACAATCTTAGACTATGTATCACTTAAACTATCTTAGAGCTCTTTCGTAGACAACATTTTTGGTTTTGCCATGAGTTGTTGTGTAGATAAAGAGAACTGAAGGCTTGCCAACACGTGAGCACGAAACATATAACTGGCCGTGTGAAAAGCAAGGATATTCTAAATCAATTCCGCACAATTCCAACGATTGCCCTTGCGCTTTATTTATTGTAATAGCAAATGCAAGACGTATTGGAAACTGTAGTCTTTTGAATTCAAAAGGTAAATCTGATGGAATCATTGGAATTCGTGGAATCAATACATCTTCACCTTTAAACTTCCCCTTTAAAATTGTTGCTTGTTCATGACCTTTTAAGCCAGCAATAGTCAAATTGTGCTTTGTTGATGGTAATAGCAAAGGCAAGACGCAAAGGGAATTGGAGCCGCTTGAATTCAAATGGTAAATCGTTGGAATCGGTCATGCCGTTCTCCAGTTATGCGCTTAATAGAAAAAGTGGGCGTAAAAGTAGGCGTAATTAATTTTTCTTTCGATGAAAACTTAAAGTTGATTAATACGAACATTTGAAAGAAAAATTAGTCAACTCGATGGAGCCGTCTTCTGATTTTAGGTAAATCGAAAAAAGTGGGCGTAAAAGTGGGCGGGGCAAAATTTTCTTTCCGTAAAGAACAAATCGTTCAAATCGGTCAAGCCGTTCTCAAGTTATGGATTTTGCCACGCCCCTCCGCCCCCAGACCGAAAATTTCAACCAAACTTCATATAAACCATATATGGGCCACTGCCTACGTAGTGTATAAGTTTGGTTGAAATCGCACGACGCGTTTATGATTAGTTCGGCGACGTACATATACGGACTTATTTTTATATATATAGATTTTTAGGTAATATCAACTATGTATTTTCTAGTGTGTGTATGTATGAATGTATTTACAATATTTTTCTTCAAGTACGCATAAAAAATGACAATTTATATGTTTTATAACAATAACGTCCCTATACATTTGTGTATGTGATAACTTTGGCAACTCTTATTAGGCAGTAAACAAAACAACACAAATGAAGAAAAAATTAAACCACCAAAGTACAATTAAATTAATAAATTTATAATGTTCATACCCAATTTTATGGGATATGAATAATAAATCATACTTATACCTTCCATTTCTAGTTTTTTTTTATTCTAGAAGTTAAATAATTTTTGCAACTTTTCGCTTTGACGACATTTTAAAAATGAACTTTCACTTTCCTGTGTAATCGCACAACAAATTTTCAAGAAAGTCATCCATTTTATTCAAATTTTTATTTGTAATACGTATACAGAAATTTCATGAAAGTACTTTCACGTGTAAATGCAGTGTAAGGCGACATGTTTTTTACATCTGACTTGTCAACTTTTCAAGTCATATGTAATTGTGAATGTCTGCCAAAATTGCTGTTTTACATTGCCTTTACACATGCATGTAGTGGCATGCCACTGTTCTATACATATTATCAACGAAAAAGTGTTCGAAATAGTCGAATCTCATGCCCAAGGCGAATTCAACAAGGTAAGTGCAACTCGTCAGCCGTTCATCAGCTGTGTCCACGGCGAATTTTCAAAACGTCAAAAAATACTTTTGTTGTCATGTTTTGCGCCAAAATAACCGAAAAATTTTCTATGAAGAAGCTGTTTGAAAAGTGTTAAAAAATATTTTAAAAGTCGTGTTTTTAATAAGATTTTGTATTAAAAGAAATACAAATACCATGCAATACAAATATTTCTACATTAAACAGAATTCTATAAGAAAATGTTGAAAAATTAGATGAAGGGTGTATTAAAAAGAACTTCAAAATTCATGCGTTTTGCGTTTTCGATTTCCAGAACACCCCTGATACCCCAGTTACGACATAATCAGCAGTGCCTGTGCGTCCAATAAGATTCATGCATACTGCTGCAAATTGACCTGAGCCACCTTCCTGCATTAACAATAATTTATATCTGCTGGTATATCTAACAGTTCCCTCAACGTTTTGATGGCTTCATTATTGCTATGTAATACGTTTTTTTGGCCTTAATGGCTTTGTATTACAATATGGATTAAAAAATAAATAAATTTTATCGTACGAAAATTTTCGCCTTGTTCATCTGTTTTTGGCAACAAGAAAATTTATTGCAAAAACAAAATACATGTGGCTTCAAGGCGAATTGAGTTGCGCTTACCTTGTTGAATTTGCCTTGCTCATGCCATTGGCTTTTCTGTTTACACATGCCACTGCCAGTTCATTTTCAAAATGTCGTCGAAGCGTCAACTTGAGATAATTTGTTTACTTCTCAAGTTAAAAAAAAGTACCAGAAAACAAAAAGGAGTTACCGTCTTCATCACATAGTTTTAGTTTTGGGGAAATAGTTTACATTTATTTATATTAGCATTATTTTAGCAAAATTAATGCTCTCTAATTAACAAACTTGCTTTTTTTAATGGGCGTTTCAAAAAATGAATGATAATAATTCATTTAACAGTTAAAACTTTAAATAAAATTCGACAATAATCCAGTAAATTTGCATTATATGGTTAACAGGGTAACATTGCTAATCGTTTTGACATTTAGTGGCATGCAAGTGCCAATTTTCCACTCGCATGCAATTTTTGTTGCCACTGGAGCTGCCATTGCGAAAAACGTGGGTGTATTAGTAAAAACTTGTGATTGTGTTGAGTTTTTCGAACTGGCAGTGGCATGTGTAAATGCTAGGTTACAGAAGGTTAATAACATTTGGTCACAAGCGTACATGTAATTTGCTTCTGACATTGTCTATGTTTTTTCTCTGTAGTTATGGAATAAACCAAAGTAGTTCTTGGTTTCAAAATAGCGTGCTGCCGCCACAAAATTTTTTATTTGCGCCGTAAAAAAGTTCAGCCATCTAATCATTTTTTTTCTTTAAATTCGAATAAACCAATTTAGGATATTGTAATGATGCGTTTTTATTTATATATGAACATAATTTCTATTTAATGGTGAAATTATTATACATATGTATATCGGTATTGTGAAACATTAACTTAAGCCGGCTAATGATTCCGTCAACAATGCAACGCCGCTGCAGGTTTCTTCCCGGCATAGATTTCTGACACAGCTGATGTCAGATGGTTTGTCAGAAGAAAATAGAGCACGCTCTAATTGAAATTTTGTCAGATGACTTTGCGTCTGACTTGTACAGATGCAATGTTTTAAAGGTAACACACGACATGTACGTATTTTGCAGTGGGAAATTTGACAAGTCAGATGTAAAAAAACATGTCGTGTACAAGCAACTTTACCCATATGTAATTCCGTATGTATGTCAAAATTTCCATTTTACATACGATTCCTAATTTTTGCTATCACACTGCTTATGTTTTTCCTTATGACATAACCTATAAATGTAAACAAAAGCTGACTTTTTAACGTGTATAAAAAAACCAGCTGTTTTGTTTATGTTTGCTGCTTTTGACATTGTACAATGATTTTACAAAAACGAATTGCTTGTGGTTTTTATACGAGTTGTATTTGTTGTACTACCGAGATTAGTCCCAATTTACATTATATGATTTTTGTCGTCGCGATTATTGTCGTTTCTTCTTTGAAGTCGGTCTAATGCTTACATTGTACGATTTTTGTCGTTACAACTTCTTGTGTATACATATGTACATATATTTTTACACAGCGAATGAATGAACAAACCGAATCGAAGAAAACACTCGCTATAATGTAAATTAGGACTAACCTGGAATGAATTCGCCTTGACGTTAGGTTAGAATTAAGAGCAGTAATGCCACGACCAAAAAAAATTTTAACCAAAATTTAAAATAAAGTAACTATTTTACTATTTTATTTGCACTTCAATAAAAAATAAAATATAGATAAGTATGTATGTATATAGAAACTTAAACCTCTGGATCGATTTTTATACAATTTTGATAGTATGTTACTGGTGGTATGGAAGGTACAATGGGCTTTATAATTTTTCAAAGTTTTGAGTGGAATTAGCACCTCCCAAACATAGCTAACACTAATTTTCGTTCATTTGCAAAACTGTGTGAGTTACAAGCTTTCAAACTTTTGAAAAATCAACAGACTAAATCTATGTACATTACTAGGTTTCATATTACCTCGGTAGAAGTAGAGAAAGCGATATCCCAGATGGTTATTTACACTTAAAAGTATATATGGCTCATATGGCTTAATTGGTAATCGGTTAAATCAAAAATTGCTTAAAAGTTAATGAAAAAGAGTAAAACCATGATGAAATAAACAGTAGCTCGTTTCTGTATTTCTCGCATCGCAAATTTTCTCATATTAAGTGTGAAACAAAAAATTTCATCGTTTCTCGATTTGTGAGAAAAAAGTGTTTCTGTATTTAAATGCGAGAACAGACAACACAGATTCTGTTTTAACTGGAATACTTCCAGTAATTAAGTGTCAAATGCAAGCGAAACGTCAACGAAAGAAATATATATAATACAAATAAGGCTGCCAGATTTAAAGATTTATCGACATTTTGACGATTTTTTTTGTTCCAAAATTGGCAAAGTGAAAATTTGCTGATTTTTTTCTAGTGACGATACAGTCTTTGAAATAAAACAATTTTAAATAGTTTTATATGTTTGTGTATTAGGCACCACAGAAAACCGATATCTTTAAAAACAAGGCGGATTAAAAAATGTATCGGCAAAAGTAAAATTTCGAACGGAAACTGTTTAATTTTTATTTGCTTGGATTATTTAATACATTTGTTTGTGTGATCAAAAGATTAAACTATTACCCCATTTTTCAGTCAATGCACTTTAGGAAATTTTTGCCTTTTACTTTGTCCAAAAGTGTTTATTTTATTTCAATATGATATTTTGTCACTCCTTTGTGTGATTTCTGCAGGGAAAAATAACAATCTGAAATTTTAAACTTTTATCGGATAAAGGAAAATAAAATAAATAATTTTATTTTAATAGACCTCAAGCTTATGTATGTATAAAATATGTATTTTACCAATGAACTTAATGTTTTTTTTTTTGATTATGTGTTTATATGATAAAAATTTGTGATTATATGATAAAAATCGAACAAAATTCGTCAAAATTAATTTTAAATTTTCCGAAAAAAATAGACGATTTTTTTTATTTTTTGTTAGGATATTGACGTTTTTTTCACAAATTTATCTGGCAGCCCTGTATAAAACAAACAATGAAAGGCTAAAAAAATTTTAATAACAAAATATAACAATTGTGTTTTATATACTTATTTTCATCATTTAAATTCTTTCTTTTAAAATAAAATAAAATAATACACATTCTTGTGTACACACATACATAATTTGGGCTCCATTTTTTTAAATTTTTTTTTCTCGCATCAATTTAAAATATGACTTATTTTGACAGTTCTTGTGAGAAACTTTTTGCAAAATATTGTTACAGAAACACTTGTTCTCACATCCTTCCAATAATTGCTGGAAAATTATTTAAATGACAGATAATTCTCGCAAAGTAAAAGTACAGAAACACTTACAGTGAGAAAAATCATTTTTTGTTTCATATTGCACTGTTTTTGTCATAATTCAATTGTTTCATGCGGGAAATTTTACGATGCGAGAAATACAGAAACGGGCTACAGGTGGCATTACTACGCCAGATGCCAATTTTTTGCTCTTGTATTGTTTGTCTAGTCTTATGTCAAAGTTTTGTTTATGCTTACAAAAAGTCCACGTTTTGTGCTGTGATTATTGTATTGTATTAAAGTTTTTGATTATTTAAATTAAAATTAAAGAAGATAGTAACCATAGTGAAGTAAAAATTGGCTAAAAATTTATTTATTTCATTGCGTTCGGCGGCAAAATTTGATTTTAGTTTAATATAATTTTTGACGTATACGGAGACTTATTTTTCATTTTTGTTGTAATGTTGTATTTGTTGCCGTAGCGCTGCCACCTACTTATTCCACCATGAGTAAAACTGTTCAATGAATTATATATGTCCAGAAAAAATGAGCGGGTAATAGTAGTACTAACCATGCAGCCACACGACCAATTGTTGCTTTCAAGTGTTTTTATACATATACATATACACGCAATTTATTTTTAAGACGTAATCAAGAAAACAAATTATAAAGACAATCGAAAAAGATGCTCATTAAAATTGTGATTAGCTGTTTTCTTGAAAGTAAATTTAAACACTCAACTTGCAAGAAAATTCGTTTCAATTTTTAAAAGTGTGAGTGAATTAGTAAAAAAGTGTGAGGGTTTTAAAACTAGAAGCGCAAAACTTGATCGTCTATCCCCCAAGTGAAAAAAGTACACATTGAGATAAAAAGTAACCTGTTTTGAAGCAGATAATGCTTATACATATAATTTTGTAACTAAGATAGACCTAAAATATGTATCCATGCTAACACTATTTGAGCTCTTTGTTGAAACCGCGCTTTACTCAAAATGATTTTCCTCCAATTTATATTTCTCCTTCGTTTTAAACATATAGCGAGAAAAATTCTCGCAGCATTATTGCCTACTGCATTTATTGAAAGAAAACAAAAATGAAAAATTAATATGTGTACGAAATACAGTGCAGGTCTTAATTCTATATGCAACCTACTTTTTTATGATTTTTGGAAATTGGTAACGATATTGAGAAAAACTTGTATGCCAATATTTAAGGCATTAATAACTACTTTTTTTCTCTAAAACATCCCAGATATGTTTTTTTATGATTTAAATACGTTGATTGGGGAATTGATGATGCCATGGCTCGCCAAACTATAACACTGCTACCTCAATGTAAGACTGCGGGTATAATATTCTATGCATCTAAGACTGTGTTGGATTTTCTCCAAACTTTGGAACGGTTATCTCTTTCAAAAATATTAATCTCGTCAGTAAATAAGATTCGTTTCGTATCTTATCAATGTGTTTAAGCAAATTCAAGATAGAATTTTTGCTTTTTGGCAGATATAATTGGGTTTTTGCGTTTAACTCTGCTTGTAAAGCGACTCTCATGCAAAGGGTGTTGTATAGTTTCTGGAACCTTTTTCAATGTGTTCCGCCAATTTTGGGGTCTTATTTTCGGATCCGCATTTCCTTCCTTAAGAATACTGCTAACATTGCGTCATGGCAACTTTTTTTACGGTCATATCTTGAATGATTTTCAGTATTTCCATTTTTTTATAGTTTCTAATAATTTTTGTAGTGTAAACCGACAGATTTTACCGTTTTTGAAATTTCTCCATAATATATTTATTCTTTACAAAGATTTCTTTTAAATTTCTCACTGAAATAGATATTTTTTGAATATTCTCTGTTTAAAAGATCAATAATTTTTCTAAACACAATATTTAAATATATTGTTACTAATTTAAAAAATTGCTATGGTAAGTTAAATTCAAAATCAGTTAAATTAATGAGATTCCCCTTTTTTCGTTTTGTATTTTACAAGTTTTCCTAGAAGTAGTCACGTTGTATGTATGTATACTTTAGTCCTTCTTTAAAATTTGCTTAACCCTTGAAATTTCCATGTTAAACTTTTCTTTTTAATTTTTTGTTTTTTTAAATAATCTTGTTTAATAGCGTCTTAATTAGTTGTATAAAAACATTTTTCATTATCGTTACCAATTCCCTTAAATCGTAAAAAAGTAGGTTGCATGTAGACTTTATTCCTTCACTGTATATATGTTATTTATTTGCAAACTGAAAAAGTGTGTGTTTGCAAAGCAATTTCTGTGGCTTAATTGCCCTGTCAACATTATTGCCGTTAACATATATCTGGCAGCACAGGACTGAATGAATTTCTATTGTTTTTTGTGTTGTTTTTCTTCAGTTTTTATTTGGTGGTGAATATTGCGTATTGTGCAAAACCGCGTCGGAAAAGTCATGCAAATATTTATTGTTGCAATTTATTTAATTTAATAAAAATAAAATAAGCAGTGAAAGAAAGATACATATAATCAGAAGAAGTAAGAGTTTCTTTGTTATAAAAGTGATTTTATAAAATTGGAGACACCAACAAAAGTGTAAGTTTTTTGTTTATAATTGTATTAAAAAAGAGGAAGATAATCAATGAATTCTTTGTTGTTGTTAATAATGCCCATATATGTACTTATCAATACGAGTGCATAATGCAATTATAAACAAATTTGTTTGTGGTGAATTTCTTTACCTTAGAGCTGCCAAACAAATTAAATTAAAGAAAAAATTAGGAATTTCGGCAACTAGGCCATTGGGTCTATTAGTAATCGTCCAGACTTGCAATTTTTTTAAATTCTGCTTTGAAATTGCATTAGTATCCAGATTATGAAATTCTCATCTTGTTTTTATATGTACTCGTATCCCTATAGGAGGCCTGGGATCAAGTGTCTCCAAATCGCCACTTTTGTAAACCCACGCCACAATTGTGGGGAGGGTATTATGCGTTTTTTGCTGACTTATGCAACCTTGGCGTTTATCCTATTGCTCTCAATAATTCCATACTCTGACTCTCATGACTAAGATACAAAACGGTTACAATTCAATGTTTAATTACCTTTACTAACGATCAATAAATTTCAATAACAATAAAAATAAGAAATACTAGCGATCAATGAATATGCATGGAGTAATTATAAAGTGATAAGAAATAGGTATTAAAACAAAATAGAGTTTGAAAAAAATAAATATATCAATAATAAAATAAATAATGCCAAAGACCAGAAACAAATGTGGACGAAAATAAAAGACCTAGTACTTAGAAAAAGCATAAATGTGATTAAAACTGTGATATTTAATGATATAGAGTATAATGATAACTATGAAATCGCCAACCAATTTAATAATTATTTTGTCAATAGTATTAAGTCAATTAGAGATACAATAGAAAACGTGCAATATATAAACATAAAACCTATAGATTTAAATTTCGTGCAATATCCATACTGGAACTAAAGATATGTAAATGCATTAATAACAAGCCAGACTTTTATAAAATATCAATTAAAATAATTTTAGACAACTGGAACATTATTGGTAAAAACATGCTAAATGTTATAAATAAATCTTTTGAAACTGGTATATTTCCTGAAAATTGGAAATACTCTATGATAACACCAATAGAAAAAGTGTCAAAAACAAACAAATGTGAGGAATTCCGGCCAATAAATATGCTTAAATCGTGTGAAAAAATTATAGAAAAAATTGTTAAAGATCAGTTAGAAAAATATATGGAACTTCATAATATGTTTTCGAAATATCAATCTGGTTTCAGAAAAAAATACTCATGTGAAACAGCAGTAAATTATGTAATTAATAAATGGAAATATAGAGATGCAAAGAAGAAGATTATGGCAATATTCTTGGACTTTAAAAGAGCATTCGAGACTATTGATAGACAGGTATTGATCCAAAAACTATATATGTATGGCATTCGACAAAACGAACTACAATGGTTTAGATCATATCTAACAAATCGAAAACAAATCACGAAAGTTAACGGTGTAAAATCCGATAAAATAGATAACGAATTTGGAGTGCCTCAGGGTTCTATACTAGGAGCGTTATTGTTTATAATATACATAAACGATATGCCAAATATTCTAGATAAATGTGAAATAGTCCTTTATGCAGATGACACCTTGATCTATGCCGAAGGAGACACAGAAACGCAATGTTATGATAAATTAATACATGATATCGACAAAATAAACTATTGGCTTAAAATAAATAAATTAAAATTAAATGAAAAAAAAACTAAACTAATGGAAATAAACATGAACAGTAACTTAAATTTTAAAATAAATAACGAAACTATTGAAAAAGTTAAACAAATTAAATATCTTGGTTTTATAATTGATAAAGACTTAAAGTTTAAACAACATGTTGAATATATATGCAGGAAAATTGGCAAAAAAATTGGATTTTTTAAAAGGGTGCGAAATAAAGTATCAATAATAACAGCAATAAATATATACAACACAATGGTCAAACCACATTTTGAATTTGGTTCTACAATTTTATATACATGCTGCACAACAAGACAATTAGAAAGACTACAAAAACTGCAAAACAACGCCATGCGTTCTATTTTAAAATGCAACAGATTTACCCATATAAAGTTAACGCTTGATGCGCTAAGATGGCTAAACATACAACAGAGACTGGAACTAAATACAATAACATTTGTTAAAAAAATGAAGATGGGAAATGCTCCTGATTACCTAGTTGATCAACTTAATTACGTAGGAGGGGTACAGCCATACAATCTAAGAAACTCGGACAACTTTAGCCTGCAAAGGGTGACAACAACAGCAATGCAACGATCACTTTTCTTTAAGAGATTAAAATTATATAATTCGCTACCAAATAAGGTTAAATCAGAAAGAAATATTAATATATTTAAAAAAAATATTGCACAATTTGTTAGAAATAATGGGAATAATGTAATTCAAGAAAATGTATGAAAAAATTGTTAAATTATAATTATCAGTATAATCTAAAGTATAATAAATACTACTTATTACTATAAAAAATAAAAAAAAAATTAATTGCTATAACTATAAAAATAAGAAATATGCCCCTTTTCTGGTGTGTACAATGTAAATTGTACACTGATGTTAACTTTTAGTTTTCCATTGCCGTAAGGACCTCTAAAAATTAGGAAATAATTACCGTACGCAAAGATTTTTTATTAAAACTGTCATAAAACTTTGTAAATTTTAAATGTGTTGGATATTCGAATATCGCACTTGATCATAAAGAGGGTTATAACTCAAAATTTTAATTTTTTCACTTTTTGGGAAAAATCGACACGTAATATTCTTAACTACCCCCTGTAAAAATATCGTGCAATTTTGACTACTTTTTGGTAATAAAATGGTTGTTTTAAAAATTCGTTTGCCTTTTATTAAATATTGAATAAAAAATTGTTTTGCTTCTACTGAAAATGTTTAAATTTCGTTATGATCAAGTGCGATATGTATGTTATGAACCAAATTATATATTATGAACATTTAAAAAAAATATATCATATAATATTTTGTTTAATTCATTTTTACGGCAAATTTCGCCAAATTCAGTTAAAACTAACTATTGCTTTAACTTCCAGTTAACAATTTGTTTTTGACCTTTATATCTGATAGTTAATTATAACGGAACTTGGTGAAATTGACCATTAATTATATAAGTACATTAAAAATAAGTAGAAATACATACATATGAAGTTGCAAACATAAAAT
The DNA here is from genome assembly GCA_943735925.1 of Pollenia amentaria. Lineage (NCBI taxonomy): Eukaryota > Metazoa > Arthropoda > Insecta > Diptera > Polleniidae > Pollenia > Pollenia amentaria. The sequence continues at coordinate 32,550,090 of OX031008.1, read as the reverse complement.
AGTACTCTGTTCGAACTTGCGAAAAATGTTGAGCAACATTAATTATTTCATGCGAACATTTCGACATGTATCAATATTAACTATGTATCGAAATTTTTAAAAACTTAACGTTCTTATTAGTTGCAAGTTAACTTTTTATAATAGTTGGTATCTCGGTTAAGGGTTAAGGTTTGCTACTCCGTTTTAGCAACTTTATTCTTTCGGAGTAACTTTTTATAGTAAAAATACCGTTAACGGTTAATGAAACATTGTTTTCGCCATCTTCAAGTTTTTCTGTATATCAAGTTAGTTATTGACATAGCTACCGAAACGTTCACTACCGAATTTTTAAGGTTAATAAATAAACACTTTTTGAAAATAAAACAAAATACCAAATTTTCTTTTTATTTCATATTTTTCCACCTTGCACGCATACATATACAACATTGTTTTGTGAAGGTAAACAAAAATTAGGTGTTTTTTTAATTATCATTAAAAAAGGAAAACATTATTATTTTTATAATTTCCCAAATCTAAAATTCAAAAAAATTTATTTTTATTATTAACTTTAGCACTTTTCTACATTTTTCTTTGTGAAACGCTTGTTATAAAAACAAATACAAAATAAAAAATTACAAAAAATAATAAGCTGTTGCTTAAAATTCCGTGCGAAATAATATGAGCTGCATTTGTTTCGCACGGAAAATAAAAATGTTGCTAGAAACATTTAGAATGTTCTTCGTAATACATATAAATATAGTACAACTCAACATTTTTTCCTTTGTATTTCACAGAATTTTTTTTATATTGAGTTTGACAACATTTCGCACGAAATACTGAACAGAGTACTAGGCTTTACACTCAAAAGAATTATCAAAATCCATCCGAGTCAGTGTTGCCAGAACTTTTAGAGACAAAATCAGCAAAATTGGATGATCTACCAATGAAAAATCTTCAAAATCTGAATTTAGTTTTAAAAAAATCTTCAAAACACTTTTAAGATATAACAATAAGTTCCAAAAGAAATTCACATTTTTATGTACTAGATATTTCTCATCCAAAATCGAAGACATAAAATTAAACAAAAAGTGTTATATTGTGATAAATTTTAAATTGAAAAATTTGAAGTTTTGGTTTGTTTTTGTTGTTTATATGTGTGTTGAATTCACACAGAACCTATATGTGTGAGGGGTGAACTATAAAATTGAGAACGCACTCTCGAGTTGGCATACTATGTATATGTATATGTATCACAATATCACAATATAACACTTTTTGTTTAATTTTATGACACAAACATATAATTAATAATTTTTTCCAATACATTTTGCAATTTTTAAAAATTGTGCTTTGAAATTGCATTAGTGTTGAGATTATGAAATTACAGTTTTGCAACAAAAGCATTAGTCATCGTCCGGACTCGCAATTTTTAAAAATTGTGCTTTGAAATTGCATTAGTTTCGAGATTATGAAATTACAGTTTTGCAATTTTTGTATTTTTCTCTTCTCCGTTTTATATATTATATATAAATACAAATACAGCTACAGCCAACTTCAAGTTAAAAAGCGCGAGAATAACAAAACCAAACGAAATTCCAGAGTACATGAAACTTAGTACCCCTTCCCACTCTTCCCACCCCTCTCACCAATAAACTCAAGAATTGCAGCTACAAAAATTGCAAGTCTGGACGATGACATAGTTCAACAAACATTTTGTTTTGTGCAAAAAATGTATTTAGTAATATTGTTTTGTTTCATAATCTTATTAACTTACTTAAATATTATTAAGTCGTGTTTTGTTAAACTTAAAAATAAATTTTTACAACAGTTTTGCAAATAAATCAACTAAATAAATTTGTATTCATTCTATTGCGGCATAAAAGATAGTGCGAGATAAATGCAAAAAGGGCAGCTTTCGAGGAAAGACGACATAAAAAGCGCAATATTTTCCGTCTTGTGACAGCTCTGTATAGTACTCTCTGATACACTCACTTTTTTATTAACCCACTAACTTTTTATATTGACCACGAGATTGCTCTCAATTTTACCTTTCCATATGTTTGGCAATTTTGCGTTCAATTAAACAGCTGATTACAAGTTTTGTAAGAAAATGTTTCGTTTGTCCTTATAAATTGTTATCTTAGGCCTTAATCATGTAAAGCGCAATGCAACGCCAAAGAATTCTATTGAAAGCAAAAACAATGTAAAATGTCAAAAACAATGTCATAAATTTTTTGTAATTTTTTTGTTGCTTTCTACAGAAATTCACATTGCGTTTTTAAATTTCAAACGCTGCATAGCTTGTGGCGTTGGATATTTTAAAACGGTACATGAATTTCTGTAGAAAGCAACAACAAAATTACAAAATATTTATGACGTTGTTTTTGCTTTCAATGTAATTTGTTGGCGTTGCGTTGCGTTTTACATGATTAGGGCCTTAATAACATCTTGAAAGTAAATTGCTTAAAAATTGTGTGCAGCCTACGTCACAGCTTTAAATTTCGACAAACAGTATATATAAAGACTATCAAGAAAAACTTGATCGTGTGGATACAGGGTAAACTAGATTATTTCACATTATATTTTTTGGACTGCAAGAAAATAAAGAAAGTTTGTTGAATTGGTCATCAATTGCAGTGCAGTAAACTAAAACATAAAGTAGGGACTTTTTTTTACTTGTGATAGCAAATAGCGTTGTTACTATTGTCAAATTAAAGAACTTTCGATTATTATAATGAATTTTTAGTGTTTTGAATATGCCTTAAAATTTGATGACATTTTTCGTATGTAGTTGGTTTTTTAAGTTTTTTCAGATTCGTAAATCCAATATTACAAAATATGAATTTATATGCAGGTGTTAAAAGTGAAAAATTCATATACACAATGAAAAATGTTCCTTAATAATACTTCTATAAAAATATATAACATTAAATACCAAAAACTCATTTATAAATAAAGTCACACTTAATTGTAATTATATATATGGAAAGCCTGGTAACCCTTTTTCTTATAAACCCAACTCTGCTAAGATTACACGTTTTTCCGAACAGTTTTTGTTATTCTTGTTTTTCTTTGTGTTGAAAATCGGGCTAGTAAATTTAAGTAGTGGTGAAATGGTTTCTACATGAGAAAAAAAAATGTCGACGCGAAAACTTTTCATTCATTAGTCAACCAGAATACAGAGATTCTTTGTTTGCAAAATTATATTGTGAAAAATAAAAACTTATAAGCAAAACTTAAAGTTAAATGCATTAAATACAAAGTCTGTGTGCTTAATTAAGAAAATTGTGAGACTTCAATAGGCAGACATTTAATTATCACAATGGATAATGGCGAGCAAGATGCTGGATTCCGATTGGCACCTATGTCACCACAGGAGATAAAGCCAGACATTTCACTACTAAATGAAAACAATACAAGAAGTTATTCCCCCAAACCTGGAAGTCCTAATCCGTTTGCAATTGGATTGCAAGCAATAAATGCTGTTGCTGCTGCAACTGCAAACAATCAAAATCAAATGTTGCAAACCACCCCACCACAACAGCAGCAGCAATATCCTCCCAATCATCCGTTAAGTGGTTCGAAGCATTTGTGCTCTATTTGTGGTGATCGAGCCAGTGGAAAGCACTATGGTGTTTACAGTTGTGAAGGTTGCAAAGGGTTTTTTAAACGTACCGTACGGAAGGACTTAACATATGCCTGTCGTGAAGACAGAAATTGTATTATTGATAAGCGTCAAAGAAACCGTTGCCAATATTGTCGTTATCAAAAATGTCTGGCCTGCGGAATGAAACGGGAAGCTGTACAGGAAGAACGTCAACGGGGAACTCGGGCTGCCAATGCAAGAGCAGGTGCTGCTGGCGGTGGAGGAGTTGGGGTAGGTGTAAGCAATGTTGGAGGTGCTGGTAGTGAGGATTTTAAACCTAGTAGTTCCTTACGTGATCTCACAATAGAACGTATCATTGAGGCCGAACAAAAAGCCGAATCTCTTAGCGGGGATAATGTGTTGCCCTTTCTGCGTGTTGGCAATAACTCTATGGTACAACATGACTACAAAGGTGCTGTGTCACATCTCTGCCAAGTGGTGAACAAACAACTTTTTCAAATGGTTGAGTATGCACGTCGTACGCCACACTTCACACATTTGCAGCGTGAAGATCAAATACTTTTGCTGAAGGCAGGATGGAATGAATTGCTTATTTCAAATGTTGCTTGGTGCAGTATTGGCCCCTTAGATGCTGAATATTCTACGCCAGGTACTGTTCGTCAGCCACAACAAATCTTCCTTAATCAAAGCTTTTCATATCATCGCAATAGTGCAATTAAGGCCAATGTTGTGTCAATATTTGACCGCATCCTTTCGGAATTGAGTGTCAAAATGAAGCGTTTAAATATCGATCGATCGGAACTTTCGTGTCTGAAGGCTATTATTCTTTTTAATCCTGACATTCGCGGTCTCAAATGTCGCGCCGATGTAGAGGTGTGCCGTGAAAAAATATATGCATGTCTGGACGAACACTGCCGCACAGAACATCCTGGTGATGATGGTCGTTTCGCTCAGCTGCTGCTGCGATTGCCCGCTTTGCGTTCCATCAGTTTAAAATGTCTTGACCATTTGTTTTTCTTTCGTTTAATTGGCGAAAGGGCATTGGAGCAATTAATTGCTGAGCAATTGGATACGCCAGTCTGCTAAGTGACGATAAATGTTAGAAAATTAGCTCATTATGGAATGGATATTAAAGAAAAAGATTGTGGTGGCATTAACGTGCACTGTTATGAAATAAAGAATTAATAATCAAGGCCAAGCCTTGTTAGCTCTAAACACCACAAATAAATACGAATTGTAGCATTAGTTTCTGTCCCCCTTTTTTTTTGTTTGGTCTACTTTGATGTATTTTGCTCTTTACATAGATAATAAATAAAGTAACAATATTATTACACGAATACACAACCATATTCAACACACAGGCATTTATTAATTCTGCCTTAAATACAAAAATTAATTTTAAAATTTGGACTTTACGTTCTCCCTTAATTTTTAAGGTTGAAGTTTTTTAAATTTGATAGGTTTTTTCCTGCATTTTCTTTGCCCTTTGCATAAACTAATAACAGTTTGCTGATTAAACTTATCTGAATTTACAAACCAAACTTCTGAAGAATTATTAAATAAGTTTAAGCAAAACCTCTTTAAATGACTTCAATTCAACAATAAGAGTTGGATCTATTTACATATTTTTTAATTAAAATATGACTTTAAAATAAATCTTATAGTTTACTAATTTTTTATTTAGTATCATACTTGTATACATACCTATAATGTTTTATTCTCTTTTTTTTGTTATTCGATACGGATAAACTTTTAGTGGAATAGTCTAATATATATAACTCTTATTTCTTTTTATTTTAGTATTAAGTAATAAATGTGTTTTTTCTTTTGTATATTTTATAAATAAAAACTTACATACTAACACTATACATAATATTATAATATAAATATATTATTGAAAATATAGATATATTTTATTCTGTTGAAACAACACTTGCAAGCCTTTTATTTTATTATTAAATATATTGTAAAAGCTTTGTTTTATAAAAATCTTTGAGAGATTCGTAAAGCGGGAAATTTTTTACATTTTCGTTGCTTTTATCTGCCACATTGTCTTTTAAAAGTGCAATAGACAAGGCAATTAAAACAAATAGAAAAATAATTAAAAATTGTTAAGAGATTCCATAATGGAAAAAAACGAATCTTGCCATCGGCGTCAACAGCCGTAACTTAAAATGTTTTTTTATTCGACCTTACTACGAGTCTCGTTGTCGTAAACGCCATAAACAGGACAAACTTTCGATATGTTTTGCGAACAAAAATTTTAAACGACTACGACACAACAACAAATCTTGTAATAAGACTGATTATGAAAATATTCTTAAACTTTGTTAGTTGGCGATTATTGTCGTTAATAGCTATTCTGTAATAAAATTTTTAAATATTTTTATAGGCAAACGATGTTGGCAGCTAACGACAAAAGTTCTTGTAAAAAATAACGATAATAAATGTACTGTAAACAGTTCAAAAATATATATGTAATAAAAATGCCAAATTTAATAAAAAAAAAATTAAGAACGAAAAGTCGACCAAGCCCAAACCTACGCCACAATATTTGGGAACCATGGGCAATCATGTTTCCGCCAAAAAGAAGTGTGTTGTTAGGTGAGGATTTACATAAGAGATTTTAATGCCAAAAATTTAAATATATACTGCTTTTGGTTTTATACTACCAGGGCTTTCACATGTTGCGATTTTTCGCCAAACATGGCAATTTATAAACCTATTTGGACCCAACATTTTGTGTTTGGCTACATGGCGATTTTTTTGGCGAATTTTAAAAGTTGGCGATTTCTACAATGCATTTTACCTCTTTTTCTTACTTATATTAAAAAAAAAAATGATTAGTACGGGTACAGTTTTTTCTTTGAATTTCTCACAAATTTTAAAATCGCAATTCGAATGCGATTGTTTTAGATGATAAATTGATTATATTTCCAGATAATTATGTACATTGAAAACATTTAAAAAATGTTGCAATAGAAATTTGGAATAAAGATTAATCTTTAAAATTTTTAGAAATATTTCTTACCAAAAGTTATCGATCATCGGGTCTCCACCGAAAATCAAGTAAATTTTGACTTTATTTTGGAAAATAAATTCTAAAACTGAATAGCTTTTGATTGCATAATAATGCAATTTTTAAAATTTTAAGGCATTTTGCAAAAATAATGGAATTAATAGCGAAAATAGTTGAGTTGTAATTTCTTAATTTTTGTATTATGGTTTAAAACTTTGCTATATTGCGGCGAACAAAACATCAAAAAATTACAACTCATCACAACCAGTTGTTTTAATTACAACTCAACAGATTTGATTTGTGAACCGTAATAGGGGCCTTAATCACGTTTTAAAAAAAGTTGCATTGATGTCAGGTTCTATATAATAGTATCAAGCGTATTTGTCCATGTGGTGTGCAGAGCGAAAGTTTTTTTTAAACATTTTGACTTGATTTTTTACGAAATTAAATCAAAAATTTCTTTTTAGCATTACTAAAGGTATGTTCGGACCTAACAAATATTTCACGAAAAAATCCAAAAAAAAGCGGACCGGTAAATTGATGAAACTTAAGCTTGATCTAGCCAAACGTTTCACAAAAGAAAATGATTGTTTAATAACACTAGTGGTTACGTGTAGGACTTCAAATATTTAATAAGTGCGAACATAGCTTTAGAATAGTTAAAAAAAAATATTTACTTAAAACAAAAAGAATCTGGGAATTATTTCTTTTTCGTAAGTTACTTTATTATATTTAATTTTTTTTATTTTTCGAATTTATTCTATGAGTTAAATTTCAGTTATGTATTTAAAAAGCTTTTTGTAATAGTTCTATTCCTTAAATTTTTAGGAATGACTTTATACACTACCAGACTATTATCTTGTATCTTCTTGTTACATTTTACCTTACCCTGCGGCCACACAGCAACTTTTTGTTAATAGTCTTTTACATATACTGTTTGTCAAAAGTTACATAAATTGAAAGCTGTGACGTAGGCTGCACGCAATTTTTAAGCAATTTACTTTCAAGATGTCATCAAGAAAACAATTTATACTGACAAACGAAAAATTTGCTCACTAAGCTTCTAATCAGCTATTAAATTGAACGTAAAATTTCCAAGCAAATGGAATGTTAAAATTGAGATCAATCTCGTGGTCAATTTAAAAAGTGTGAGTGTGGTAGTAAAAAAAATGGGAGTGAGAGAATTGAAAGGAATTGAAAGACAAAAATTGATCGTGTGACCTCCAAGTTAGCTATCCTTTGGATAGCAATGAAGTATATTGTATTTACAGAAAAATTTACAATTATTAGACACCAGCAGAATGTAATGCATTTTCTGGCTCGCTACGGCCTTCGTCAGCATTCTTTGTGTCACACTGGATAGTGATACTTTATAAATTGAATGTATTTAACTCAACTATTTTAACAAATAGAATCTGGGAATTATTTCTTTCGCCAAAGCGAAAGCAAAAAATTTTTTTTATCCAGTTTCCCTTACGTAAATGCCAATAAAGCGACGTGTGTAAAAAAGATATGAGGATTCTAGAAGGCCTGGATAGAGTCGCACGACCAACGAAAAGTTAAAACTTTTATTTACTTGATTTAAGAATTTTATACTTATATTAAGAAATTCCAAGAATGGGTTTCGAAAGTAATCCCATTTTGGATTGTTTTAAGTACGTTTGTACTTAAACTTGTATGTACGTCTCATACTATTTTTTTTTTTTTTTATTATTCCTACACTAAATCCCGCGAAGCTTTTTGCTTGTCTGCAGGAGACCAGAGTCTCTGGCGGCAATCGAACCCGCAACCATGGCTGCCAGATTTGACGATTTATCGTCATTTTGACGAATTTTAGGTACAAAAATGGTCTATTGACGATAGGACGATTTATACGCCAAATTTGACGATTTTTTAAATTACAAATTTACAAATGGTTTTAATATAATTTCACATTTTACTTAAGCTTGTAATATAAATTTATTTAAATTATTTGATTGGCGGTAATTTTCATGTTTTAGCTGTTCATCATATAAAATACGATTGTCTTTTTAGCACGATGCATATTTTTAGGAGTTCTATTTGATCAGTTAGTACTTTTTTATTACAGGCATTTTATAACCACTCTCTTTAGTCTGGGTTCACATTATGATACTTTTCATTTAAAAAGTCTGATTTTATTGGTGTTTAACAGACTTAAGTTCCAAAGCATTATTTTCGACGTGAAAAATAGGTGTTTGATATTTCTTGGTTTTAGTTTATTTTCTTACTTTTCTTATAAATGTCAATACTTTTAAAAAATGTTTGGTTGTGTTTCTTCAATAAGTTTCTTAACGAAAATTTTTATTAAATTTCAAAAACAGGCAGAATATATTAAAATTTCATTAGCAACGGAAACTAAAAATAACAATTAATTTTCAAAACTTATAAAAAATTAGTGGTTTTTTACAATGACGATTTTTGTGACGATTTAGCTTAGGTAATTTGACGATTTTGACGATTTTTTCCTCAAAATCTGACGTTTTTCGACAAATTTTATCTGGCAGCTATGCCCGCAACCCCGGTACTGATAGACTAGCTCACTACCAGCTAGCCTACCGGCTTGTTTTGCTTACAGTTTTTTTTTAATGAATTGTTGTGCTAAAAATTATATTTTGAAAAATAAAAAAATCGGCCCTTATTTGTTTTCCTAAATAATTAAGCTTGTTTGTTATCAATACTTTGGTATGTACATATATTCGGCCGAGAGAGTTATTCTTGTTGTCATTTGGAATTTTGACATCTGTCGGCGATAATTTACTATCGATACGACCATACGACATTTAGGCCCTTTTCATGTAAAACGCAACGCCAAAGAATTCCATTGAAAGCAAAAGCAATATGAAATATTTTGTAATTTTGTTGTTGCTTTCTACAGATATTAACATTGCGTTTTAAAATTTCCAACGCTGTTAGTTAAGTTAAAAAAAAAAAATGGACCCAGGGGGGCTACTCTCTATTGCGATGCGAAAGAAAATTGTAGCAAATATAGTGATTGGTACTCTTTAATGCGTTTGCGCACTTGTCTTTCGCATCTTTTTATTTCTTTCATTTCGCAAATCGTCATTATTTCTTTTTTTCTTTCCAATTTTAATTTCGTTTTCATATTTTGCCATTTCATTACTGGAAAACTGCGCTATCTTTGATTTTTATTACCAGTATGGCTTATTTTTTAAACAATTTTGCGAAAATGATAGAGAGTACCAAGTTGGCTTTCGCATTGAAATTGTATACGCATCGCAATAGAGAGTAGCCCACCAGGAGATCGTAAAATGTAATTTTTCCTACGCCCCTTTTGTGGGGGTAACATAAAATAATATTTGCAAAAATAATGTCAATATTAAAAGAAATGGAATTCTTACGCCTCAATTCCATAAAAATTAAATTTTTGATTTAATTTGGAGGTATTTTCAATTCAATATGCGTTTCGGAATCGATATTTCTTTTTGAGTATGGGTATTGTATCGGCAAGATGTAGAATGGAATATTTGCATTTCTTCGCAAATTGATGGTAGATGTTAGATGTTGCTCAGTGTAAAAATGTTATAACAGTCACTGCTTGACCAACCTAATTTTCCAAAATGTAAAAAATCGGAACCAAACAGTGATATTTTGTGGATGAATTTGTTTTTAAACATACACATTAGGGTGTATGTAATTTGTAATTTGGTCGTCAAAATTATATTATTTTCAAGATATTTAATCATATGAGTAGTCCATTAAAAATAAAAATTCTGTAAAAGCGGCCATTTTGCATATTTATTAGAGTGCCTCCCTAAGATGTTATCAATCTCGTTCAAAATTCGGTAAGTTACCCATAATATTTGGTTAAGTATTCTATACTCCTGCGAAGCTCTCTTTATATTGATTGGAATTTTAAAAAGCTGGTTTAATAGATTTTCTCATAATTTTGTTTTTTTTTTAACTTAACGGTGGTTTTGTTAACTTAACGGTGGACTACTCATTTGATGGAAAACGATTTGATAATGGTAATATGATTTTCAGTATCTTTTAAAATTTATTTCTAAAAAATTTTCCTCGTTTTTCCTGTAAAAATTCTTTTAAATTAGATATTAAATATGTTATCTGAACTGCATTTTAAACAACAAACAAGTAAGAGTGCTATATCCGGCTATACCGAATCTTTGATACCCTCCACCGACAGTTAGAATATTTTTGGTGTTGGCTCTTAATAGGAGCTATAAACGAAACAGTGGAACAAAATTAAACTTTTTTGTGTTGATTGGAAGTGTGATGCCATTTTTTTTTTTACTAATTTGAGGTCACTGATTTCTAATCTCCGTTTTTATCCATCAGCTCGCATTTTAAAGTTACCGGTACTAATCGTATTTTTTACTTTTTTTTTCAAAATTTGAAAAACTGTCAAAATATTTTTAAAAATCACGAAAAACCCAAAAACGGGAAAAAGTTGACGTATTATTACTTTCTCTTAAAGTGCATGCATTTTGTCTCCATATACTGAATTAGTTGAAACAATTTTGACAGCAATCCACTGTGCTTAGTGAACTAAAGTCTCGCACCAAAGTAGCATATCTCTTGAAAAAAAGTTAGTAGTATTTAATAAAGTTGAAGAATGAACAACAAAAACCAAATAGAGCCAATCATTGAGGGATTCTTCCCAGCACTTTATCAAAAACAAAAAAAAAAAAATGCAGTTATTCTAAAAATGTAGAGGACAAGCTGTTAAGCACTAAACACAAAAGGCTCCCATCCTGCCTTTTTGAGGATTTTGAAATGGATAACCGCCGCACAGTGGCTGAAAATCGTTTTTCATTGGCCAAAATTCTGTAACTTTTGAACCGAAGCAGATATTTTAGTGAAATTTTTTTTAATCGACAGATAGATTCTTAAACCTTTCTGCACTTTCAATTTCATTAAAATCGGTTGAGTAGTTATTGGGGAATTTAAGAACTTTAGATTTTTTTAACTTTAGCGTGAAATATGGGGTTTTTTTTTTAATTATTTAAAAATGTCATATTTGGATTTAAATAATAATCATTAACATTTTTTGTTATAACGGGACATTTAAATCAATTTAATGTTTACACTAAAAAAAAAATTAACATAAAAAAAAAATAGTAAAATCAACTGGAAATTTTGCTATTATTACTGAAAAATTAACAATTTTTTGCTGTCAAATTTGTTTACACTTAAAAAACTTTAGAAATATTATCTAAAATCTTGCTATTGCTACAGAAGAATCTATTATTTTTTGATGTAAAATTTGTTAATATTAGCAAAATAAATCCGCTGTATTCTGATTTTTATTTTAAATTTTGATACGAAAATATAGGTATTTATTTTTGAATATTTCTTATTTATTAAAACATTTCATACACATGTGGATAAAAAAGCCTTTTAAAAATAAAAGCAGCAATAGATTTTTATAGCTTCTGTAATAATGTGAGGTTATGTTTTTTATAAGTTTTTACTAATACAATGTCTGTCTTAGATCTAATGATTTATTATTGTTCATTTAATTGAAAGATTGATTGCAAATATTCCATATTCTGATCTGTGTTATTTCTGTTCTTTAGTAGTTTTTTGACTTCTTCATCTAAATCCCGATGTTCCACTTTCCATTGATTTCGAATACTGGAGATGAGCGGATCTGACGTTGCCAATAATATATTAAATAGATCTTCATTTGTGGAATTTCGTGAAATTTTTCTAGTAAAATCTGTAATCCTTATTCCTTTTTTCCTGAGCTTCCTCTGATAAATCTCCAAGTGGCACCAACTGATATTTAATGACAACTTCTCCATGATAAAGGATTTTGTGAACTGTAGCAGACATATTTCTCCATGGGTACTTGGTTGTATATATTTTTGCAGTTTCCTTAGCAAAATCTCCAAATTTTCTAGAGTCAATTTCTTCATTGCACGCAAGTTCTTCTGGATTATTTTAAATCTAAAAATGAGGTTAAAATCAACACCTATTATTTCAGATGCTGTTTCTGGATCTGAAAATAATCTTCTTGCGGTATTGCCATGACCATTGTTTTGGCTGATCTATAATCAACCCAAATTTGCGATATTCATCTTGAACATGTTTCCTTTTTGAACTTCTTAACTCCTTGTTGGTTTCGTTGTTTCTTATTGATCCGAAATCCAAATCATAACTGATTTAACAATATGGCACGACCACAATTACCAATATTTTGACCTAATTTTTTGGCTACCTTAGTTTTAATATGTTTACTATTAAATAAAATTAAAATTTTGGAAATCAGTGACAAACAAAAATTGGACTCTTGGCCAATGAAATAAAATTTTCAGCCACTGTGCGCCGCACGTTAAAGAGTGTAATCCAAACTAAAACACCTGATTATTTTAAAAACCAATGGGAAAAAATATAATTTCTTTATAATGAAGTTTCTATACAATTAACCCATTAACGCCCAAATCAGAACTATAAACAATTTTACCAATTCTATTGTTAATACCAGTATCAACCACTTGTCTTAAAATACTAAAAAAAAAATATAACAAAAAATATTTTAAAGTTGTATTTTTAGAGGTGTACTAAGTTTAGTACAATGGTCGCTTAGGATTCATATTGAGCAAAACATCCTCTTTCTAAACAAATAGTTTTCAGGCACTCGTCACATGAAGAATTGAGCAGGTAGCACATCTAAGTTGGCTTTGTATATTTTGGGGATTATGGCCATTCTTTTTCCTGTCTTCTTCGAGAATTCTAGAGGAAGATTCCTAGTTTTACTATTTTTTTGTCGCTCAGATACGTCCGCGCTATATATCGTAAAATATACCTTGTCTATTGTTCTGTTCAATGTAAGCTTATTGTGCTCTACGTTGCGATAAGCCCTAGAACTTCATCATCCAAAAGTTTTTAAAGACTTTCATAGGGGTCATGTCTTTCAAAATATTAGTAACAAAAGCCCTTCGTTCTTCAATACATTTTTAGCACATTTTCTCCAATAAGGAAACTCTGTACTAGTTTCAAATATTTTTCCTTTTAGCACATTCCGTGAAGAAGGTTACTTGAATGACTTTAGTGGTTCTTCGTCATCGATACTCCATTGATCTTCGACGTTAGTGGTATGCCTGAAAGTAATAATTTCTATATTGCCGGAAACTCTTCAGGATAATTTGTTTCATCGTCGTCACCATCCTCCCTCCTGAGTAAGTCGTATGTAGGGTCATCTTTACTATCGTGGCTAATAATGTCATGTATTGCTTTTTTAACCAAAATTGGGTTTTAGAGTGAGAAGTATATCGTTTCTCCATTTAACACTGGGAAATCCCCGGATCTTTTTGGATGACATACAAATCTTAGCATGGTGGACACTAAACAAACAGTTCGCACGTGAACACTGTCATAACTTATTATATAAAATTCTGCTACACATTGCCATGCCACGAAAACCGTTATAAAATAAAAAAGATTTTTAGCTGTTATGAGCGCAAATATCTAATGTTGCCTATAGGCAACAATAGGGTTGAATGGTTCAAAACGTTTTGTACGCATTTTACCTTTAAGAGTGTTTTAAAAGATATTTTTTGATTATAAAAATAACGTAGTTGGCAAATAAATATGACTTTACTATGCAACTTTATTTTATCTCAAGCGCCCAGTGTACTAAACTTAGTACAGTAACACTTCATACGCTATAGCGAGAAAAACTTTACACGAATTAAGCCCTTTTATGTGTTTTTTATAATAATGTAGTATTATTTTATTTATTTATTTATTTATTTATTTATTTTCATTTTAATAAAAACTAACCAATAGAATAAATAAAACACTTTTTCAGCCAAAAAAAAAAAAAAAGTCTTGAAAAATAAATTAAAAAATGTTCTCAGCTACCAGTACAAAATAAATTGCTAAAACAAACCGGAGATTCTTATCATTTTACATAATAACTTTGATTTTTTTTCCTACATGATTATTGTATATACTTTTAATAATCGATACAAAACGTTGCTAGAGCGAAAAACTGCATGACATAATTTTTATTTAAACTTGAATTGTCTTACTATTTATAGTACAGCGGGCGTTAATGGGTTAATTGATTTTATGGTCCCATGCAGATTTATTATAGAGAAGTTCGACTGTACGAATACATTGCATAATTCATCGAAAATGTAGTTTTTAATTTATCACATTGCTTTTTTGCATCTACCACAGCTGAAACGAGTTTTGCCTTTGGTTTTTGTAGTTAAATAGAACTAAGCACATAAAAAGCATATCTGTGAAATATCGATTACGATTAGTAATCAATTAGATTACTTTTTAAAAAGAATTGTAATGATTATATAATTCTGTAAAACAAAATTTTCTGATTACTAATTGATTACGATTAAAATTAATCGAAAAATAATCAGAATTACTGACGATTACTACAAAATAATCAAAAGTAATCAAAAAGTAATCCGATCACTTTCAACGATTATTTTTGATTACTTTCAACAGTTGTGTATTAATTTGCATTAAAATTTTTTTCGAAACAGTAGATAACCAGCTTAAAGTTTTCATAATTGATAAATTTTATTATATTTATTTAAAAAAAACATAAACAACATTAACTAAAGCACGTAATTCAAAATAGCTGAAGAGAAATAGTTAAAGAAATAGTAAGTTCTAAACTAATTTATTAAACAAAACAATAACAATTGTTTTATAAAAATTTTTGGTAATAAAAAAAACAAACAAAAAATTTAATTAACAAATGCCGAGCAGCGGTTATTGTCCGATACCGAAGCCGATTAATTGGTCGGACAATAATAATTACATATTTTTACAATTGGCCTTCATTAAAACTAACTTTTAACAACTTTAACTGTTGACTATCCCAGCAAAAGAAAACGGTCGTTCCACTGGAGCTAAAGACGTTAGGGGAGTATTAAAGTAAATAAATGCTTCCTTTAGTAAATCATATTGTTACGTTACTGCCTTTTCAATAACGTTTTTGGTTTATTTCCTTTATAATAAACCTCTTGAGTTCTTTTATTGCAACTTTAATAAAATAAATAAAACACTTTACTTTATAGCTGTACTATAAACTATTTACGCCACTTTATTTAGAACTTAGTCAATTATACCACTTATAATTGCGATGTACACACTTAAATAATCGCACTAATACTGATTATCGATGCCAAACTTCGCAAGTATTAATACTCTGTTCGCTGACATCTAGATGTCTCTAGATCATTCTACTCGTCAAAATGTCTGTAACATTTTCGACATTTCTGGGCGAATCGAGATTTTATTATCTAACAGCGAATATCATTATGAATTAACACTGTGGCTGAATTTAAATTGATTTATACATCAATAAACTAAAGCATACTTTATGGGTTAAAGATAATCTCAACACTATTATGTTATACATTTATCTATAATAATCATAACATTACATTTGTACTAGAAAATTCTGTACAGTGGGTTTACATTAAAAATATGCGAAACTTATACAGTAACATTTTAAACTAATAAAATTACTAATAAACTGAACTTATTGTTAACTAAAGTTACTTTCGTAACACTGCCCCCCACTTAAGCCTGTTCGTCCCGAATAGGCTCAGAATCACCTCTTCCATAAGGGGCTAATCGTTCCAAATGAACAACTTTTATTTTTGCCCTTGGAGTTCACCGCCCGATCATATCTGGACAAATTAGTGCTCACACGTTCGTACTTACGTGGTTCGTAAGGACTTCTCCGCTCCAAAGAAGATACCTCATTATCTTCCTGTACATTAAGTGCACCAGAGTTGCACTGCTGGAGCGGCGCACAACTTCCACTTGTTGTACCCCTGGCTGCAACACACTTTTTGCAGTTTAATATCCAGTCCTTCACGGCCTGTTTACAACCAACCCAGTAGAAACGTTCCTTCAACCTTTCTACGGTTTTCCTTACACTTAGGTGATCTCCGCTAGTGCCGTGATGAATTTTCCACACCACTTCACATACCTAAGAAGACGGCACAACCATTAGGCTTTTAACTTCCTTGCCATCGGCGCTCTCCCATGTTCGGTATAGGCAACCATTTGCCATTCGAAAACTATTCCACTGTACCCAATATGCTTTCACCAGTGGACCATCCGATGCAATTTCTTCAGAAGTTGGTCTTCTACCTGCCATTTTGTGCCTCATAATCTTAGCCAATACAGGATCACTTCTTTGCGCCGTTATCCAGTCTTTACTGGGCTCTACCTGCAATGAGCAACCTTCACTGATGCTTTCCCTTCTATCGGACTCCGTATAGTGCCTGTCCTCCAATTTACTTAGCTGTCTTACATATCTTACATAAGCAACGATGTAACCACAAGTTGTAACACTTCTATTGGTCTTTTGCACTACCAAATTTATTGTCGAGTCCTCAGATGCGAATGGTAGCACTCCCTCCATGCTTAACGGCGACTTCTCCGATGAGTGGTGGTTAGCCCGCTGGTTGTTTCTGGGCGGTGAAGCAGATCTTGAACGTTTCTTTTGTGCTTTACAGTTTCTTTGCATGTGACCAATCTTTCCGCAGTTAAAGCATTTTACTTTAGTTTTACTTTGCTTCTCGCTTAAAGCTTCCATAACTGCCTCTTTTATATCCTGCACAATATCCCTTTCACCATTGGTGGTCACATCGAGCCTTCGCACCTTGCCTACTTGTGGTCTTGAAATAATTCTAGCGGTTTCCTGGGCTAGGGCAAATGAAACAGTCTCTGCAAAGGTAGACTTTTGTGACGTACATACCGCAATTTTTATATCTGCATCCCGAATACCGTTTACAAATGCCTCAGTTTTGAAGTGATCCAAGAATGAATGACTCTCACCAGGATAGGTAAGCTGCACCAACCGCTCAATCTCCAGTGCAAAGTCCTGTAATGTCTCATTAGCCTTTTGCATTCTACCACGTAATTCCATTTTGTAGATTTCCTTTTTGTGGTCGCCACCATATTTACGCTGCAGGGCCATCATCACGTCATCATTATTGTTTTTACAGCTACTTGGAACACTTTGTAGAACTTCCGCTGCCGTTCCTTTTAAGGCTAAAATTAATTCAATTGCCTTTTCCTCATTGTTCCATGCGTTTTTGTTGGCTACTGTTTCAAATTGAAACTTGAACACAGCAAATGGAACACTGCCATCATAACTTGGGGCTTTTATTCTACTAGGGACTTCTGGAATAACCCGCACTGGTCCCTCTTGACATTGAAGACTATTTACTTTTGCTTCAAGATGGTGTAGTTTTTCATCAACTTCTATTTTTACATCCGACAACTTTTTGTTGAATTCTAATTCCAGATCGTCCACTCTTTCATTTATCATAGTTGAAATCTCCTGCAGCTTCTCAAGTTTTTCATTAGTAAGTCTGGAATTCTCTTGAATTTCGGCCAGGATGGTGCTCGATTTTTCTTCCATTTTTCTAGAAGTTTCGTCCATTTTTCTAGAAGTTTTATCCGTATTTTCTTTTATCATCATCACAATGCTTCTTAAATTATCGTCCATTTTTGCCATCATAGCAGCAAACATCGTATTGAAATCCATATTACTTGCTACTGCACGAGTACATTCCTCTATTTCTTCTTTATCCTCGAATTCGTGGCTACTAAACCCCTGCACGAATGCATTTGTTTCTTGTACACAGTTGTCAACACCAAATTATTGTTGTGTCAACTACTGTAATTTTTTTTTTAAATCAGCTCGAATGATCCATTATGAAAACCAAATCAATGTTAAAACAGTAGTTCGTTTCAAACAAATCAGTGTAAAGCAGTAGTTGGATTTAAATAAACCAACTCAATCCATAATTTGATTTGAACGAAAAAACAACACACAACAATTGTGTGTCTATAATACAGTTATGAACGATAAACTTTTCAATTCACAGTGTGTGATCTTGATGTTTATTGCCGATTGTTTCTCAGATTTTGATCGTTGTATGTATTATTTTTATATTAATTTTGCAACTAATAGAATTACCTTTTAATTTTTTTTTTACTTTTAATTAAATATTTGATAATATGTTTTGGTAATAATAAAATAATTTAAAATAAAAACTTAAATATTCTATAAAAATATTTTTCATCTCTAATTGTTTTTTGCTTCATACAAATCTAGCTAGTCATACCTAATAATTGGAAAAAAAACAAGATAATTCATACTTATCACCTATTTTGCTACAGTTCTTTCGTGTGATTCGTGTGATTTGGTTTAGTTAGTGTGATTTGTTTTGCTTTGTTGCTGTTTGGTGTAAATTCCGTACTCTTAACACTTCGTATTTGGTCGTTTATAACACACTAATTACAATTAATTTGCAATTGTGTGTTTTTATTTATTTTTTGTTAAATGTGTTTTGCACAACATAGCATTTGATTCGTTAGCAAAGAGTGAGCGACAATCAGTATTTAAAAAACAAACGAATGTCTTGAATCGGCTTTTAAATGCATTTGTGCAGAGGTTTAGTGGCTACCAATGTCAAAATTGCGTCGTTCGAATTCATCTATTAACCTCTTCTACAGCTCTGCTTTATTTCCTGCAGTTGGTAGATCTAATTTGCTCAACTCTTTCTTGAGCTGGTCCACTTTAAGCTCTTCAAATTTCATTGCTGTCTATTTTTTATTATTTTTGCAATTTCACTTCTTGCACCAATTGTTACGTTACTGCTTTTCAATAACGTTTTTGGTTTATTTCCTTTATAATAAACCTCTTGAGTTCTTTTTTTGCAACTTTAATAAAATAAATAAAACACTTTACTTTATAGCTGTACTATAAACTATTTACGCCACTTTATTTAGAACTTAGTCAATTATACCACTTATAATTGCGATGTACACACTTAAATAATCGCACTAATACTGATTATCGATGCCAAACTTCGCAAGTATTAATACTCTGTTCGCTGACATCTAGATGTCTCTAGATCATTCTACTCGTCAAAATGTCTGTAACATTTTCGACATTTCTGGGCGAATCGAGATTTTATTATCTAACAGCGAATATCATTATGAATTAACACTGTGGCTGAATTTAAATTGATTTATACATCAATAAACTAAAGCATACTTTATGGGTTAAAGATAATCTCAACACTATTATGTTATACATTTATCTATAATAATCATAACATTACATTTGTACTAGAAAATTCTGTACAGTGGGTTTACATTAAAAATATGCGAGACTTATACAATAACATTTTAAACTAATAAAATTACTAATAAACTAAACTAATTGTTAACTAAAGTTACTTTCGTAACAATATTTTTACCAATTCTCGTCAGGGCTTGAATTATCGTTTAGATAACTGAAGAATTTATGCTTTAAAGCAGATCGTCGGTCAGGTTTTATATGGTCTTGTGGAGAAAGACCTGTATCAATCTCATCATCTGTAAAGTTAAGTCGCTAAAAATCAAACAAAATAAGTAATACGCGCATCAGCTCACCATCATTACTAAAATCCAAAAAATCAGGGATAGCCGATACATTATTTTTAACTTCATAATTAAATCTACTGCAATTTTTATCACGCGATGACATACAACACACTCGGCACACGTTGTCTTATCTGAAAATAGGTGTTATATATATATACTTGGCTTCAATTAAGTAACTTAAAATCTCACTTTTTCTACTTCTTTCTAAAATTCGTTTTTGAAAATTTTTTTTTGCCCATCAGACGATGAATTCAAACACACTTTTTTAAGGGGCCGTTCTGATTCGTTTATTAATTTTCTTTTCCTATTTCTTGTAGAAGGATAAAAGTCTGGGTCGTTAAAACTGTCATCTGAACAAAAATCACTTTCAGAAACAATTTCGGACTTTTTAACATCTAAAATAAAATATTATTTATAAGGGTCTTCAGCAATTATAATTATAATTATTTTCGTACTTACCAAAAAAAAAAAAATAATGAATTACTAACAAAGTACAAAATGTAGTTCAATTCATTTAAAAAAGAAGCAATAAACAAAAGAATTCTAAAGTATTAAATAGCAAAACTATAAAGTAGGACTAGTGTAGAAGATGAGAGAAAAAAAGCTTAAAATAACTACACTCTCGCATTTCATATGGCGAAAACAAAAACAAAAAATGCAGGTTTCAATATATTTTTTATAAAATTTTGATTGAATACTTTTTTCTCTCACCTTCTTTTTTATAGGTGCATTCGAGTATTTTACAGTGAAATGCTGTAAATGAGTAATTACTGAGTTAACTAAAAAAAATAGTCTCAATGCAGTCAAGTTCCGGGAGGCTACCGCGTATTTCGATTCGAAAAGTGAAATTTTTCGAAAGCAATTTCCGATTCGAAAGTTAAACCAGAGTCGTATTTATAAACAAATGGGAAATTTGATTAAAAGTTGGTAGCACTGCTATTAAAATACCAAAATGGACGAAAATATCCTAAAACAAAAGAAATATTATTTACTATTCAATAGGTCTGTCTGCGTACTTTTCCAGTAGCAAATACTCAGTAAATTTTTTTGGGAGAGTAAGACAAATTTTACTCTTTCGGCTGAGAATATCTCAAAAAGTACGCAGACAGTATCCAGTGAAATCTTGCAAGAAAACAGCTGATCGGTGTGTAAACAATTGAAATAACAAACGTGAGCCACGATAGCGTTGAAGAAATAGCGTCCAGTTTGGGAATTTAAAAACCGGGAAACCAAAATACCCAACAAAAAGTTAGCGTAAAATTTAGGAATTTAAAATAGGGAAGCACAAATAAAGGAACAAATCTTGTTTACCGACGCAGCTCCAAATAAAAAAAAGTACCCAGGGTGATGGAAAATGGAAAAATAAGAAGAAAAAATGAAATAAAAAAGTTGGCGAAAACGCTTAGTTTTCGAGTTACGGGCGTTTTAAGTTTTTATATAAATATGTGATTTTGCAGTACATTTCCAAATGTATATGGCCAATATTGGTATCATTTTAAAGCTCTTGAACAGATTTTTCTGGATATACATAATTTATTTCAAAATATTAAACTCTTTAGATCACATTACAGTTTCTTTCATTTTACGTCGAAATGTTACGGAAGTGCACTAGGAAAGAATGTAGTTTATTTAAATAAAAGTGTAATACAAATTTTATAAAATAACAAACACTAGCATCGCAAAAAAAAAATTCTTTGCATAGCCAGCCTTTGGCCGGACACAGGGATGTTCTTCTCTATGGTATAATAAACACCGGTTTCGCTTACTAAAGCTTCCTTGCATAGACGGCCTTTGCCCATGAGCAAGGATTCTCTCCTCATTAGTATATCATAAACATAAAGAAGGTTTTACTTGTATTTTAATTAAAATTCTTAAATAAATTAGTATGTAGTATATACATACATTATATTTTATATTTTTTGTATTTTTATAAAAAATAAAAATTATAAAAATACAAAAAATATTTACCACAGGCTTTTGCAGGGTATAAACTATATATTTTCTGAAAGTAAATAGTTTTCTGGACAAAATGAGCGATGCGTGCAATAAATCGTTTGGACAGTTTCCGAGAAATCTGGGTTCATCCAAAATGGTCAGTAAAAATCTTTACTGATTTATGCAATGAACCACAGGCGTTTGCACGGTATAAACTATATATTTTTTGCACGCATCGCTCATTTTGTCCAGAAAACTATTTACTTTCAGAAAATATACAGTTTATACCGTGCAAAAGCCTGTGGTAAATATTTTTAGTATTTTTATTAAAATATAAAAATATTTTTACTTCCCCTTTTTAAATTCCTAAATTCGACGCTAACTTTTTGTTCATATACTGCAAATCCCCATTATTTGGGTATTTTGGTTTCCCGGTTTTTAAATTCCCAAATTCGACGCTATTTCGTCGACGCTATCTTGGCACACGTAAACTCTTTCATTCAAACAGTATATAAAAACAGCTGTTCAAACTAGTTGCAAAATTTTACCAGAGGAAATTTCTCCAGTAACATTTTGCAAGTTCTCTAACTTTCAACTGTCAAAAAATTCTCTTTTTGGCTCTCACGCTGTAAGAGATTTGGAGTACGCAGACAACATTTTGCGACATTTTGTACAAAATTATGCAAAATATGTGTACGCAGACAGACCTAATGTGTGAAAAATATTATAATGGTTTTTTTTTAATAAAAACTGATTGTATTTCCCTGTGGTTTAAAGATTCTAAAGAAAATGTTAACCATTTCTTTATAATGATTTTTATTTGTATATGTCATTTTTTTTTTCAAGTATTCCTTGAAAATTTCAAGACCACAAATATTAAAAAAATTTCAACAATAACATTAGTAAACATTTTTTTTATAAAATCTAATATTATAAGGTTAAATTTGATTGTTTTACACTTTTATTTAACATGAAACATTTAAATACTTACATTTTTTATTTTTCTTTCACTTTGTCACTAACCAAATAGCTTTCGAACAATTTCCTAAAGCTTTTTTACTCGTGTTTTCGTAATACAGAGTTGCACTTTCGAAAGGGATTTTTATTGTTCTTAATAGAGAGTTGCCGTTTCGAAAGGGATTTTTTGTTTTCGATAGTGTATAAAAAATTTCCGTTAATTCGAAACAAATTGTACGAAAATCGTAATACACAGTACAAATTGTTCGAACTCGTAAATTATTTCTTTCGAATCGAAATACGCGGTAACCCCCCAGTAAAAAATATTAAAAACTTTTGGGGTTTCGAACGCACCTTATGTATATGACTCTTAATCCCGTTTTAGAATTTTTAAATAATAGTGATGAGCACAGATATCCTGAGTTAGAGAGCATGAGTAGGATTTTTGCGTGATTGATTATTTCGTGACTCATTTGATATTCCTTTAAATTGCTTCAATGCGATTTGAAATATTTAAAAATATTTCTGAAACTATTAAATACAAGCGACAGTAGTAAATTGAAGGAAAGCCGCGAATAACGTTGTAAAAGCCATGTTTTGCAAAAACGGTTTTTTTTTGCAGATTACCGTTAACATTACTCTTTTACACTGTTTTAACATCAAATCACCCAAAATTATGCGCTTTAACGGCTTCAAAATGCGGTACAAAGAGTCAACCAATGGAAGAACGTTGTAAGTTACTAACAAAAAGATACAAACGAAATGGTTTAGCAACGTGAAATAACGTTTTAAAAGCCGCTTGCGTAGTGGAAAAACGTTTTAAATGACATCGCAATTGTGGATATGAAACGTTTTTCCACTAAAAAAAATTATAAACTTAAATTTAGCATGTAATTTAAAATTCTATTTCCTTGATATTTTGCATAAAAGTTTTTATTGTCATTATTTTTGATAATCTAAAAAGAAAAATTAAAAAATTGTAATCCTGCCTGTTAAAAGCGTTTTTTTGCTTTCCTGAAAAAAAAAATCATTTTGTAACTTACAACGTCATTCGCGGCTGTGCTTCCATTATTGAAAAGTTTATATATATTTATATATATATGGGGGATTTCATGTCAAGGGACCCAACTTTTGAAATCGATGCACCAAGGTTAGTACTATTGGATAGTAGTTTAGACACAAATTTTCAACAAGATCGGTCAAAAAGTTTCTGAGTTAGAGGGGGTCATAATTTGACATTTTGGCCAACCAGGTGGCCTTTCTCATTCATGTAACTTATTATTTATTGGTGTTAGCAAAATTTGTCCCAAACAAAATAGATAGCTATTTCTTCCATAATTCGAAAAAAATTTTTTTTTGTTTATTTTAAAATTTTTTAAATTAAAAATTTTTTTTTTTTATTTTTTTTAAGCGGGTACTTTTTTTTGCTCAAAAGAAAGCTTAGGTCTTTTCCTTTAAGGTAGTTCTGGTCGCTTTTTGGGCCGCGGGTGGGTTATGAATAAAAAAAAAAATAATTTTTAAGTCAAGACAAGGATTTTTCAATTTTTTCCTATTTGTGTGTAAGTGTTTCTAAAATCTTAAAAATAAAACTTATGCTGAGAAACTAGACAAATTAACCTTTCCGACGGTATATAACATACCTAACTAGCATTTCATACCGTCGATACTGTAATACATAACATATTGTGGTTAATCCAAGGAATAAAATCACTTTTTCTATAGAGATGTTGACAAATTAAATTTTTTTATTTATTTGTATTAATAATTAAATTAATAAAAAATAATAATAATAAAAACAAAAAGATAAATAATCTAAAACAATTTAATCTTAATCACATAAGATCCTTTTATATCATAACTATTTTACACTTAATTTATTGTAGCTAATGAAGTGTTTAAGTTTTGCAAATTTACAAATACCCAGTCTAACCTCCTCTCTATTTATTGCCTTTATTTGCTTTTTTTTGCCAATCCTTTCTTGGCGTTACTAGGTTCAGCTGTTGATATCTACAGTCAAACACTGCCTCAATTTTATGTGGATAAAAGTGTTCGCCAGTATATTTTTGAATAATGATAACATTTAACTGTTTCCAAAAAAATTGTAGTACGAATGAATACGCAATTTTTAAAGGAAATCAAAAATAATCAAAAATAATCGTTGAAAATAATCGGATTACTTTTGATTATTTTGTAGTAATCGCCGGATTTGCTGATTATTTTATGATTGCTCGTAATCGTAATCAATTGGTAATCATGCAAAACCAAAAATAATCGTTATCGTAATCATTACTGCACCCTTAAAAAAAGTAATCTAATAAGTAATTATTACGATTACTAATGATTACTTAACAGCTATGATAATAAGCCGCAGTATTCTGATAATTTGATTCCAACTTGATTCATTCTATTCAGAACATATCATTAAAAGAATTAACTTTTTTTTTTTTTTTTTTTTTTTTTTTTTTTTTTTTTTGATATTTTGTCCAATTTGGTAGCAAAAAATCATAGAATTTTACATAAGAATGGAATTAAAATCCACCAATTTGATCCAATCGAATCCAAATTTGTTTTATTCGATTCAGCAAATATCATTTATAGAATTCACGTCAATGTTTTTTGATTTTTTGTTATATTCGAAAAATATTGCAAGCAAAACACAAATTTGTTCTGGCAAGACCAAGACGGTAAACCTATAATTTCCCAGTGTTGGCATTATATGGTGAATATGGTAAATAATGGACCGATCTTCACGACATATACTACTGTGATTTAAAGTCTCATGAAACTACGAAAGACCAAGTTTATAGTTACGACATTTAACAGTGTGATTTTTAGCCCTTTAAAACTGTGATGTACCAAATTTTATAAAAATAGCATCATTTGTTACGGATTTAGGCGTACTAAACTGTTTCCCGAGAGTAGAGTTTATATGGGGCCTATAGTAAATTATGGACCAATCTTCACGAAATTTAACAGTGTGATTTCTACTCACATAGAAAAAATTTATGCAAAATCTTATATCAATCCATGCATTACTACCATTTATGTTAGTTTTTGTAACAATAATATCAATTTTGTAGGGTGGTGGTTCCACATTCGGATTTATAATTTTTATCCGAATGAACCGATTTTGCAGAATTTCAATCCCAAACTGCTGAGGATAAATAGAAGACATTTGCCGCCAACATTGTTCCTTTCGATTGAGTTTTTTGAAACTGAGTGTTTTTTTTTCAGCAGACGGACAGGCAGACTGATATGACTTAATTGACTAAAAATTACTCAAGGAGCCATGATATACATGTATACTTTATTGGGTCTGAGGTGAATAATAAAAAAATTTTCACCTACTGACAAACTTAGTCATCGTCTAGACTTGCAAAAAAAAGAAAAAAATAGAGGGTTGACAATATTGGGTAGGGGTACCCAGTTTCATGTACTCTGCATTTCTGTTTTTTTAATCTAACAGTTTAAAACTTGAAATTGGCTGTAGGCGTATTTTTACTTATATACAAAATATAAATAGGAGAAGAGGAAAGACAAGATAAAAATACAAAAATTGCAAAACTATAATATCATAATTTGGACACCATTGCAATTTTAAGGCAGAATTTTTAAAAATTGCAGCAACAAGAATTGCAAGTCTGAACGATGACTTAGTATACGATTAGTTTACGATTTGTGGTAGTGGAGGGTATAATGAAGACTCTAATTCAGAAATGGATTTTAAAATCGCTCGAAATTCATCACACCTGCTAAAAGCGATCGTTTTGAAATCGATCACATACCTGATTGTCCAATAATGAGAATAATAGTACTCTGTTCAGATTTGTGAAAAATGTTGAATAACATTTATTATTTCATACGAAAAATGTGACATGTATCAATGTTACCTATCTCGCGAGTATGCACATTTTGAAGTTTTTGTTCCTTCAAAGTATGCGACATTGTTTTGCGTATGTGAACAAAACCCGCATGTCTTTTACAAAAAGTTATTTTGTTCTAATAAAAATTAAATAAAAATAAAGTAAATACTAATGGAAAACTTTTACAGTCTATGTTATTTAATTTTTTCCTTTCTCATTTAACTTTTTCACAAAATGAGCAGAGTATAACTCCATCAACATTATTTCATTTCATAGAAATCGCGCATAAGTTTTTTCAGATGTATTTTGACAGCATTTCACTTGAAATGTTGAACAGAGTACCAGGCTTAAAGCTCTTTTTTTAAATAATTATTTAAATAAATTTAAGTGATAGCTGTTAAATGGTTTTATGATCGAGTTGTCAACACTTTACACACATAGTGGTAAATTTAAATCTTTTATTAACTTTGGGACATTTTTAAGTTTTGGTTTGATATCAAAAATGTTTTCGAACTTTATAGCAGTCAACTGCCCGATCTTTGTCCGATGCGTTTATTTTTATCAACCGTTTCTGTCTATTTATATTAATCTCATAAAGACTACAAAAGCTCTCTTTAAAATCCGGAATCTTTTAATATTTAGGAAAACAAAAAAAAAATTATTATGTGCAATTAATAAATATAAATAAAATTTTGTTAAAACTTCCATACACAAATCATTCTAATAAAATTGGTTGATAAAATCAAAAAACTAACGCAAAACTAATAGAAATAGATTTTTGAATGAGGAATGGATATATTCGTTTACGCACCCAATGATCCACCCAAATGAAACGATACATATGTACGTCATCATATTTTTCTACAAGTATTGGAAGTTAGTTGTTTTTATGTTGTATTTTATTTTTAAATTTTTTTTACTAAGAAAATACAAAGAAAAATTAAGTTAATATGTATGTTAGTAGGTTTTTATTTAAATTTAAAAGATTAAAAAAAGACAATATGTACAACAAAAATGCTTTTTAATATCCCAACAAACCATAAAACGATATGATAGCGAAAACGTTATTATATTCAAAAAATTTAAAAATTTTAAAAGTCGTGGCAGCTCCTTAATGTTTGGCCATATAACGGTTAAGTTCCGTATGAAATAATTACAAATCACAAACTTTACTAGTAAAAGGCATTATACAGAGCGTAAAATATTAAAAAATTTAAATGGGTAAACAAGCCTCAATTGAAACCCGCCAAATCATAGTGGACTTACACAAAAAAGGCAAATCTTTGCGTGGAATAGGTGAACTTGTTGGTAGACACCATTGTACTATAAAAAAGATAATCGACAAACAAGCCAAATACAACACACTGCACAATTTGCCCGGTGCAAGGCGGCCAAAACGCCTAATAGATAGAGAAGTAAGAACTATTGTAAAGGAAGTTAAAGAAAATCCCACTTCCAGCGCCGTAAAAACAGCCAAAGAGCTGGACATTTCAACAAGATAACAATCCTAAGCATTTCTCCGAAATTGTGAAGGAATGGTTACTGTATCGTACGCCTAAAACTCTTGATCATCCCCCGCAATCCCCAGACCTGAACCCAATTGAACATCTTTGGGAACATCTGGATAAAAAAAATCAGAGAACGGAATATTTCCTCTAAAAATGACCTAAAGGTGGTACTACGTGAGGAATGGTCCAAAATTTCACCCGATGTTACACAAAACCTTGTTGAATCGATGCCCAGAAGGTTAGCAGCAGTTATAGTCAAAAGGAAAACAAACTAAATATTAATCTTAAAATTATCCATATAATTAATAACTCTGTTTACTTTATTTTGGCGCATAAAAATTGTTCTGTTTTTGTAAAAAGTGAAATATTTTCTGATGGCCCTTTTTTTTTTTTTTTTTTTGTTAATTTTATTAATGTTTTAATTTGAGCGTTATTTATCGATGAATTATGAAATAATTTTTTTTATAAAATTGTTTTTGTTTCTATATAATTAATATTGATTTTATAAATAACGAGGTGTTTACTATATTTTGACGCTCGCCGTATATTATTAACTAAGCTTCACAAAAACGAACGTCAGCATTAAAATTGGTTGCGGTTTAGACCTGAATTAAATTATTGACCGGCAATAAGAAAGTTTTATGCGTTTCTTGTTAGAACTTTGAACTGGCTTGAGTAAAATATCATGATTCGCAACAGTTTTAGCCGAACTAAAATGATTTTTAGGAGGGTAATTTGTATTAGACCTATGGTAAATTATGGACCAATCAGCCCAAAATTCTGAAGACAGATTTCTGGTATTACAAAAAATAAATTAGAATAAATTTCAATACAGCAGTGTAATTAGTTTTAGCGTTAACAGTGAATTTCGCAACATTGCACGATATTTTTTCTGGCCTTATTAATATAATTTGGAAGAAATTTTACCGCAATATCTTTATCTGTTATGGCTTTAGGCGAATTTAATTATTTTCCCAAAGTGGGCTTTATTTGGTTTTAGGCGCAATAAACTGTTTTCCGAGAGTTGGGTTTATATGGGGCCTAGGGTAAATTATGGACCGATCTTCAGAAAATTTTACGTGTGATTTTTAGTCCTATAAAACTGTG
Source organism: Pollenia amentaria (assembly GCA_943735925.1). Taxonomy (NCBI): domain Eukaryota; kingdom Metazoa; phylum Arthropoda; class Insecta; order Diptera; family Polleniidae; genus Pollenia; species Pollenia amentaria. Next base: position 32,520,684 of record OX031008.1, on the reverse strand, counting down.
ACGTACCAAATTTTAGTATAATAGCGTTATTTATTACGGTTTTAGGCGTACTAAACTGTTTTTCGCGAGTAGGGTTTGTATGGGGCCTATGATCAATTATGGACCAACCTTCACGAAATTTAACAGTATGATTTGCCGTCGTACAAAGCGAATTCGTGCAAAATTTTATATCATTCCGTGCATTATTCCACTATTTATGTTAGTTTTTGTATCAATTTTGTATCAATTTTTTAGGATGGGGGTTCCAAATTTTGATTCATAGTTCTGATCCTACTGAACCGATGTTGCTGGATTTCAATCCCAAACCGCTTAGGATAATTACAAGTAATTTGAGACCAAGTTTGTTCTTTTAATTTTCGTTTTTCGAAAGTGAGCGTGTTTTTGAAATCTGAGGGACTTTTCAAAATGTGGGTAAACGGTATATTTTTGGCAATCTTTTTCGATTTGTGACAACATTCTAATAAAATTGTTGATATGGCAACACTTAAAACATTTAAAAGCCATTTTTTTGCAAAAACTGTTTATTTTGCAGATTACCCTTAACATTACCCTCTTTCATTGTTTAAACGTCAAATAAATAGGAAGATCAGAAGGTTATTATTCGACCGGGTTTAAGTGGTTATTTTAGTTTTGCCAAAGCCGGTTATTTTTAAATGTCCATTTTTCGAATATCGAATAAACCAGTTATTTTGGTATAATAAACCGGATATTTTAATAATGTGTAATATATATACGTTTTCCTTACTCTTGTTGCAAATGTAACCGTAATTTAAGTATTTTTCTAATTCAATATTGGCCAAACTTAAACTTTTAATGAAGAATGTCAAAACAAAATGTAACAAAATTCAAAAAACATTGTGAATAATTGGTAGTCATAAAATTGTCAAGTCATATGTCTTAAAATAATTACAAGAAATATATATTACTACTGTGGGCAACCGCTTATAATTTAGATTTCTACTGCAAATTTATGACGAATCAATGAACACAGCTTTAAAATTTTTATTTTGGTTGAAACACAACAATATTTTTTTTAAACAACTGAAAAATATTATTTAGGATATTATGACGATATTTAAATATTAAATATATTTTTATATAGATGTTATCTCTAGAGATATTTCGAACGGGATTAAAAAGACAAAGTTCGGTGTCTGAAGTGCCCTAAAATGATAAGTTGCAAAGGCTCTTCCACATCACGATTTATTAATCACCTTTAATTAGTCCACATGCTTGAATTTAATGTGCTCCAAAAAAAAAAGCCTAACTCCGTTCGAAGCATGAAACAAAGAAAACAAGGTTAACTTTTTACTCTCATTTTGACGTCATTTTTACGCAACTGTAGTAAAGAGAATTAAATGTAAACAAACATTCAGCATAGCACATACACGTGTTTGTGTGATAATTTTTGTGCTCATTTGCTACTATGACGTACATGCGCAGAAAAAGAATGTTTTTTTAAATTTTAGTGCACTATCTTGTTTTCTTTGTTTCATGCGTTCGAAGTAGTTCTAAAGAGACCACAAATAATTACCCTTATTCTGCGTTTCGATTACGTTCCCGCATTCAGTTACGCTCGAATCGAAAATAGGTATTCTAAAAAAAACCTAATCGAAAGAAAAAGAAGAAGAGAAGAGTATGTTTAAACCGGCTGCTTTGTTATGAAACGTATGAAATGGAAACATAAAAAATAAAAAATTTTGTAAACATTGTAATCGTTAAACTATAAAATGTAAAATTTTATGAATAAATAGTGATAAATACATATGTATATAAAAACTAAATATTGTAGTAACTATAATTAAATAAACTCATCAGTTAAGTGCGGAAAGGAAGAAAATAGCCAGATTATAAGCAAACGGTATTTGTGGCCAAACTATTCCAGTATGAGGAATCCTGAAGCGCCGGAGCGAAATATTCACTTTCTACACATCATTGCAAAGGAAAAGTTTAGTTTAGAGAATAAATGGAATCGATACCAGCGGCGTTGTAGTTGAAAGAGGAGAACAACGTGGTCCAGAATGCAGAATCAATACTAGAAAAGCGGAAATTGAGAGACAGTTGCAATTTTAGACTCATATTTTATTTAATTAAACAACTTGAAAAAACGTAGCTACGATCTTAACGCAGAATACATACAATCGAAAAACAAATCGAATTGATTCGTGGAACGGAACGCAGAATAACAAAGTTGCCAAACTGTGAAATTTACGATCCGAATCGAAACGCAGAATAAGGGTGAATACTTTACTAAAATACGCAGCCAAAAACGAATCATTGGGTGAAATATTAGCCCATTGTGTGGCTGAGGACGGAATGTCCGTTAAGGCACTTTAGACTCTTATGTAGTTCCAGCATATCTTCATGCTTATAAGTACAACATTCCGGCGGTATCAACGATATGGAAAAAATTCGTCAGTTTTATTTATTAAAACACCAAGAACTAAAAAACAAAATTGGAGAAATCAAGCAATGTCTGGAAGTTTTTAAATTGTGATCGAAGAATTGACAAATATTTCATACAAAAAGCATGTTCATATTACTATTCGTTTCTATAATGCTGAAACAAAAAACATATTTTGAAATATATAATCCTGGCTAAGAGGTTTTGCTTGCAACTTTTCAAAAATATGGTTGAAGTCGACTGATTCCGTCGTTTGAAAAAAATCGAATAATCGATCTCCCTACAATTCACCCAAAATTATGCACCTTAACGCCTTCAAAATGCAATACAAAGAGTCAGCCAGTGGAAGAACGTTGTAGGTTACTAACAAAATTATACAAACGAACGGGATTTGCACCGTGGAATAACGTTTGAAAAGCCGCTCGCGAAGTGGAAAAACGTTTTAACTGACATCGCAATTGTGGATATGAAAAGTTTTCTACTAAAAAAAAAATTTTAAACTGTAAATTTGCATGGAATTTAAAATAAAAATTTCTTGATATTGCATAAAAGTTTTTGTTATCATTATTTTTTATAGTTTAAAAAAATTAAAAAATAAATAATCCTGCCTGTTAAAAAGGTTTTTTTTTGGTCTCCTGAAAAATAATAATTTTGAAACTTACAACGTTAATCGCGGCTGTGCTTCGATTGTTAAATTTTAGTGATCGCTTGCCCCCATTTTAACTTTGATTTTAAGGTTAATTTGTTAATCTCTTTTACAAGAATTTAATTTTTCAGAGCAATAAACAGATATAAATGATAGAATAGAAATGAAAGATTTGATTGAAAATTGCATTTTCCCCCTTTAGTCGAAATTATCTATCTTTGATTTATTACTGCTACATGCCAGTTCAGATAGCGAAATGTTTTTAACTATAACGCTTATTAAAAAATTGTTTGCTTTTGCAAAAAGTTTGGTTAGATCAGTGATGCCAGTAGAAATTTAAAAAAATTTCCACGTGTCTAAGACAAAATCCCGTTTTTCACTACAACCAAAAAAAAAATTCCCTTCGTTAAAAATTTATGGCTTTTAGCAACAGCCAAACAAAAAAATGTTTTGTTAACATTTTGTAAATATTATAATTTAAGCATTTATTAACAACAAGAAAACAAAACCCAAAATAAATATGTACATTAGAGCGTACCACCTTACAAGGAAAAAAATGGGCCGTAATATAAAGTATTTTTGCAAAGAGGTTTATAAAATGTTTTTTTTGACTGCTTAAACAAAAATCTTGTATTTTTAATTTGCCCGATGAAATGTAAGTGACATATTAAAAATCATAATTCCCCAAGTAATGAATTTTTTTTATCCTTTTTAAGATTCGAAAGTTATTTTCGGTTGAATAAACCTTCCTTTAAACATGTGTTGGAAATAATAGAGCCACATTTAAAAAAGGGACGAGATTAACGTTTGTTCCAAACACAATAAAATTGGCAGCAACATCGCATTTTTTGGCCCAGGGATCGTACCAGCTCAGCGTTAAAAATGATTTCAACCATGGACTGTCCAGTAGTTTCAAAGATTATGGAGTTTGTCCATAATGGATAAACTTCGATATGACGGATGCTGAAAAGAATGCTGCTAAGTTGCATTTCCACAAAAATATATTAAAAACACAACATAAATGTAGAATAATATCAAAACCGCTGTAGAAATCAAAATTTAAGCTAACAATCACGTTGCATTTTTTTACACTTTTAAAACACAACACACTCACAAGACAACACTAAAAACGCCGACGACAAAATTAAAGGCAATTAAACACAATAGCAACGCCTATTTTTCTTAAAAAAAAGCTAACACATGTTAACTGTCGTCAAAATATGGCAATATTGCGAACGGGAATACGAAATTGTAACAAAACTTTAATTAGTATTGTGGTTATTTTATTGAACTGTTAATGGTTTTTAATCCAAATTTAGATATTTTTAATTAGGCTTAAGTTCATTGAATTTAATTTTCATTAAATTATTTTTATGAAGACAGGAATTTTACAACATGAAATTAATTAAAATTTTTTTTTTTTTTTTTTGATAATTTTTCATTCTTGACTGCGCTGAGATTTGAACCCAGGCGTTCACGGACAGGTTGCCCAGACTAGTTTCGATTGTAACCACACAATCTCTTCGGTGGGATTTGCCGTTTTACTCACTCGGCTATTGAGGCCGGGCGATGTCAATAGTCAAACATCAATTCTTAAACCAAATGGTATTTCACTTTGGTAGATCGAAATTTGCTTTTTGAATGAATGATTCTATCTATCTATTTTAATTGATTTACATGTTCTTCCTAACAAAACATCAAAAAACGGCGTTGTTTTCAGTTGACGACGCCAAACAGAATAAAAGTGAATATTTTGAAAATTCCCTACATTTGTTAAAATAAAACATCTGTCTTTTTTTCCCTACGCTTGAAATTTTCCGAAAAATTCCTACAAAAAGGGAAAATTCCCTACTGTTGGCATCAACGGGTTAGATCAAACATCATTTAGCAGTTTCTAAATAATATTTTGCAATTATCTTCTTACAAATAAAGTTTTGTAAATCAACAGAAATTTTTTAAAATAAAGCTAAAATTTAATCGATTTACTGATCACGCTTTTTTTGGATTTTTTCGTCAAATATTTGTCAGGTCTGAACATAAATTTAGTTATAAAATTGTATCTTCAATTTGCATTGTCCGCTCCCTTTTACAAGACGAGAGTACCTTCCACTGTACCGAAAATCATTAAAAAAAAATGGTATCTTTACATCTGTACGATTGTGAGGAAATCTCCAGTGAAAACTAATACGGACAAACAATTAATTTTTCTAGTATCCCAACAAAATCCAAAACTACGAAATACATACATATTTTTGTTTGCTTCGCTTTTTTAACCAATAAACTAAATGTGATTTGAAGTGAATATCATTTGTTTTTTGGGGTTTTTTTTATTTTTTGTTTATTTAGTTTTTATTTTATGTTTATTTAGTTTTTATTTTATAGTGTTCAAACAGAACTGCGTCGAGACCACATTTTCCATACAATTTGACATACAAATTTGTCGTAGAAAGGTGTCGTAGAATAAAATCTATTTTATTTTGAGAACGTTTTTTAATATTCTCGCACATAAAGACATTTATTTTCTTAACAATGCTACCATACTTTCATTCAATTTCATATATTCTGAAAACAGAAAATTAAAAACAAAAGCAAATAAAAAATTAAAACAATGAAATCAGAGAGAATTTGAAGTTCCTGCCGACGTTTTAATTATGGGCTTTAGAAGTTTTGCCTGAAGTTGAAGACTCAATACTGTTTGAACACATAAAAACAACTAATTTAATAGTATTTATTAGGGAGATCGATTATTCGACTTTTTTTAAAAACCGGCTTTCGAATATTCCGAATAGTTGTTTTTTTTAAAAAACCGTAAGAAGATAATTGTATAATGTAATTAAAACACTTTTAAATGATGTTTGATCTAGCCAAACGTTTTGCAAATGCAAATAAAAAATTATAGGAATTTAACAAATTTTTTATTTGAGATATTCTCCCAAATTTATTTTAAATGAGTTTTAGTTTATTGGTGGTTAAGCATTGGTATATCAATCTGTAGACTTCAACCATATTTTTGAAAAGTTGCAAACAAAAACTCTTAGCCAGGATTATATATTTAAAATTTTTTTGTTTCAGCTTTATAGAAACGAATAGTAATATGAACATGATTTTTGTATGAAATATTTGTAGACCACAATATAAACCTTCCATGACTTTGCTTGATATCTTCAAATTAGTTTTGTAGTTATATAAATAAAACTGATATATTTTTTCCATATCGTTGATTCCGCCGGAATGTTGTAGTTTTAAGCATGAAGATATGCTAGAACTACTTAATTGTTTTTAGTGTCTTCACGGGCATTCCGGGCAACACAACGGGCTAATCTTTCACCCAATTATTCATTTTTGGCAGCTATTTTAGTAAAGTGTTATACGTCGTCTCTTTAAAACTACTTCGAACGAAGTTGTTTTATTTGGAGCACATAATTGTCAAGCATGTGGTCTAATTTAAGGTGATTAATAAGTGGTGACGTTTAAGAACTTTTGCAACTTATCATTTTAGGGCACTTCAGGCATCCATTTTTGATTTTTTAATCCCGTTCGAAATATCTCCAGAGATAACATCTAAATTAAAATATATAATATTTAGAATGCTCTCGCACAAATTAATATTTACTTTTTAAACGAACACTTTTTTGTAGTATTTATTTTGAATTGTTTTTGGTTTTTTTTTTTTTTTTTTTTGTTACAAGAACACACGCTTTTATAAGCGATTTTTATTATCATTGTTCATAATGTATTTTGACTCTTGTTACATTTTGCTTTGACATTCTGTATAAAAAGTTCAAGTTTGCCCAATATTCAGTTTGACAAATACCTAAATTACGGGTGCATTTACAACACGAGTAAGGAAAACGTATATAAATTACACATTATTAAAACAACCGGTTAATTATATCAAAATAACCGGCTTATTCGATATTCGAAAAAGAACATTTTAAAATAACCGACTTGGGCAAAACTAAAATAACCGGTTAACACCGGTCGAATAATATACGCCCGATCTCCCTAGTATTTATGCAGATGCGTATGCAACTTTAAAGTAAATTTATATAATATACATTTACACCAATGCCTTTATTTACATTGATATATTATCATTTAAAATTGTAGGGATTTTTGTAGGGACAATTTTTTGAGAGCCTAGTTAAAAATAGGGATTTTTGCGAGCTGCGTAGGGACTTTTCAAAAAAGTATATAACATCACTGATGCATACTATTATATGTGGGTGATGATAAATATATATATATGTCGAAATAATATGTTTCGACGTAACATCTTATGTCTCCGTATATTTAGAAATACAATTTTCCAAATATGTTTTAATATTTATGAAAAATTATTAAATATTTTTTCGCATTTGTGATATGTATGTACATATTTAAAGAAATAAAAAAAAAAAAAAAATGGTTAAATTTCTTCATATTTGTTACATGTACATACATATAATGTCTAATGAAATTTGAAAGAACTTAAGAATTGTATTAAATATACAAACACAAATTGGAAGACCTTACCGGATGGGACTTACCTCATTTTAAAGATAGGGTACGTTCGTAAATGCATCACTGTGCAGTATCAGTGATTTCAAATGTTTAAATATATATATGGGGGATTTCATGTCAAGTGACCCAACTTTTGAAATCGATGTCTTCCGATTTGGATGAAATTTGCACCAAGGCTAGTCTTATTGGATAGTAGTTCAGACACAAATTTTCAACAAGATCGGTCAAAAAGTTTCTGAATAAGAGGGGGTCAAAATTTGACATTTTGGCCAAACCGGTGTTCTTTTTCGTCCATGTAACTTATTATCTATTAGTGTTAGCAAAATTTGTCCCAAGCAAATTAGATAGCTATTTCTTCAAGCTATCGAAAAAATTTTTTTTTGTATTTTTTTAAATTTTTTAAAATTTTTTTTTTTATATATTTAAAACTAATTTTTTAATTTTTTTTTTTTTTTTTTTTTGCTCAAAAGAAAGCTTATACATTTTTCTTTTAGGTAGTTTTGGTCGCTTAGTGGGATGAGAGTGTCTAACTCAGAAGACATCGATTTCAAAAGTTGGGTCACTTGACATGAAATCCCCCATATATATATACACATTATATATTAAAATAGTTTGCTTTCCTGATGCAGCGCAGTAATGCATTTACGAACGTGCCATTAATTACGCCCACCTTTGTAATCCATTTAGATATTAAAGAACACAACTTCTGGGCTATTTTTAAAAATTTTTGATAGATTCTTAGATGTACAATTTAGTACTGATTCTATGAGGGATTTTGGGAAATTGTGGATTAACTGGACATACCTTCATTTAAAGACAATTACATTTCGTTTTCAGAGAATATGCCATTTTCGATGATCGGTTCTTTTTGGAACCGAAAATTTTTATTTCGTTAATTTTTATTGCCAATAAAATATTATACATATATGTAAATAAATACGTAATATTTGAATCGTTTGCCATATTATGTTGCAGCTTATTTTTTTTATTACGAATATAAATTTTTAATATTCGCGAATGCGGATACGAATATCTATGCCAATCTTCGCCGAATACGAATATCCAACCTGAACTTAAACATAAATTGAAAAAATCTCCCGATTGCGTTGATAACGATTAATTGCTAAAAAAAAACTGTCACAGAAATACAACAACTTAATTATAAAAAAGAGTAATTTCTGGGATTTAATAACTTTTTTATATTTGAACCGATCTTTTGATATATAAGACGTATCCATGGGTCATATAACAGATCTAAGATTTTATAAAAATGTTGATGCAGTTTAGCCCATTTTTGGAATATTTTGCTAATAACTTAACTATTTTTTAAAAAGATTTAGCAGATTTATATACCGACGTATTTATTTGGACTTGGGAAGAAATATGGTCCCCGAAAGTGGATATGTTTCAAAAATAATAATTTTAAACTTTGTCCCATATCGTACATCTACGTTGAGGCAAAGTACTAAAGTTGAGAAACTTTTAACTTTATCGGTACGTTGAGTTATTGAAAGCTATCAGTTTGTTTTATAATTTGTTTTAATTTATAGGTCGATTAACGATGACGATACAACTTTGTATGTCTCATTCACTCTGCAGTTTTATTTGCATAAGAAATTTAGCTTTTCTAAAGTCTTTGGGAAACTAGTGAAATGCGTATAGGAACTAGCTTTTTCTCCAACAATAAATTTCAGTGTATTTATCAAGAACGAAAAGGGTTACCTATTCGTGTATGTTTCGTGACGTCATTTGACCCACCTGCGCAGAAAATTCCATTTTTGAGTTCGTCTTGTCGTAATCTTTCTTCTATCATTCTTGAAGTACAACGGTATGTATTGTAACCAGTGTTGCCACTTTGTGGGTAATTACCCGAATTCAGTGCAGTTTTTACTCTCGTGGGTAGAGCGTGGGTAATTTCTTTGAGGTGTAGATCAGGTGTTATTTGAAATTTTTTTCATTTTAAAACAAATAATATAAGAATTTGATTTTAGAGATAAAAATTATACCATTTAAGAAATTGCTGATCTCTAAAATTTGCTGTATATTTAACAAAACTGACTGTTTATTTAACAAAAAAAGATTTCCATATCAACCAAAAGATTGATAGTGATTGGCGCCTGATGGACAATTATATTTCGATAAATATTAGCTTCGTAGATCATTTAGAACCCGAAGTTTATTGGAAAACGAAACTATATACATATTTTTTATTTAAAAATTAATAAATTTTGTGTTTGCTTTAACATTTAAAATGCTTTAGTTGAGAAATATTTGGCAACCTTAGTATTTGTTAAACTGATTTGATAAACCATTACAGGAATTTTATTTACTTAATAAAGTACTAGAAACGAGTAAATGGAAGTATAACTTATTATTTTAAGTTTTTATTTAATTTGTTCATTCATTTGAGGTTTTTAATATTATTTTTGTTAAATTATTTTGAATTACTGTGTGAATCTTAATAGTATGACACATATTGATCATATTCAAGTGAAAAGGGTATTATGAATTCATACTGATGTGTAAAACATATATAAATATTTGTTGTAGTATACCTATCGGCTTAGATTCAGTATTTGAGTCGTCTGTCCCGCTGGCTGGTTCTCTGTCCATGTAAACCTGCTGTACAAAGTACAGGTCGCAATTGTTAAGATAATTAATGAAATTTGGTTCACAAGGTTTTATATTTGAAAATTTTGTGAATTGGCCCATAATTTCAATAGACCCCATAAGAAATTTTTCCTGTACCCATTAAGCATCTTCTTATGGTGGTTTTTGGACAAAATTTTGCCTAAATATTTTTTATTTCAACCTAAATTTTCTTACAAAATTAATTATGAAATCAATCCATATTTGACCGTGGCTCCCATACCACTCACGAAAAAAACTTGTAATGCAATAACTGCCTTATAAATATTGGTATGTGTTGATAAAAGAATGGCTACTAATTCATGGCAAAATTTTGTCCTGTTAGATTTAGGAACGTAGGTCATATATAAATCCCCTTCCTTAAATCACTTTAAGACGAAAAAATCTCAGATAGAGGAAGTTACTTAAAAAATTAAGAATTACGAATTCTTATATTATAAGTCTTAACCTCATAACATAATTTTGTTTAATAGGGACCTAACTAGGGAACACTCTTAAAAATTTGTCTGTAAATACTTTCTTTTTTGTATTTTTTTCTTTCTCAATAATTAAACGTTAGTTTGATATCAGGTGTACTTTCATTTAAATTTAGTAATTTTGTTTCATCTCAAGTGAAGTTTTCAATTTTGCTGGTGGTAACGCTGATTTTGACTCATCCTTAAACCTACTTTATGCGTGCAATACGCAAATGCATATTATCCGTTTTGCTGCGAAGTAAGTTGTTACAAAAATTTTGGGCATAACTTTACCATTTCTGGAAAAAAAGTCCGACTTTTTGGGAAATATATTCTGCTAAAAATATTTTGATATATAAAACGTCATATATGAGCCTTAAATTTAAAATGTTAATGTTTTCTAGACAATTTTTTGGAGTATTTTGGTCATAACTTGGCTATCTTTTAACCGATTTGATAGATTTGCACTTCATAACGACGTGCACTTCATAAATTCCGCCCATATTTTTCGGATGTTGTGTATTGATAACCAAGATGCTTGTACCTAATTTGAAAACATTGGCTCTTTCCTTTCTCTAGATATACAGAAATCAATTATGTCTTTGTACGGGAGGTACAACGCCCACTTTTCCATTCCCACCTATATTTTAAGGGATGCTGTATATTGATAACCGATATCTTTGTACCTAATTTGGCAACTTTAGCTCGTTTCGTTCTCCAGATATGCAGAAATTTAAAATGCCTTTGTATAGGAAGTGCCACACCCACTTCTCCAATCCCGCCCTTTTTTTTAGAGAGAATTGGTGTATTGATAAACAAGATGCTTGTACCAAATTTGAAAGCCCTGGCTCTTGCCGTTCTCCAGACATACAGAAAATGAAAATGAAAAAACAACAACAGGGGATTTATAGGAAAAATTAGAGGTAGGTGCGGTTTTTTGTTCATATCTCAGCTATTTGTGAACCGATCTTGCCGACATAAATATGTAGCAACCTAGTCCCCTAGTCATTTCTGGGGTCTTTGAAAACCCCATTTCAACGGAAAACAGAGAGACGGACAATCGCTCCTCATAAGGACCCTGAATATATATACTTTATAGAGTTTAACATCAATATTGTAATAATTACAAACGGAATGACAAACTTATAAATACTCATTTACCTTCGGTGAAGGGCATAAAAATAGCGTTCTTACGAGTATCAACAAAATTCTAAAAGGCCATAGTGCAAACACCTTTCGATAAATAATAAGGTAATCCACGTCACAAGGTGCACCCTTGCGAAAAAGCGAAAGTGAAAAACCATAACAACAACCACATAGACAATTTTTTGTGTGACGTAAATTACCTTAATAAATTACAAACACAAAGAAAGAAAGTTTCGTCTAATAATTTTTGTTTATCAAAATTTAGTTTTCCTTTGTTGTGTTTTAATAAGAGATTATTTAGTGTTGTTTTTTTTTTCTTTAAAAAAAGTTTTGAAAAATTTAGGTAATTTTTCAATGTAGAGAGTTTTTTGTTTCTTCTGTAAAATTTGTTTAAAGTAACTTAGGGCTTTTTTGAAATCTTATGACGATTGATAACATCGATTAGCAAAATCCTCTACACTCATACACTCCCTTAATGGGTTATAACAAAATCTATTTTTCAACAAATCCATCAGTTTTCTGCTCATTTAATGACAAAGCATCGAACATGTTTACACTGAAAAATATCTCTTTGATCTTGCGACAGTGTACAACATCGCAAATTTTACTAATTTTTTTTATATAAAAAATAATTCTAGTCAACCGTAAAATCAGAAATCTGATAAACACAATAATATTTTATTTGCATTCTTTTGAAGATAAGAATACACTATTTCAATTTTATTATTTGTATTTTGTTGGTAAATTTTTAATTATTAAGAGAAAATGTATATCAATGACTACTGAAGTGTAACTTTGAACACATAATCTATTCTCACACTTTGTGATTGCCTGAATGAAGTGTCAAACAAACTAGTGACGTTTGTGGGTGTTTGATGTGTGACCATAAGCAAACTGTCTGCACTGTTTTGCAAGTAATTATTGTCTCATCTTGTAGTGGTCGCTCATAATTTATTTAAATTCAATTAAATATATTTGAACCAGAATTGTAAAGGTATGTATTCTGTAAATTTGTAAATTGCATGTAAACAAATATGATATAAAGTTTAAATTTGATATGTTTGTTAAGTGTTCTGCAGCTCAAATTCCTTAAGAAAAACAAAAAGAAGGCTTCTGTTTTGGATGATTAATGAAATGCTGTATTGGAATAACTAAAGTCAAACTCCCAATATAATAACACCAAAGCTAAATATATTATGTGGTAAAAACGGAATATCAAGTTTTTGATGAAATTAGAAGAACTTTTTGCATAAACTGCTGCTAAAATCTAGTCTTGCTTATCACATAAATCATCTGACATGAAAGGTACAAAATATACCACTTGATATGTAACTATAATTTTACACTAGAAGTATACTCGTCCTTATTTTGATTTAGTAGCAAATAACAGATGAAAAGTTTTACCTCCCACGCCTTATAGCGCATACCTATCCATGGATGTCCTCCATTTGCTTCGATCTATTTGATAACCTGGTTCCGAACGATTAGGTTTATTTGTGTTTGGCATCAAAAGTTGTTTCTTAAGAGCGAAAAATATATATTGACAGAAATGCACAAAAAAGGATAGCACCAACCATCATCAATATTTTGCATGATTTTTGTTGAATTAAGGCTTATTGTTCCTTATTGTGAGAGTCGTTGTCGGGATATAAGTCGTAGTCGTTTGAAATTTTTGTCGCTATCAATTTAAATTTACAGCAACGCAATGTAAAACATATAGAAAGTTTTCGTTTCCCAGCAAACACAGAAATGCACATAATGTATTGCAAAACTTATTGCCTGGATGAAAAATGTTAAAGCGGCAATAATCAATTTCATATTGCGGAAGATACTTCCTTCGGGAAGAAACGTCTCTCAATGGCATTACTCCTAAGCAATACGAAAGCGATTCAGCTAGATGATAAGTCAGTAATCAATTCATATGAATTTTACCACCAATTGCTTGGATGATTATGCTTTTTTGCACTGCAGGCTTTTCTTTTCCAGTCCATGTAAACTTTGTTGCTAAATCTTCTTAAGAGACTCTTTTTAAGGCAGCTCTAACAAGAGAAGCAATGTCTTAACTTCAAACTTGTTTTAAAAGTATTTTCTATGTGTATAATTTTTTTAATTGGCATTATATTAAAAATCGAAACATCAATCAGCCCAATTATGAACAACAATTCCCCGGGAGTTTTTTCCCTTCTCCCATTTTTGCTATTTAAATTCAATTGTAAAAATGGAAAAAGGAAAAAAAAAACTCCTGGGGAATTTTTATTCATAGTTACGCTGAATATCTGCTTACAAAATTATCCATAACTATCTTTATAATGAATATACCTCACCCTCGGAATTAGGTGGAAGAGAAGGCAGGGACATATCTTCACTTTCTTGGTTCTATGTTCAGCGATACTTGCCTCATTTTTTAATGTCACCACTTCCTGCGCAATTCTTCCAACTGCTGTTGTTTGTTTTTTTCACCATATTTTGTAAAACATCCAACTCCTTTAAAATTGCATACATTAAGAGGGTTAGGCAATATCTTGATTTAATTGAAAGGAAACCGAATAAAATATAACACATCTATTTAATTTAAAAATTTACCTTTTGCAGAATATTTTGCGATTTAATTTTTTAGTTTTAATAATTGGATTAACTTTATTTTTTGTTTGCGATGTATTAAATTAAAAAAAATTTTCTGTCTGTATTGTGCAATTTTCTCAAAAACAATAAAAGGAAGAAAATAAAAATTACTTTTATTAATTTCTTCTATATAACAATTTGGGGAGATTGCTAAACTATTGCCTTATGTGATATCTTCCATTTGTTTGCTGGGTTACTACAATCATAACACCAATACTTAAAAACGACTGGTTTTCCACTACGACAACGAAAGTTACGTTATTTAACACTTTTCGTATATTCGAATACTTTCACTTTGGTACCTCGACCGCACTATTTTCTAATTAAAAGGCCAAATTATATTGTACTTCTGCTTATTTTTTCGTCTTTTTTTTCGAAATATTCAACATATTTGATTAATACCACAAATAATCTCTATGGTTTTATGAGAGGTGTATTACTTTAAATTGTCAGCACTGTCTTCTGTGACAGATAATTTGACAGTTTTTCGTGGTTTTAAGGTTAATTTGGTTGAGCAATTCAACATTTCCTTTTGGTCAAGAGGCTATGCCAATAAACAGAATTGTAGAATTTTTAACGAATTCAACTCTCAAGCTTTTATATCCCAAAAAAACTCATTGTATTGGGTCAGTGGATTTATTGGTCCATATGACTTCACAAAAAACGTTGGTCAGAACGCTTAACTCAACGCTGAGCAGCTTAGAAACATGCTTACTGATTTTTTTCGTACCTCAAAAAGCCTTCTGATATGTGGTTCCAACAGAACGGAGGCAAATCAACGAAAATTCTGATGAACAAACAATTTCACTTAATGATCCTGTTAATTGACCACCAAGATCGTGTGATATAACCCCATTTGTTAAGTAAAGTCATTCGTCTACGTCTAGAGACAGTTGGCGAAAAGATTTCCATGATCCTTTGCCGTGTGTCCTCATGATGGATCTCAACCACTGGGTGACAAACAATGAGTAGCCAACCTCCCCCCGATTGTGAAAGCATCCAGTACACCCAGGAATCAAGATTATTCTCTCGTCCCTTTATAAAAAGCTGGTGCTATCTAACCTTCGCTGATTTTGGAAATATGCTAGCTGCAACTGTTGAGAAGCAACAGCACCTATGGAAGATCCTCCCTTAGTCCGAACTATCCAACAAGTAGTGTTTTCAGTCCTTTAGTGGGATTGTCAGGATCTCCCTGCCCGCAACTTTGGGAAGTAAATCGTATGCACCACGTGATCCCTAAAAGACAATCTCCCTGCATTTCCCGCAAGAAGCATACTACCGGAAGTCTCAACCGGTGACTTATCTGGAACGACTGACTCCCGTGGTACCCGATAGGAATTCTTGTTAGCCGCGATCGGAAAGTTCTCTTGAGTTCTGTAAATTTTGCATTTTTGGCGAATCCCAGGTATTGACTGCTCCTGATTTCCCCGGAGGATGTAACAACCAACATTCGACGAGTTATTTGACACGAATGCTGCGAAAAGTGTGTGAAAATTACTGTGTCAGATTACGCCATGTACGCTCCAGCCATGGCGGCCACTTAACCAAAATTTATTTGAACGTTAATTGCATAAAATTATCTATTCGCTAACGAAAATTTTATTGACTAAAAAAATATTATTCTATGCTTTATTTTAATTTATCGGGCATGTTCTGACAATCGCGAAATGCGTAACATTTGCGATGCTGATTTGAAACTACATTAAAGGTGTTTTGTAAATCGCAAGCGCGAACCGTGCGATTGGCATTGGATATGGCCGTAAAGTTCTCTAACTTAAAAAAAGCACCCTACACAATATAATTTATATAAAAGATAAAAGGATAAGTTTAATACAGAGTTTTTTGGTTTATATCAAACTGAGACCGATTATATAAAAAATTATTCGAAAATGTTTGGACTCCATTTCTGCTTAAGGTGTGTCAAGTTTTCTGAATTTAAATTTCAAAACCTAAATTTTATGGGTTTTTATAAAATAAAATTTTTTTTTATTCTATTCAAATTTAGAGAAGAAATCACTCTTTGAAGTGTTTACATACCCCTTTGTCTTGCACAAAAATGGTATTGGGGACGCAAACCACTTGAAGTGTTCCACTTGAAGTGAACATTGAATAGATGGCTTTCATTGCCATCTTTTTACAATCACGATTAATTGTTCATCTAATTTATTAAATTATTTTGCTTATACATCTGTGGTTATATGGAGAAGTAGCCTAAGTCGACATAAGACAAATTGACTTATTTCAATTAGAAAAGGTATAAAATTTTTTATATGTGTAGATTGCCCTGCCCACGTTAAAATTGATACCCACAGCTGTGTAACAAGTTGCAAAATGTTCTTTAGACCGTTAGAAATTAAACATGTCTTAAATTAAACATGTCTAACACACAAGTACGTGAAAAATTTTTATGCAACTTATTATAAAACCCTTCAGCAGGTTTTAGTAAAGTGGCGCGAGAAGTCGGAACGTCAATTATTACGGCAAAAAGAGTAGCAAGTCGGTACAAAAAAGGATTGAATACTCAAAGAAAGCAATGAAGTGGGGAAAAAAGTGTCCACGTGATAAAACATTGGCAAAAATCGTGGTGGAATGTTTTTTTCGAAACCCTGCTGTTTTGGTAAGATATACGCCCAAAAAACCGGAACTTCTAAATCGTATGTCCAAAAAGTAAAAAAAAATATTGTTTGAAATCTTATAAAGTTCAAAAAGTACCAGACCGGTCGGAATATAAACAAATAGTGGCCAAACGTAGGGAAAGAAAGCTTAACACGAATATTTTACAAAATTTAATTGAATTGTTATGGATGATGGGACGTACTGCAAAGCCGACTTTAACCAGTTGCCTATGAAGGTGTTTTATACAGCATTTAAAAGAGGAGGAGTCAAATTCAGCAAAAAAAAAAGTTGGTAAAGTGCCGAAACAATATATGATTGAGCAGGCCACTTGTGCATGTGGTCTAAGAAGTAAAGAAGTTGTTGTAAAAGGAACTGTAAACTCAAAAATGTACATCAAGAAAGGTTTGGACGCACCAATCAAGGAATTTTTAAGACAATACAAAACAAAGAGCCCGTACTGTTTTGGCCAGACCTGGCGACCAATCACAACTCCTAAAATTAGTTATTTTTTTGATTTTTTTTTTTTTTTTTTTGGAAATATAATGGCTACCAAGCACGGGTCTCAGGATTCCTTTTGCACAATTATTATAAACACATTTGGTCAAACAAACTGTGCTTAAAAATTTTTGATTCTTGCTTTGCGATTGGAGCAAATGTATCACAAAGTGAAAATTTTTTAAAAAAAAAATTGGTCTATATAGGACAGCCTTGCCCCCGCAGTGATTAAAATTTTTTGTACAGCAATATTATACATGAAGAAGCCTTTCAAAAAAGTATTAATAATATATATGTATGTCGCCAAACTATTTGTTCTCTATAAATAAAAAAGATACTTTTTTAATGTTGGACCCACCAGCACAACTTTTCGTCATGACATAGTATTTATCGTAAAAGTCAATGTCGCCAATTTTTATGTTAGTACCTAAATTTATAAGAAAGTTATGCCATTAAAAGCCATTTTCGGGAATAGTATTTGTTTGAGAGTTGTGGTCAAATATAAATCGATTTCAATAAAATTTGGTAAGATGACTTTGATTGCAATAAGATTAGTTTGGACCAAATTTAATCTCAGAAAGTGATTCTGAGTCGATCGATTTACCTAAAGATGTGTCTAGGACAAACATCAGCACAAATGCATGATATTCTCTCCACTATTGTGGTGTGAGTATAAAAATTGTCTTTAAAAGTGAAGGTAGCTGCTACACGAATAATGCTGTACACTACAATACAATTTGAAATATCTAATTTTAAACCCAGAAAAAGGTTGCGCAAATTTACGCAATTATTTTTGATGATTTTTTGAAAATTTCAACATTTTTATTTTTGCTCATCCAGCACTTGAACATGAACTTTTGTGTATTTTATCTTATTGATTTTAAAAGTTATTTACATCGCTTTTAGCACTTCACAATGTGATTACCTGCATATAAAAGATGAATGTCCTTAGCAGTATAAAGAAGAACAAGAACAACGCTAACTACATTGTGCTAGAAATTGACACTTTTTTGAGACAAGCTGGGCACCTGGCGTTTTAACATAACTCGGGTACGCTGTGGTGAAAATCGTTTTTTTAGGTTAGCTCTGGTTTTCGAGATATACCGTTATTTTTTTCCTTTTTTTTTAGCTTACGGTCTTGTAGTTATAGCTATACTTTTAGCACTAAAATATCTATATATATTCTAATGTTAAACCTAAATAAATAATGATTATCGAAAGCTATCGATTGTTATCGATGTCTTGAGCAAAATTTTAACAACATAGTTTTGGTGTCTGTTTGGAAAAAATCGGAAGTAAAATTACCAAAATCGTTAAATTTTTTACGACAATTACAGAAATATTTATTACATCTAAAATTTCTTTGCACTCCATTATTTTTTTTTTTTTTTAATTTAAGTAGGTACATCAAAATATAAAACCTTAAGCAAAACTGGTTGTTTGCAAGACATACACGCAGATAGCAACGAATGCTGAAGGAATGGTGTGAATGATTTCATGTGGCATCAGGTTATTTCATAGCTTGATGAACATCGGCATCACAAAAAGAGATTGTTAAGAAAGCAATATAAAAAAGATATCATCTTACACAGAGCAATGAATATTTTAATTATTGTCTATTAAAGTCAAAAAAAAAAAATAGGAAAACTTTTAAAGATATGGAAGGAAAGTTTTTTTTTATATATATTTTTTTCAGGGGAATTGAAGTAAATATTTTAATTAAAATTCTACAGAGCCTTCCCTTTTATTTGATAACGAGTTTTCTAAAAAAAATATTAGATACTTATATATTCAACATTTTTTATTTTTCGAATCTATTCTATGAGCAAAATTTCAGTTATGTATTTTATAAAGTCATTCCTAAAACTTTAAGGAATAGAACTGTTACAATAAGCTTTATAAAATACATAACTGAAATTTAGCTCATAGAATAGATTCGAAAAATAAAAAATGTTGAATTAGATACTTATATAAAAAAAAAAAAAAAATTATTTAAAATAAGTATACGTGTTCGACCAAACGTTCGGGTTCTAGTACGAAGTTCGGCAAAAAATGATGTACGGCCAAAGTTCGGCGTTCGGCGAAATTTTTACCGAACTTTACCGAACACCAACATTTTTAATGAAAACAACACGAAAGCACCATATGTAGAAGTCCAAGAAGAACAGGACGAAAAAGTTGATAAAAAAATTTAAATATATTTGATTGAATCTGTTACTCCTCGAAATACAGATATATTTCAATAATAGAACTCCATTTCATTTATAAATTATAAGGCTGTGACCAGAAAGAGCCTTTTAGCACCACCAAACAGCGTTGCTATTGAGCAGCTATTAAGAGCTGCTGGACAACTTTATTCAGACCGAAGAATAATCTACAAAGCTCAAATGCAGAAAAATTGCTTTTTAGGCATTATAATGTTAAAGTATTAGGTTTTGAGTACTAATATCGTTGATAAAGTGCAAAATCTATTTTATGTATATTGAACTCCTGTACTATACTGCTGTGCTTAGGGAAAAATCAGTAAAGTGTAAAAATGAGAACCAGAGAAAACTGAAATTTAAATATTGTTTTTTGTTATTAGTTTAATATATTTTACAAACTAACATTTTTAAAGATGTATTTTATAAAAAATGAGTGGGAAATTAATATAGGAATTTAATAGCATCAAAATTAAAAAAGGCATTTCCTTTTCTGCATGCGTATTACACTTTTTTATATTTTCGGATTTTTTAAGTATAAAATTAAGAATAGAACTATTACAAAAAGCTTTATTAAATACATAACTGAAATTTAGCTCATAGAAAAAAATTCGAAAATAAAAAAGTTGAATAGTTTTACTACTTCAAAGTGCAATTTATCTTTTCATTTTGCATACGAATTACTGAAATTTTATTTTGTTTTAAATAAATAAATTTAAAAAAGTACAATTGTTCGGATTTTATAAAATAAGTTCGGGTTTGTGTTAGGGCTAGGGTTTGGGCTGCAAAAGTGTGTTCGGTCGAACACTAAAAAGTATTCTTGAAAAATGTTATTTAAGCTCGATTCACCCATACGTTCCGAACAATATTTTTGTCCGGACAAATTTTTTTTATATTGAGTATGACGTCTTTCTTTTGAGAGAGAGAGAAACTATTTTGTTCGGAAAGTTTTTTCTTGAACTGGTTTAATTTCAATTCTTGTTCGAAACAAAATGAGCTGAGATGCCACTTTTTTTCAATTTGTACATAAAAGTTGAATTGAGCATTTATATTATAACAATTGTTTTTTTTTGCGAAATAATTAAGTAAAAAATACATACCTATAATTAAAAATAACAATATCTCTTTCCTTTTTTATCCATTTTCTTTAACACACTTTTTAAAACCAATTCAATAAAAGTATTTTGCTAGTTGTTCTGCCATATTTTACAATTGTTGACATCTGTAAACAACATGGTAGCTTTATTTTTCCGGACAAATTTTCCGAAATGGGTGAATCGTTCTGCAAAACACTCTAAATAAAATAATTATTCTCCTGACAAAAATATTATTCGGAACCCATGGATGAATCCACCTTTGTTCTTAGTTGACCTTTAATTTTTAAATTTATTTTTAATTGTTTAAGCTTAAGTTTTTTTTTATTAATAAAATATTATATTTATTTATTTTTATCGATATTTCGCTTACCTTTGGAAGCAGCGTTAGGAAATTAAAGTTACAAAATTTTATATAAATAGCAAAAAAACAATTGCAAAATTATGAAAAATTTTTTGTCATAAATTAAATTCATAAACCTATTTGTCATAAAAAAATTGCAAAAACCATAATAACAAAAAATAATATATAACAAAAGTAGAACAGTTCATATAAACTGAAAAAATTTCCTATCTGTAAACCTAATTCAAAAACTATTTTTACAATAATATAAAAAAATAATTTGGCTAAAGAAAATTCCTATAACATATAACAATTTTTTAACTAAACTTATTTTTATCTTACATTCTTATAAAAACATATTTAATTTAACTTATTTTTAATCTTACATACTTACATATATGCATATCGCGACCTAAGGTCAGGAAGGTCCGAATTTTTATGTAATTTAGGTGCAAATTAAACCCTCTTGTTCCAAGGCTGCGATTGGTATATTTTTATTATATCTAATCTTTTACCTCTTAATAACTAAATTCCTATAATTATTCGCTATATGTTAAGACCAATATTCTTTTATTCTTATGGATTATGTAGATATTTAACGAAAATTTTAAAAAGAATAACTGAACATTCTATATATAATGTT
Source organism: Pollenia amentaria (assembly GCA_943735925.1). Lineage (NCBI taxonomy): Eukaryota > Metazoa > Arthropoda > Insecta > Diptera > Polleniidae > Pollenia > Pollenia amentaria. The sequence goes on along the minus strand of OX031008.1, from coordinate 32,498,867 downwards.
AAAGATTCAGTGCAATTTAAAGAGAAAAGTTAATTTCATTAGATGTGGTATCGCTATTTCCTAGTGAACGCTATTTCCAGTCACTTTGGCACTATATGAGTAATAACAATGAAACAATAACAAAAATAAATGATAATCATGCTAGTGAAAGCAATGTGGAAATAAATACAACAACAGAAAACAATACAAGCGTTACCATTGACACCATAAACTCGAACATAGACGCAATAGAAAACAAACAAGAAAAAATTTGTCAAAAACCACAAGTGCAAGTTGGTATGGACAGGTATGTAACAGTGCTTAAACGTGGTCGCAGCCCTGCCTCTTCGGCCTCGAAAGTTCCATCTTTTGATAGAATAAATTCAGAAAATCGTTTTGCTATTCTGGAGGATGAATCTTCTGAAGCACCTAACGTCATAAAAACGTCAAAGCCACCCCCGATATATCTTAGAGAGCAAAACTCAAGTGAGCTAATAAAAAGTTTAATCTCGGTGATAGGTGAAAATTCGTTTTACGTAGCTGCAATCAAGCGTGGTAATATAATCACGAGAATGATTTTCGTAAAATAATTAATAAGTTTGAAGCATTTAAAAAAAGCTTCTATACATACCAACTGAAAAGCAGCAAAGGTCTTCAGGTTGTGATAAAGGGCATTGACTCATGCGTGGACCCAGACGAAATAAAAACATTTTTAGAAGAAAAGGGCTTCAAAATAAAAAATGTTACAAATATTAAAAATAGGGAAAAAAATCCCCAACCACTATTTCGGATGGAGTTAGAGCCCGGCGATGTTAAGCTAAAAAAAATGAAACGCATCCCATTTACAGTTTAAAGTACATTCTGTACAGAAAAATCACGATAGAGGAGCCGCACAAAAGAAATGGGCCCGTTCAGTGTTTAAACTGCCAAGAATTTGGTCATACTAGGGCATACTGCCATTTACCCCCTGTTTGCGTCGTATGTGGAGAATTAAATGGTACCGTCCGGTGCGATAAGTCCAAAAATGACCCTAATGTAAAAAAATGTAGCAACTGTGGTGGTAACCACACTGCCAACTATAGAGGATGCCCGGTATATTCGATTGTCAAGCGTTCTGTTGGACAGAAACTTAATCCTCCTCAAACGCAGGCTACTAATCAAGGAAACACGTACGGCGTCCAGATGCCTCAGCCAAATAATAACAGAACCTCGTACGCTAATGTATTAAAATCTAATCCTATGCAACTGTAAGGCGATGTACCAAATAACGACGAAATTCCCATTTCTAATTTAACTCGGCTAGAAAAAACTATGGAAACATTAGTGCAAACAGTTAACAATTTTACTAACACAATGGGTAACATGATGCAAGAAATGTTAAGAATGCAATCGATGTTATTGCAAGCTGTACTAAACAAGCCATGAACTGTTTAAAAATTTGCTTTTGGAACGCAAACGGCATCCGCCAACAGAAAAATGAACTAGAATACTTCCTTTAAAATAAACAAATTGATGTTATGATGGTTTCTGAAACTCATCTGACCTCAAGAAATACGCTTAAAATCAATGGTTATATATTATATGATACCAAGGACCCTCGACACAGAGCTTGTGGCGGTTCTGCCATTTTGATAAAGAACAGAGTAAAACACTACTTAATGAGTGATCATCGTGAAGATTATCTCCAAGCAACGAACATTTGCGTTGAGGAATCAAATCGAAACATAGTAATTTCATCATTATACTCCCCACCTAGATTTTCTATATCAGAAAGCCAATATAACAAATATTTCAAATCATTAGGACCCTGCTTCCTGGCTGCCGGCGATTATAACGCTAAACACACTTTCTGGGGGTCACGACTTATTACACCTAAGGGTCGTGTTTTGTTTAACACAATTTGTAAAATGGATCTAAATGTGGCCGCGAGCGGACAACCAACATATTGGCCTACAGATCAGCAAAAAGTTCCAGATGTCATCGATTTTGGAGTGGTTAAAAACATCCCCGAAACGATTTATGTTGAAGCTTCCTTAGAATTATCTTCTGATCACACACCTACAATTCTTACTATAACAAATCCTAATAGAATTGTATCTCCGTCTGATAACTTAGTGACGTCAGCCACTCAAATAAATTGGTTAAAATATAAAAAATATCTCAGTACCCACTGCACTGAAAATATTCCGCTTAGTACACCGGAGAATGTTATCTGAAACTAGCTGTTCGACATTCTAGTATAACCCTCAAAAAAAACCAAAAATAGTAAAATATATTCTGCAGATGTCGAGCGTCTATTGACTGAAAAAAGGAGAGCTAGAAGAGAATGGCAATTGCATAGATCCCCTCAACTTAAGAATTTATTAAAAGAGTGCACAAAAAGGTTAAGAAAGTTATAGCAGTCTCAGAACTCGCGACATCTGTATTTCTTTTATTTACTACATGCGGTTATAACTCCTCCGCGCATTAACAAGGGAGCGAACCCATCTATATCTGACGCCCAAAAGCATATGATTGGCCATATAATAAATATAAACAATTTGATCCAATGGGAAGATGATGCCAGATCCCTTGCTGCGAAAGAAAAGTTTACATTGCAGCCTAATGAAAATGAAATATACTTAATACTTCAAGAAGTAAAAACTGATTTTTTTTTGAAAATTTTCAAGGCTTTGTTATATTGCAAGAAATGAATGCATATTATTTTAAAGAAATTGATATATTTTTAAGCTCAAAACCCCGAAAAATAAATATTTTAAACAATAATCTTAAAATTGCAAGAATTTCAAATAAATATTTTCAAACTAAAAATAATGTTTTCATTTATAGTATATACCTTAACAATTTTTGCATTTGCGACAAAAGTATATTAAACCGTTGGGGCAACAAAATGACATTTTAGGCAACACTTATAACTTTGCCTCAACAATGGATTTGCACTTTGGGGCAACAGAAACAAGTATTGTTGCTACAAATGCAAAATGTTGATAGGCATAATCCGAATGTAAATTATATTTGAATCAAAATCAAATTTTCTTGGCATTACAGTCTTTTTTTTTTTTTTTTGTGTGTAGATATATACACAACTGAGGGTACTTCCAATAGGATCTCCTGCTACTCCAATTGTAGCAGATATTGTAATGGAAAGGTTACTGGATACATCCATTGAAAAATTAAATATTAAACCTAAAATAATCATAAAATGTGTAGATGTCATAATCTGCATTGTTACTGAATGTAGGATAAATAACTTGTTAGAAACATTTAATGAGTTTAATAGTAATATTAAATTCGCTTTGGAAATAGGAAGTAATTCAAAATTACCTTTCTTGGATACTTTAATAATAAGAAAGGGAGATAAATTGTTAATAGATTGGTATCAAAAACCAACAGCATCAGGAAGAATTGTAAATTAATATTCTGGACACAGTGAACAGATTATTATAAATACTGCTAGAAATTTAATTAACAGGGTTCTTACAATTTGTGACAAGGTTTATCACAGGAGAAACATAATTAAAATTACAAATATATTAAGGGAAAACAATTTTCCAAATGGTTTGAATTATGGATTTATTAATCAATATAAAGATAGGAGTAATGGGAATGCAGGAATTACGAGTACAAAATAACCAATGACATACAAATCATTATCATACATATTCAATGTTTCGGATGAGAATAAAAAATCGGGAATCTTTGACACTGACAAATATATGGTAGCATACAAGGCTTATAACACATTGAACAGTTTATTTAGCAAGACAAAGGATAGAACTTGTAACTGGGATATGTCGAACATTGACTATAAAATTCCTTGTAAGGGAAATGATAATGAAAGATGCAACCAGGTTTATATAGGTACAACGAAGAACAAATTAAGGACTAGGGTTGCAGGACATAAATCGAATCAAAAATTTTAGAGACATTAATTCTTAAAAAACAGCATTAAGTCATCATTTTCATCAATTTAATCACTATCCAAATTTTGAAGAAGCATCGGTTTAAAACACTGAAACTAAATACAAACGCAGATATATTTTAGAAATGTTACACATAATTAATACACCGACGACACAAAGAATAAATTTTAAAGCAGACACAGAACATAGCGAATAATTATAGGATTTTAGTTATTCAAAGATAAAAGATTAGATATAATGAAAATATACCAATCGCAGCCTTGGAACAAGAGGGTTCAATTTGCACCTAAATTACATAAAAATTCGGACCTTCCTGACCTTAGGTCGCGATATGCATATATGTAAGTATGTAAGATTAAAAATAAGTTAAATTAAATATGTTTTTATAAGAATGTAAGATAAAAATAAGTTTAGTTAAAAAATTGTTAAGCCTATAGTACACGGCATGTAAAAAGACACATGCGCATGTGGTTCTGACGTAATTTTGACGTCATCACACAACACGCAATGTTTATTGTGGCTTTGCATTGACGTCAAAATTACGTCAGAACCACATGCGCATGTGGCTTTTTACATGCCGTGTACTATAGGCTTTATATGTTATAGGAATTTTCTTTAGCCAAATTATTTTTTTATATTATTGTAAAAATAGTTTTTGAATTAGGTTTACAGATAGGAAATTTTTTCAGTTTATATGAATTGTTATACTTTAAGCCTGGTACTCTATTCAACAATTCACGTGAAAAGCTGTCAAAGCTCATATGAAAAACACTTGTGCGGAATTTCTATAAAATAATGTTGATTGAGTTGTACTCTGTTTATTTTGTGAAAAAGTTGCGAAATGTTTCTGGCAACATTTTTTTACAACTGCGAAATAATATAAGTTGCACTTATTTCACGTGGAATTTTAAGCAAATGAAAAAAAGTTTAAACTTAATATTAAAATGAGAACTGAACGTAAATAACACAACCGGTAACAGCTTTTCATCCATATTTACTTTAATTTTTACTTAATTTTTTATTTAAAAAAATACTTTTTAGTAAACTACATGTGAGGTTTTTTACATATGCAAAACAATGTCGCATACTTTGAAAGATTTAAAACGACAAATTGTCCAAACTCTCGAGATAGGTAACATTGATACATGTCAAATTTTTCGCATGAAATAATAGATGTTGCAAAACAATTTTCACAAATTGGAACAGAGTACTACCCTTTAGTTATATATTATTTTTTGTTATTATGGTTATTGAAATTTTTTTTATGACAAATAGGTTTATGAATTTAATTTATGACAAAAAATTTTTCATAATTTTGCAATTGTTTTTTTGTTATTTATATAAAATTTTGTAAATTTAATTTCCTGACGCTGCTACCAAAGGTAAGCGAAATATCGATAAAAATAAATAAATATAATATTTTATAAAAAAAGACCTTAAGCTTAAAAAAATTAAGCCCTTTAAAAACAAAAGGACAAAAGATGAGGAAATGAAAAAATCAAGCACGCAGTTTGACTTTGTTTTGTCTCTAGATTAAAGGATATATAGTGGCGTTTCTGCCAAAAAGAAAAAAAATAAAATTTTTCATACATTGTTATTTTTGTAATTGAATTTTTATATGTGTGTCTATAGCATGTGTTGTTTTTCTTCTTGTTTTTAATAAACGCATTAATTATAATATTTACAAAATATGTATTTGTTTGCCTGTTGCTAAAAACAATAATATTGTAACGTAGGGAAAAGTGTAGGGACATTTTTTTGGTTGTAGAGAGAAAAAGGGATTTTTTTTTTTAAATTTCTACTGGCATCAATGGGCGAGTGTATATGACATGTGGGTGATCACGCATACATAGAGAAGTTGGTTTTAACATCCCTAGTCCGGAAAGGAGTTTGCATGTTGGCTATGTAAAATTAAGAACCGCTTTCAACCACTTTGAAAAGGCTTAGACTTTGTGATAATAAACACATAAGTGTCAAATTTGATCAAATTATTTCCAAAATTGCGAGCTGTACTTTGCGAACAAGGTTAACTTGGACAGAACACCAGCCAGCCGGATGGAAGGATGAACCTTGATAGATAGATTCTGAAATTGATTCTGAGTCAATCGGTATATTAAGAGGTGGGTCAAAAGAAAACCTTTATTTAAATGTGTTACATATACATATGTGCATATTTGCATAAACACATAATATCCTCTCCACATACAGATGTGTGGGTATAAAAAGTAAAAACAAAATGGTGTGCTAGATTAGGGCGGTCACCTCGAACTTTTTCCCTACGTATAAAAAGATTTGACACTTAAATATTTGTAAGGAAATATAATCAATATTTACTCGATTTCATTCATGTTTTATTAAAAAAAAATTACAAGTAAATTTATTTTATATTTTTTATTGATGATGATCTTCAACGAAGATCGAAATATTGGAATTAAATAAAAAGGAATATTTATTTACAAAAAAACACTGGCCTCGAGCTTGATTAATTTTTATTTATTTATTTATTTTTTATTAATTTTAAAAAATTTCAACTTTGAAGTTCTTACATTTTTACCGATATTTATCGTTAATATTTCTAAACGAAAATATTTGTTTATTTAAAATAGAGAATAACAAATTCGTTAAAGTTACCGAGATTTATCGTTACTTAACGATATCGGTAGTTAAATTCAAAAAGATACAGAATTGCGGTACTGCTATAAACCTAAAATAAACTTTAAGTCGATGATAAATATCAACTTTGCTGTAAATAAACAAAAATTTGTTTAAATCGGACTATCTAGTCCTTATGAAATGGCAATTTTTCATTACTTCATTTTCCGAACAATACTGTGTAATATTCCGGTAACCATTTTACAGTAGACAAAAAAATTTGAATGTGGCTCTTGATCTTACACATTGTAATACTCGTTTGTCGACAGATACTGGGTCAACAGCATTTGTGTCAAGCAACTGTTGATGATCGTCTAGAGATGAGAGACGAGATGAATATTGACCAAGTGCGGCTATAAATGAGCAAATGTTATACTACAGCATAATGAATAAGTGATTGTTTTTGTTAGTGCGTTTGTTTTTCTGTTAACTTTCTTTCAGAAGAAGTCTTGTTCTTGCAAAAAAAAAAAATCTTTGTTAAAGAGCTTGATTTTATTTTTAATTTATTTTTTCAATATCAATGACGTTAGTGATATTGACATCGACAACGTCAGTGATAGCGACGACGATGTTGACGCTGTCGCTGTTTCCGTCGTCGCGTTAGCTCTAATTGAGTAAAGAAAAGAGGAAAAAAAAAGAATAAGCAGCATTTAATTTTCTGGTTTTTCTTCATTATATTGTGAGTAAAACACCTCACAGCAAATGCACACAACACGGATCACATAAATTTGAGTTGCACAGATCAAAACAAAAAGTTTTCTACGAGTTCGAACGCACGATTATCGCTGGCGCAACATTAGTTTTGAGTTGGCTACCAACGCGAGCGGGTCATTCTCTTTGCAAGCGACACACGTACATATATATTTTTATTTTATTTATAATTTTTTTTTTTTTAATATAAGAATATTAAATAAATATTTTTTTTGGAACTTTAATTTAAATAAAGTGCATGGATACTTGTTATTATAAAAATTAATCTCTTCTGATTTAAAATTATAGACTTTTTTGTAAAAATAAAACTAAAGAAAAAAAAAGAATAAAAAGTTGAATTGAAAAATTTTGTGTTATACAATCAAATGAAATTAAAACGAATGAATTTATTAAATGCAATTAAGATATTTTCATTGAAATATTCTTTATTAAAACAAAATTTTATAAAATGAAAAACAACTTAAATAAAAGAATATGCTTATGATTACGAAAACTGCAAATATTTGCTGATAAATAATTAAAATTAAAAAAAATGCTTACGAAATAACTGAAAGAGAATATTTAATTAAACTTGCACAAATTTTTTTTTCTTCTTAAACTGTGCCAAAAATATATATTTTTATTTTTGTGATTAAAATTAAATTTGGATATTTAATTTTTTTTTAGCTAAAGAATTTTTTCTTGGCGTTTTGCTTTCAATTAATTTTTATTGTTTTTTTTAATATTTTAGATTTTAGAATCTTAAGGATACTCTACTACGAACGAAATAAATTTTTAAAATATTCAATTACAAAATTTTCACAGCTGTCTTTTTTTTGTTATATCTTGTTAAATTTTAATGTTAATTTAAAAAAAGGAATTCTTCAAAATATCTTCTTATACTCAACAAAACTCTTAGAAATAAACAGAAACAAAATTTTTTTTTTTTAATAATTTAAACTCCTCCCGCATAATTTTGAAAAGCAAACTTAATAAACATAAAACAAAAGAAGAAAATATAATTAATAATTTACAAAAACACATTATATACAACAACAAAATTAAGAAAAGAAACGAATAATTTTTTAACGGTTAAAACGTCATTTCAATAACAGTAACACGAATTCAAAATGATGATGGAGAACGGTCTCTCCATGGAGTATGGAGATGGTTATATGGAACAAGAAGAGGAATGGGAGCGTGAGGGACTTCTGGATCCTGCCTGGGAGAAACAACAAAAGAAGGTGAGTTAAATATTTTTTATAACCGTGAAAGGAGATCGTTCATCTCTCTCACTCTCTATCCTCAATAATATTAATATTATAAAATATTTTTTTTATAAGAATTTAATAAATACTTCTAAAAAAAATTTAATTTAATTTTAGATACAATTGATATATAATTAAAATATATATCTTTGTAGATGTATATATATTTCTTCACACAACCAAACATTCAAATATTTTAATGACTTTCTACTAATACAAAAAAATATTGAGAAAAAAAGATCTTTTGAATATCTGCATAAAAATTTGAATGTATATGTCTGTATGTAGTCTACTCTATTTTGTTTTTCACCAATACGCTCTTAGTATTAACCTGAATATTTAATATTTATTTTCTTTAGGGGTTTTATTTGTCAGTCAGTATTTTCAAGATTTTCCTCATAGATCTTTTTACTCAACCCAACAATAGCAACATCAACAATAATAAATATAATGAAAATGTTTTATAAATAAATAATATTTTGTCGCTTTTGCAAGATTTTTCATGATTTAACCAACCAACCAACCAACCACCCACCCACATACATTTTTTTTTCGAGGTATTGAGTGCCATAAAAAACCATTTTAAATTTCAGTATTTGAAAAGTTTTTGCTAAGAAAATAAGATTTTTTTATATATTTTTTTTCTTTTAAAATTTGGCACAGTTTTGCTTGGAACAATTACACTAGACAACAAATTTTTACATATTCCTTTTTGGCTTACCTTGAGCCAATTTTGCAATATAACGGAAACAAAGCTTTTCCGATTTAAGCCTTCTGAAAGCTTCACGAATAGTTTTCTTTCCTTGTGGGCTAAAGCTTTCTAAACTAACGATTTTTTTAAGGGCGTAAATTGTCAAATCTTAGGGTGCAATTGTTGAAAACTGTATTTTACTTCTATTTCCCTAAGGCCAGAAGCTTTTTTAGATTAACGATTTTTTTCTTTGAATACAAAATAAATTTTACACCAACTGTCATCTCAAAGTTGGGGAAAATTACACCGTTAGTTATCAAAAGATATTTAAATTTTAATTATTCTTCAATTTTGATGTATTACGTATGTCGTAATTTGGGCTTTAGTTTTTAAATTTGTGGTCAAATAATGTTTAATATCGAATAAAATTTCTTGACGTATCGAATCTTCGATACAGAGTATGAAATAAAAAAAAAAACTATACTTTATTATCATAATAATGCAAGTTTTATTTTGTTTATGAAAACCTAAGATGGCTCTTAACCTATCGACTACTATTTCGAGAGAATGTATTCGATTAACTTCTCATTATCGTAACGTGTGTCAAGGGAACGACAAGGAATTTATGGATAATATTAGAGGGAGTCGTGGATTTTTGCTCAATTATCAGTTATTTATTAGCAGAGGGCTTGTTGTCATTTCTAAAAATAAATAAAAAAAAAACACTTCAAATGAGCATATCTTACATAAATATGTATATACAAACCAAGTTCTCATAATATCTTGGTTCTTCGGAACACCCATTCCAACAAACGGGCGGTCAGACGGTCAACCGGATTTGAAATTCTCTTCTCATAAGGATTCAAAATATATATACTTTATAGGGGGTAGGATCAATATGGTGAAAGTTACAAACGGAATGACAAACTTTTATATACCATTTTACCTTCAGTGAAGGGCATAATAAATTTTTGTGGTTGATTCCAATTTAGTTCTATTGACATACGTCACATCATTTGCATTTCTAATATTCACATTTATTTCCAAAGTTTCGATCGAGTACGACAATCTTAAAAAGTATAATTTCGATCACAGTCATTCGATCGGGATCAATGCGACGAATTTGCCCCAGGTTTACTTTTTCTGATGTGTTGGCAAAAAGGAAAATTTTGTTATGGGTAATGGGAAAAAGTAGTAAAAATTGTACTTCTAAGATTTTCAAAAGGAGATCTGTGCGTATGAGTAATTTTTTGACTTACGAGCAAAGTAACGCACAGTTACAAAAAATAGTAAGTTTTTTAATAAAACCATTTTTAACCACAAAATTCTATAAAAATATTTTTTAATTGTAATGTTTTCAATAGCTCTTTTATATGGCAATCGCTTTGTTACGCGTAATTTATATGAAAAGTAATTACAATTACAATCGTGCGCACTCTATCACGCGTGATTTATATGAAAAGTAATTACAATTACGAGTGATTCACTCGTGACACGGACACACCCATATTCCACGAGTGTTTGCAAATTTATTAAATTTTTTAAAACGTCATATTTATATCAGTTGTTTTTTATTACTATTCAAAAATGTATTACTATTAATTAGACATTAAGGCCTCATTCACAATGACCGCAATAACTTGGTTTTTTTTTTTGTCTTATTCTTTTCCTAGAAACTTCATCTCTTAATTTTGCTTACAAAAATGTAAACAAAATTTTATTAGAAATTGAGTCTACTTTTCCCGAAAGCAATAATTTGTATGAATTTCTAAATGACGTTAATGAAAATTTTTATGAGTTTTAAATAAAAACTTTAGCAATATGTTTTTAAAATAATAAATGTTGTTTTTTTAGTTAAACGAACTGTCATACTGCGCTCACTTTTTCACGTTTATGATCCATACTCAGGGTTGGGCAGTAGTTCAAATATTTGTATTTGAAAATACGTTTGTATTTGTGTTTCAATAACATGCTTAAAATGTATGTTGTCAATTACTTATGGTATCAAAATACATGTTCACAAAATTCTTCTTATTTAAGGTGGTTTTACACGATATGTATTTAGCAGTGTACCTGCTAAATACATACATGTCGTGTAAACGAAAAAAAATTTACTTCTGTAAATGTCAGATCGAATTAGCAGTGAAAACTTTTTCAATTAGAGGGTGTTCTATTTTGATCTGACAAACCATCTGACATCAGCTGTTTTGCAAGTCATTTGTTTGTGGCGGCATATATCATTATTTATTTATTTAATTACACATATTCTTTAATAAAACAATATTTTTAATTAACTGAAATACAATTAAAAGTGAATAAAAATATAAATGTGTAAATAATTTGCTGTTATAAACGATTTTAGGTTATGTCTCAGATGAAACCAAAAACAAACGCAAAAATTATAAACATTCTGCATATGTAAGTTTTGACAGACATGTGCAATTACATATGGATTTTACATCTGACAAACCCACCGCAAAATACATATCGTGTTAAACCACCTTTATTCGGGATTGCATCCTGTTCATAATACATACTACACATTTAATAATAATACTGATAAATATATGTATGATGTTAAATGCTTTTCTCTTTTTCCTTTTTCATATTGATATGTTTTTAAATAAATCATGAAACTAATCCCCAACTGAGGCCGACGTCCAACATTCATGCAATCTTTTTGGCGGCGACCTTGCGGTCTGGGGTTATTAACTCTTCCCTCAAGTGCTAATTTTGCAAGATTGTTTTCAGGCGTCCTTCTTACGTGATCTCCACCATTTTCCTGCAAATTAGCAATTTTCAATAAATTAAAGAAAACACAACCGAAATTTTAAATAATTGTATCAAAACCCTTTGAGGATTTTTTAATGACCAATGGTCTAATTTATTTCAGAATATAATTATTGTTTTTGTTTTTGCTAAATATTTTCGTTTTCCCTGTGCCAATTTTTCCCTAAATTTTCTTCTTATTTTCCTATCTGTACTCATTTGCATTTCTGCCATACATTTAATTCTTCAATTAAGCTTCAATATAATTTTATACAATTTATACAAATAAGAAAAAGCTTTTTCTTTTTGTTGGATTTTCTTTAGTCTTAAAAATAGAATTTTCATTTCTTTCATCGTTTTTTGTATTTGTGCTTCACGCAATACATTTATTGTTTTTTCTTTAAAGAATTTTTCTCTATTTTTTTTTGTTTTTGGATCAAACCATATAAAAATTTTGGTGTGTATGTATGCGTATCTACATATATCTCATTCCTATAAAATTCGAAAAAGAAATATCTTTAAGATAACAACTATAAGACATGAAAAATATTTTCGAAATCGTTGTACATATTTCATAGGTAGTGCCAAAGAAAACAAACGATGAAATATGAATTTTTAAAATCATATATAATTTTTAACCCATTGCTAACCAAACATTCCTACAAGACCAACCATAATCAATCTGTTAGAAATTTTCGATTTTCGACAAAAAAAAAAACCTAAGATGAAAATGCAATTTTAAAACGGGTAGTCAATAATTACTCCTCGAATCTTTACTTGTACCTTATGACAGTAAAAAAAATCGATTTGATTTAAACCGAATACCGCTTGTTAATCGGTTTTAAATTATTTGTTTTCAATTTGATAGCAGATGGTGTCAATATTTTAAGATCACATTGTTGTCATTTTGTCTACAATTTTTTTAATTTTGATTTTAACAACACATTGTTTTCATGTTGACAACGAATAACGATATCGTACCGGCAGTATTTTGTTCTAAAACAAAATTAAAATAAAATTTGTTGCATTTATTCAAATTATTTATTTTTTATATCATTTTAAAATACAGTCGAACTTTCCTATAATGAATCTGCAAATGCCCAGAAAATCATTATATTGCAACTTACACCTTTTACTACACTGATCGACTTAAATCAATTTCTGAGTCGATCTAATGATGTTTGTTCGGTCGTCCGGCTCGTTGTAAACCTTGTGTACAGGTCGCAATTTTGGAGATAAGTTGATGAAACTTAAAATAATTGATTAAACTAATTGTCACAAGTACCCAGCTTATTTAAAATAGTCGTAATCGTTCCACAATTTTACATAGTCCCCATACGAACTTCTTTCCGGCATAAAGTGTATTTGCCCGTAAACCCTCTTATTATGTTGGTATTAAGACTTAATTTGAACCATAACAATTTATTGTAATCTTAATTATTTTACCAAATTCTATTGCAGTCAGTCCATATTTAACCATAGCTCCTAAACAAACACCACTTTTAGATTCACGGCAAAGCTTTGGTCTAGTAGGTCCAGTATTGACCATAGGTCCCATAAAAATCTGATATCACACAGAATGAATATTAACCTCATATTATAATATTGTTTTGCCGGGTCCATGATTGCCCATGCGTCCCAAATAGGGTACACACTCTTAATGATTCTCGAATGGATGGACCGACTATACTCGTTTCTTTTTGTTCTTATATTAATTGTAGCAGTCCCCTATCAAAATTTGTTTAGAAATAATTATTTATATGGTGACAAAAGTGCATTGTAAAGAAAAATTCACTATAAGCAAATCTAAATATTCGTACACTAAAGTTGGAATACAAAACTGTGTTGTTGAAATCAAGTCATAATAGAGAAATCTTCATTGTGTAGAAATTCACTAAAAAGAAGCTCGACTATATATATAGTGAAAGGTCTACTCACGTTCAGCTCTTCCAGATGGACAGCTCTCATAGGCGGACGATTTTCTTAGTTTTATGGCTTTCTAAGTTTCCTCTGCACACCTTTAAACTACCGATTCCGTAGACTAGCATCTCTTATCAGCGGACGAAATTGCAGTAAAGGTCGGTGTCCGCCATCGGGAGCATTCACTGTATATAACATTTTTTTTATTTTTTGTTGTTTTTCATTTAAAATTTTATATAATTTAGATTTGACAACGTTTGGTTATAAATGTGACAACGAATGTTGTCGAAAAGATTGAAAGCAATCCGTTGTCGCTTTTAAACCATCCTTCGAATTTTAAAATGGGTTTTGTTTTTGTTCTGTGTAAACGATTTCAATCATTACTTCGCTTAAAAAAAACTCAAAAACTAAAAAAAAACAGTTAATTTGTATATTAAACATGTCAAGATAATTATCTAAATATGTTTTAGAATGAGGTAGGAGAACTTATTAAATACTGTTTGTCTCGAGAAGTCTTTTAGTCTTCTCCACCTTCAAAATGATGTCACACTACATATTTTGATTTAAAAGTATGTTTTTTTATTTTGTTGACATTATTTTCAATTGAATTTCATTTCTTTAGTTAATCAAGGCCGTGTTGGAGTAAAACAGCTGCTTTATAAAATAATTAAGTGTGCGAGTATTTAATATTACTGGTGCTTTATTTATTTTCTATTCTATGTAGATGAGAATAGGAAATACATACTCTATTTTTCTGCAGACAACAGCAGAAGTACGATAGGCAGGCATGCTGCCGACACATAGAGAAACGCACAGAGACGTATGAAAGCGGATCACATACATAAATAAGTTCATGTGTTTTGTCTGCGTAGATACTCACCTGAGAAATGATGCTTTAATTAAAAAATATTTTTGTTTTTTTTTTATTGTTTGTATTTTTAAAAGATAAAAGTACGAACTATAAAAAAACAAGTAAGAGTGCTATTTTCGGCTAAGGCGAATCTTATGTACCCTTCACCAGGGTGCGATGTACCCTTCACCAGGGTGCGATAAGAACAGAAAGTTATATAAATATCGCTCTTTAGATATAAATAAATCGTTTTTGTGCCATGCCCACTTCTCCAATCCCGCCTACTTTTTGTCGTATGTTGTTATTCAGAAAAAATAAATGAAAAAGCAACCACAACAAATAATTAATGGATAAAATTAAGGGCAGTTGTGGTTTTTGCTCATATCTCAGTTATTTATTGACCGATCTGGCTGAATTAAAATAAAAACCGGAGTATATGTGACATATAAAAATATCTACCTATCATTTCTGGGGTCTTCGGAAAACCCATTTCAACGTACACACGGACAGATGGTCATCGTTAAATGAACTTGGCTAATCATTGGGACCCAGAATATATACACTTTAGGGTCTAAGATCAAAATTGGGGAAATTACAAACGGAATGACAAACTTATATATACCCTTTTGCATTCCGTGAAGGGTATTATAAAAAACAGAAAAATAACTAGATAAGACATATGTAAATTAAATGGTACCAAAAATAATGGGAAATTAAAAAAAAGTTCAAAGAAGACTTAAAGAGCAAATATTTGTAGAGTAATGCTAGGAACACAACTGGGACGAACGACGAATTTCGCCAAACACGACGAATTTTTCAGTAAAAATTTGCTGAGTAAATTCGTCGTATGAAGCACAATAACGACGAATAATATGCAGCTTTTATAATTGAGAAAGTTAATTGCTGTTTGTGCAAAGAGAGAGAAATAGTGTGACCATCTTAAAAAAAAAGTGCTAAAAATAAAACATAATCAAAAACAGAACTAAAAACTATTTCTATAGCAAAATACTTTTTATATTTATTTTAAATGTTATTCAATAAACAAAAACAATTATTAAAATAAAAACTAACTTTATTTACTAAAATACTTCTAAACTAAAACCAAAAATGGTCACCTGGTACTGATTTGGTCGTCGTTCGCCGGCGTATGAAAAAGAAATAAATCTATTGCAAAGACGCCGCGTATGACGAATTTCGCCGGACGCTTTTATTGTGCGTATTTTTATATACACCAATATGTTTTCATTTTGACGACGAATAGTCGAGGTCAAAAACACGTCGTTCGTCCCAGTTGTGTTCCTAGCATAACAGCGATGGATAATTGAAACAAGAAAATTTTATTTTACCTTAGAAATCTGAAATAATCAGGGCAAGTTTAAACGCGCACAGAGATTTTTAAAATATGGGCATTTCCTGGGGTTACGAACGTACGTTCGTACGCTTTTGATGTACAAATAATATAGAAAACAAAACTTTTCCTTGCATTTTTTATGCGATTCGATAGCATTTTGGTAGCTCTATGTTTAGTGCAAAAGCTGGATTTTAACGAGTTTAAGTTTTCATAATGATAGTTATAAACATGTGGTCACGAACGTACGCAAAATAGAAGTCAACTTTGGCTGACAGTAGTGAAATGTGAAAATCTGCGAAATGGAACGGAATATTCAAAAGTGATTAATTTATTTCAAAAGTGTATTAATGTAGTTCTCTATCCAGTATTTAACTAATAAAATATCTATTGGGTTTTGTTAAATTGGCTTAAGTACCGGTCGCGAACGTACGATTTTTCTATATATTTTAACCGTTAATTAAACGATAAAAAACTATTAATCGAACTTTTTTGTTCTCCTTTCACTTTTCTCTTCTTAATTGATTGTAATAGAGATAATTTGAAGAAACAGTGCAAACATAACATATTTTGTGCATGTAAAATAATTAAATATAAAAATGTCTTTAGAAGTATCTAGGTTAAAAAGAAAATATTAAATTTTCCAGTTTCCATCCCAATTTCCTCAAGTAAAACAGCTGAGAGATCAAACCATATCATATATACCATTCTGTTATAAAAACATAGACTTTTTTTTAATTATAAACAATAAAACACGATGATTATCAACATTTTATTTTTCCATCCTGGTTGACCATATGCCCATATGCGTAAAAAAATGCAAAAAAAAAAAAAAAAAAAAAAAAACAAATTAAAAATATGCACACGAAAAAACACAAACTAAAGCTACAGTCACACTTATTAAATATTTGATGAAATAAGTATAACCACTACCTTTGTAAATAGTTAGTGAGATCGGTGTCGGTGATAATTTCTCTCGATTTATATCGAGCTTTCTCAGAGATCGCACTATACGGGTTGTTATAGATGGGGTTTCATCAAACGAGTTCAAGATTCATTCAGGGGTACCGCAAGGCTCCGTTCTTTCTCCTACTCTATTTCTTATTTTTCTAAATGACCTCTTATGTCAAACTTCCAACCCTATCTATTCTTTTGCAGATGACAGCAACCTTTGCCATTCGTATTCATTTGGTTACAGACCAGGCGTGTCCGATGTTTGTGCTATGAGACAGAACATGAATGATACGCTTGGCCGTGACCTAGACATAATCTCAGAATGGGGTCGTGCGAATAGGGTCGAATTTAATGCCCGAAAGACCCAATGTTGCGTACTAACGCATAAACGCGCGACGGATCAAGGTGCCTCATCTGTATGTATGGGTGGTATAAATATTGAGGCAACAGAATCTCTTGATGTTCTGGGCATGAGGATACAATGTGATGTCCGATGGACAGAACATATATTCAAGGTGACGAAAGAAGCATTCAAGTGCCTCGGTTTTTTGAAACGGTGTAAGATATACTTCACTCCATCTGATCTCCTTACTATTTATACCACCTATATCCGACCAAGAATGGAATACAACTCTCATGTGTGGGCCGGTGCTTCAAAGTCTATTTTGAAGCTTCTCGACCGCGTGCAGGAGAGGGCGAAGGTTCTCATTGGCGACAGTAGGGTATCCAATTCTATTGACTCCCTTGAGCACCGTCGCAATGTGGGTTGTACTTGCCTATTTTATCGGTACTACAACGGGATGTGTTCTGATGAAATTAAGGATTTGGTTCCCGAGACCCATAGCTTTGTTCGTAATACACGCTTTTCCTCAAGAGCACATCCTTTTGTGGTCGATTGGCCGGTGAATCGTACAACGCATTACAGGGAAAATTCGTTTTGTGGCCGGACAGTTCGTATGTGGAATAACCTTTCTGCTGAAGTCTTCCCTCTCACTTACAACATGAAAAAGTTCAAGTCGAATGTTCACAAACACTACTCCCTCTTTCCTCCTTCCCATAACCTATTTTCCTAGTTCCAACACAATGCATTGCATTAGTAGGGGTCATCCCCTGAGTGCTGGTCCCAACAAAAAAAAAAAAAAAAAAAAAAAAAAAAAAAAAAACATGGTATTAATATAACAAAATAAGACTAACTATACTGCTAGACATAGCAAGAAACTGTTGTATGTAAGATGTGGTATCATAAACATAATAAATATTGAAATTGTGGGAAATTATATTTTAGTTTGCTTTTTGATCCCGTTTTGTTCGTCAAACATTTGACAAGTGTGACCGTAGCTTAATAATTTTAAATTTGTCTTATTTTAACAAATGTTTATTACAAAATATAATCATATGTTTTTTTAGTTTTCAAAGAGTCTTCGAGTGTCACACAAAATCGTAGAATATGTTGAAAATATGTAAAACATCAAGTCGATCTTACTAGCGCATACTTAAATAATATTAGTTCACATGCAGGTAGTGTGCCAGTATATTCTTCGATTTCGCTTTTATTAAAATATGAGGGATTTCATCTAAAGTGACCCAACTTTGGAAATCGATGTCTTCTGATTTGGATGAAATTTGCCCCAAGGTTAGTCCGATTGAATAGTATCTTAGAAACAAATTTTCGACAAGATCGTTCAAAAAGTTTCTGAGTTAGAGGGGGTCATAATTTGCCAGTTTGGCCAAACAGTTGTTCCTTCCCATCCATGTAACCTATTACCTAATGGTGTTAACAAAATTTGTCCCAAACAATAGATGGCTATTTCTTCAATCTTTTGAATTTTTTTCTATTGTTTTTTTTTTTTAAATTAAAAACTTTTTTTTTTATTTTTTTACCTTTTAGGTAGTTTTGATCGCTAAGTGGGCTGCGAGTGGGATATGTTTAAAAAATATAATAAAAAAATGCACTATTTTGAATTTGTTCCTATTATTTGTTCCTTAAAAATAGAACTTATGCTGAGAAACTAGGCAAATTTACCTTTCCGAGGGTATGTAACATATCTAACTAGAATTTCATACCTTCGATACTGTAATACCCACAATATGTTAATTTCAGGAATAAAATAATCTTTTTTCATTAGAAATGTTGACAAATTAATTTTTTTATTTGTAATAATAATTAAATTAATATATTGTAATTATAATAATAAAAATTAGAAGATAAATTATTTAATAAAATTTAATCGTTATCACCAGGGAAACCATAAATATACAAAAAAATATATCTATTCGTTTTAGAGCTTTTTATGAATTTTGGCATCGATTTGTTAGTGCATATTTTTTTGCATATTTTATCCTTTACAGCATTTTTTTTGCATAATTTAGTTAAAAGAGCATTTTTTAAGTTTATAGCGCATATTTTGCCTTATTGAGGCATATTTTGATACATGGTTAATGTTTATAGATGCTTACAAGAGCTTTTGAAGGAAAAAAAATTTTATTTTTCAAAATTCTGGTTTTTCTGTTTTAAATATCCGTCTGCATACGCAACTTCTTACTTCAATTTCGTCATATACATTTAATTTGTCTTTAAAATGGTAAGCCAAAGCAGGTTCTCATTAAAGATAAATGTTATTTTAAACTCGACTGAGAATCACTGTTTAAAGTGATCTACCGATGTCCATCCGTCCGTCTGGCTGGTTGTCTGGCCATGTTTACATTGTGCGCAAAGAACAAAGTTGCAATTTTGTAGATAATTTTATCAAAATTAGTAAATACATTTAATTTGTACTAATGACGAAGTCTGTGTCAATGCTGAGAATCGGTCTATAATTTCACATATCTTATATATAAATACGGGAACAATTTTTTTTGTGTATTATATTCCCAAATACTGCTAATGTCAATAATCAAAAGAACCCGCTACAAAAGATTTTAACTTAGGTAGGCTAAAATATCAATGACCAGCACAGATTTAAAAATAATAATAATCGGGATAGAAAAAGAACGTAATTGATGGTGGGATTGCGCTAAGATGTAATTTGCTACATTAAATACATGCCCACCCACCACGCTGACAAGAATATTTCGCTTGTTGTCAGCCCAAACTAAAAATTTACATATAAAAATTTACCCTACTTGCCCCATACCTCTACTTCACTTTTCGTAATAAGTCTAAACAAATTCAAAATTTCATGTTTGTAAAAATTTCAATTATTAAAATTTATTTAGAATAAGACAAATATTTAAGTTTTAAAATACGGAACAAAAATAAAATCATTTAACAAAAGTAAGACAGACAAAACTTGAGCTTGGTCACCCCTTTATATTTATTAATATAGATGTGTGTGTATAAAAATAAATAACAATTATTTCCGAATGTTTAGAAAGAACTATTAACAAATTATAATTAAAAAAAAATAATAGAAAAGTCAATGTGTTATTTAAGAAAATTAATACAAAAGATTGAATGCGATGTTTATATTAAACGTATATTCAGATACCAAAATTTATGAGAGTTTATATTAAATATGGCTGATTTATGTTAAAAAAACTGAAACAATCCACTTACTTGATTTAAATCCAACGATGTCAGAAGGCGCCCATTGACGATATATTATATAACGATAATAAATTATCTTATGCAAATCTATAAACTGCGATGGTGGATGTTGTGTGGACTACATTACGTATGAATGTTAAATAATCTACTTATAACATTATCCACACTAACTGAATATATTTAAATGAGTATTTTTTTATGTAAAAATTTAGATGTGTATTAATATTATGTTATGAGTATTTTTATGGGGGTGGGTATATAAGTGAGTGTTACTGATTGAAAGTATTTTGAGTGATTATTTACTAAATGCATTATGTTTTTGGGTGTCTACATGTTAACGAGTGTAAGAATTAAATTGAGGTGACCAAATTAAACTGATTTTTAAATAGCCGAGACTTAAAAGTTATCGATATTAATTACTGAATATTATACAATTTGATAAATCACTGATATAATCAAAAATTAATTAATTTTTTTTAAGAATCAGGAATTGTAAAAAAACCAATTACTTCAAACACAAATGAACTCAAACACTAACAAATTAAAAGTAAACAATTGAATTCAAAAACGAATAAATTAATATAAACGAATGTTAATGTTGGAGTGTGGTCACCCTAAATCAAGATAAAATAATTTAATTATATCAACATGAAAACGATGAATAGTTAAAAACTCTGTCTTATCAAATACAAATATTAGGTAGCAGATGTTGAAGGTCACACTAATTTTATAGGGAATAACCGGACATAGATAAAAATTCTTATTTGGTGATGAATCTTGCCGATTTTGCCAAAACTATCAGGTATGTGATGGGAATCGAATCGGAAAACGAAACGCTTTTAAACCGATAATATCGTTTTTAGAATTTTTTTAAAATGGATTTCTTATACATATTTCTCTTATTTCCTGTCCATAATCTTTTAAATTGTGTATAACATGAGTTAATTGTACTGTATTTTGAACAAAAAATTTAAATTATAATTCAGAAATTGATTTTAAAATCGCTCGAAATTCATCACACCTTTTAAAAACGTTCGTTTTGAAATCGATCGATTTTCATCACATACCCGTATAAGTCGCACTCAGTTTTCTTAGAACTTTTAAATTTAAATATAAACGTTTGTTGAGAAAGATTTATTTTTTCCTTCTTATCCTTCGTCCACGTTAACCACAAAATCTCTAAAGGAAGTAAATCACAATTAAAATTCAAAAATACTATACGCATATGCACACAAACACATAAAATTCTTACCAATTCGATATATCATATAATCCTTAAAATATCCTTTAAATATTCCCTTTTTCTTCCTTTGGCAAAACAAATTATTAATTAGAAAAAAAAATATACCTCAAATAAAATTTTCAGTTTGAAATGAAAATTTTCTTTTTAAATAAATAATAAAAATCGAAGCTAAATAAATTTAATTCAAAACAAAATATATTTTCTCTTCAACCAAAGAAAAATTTTAGTCAAATTCAAAGTTCAGTGTACCAATCTATTATAGCTAATGAAGTGTTTGAGTTTTCAAAATTTTCAAATACCCAGTCTTTCATTCTCCTTATTTATCGCCTTTATTTGCTGCTTTTTTTTTTGCCAAACGTTTCTTGGCGCTACTCGGTTCAGCTGTTGATTTCGCTGCTGGATTATTTTCTGGCTTTGGTAAGAAATCGCATTGAGTAGAGCCGGAAAACTTTTTCAACTTGAGTCTTCCATCGACAAGCGGTATAAAAGCATGGTATTGAACGGTGCCATCGATTGCTATCGCAGCATCGAATCCGCTCTTCAGTGTTACCTCATGATCCTCCTTGCCACTAAAAACTTTTGCTGTTTCTTTACAATAATTCTTTGCCCAATGGAATAAAGCAGTCGCATCTAAGAGGCGATCTTGATGAGAGCATTGGAGGCTATAATTCTATGCATTTCTTTTTAGGTTTGCTCCAAAACCATCACATGCTTCTTTACTAAGAGCATTCCAAAATCTTTTTCATGAGCTATACGATTTGCGAAGCTACTTTTGTTTTTAAAATGCTGACGACCTCCGTCCGAAATGTAGTATACCCTCTCCACTGTACATTTAGATTTAAGATAATTTAGTATTATCTTCTGGTACTCATAAACTGTAACGGTATCATGTTTTAAACATGGTGAAATAATTCAGGTGGCATCGATACGGCAATAAATACAACAGTACAACTAAAGTGGAAATTAGTCCCCGCTAAATTTGATTTTTGTTTAAAAATTATTTTAAGCAAAAATCAAAGCGTTCCGCTTAACGTAATAAAAAAAACACATTTTTAATAAATTTGTATTTAATTAAGAACAATTACTTTTACTTAAAATTATTAAAAACTTTAATAAAATACACTTATCACAACACAGAACGTGGACTTTTTGTAAACATAAACCAAACTTTGACATTCGATTAGACAAACAATGCAAGAGCAAAAAATCGTCATCGTCGGATATGATTGCGATCAGGGGTGCCAGAAAATTTTAATAAAAAATCAGCATATTTTTAAAGAAAAATCTGCATTATCGGCACTTCAATTAAAAAAAATTTTTATTAACACAAAAAACAACAAAACAGAATAATTCAGCATTAACTTACATATAAACCATATAAAAACATGAAAATGAATGAAAAAGAATATTTTTATAAATAAGTTGTAGTTAATTTAAAAAAATTTTGAACATTAGCTTAAAATTATTTTATAGTTGAAATTTTTTTTTTTCAACATTTTAATTAAACAAACATTTTATAAATACATATTTGAGTTTAAAAGGTTAATTAAATCCATTTTAATATCAACATCAAAACAGTTTGCATTATTAAATTTTATGTAATCTTTAAAAAAAGAATTCTTGAAAGGATTAATTTTTCCTGGGAACATCGAAATTTCGTTTTATTAAGGTTCTCTTGGCTACAAATTATTTCTGCAAACATTGACAAAAATGCGAAATGCATCCGTAGAATCCCTACGTTTTAAGTCCGAAATTTTAGTCAAAAAGTTTTTAAATATACTTCAAAATTGCTTCTGAATCTTCTTAAAAATTTTAACTCTCTAAATTCAGAGTCTAAAATTTGTTTTTCTTTTTCAGAAATAAAGCTGGGGACCTCTCTAAGAAAATCCATTAAAGAAATATTTTCTTCTTTTCATAATTTTGTTAGGGTTATCATATTTATGGACTTATAAGATTTTTGTTCAAAATCAAAAAGTTTTAATATTTGATTTGCTAGTTATATTTATATATAAATTAATACAGTAATTGTTTATTTCGCTTTTGTTGAGTTTTGAGTTTAGCCAATAAGCATAAAAGTTCAAAAAATTCTTTGTGTTCATAAATTCCGTTAAGTAAATTTAATTTTTTAATCGTTTTTTATAAAATTAGTTAATACAATTTAAAAAAGACCTTCTATTTGGTTGTATAGGTTATGATAAATTCCAAAGTTACCTAAAACTAATAAACTATACGTTAAGAAGCAAAGTTACCGTGGTTTAAGTGTTTATCAATTTATTGTTGGAGGAAAAGCTGTTCCTATGCGCATTTGACTGGTTGTTTAGGCCAGATCATCAGGAAACGTTCTCCTAAATAATTTTAGAAAAGCCAAAGCTGTCAGTAAACAAGACTACAGAGGGAATAAGAATTACCTACATATACAATTAAAAAGTCCTATTTGCAACGATATCAAAGCTTAAACAAAATACCAAACAATAAAACAGTGATGAGTTTATCTTTTCTTACATTCGCCACTACAACTACAATCAATGTTGGGAGAATTCCAACTGGTTGTAGTTTATTGCTTTGTTGTTATTGCTAGCAAATCACAGAGCTGTATTTTTGGGGATGAACTTCATGTTTTAGCGATTTTATTTTCAAACTAGCGTTTCATTTGTGGAAAAGCTGTCGCTCGCTTATGTTGTCGATCGACATCCTGGGTCAGGCTTCAGGGATCAGGCGTCTATAGTGAACTCTGTTTCTAATGTCGTCGGTTTCTTAAAAGTTCTTTTTACCCGTGTTATACTGTACTGTGCCCACATTTTGTGCTACAGATTTGCATGTTTATTTTACATTACCGTCTGTATGTATCTGTAATAATAATTATAAATAATTACAAATAATTAAAACACCTTTTTCTACATGTTAAGCGTTTTTCTTCTCTTTGTTTATTTCGTCTGGTACAATAATTGAATGAACTAAAATTTTATTGTACAATTAAAATGCCAACCAGCCATTTAATTTCTTTTACTTTCATTGTAAAATTCAAGTTTTTTCTAAAATATTTGTATATTCATATTATTCATTAAATATTTGCAGTTGCTTTAATTGTTTTTTTATAAAAAAAAATTGCAAACATTTGCAAAAAAAAAAACACTGAAAATAAAAATAACAATAATGAAATATATTCGTTCAATGACACACAATTGTTGTAAATTAAAATGTATAAGATTTTTGTTTTATATTTTTGTCTTAAAATTTTTTTTGTTTGCTAAAAATAAATTATGTGCTGGCAAAATTTTGCAGATATAAACGAAAAAATTACGGACATTTAAAAAATATATATACAATGCAATCTCCCTTAACGGACACCTTTTTGTAAGCGGGTCAGTCGGTCACGCAGCGTTCCATTAGGAACGCAATGAGTTCTTTTCAGAGGGCATAATCCTTGAACGGACAGATTTCAATGTTTCCTACACTGTCAGGTCATAAGAGATTACACTGTATTTTTGCACATGTGTAATGGTTATTTTATATTTTTTATCGAATTAATGTATTTTTTTAAAAAGGTTAAATAACAGATTTTATAAATAACTTCCTTTTTTAAATATATGTAGAAACAGTGTCGGAAAAAATAATAGGGACACATACAATTTTTAATAGTTTTTTAAATTTTTATTAACTTTTTCATAAATAAGAAGAATATGCTTAAACTAAAGCTTTTCAATTTGTCTTTATCAAAAATTAAAAAAAAGGTTAAAATCCAGCTGTATTCGGAAAATTGATGTAAGTAAAAAAGTATGAAAATTGTGTTAATTTTTGCTATCAAATCGAAATTTTACAATTCTTTCATTTTAATAACTTCTTCGCGTTAAATTCATGACATTGGATCGGTATTCGGGAAATTTATTACCAAGCTTCCTTTACCTTTTGCAACATTACCTGCTTATTTGTGGATTATACCTCCCAGTTTTATTTTTAAGAACGTCACAGCGGCTTTATTTGAAGGAATTTTACAGTAAGTTTCATCAATAAAAGTTCAATTTAAAATTGTATACGACATGTTTTTTGGAAGGAAGATAACATTCCTATTACTTTTTCCGACACTGACTATATATAGAGGATTTTCGTAAGGAAGCAACATTATTGTTCAATAATTGATAATGTACAATAAAATTTCTGTGTGTATGTAATATTAGTAGGTCGAACAAAAAAAAAAAAGATAAAAACAAAATTATTTATATAGTATTCAGATTTAAAATAATTAAAATTGTACTTCCTGAATAACGAACTTTTTTATTTTTAAAGAGGTACTTTTTGAAAATTTACTAATTTTTAGAAAGCGGATTTCTCGAAAAATTATGATTTTTTAGAGATATTTACTCTTTTACTATTGATTTTAAAATACTGACGAACTTCGCTTTATGGGTCGATTACGGATGGCAACTGAACTGAAGTTGAGCTGCCAGCAGTGAAATCAGGCAACGCCGCTCATGTTGAATTATAAAATAACATTTTTTTTTTGTATATTTAACATGAGCGGCGTTGTCTAATTTCGCTGCTGGCAACTCAACTTCAGTTTTGTTGCCATCCGTAATCGAAACATTAGTTGGTTTTTTAAGCCTTTATTAAATTTAAAATATTTTTATGAAGATGGCGTTTTTTATTCAGCACAAAAGTTGACAACATCTCGAATAACATTACATTTAAAAGCGAAAATAATACCCAATTTTCACGGAGGCGTTTACGAAGTCACTTTTTCGACGTTGCTTTTTGTTTGTTGGCAAACGGTGTAGAGAAGAAAGAGGGGTAAACAAAAAGACACGCGGTTCAGACGGTGATTTTTTCCACGTTTTTTAAGACATGATTTTTGGTGTTTGTCGGCGAACGGTGTATAGAAGCAAGCTTGGTAGAGAAAAAACACGTTTTCTGATCTATGTGTCTCTTTTTATATTTTTCTTTGCACCCATTCGTAATTTTGTTATGTTGCTTCATTTTATTTTTTATTTCCATGTGGCAACATCTCTTTACAATACAAAACATGGAGCGCATTAAAATTTTTTGTTTTTATAAATAAGCAAGTAAAGAAGAATTACCGATAATGGGGAAAAAAATCAACCCTAAAATCATGTGGAAAAAATTTTCGTTTGAATCGGTTGTGTTTTTGGAAGCAACTTTCAAAAGGAATTAAAAAAAATACATGATTTTTAAATCACGGTCTGAATCTAGTGAGACTCAGTTTGTGTTTTTCATGTCGTTTTTTTATATACATATCTCTTTAAACTTCTTCTTGCTCCATTTTAATCTTTTTCTTATTTTGAAGTGTCAGGTTGAAAATACAGTGAGACCTCGATTATAAATAAAAGGCGGAACCGGCAACATTCTGGATTATACATTTTTTGTTTTTTTTTTACTCTATGTAAATATATGTATAATGTAAATATTTAAATAATATGAGGAAAAAGTAATTTTAATAGAGGTAATCGTTGCAAAAAAATGTAAATCAATGCAAACAAATTATTTTTTTCCCCGTTTAATTGATGCTGCCGGTTAGTCAAATTACGGATAATCAAGGTCCTTCAGTAAATAAAAAAAGGCATGCAACCAAAAATCATTGTATAAATGCAAATAGTTCTTGGAAGTTGCTTCAAAGGGAATGAGGAAAAAACGACGTTGTAAAAGCCCCCGTAAAAATTGGGTGTAAAACAAAACAAAAACGAATGATATGCCTATCCATGCGTCGCCGTGCAACTTTTTCAACCCACTCCGTTTTTTCCATATACCTTATCTTACTCACAAACAAAACGTTGCATGCAAAATTTGCGGTGTTAATTGCATAATGTAAATATGGCTTTAGTTGTTTTTATGTTGCACAACTCACAAAAAGTGTGGGGCAAAACTACAATAATAACGACAATTAAGTACCCAATAATATTGTGTAGTATACTGATTTAAATACTACACAAACAACTTAGTACTCGAATGTTCCCTTAACACAAACTTAGATTTTACTACTTTTTTAAATCGGCATCGATGCACATCAAAAACTTAAATCATGCTTAAACTTATTTTCGAAATTTAAAAAAAAAACTCTTAAAAATTAAATATAAATCTTAGATTTTTAAGCGCTAAAAACAACAAAGCCTTAAAGAAAAGTATGGCATCTCGGTTATTTCAAAAAATTAATTTCATTGATTTACATAAGTATGTATCGGGTTTTTTAGAGACAGAGAACTGTAAAATAATATTGGAAAAAAGTTTTTGATTATGATCATAATCGCCTAATTGGATTTATTTTGTGACTTTCCATACAATAAAAAGATTTTGCCTATACTCCTTGCATTTGAAAATTTCCTCATGCTGTCTGCCCGAATTTGTAATGTTTACTTGATGTCGTATGTGGCGTACGCATGCAAAAAGTTGTTGTGGCAATATTAAATACACATCTCTAACTTACACTAACAAATAAAGAATGTGTAGATTCTTATTCTAACAATGAATAGTGTGTACATTTTATTTCCCACTCATTTCACTCCCTTGTTAATTTTTGAGAGTATTTTTTATTCCCGTACTTTGACTTTATTATTGCATTTTTTTTGCTTCTACACGTTGACACACTTACATTAGTTCGTCGTCTAAACTTCTTTCAGTATTTGGTTGTGATAGCGACACTAAAGTATGGAGTTAGAAAAATTTTCAAAGATTTGAATGTGTATTCAAGTAGAATTGTGCAGGGTTCTACTGTATAGATCTGTGACTTTACATATTCTCAGAGAAAATAATCTAATGGCATAACATAACATGATTGAGATAACCAGGTAACAGCCTCAGTTTGAGAAATTATTGTTTTGCCAAATGTTTTTCACGCGCCGTGTGACATGTGTCATCGTGCTGCTAAAACCGCATGTGCGCAATACGAATGACTTCCAATTAAGGCACGAAAAGTTATTAAACCTGTCATTATACCGCTCAGCGCTGACTGTAACAGTCTGACCATCGCTAATTGCCTTATACACCACCGACTCTACCGGCTCATGAATCGTACTGAATAGAGAGTTATTTGATGTTATGGTGTTTTGACAATGGCTTGAGGCAGGGGTGCCAGAAAATTTTGATAAAAAATCGGCATATTTTAAAACAAAAAATCGTCATTATCGGTACTTCAATTAAAGAAAATCGGAAAAAATGGACAAATTAAAAATATCCCTTTTAAGAACAATAAAACATATTTTTATTAACACAAATAACAAAGAATAATTCAACATTAAGTTACATATAACCCATATAAAAATATTAAATTAATAAAAAAAGGATATTTTTATAAATAAATTGTAGTTAATTTAAAAAAAATGTACATTAGGTTAAAATTGTTTTTATAGTTGAAAAATTTTTTTCAACATATTATTTTAACAAATATTTTATAGATACATAGTATATGAGTTTAATTAAATTCACTTTAATATCAACATCAAAACTGTTTGCATTATTAAATTTTAAGTAATCTTTAGAAAAAAGAATTCCTTAAAAGTATTCTTTTTCCAGTGAACATCGAAATTTGTGTCAATTGCTCTTAAAGCACTTATCCCGTGACCAGTGAACAACATTTTATAATTAAAATGAACGAATTGTGATAAGCGAAAACAAGACATATCATTTAACTAGTGATAATGTGTTTAGAGTGTAGTTAGTCCAGAGGAAAGGTAATTGGCAAAAAACTATTCATGTGACTGGATTTTGTGCGGGCAGTGAATGATTCTCTCTAGTTCTATTACTTTATATGAAGGCGATCTATCATATTGACATGGCTCATTTAGGACAATATCTGCCACATGCATTATTTTAACCGAAATTGGATGTGTCCATTAAGATTATTTCAGTGACCTTTTACAAAGTGTCAAAAAGGTGCCAATTAACCCCCTCGTAGGACATCGCCATGTTAAAGTGACTTGTCACGTGACAAGTTTAGTGTTAGTTCCCTTTCCCGTAGGGATCTTTCCACATTTGCGGAAGAATGTGGAAGGACCATAATTTGTTGTACAAACTTTGACAGCAGACGTTTTAAGTCTAAAATTTTTTGCCAAAAATTCGGGGTCTAAAATTTATTTTCTTTTTCAGAAATAGAACTCTCAGAATTTCCATAAAATAAATATTTTCCTTTTTCATAATGTTGTTAGGGTTAATCATATTTAAACATTTATAAGATTTTTTTTTCAAAATCCAAACGTTTTAATATTTGATTTGAAAGTTCTATATAAAAATTAATACAGTTATTAACAATTTTGTTATGTGCTGTTTCCAGGTGACAGGCAGTTGATTGTGTAGTAAAATTTATATGAAAAGCACTCAAAAAACTGAGTGATTTTCATGTAATTTTCACTTCACAATCAATTGCTTGTTCTGATTTTGATAGTAACTCATTAGCCAATATGCCCAAATTCTCCTTATTAAAGTACAAACAATTCTTTGTGTTGATAAATTAAATTTGACTTTTAATTGTTTTTATAAAATTAGTTAATACAGTTTTAAAAACACTTTCCATTTGGTTGTATAGGTTTTGACAAGTGGTCCAAAGTTACCCAAAATTAATAAATTACACGTTAACAAGCAAAGTTACCGTGGCTTAAATTGGCATTTTTGGAGCAAAAATCGGCAAATCGGCACTTTGCTAATTTTAAGGCAAAAAATCGGCAAAATGCCGATAAATCGGCAAATATGGCAGGCCTGGCTTGAGGATTATCATTTCTCTCAATGCGCAAATTCTGGGGCCAATTTCTGGCATTAGGTTCCAATAGAAATTCGTATTTAAATTTTCGATCAATATCAGATGCCTCAATAGGCCCCAATTTATTGGAGTCATTTTGATATTTTAAATCAGCGTTCGCCGTCTCTCGCCTTATTATCATGTTCTTTTTCTATTATTTCAATCTTACTCTAATGCTTTTGAATGAAAGGAAATATGTAAACATTAAGATCCATCAAATGATTTTGCAAGATTTTTGTATTTGCCACGTATTCGTAACGTTTAGCGCCCGAGTTCCCTGCCTCTCAGTCGTTTTTATCGTTAACATAAAAAATTAATATAATTTATAAACAAATAATTTAGTTAAGCTCGACATCTGTTTTTTCTTTATATATGTTCTTCATTTTTCAATATTTCGACATCCCTTGGATGTCGTCTTCACTGCAAAAATAGATTTACAAACTAATTGTAGTGTATTTTTGAGACTCGGTATTCCAGAAGAAATATTGAAAAAAAATAGACATGAAGCTTAACTATGTACAATATTTGTTAATAATTATTACATAAAAAAGGTCGAATAACTACAACCTAAAAAGATAAAAAAATTATCTTTAACATTTTGGCACCAATTTGTACAAGAAATTTCAGATAAAACCTGATCGAAGAAGACTATCGCAAGAATATTTTATATTATCGAAATAAAGAAAATTCCCCTTAAAAACACTATTTTGTATAAAGTTATTAAGGTTTGTCATTTCGTTTGTAATTTCTACAATATAAATCTTAGACCATATGAATACATATTGCACTTGTTCCTCTAAACAGTGTCAACTCAAAATTTTCACTTTTTGCAAGAAAACGATAAACAGTGGCCATATCTTAGATCTATTTCTCTAGTATTTTGCCTAAAAAAATGCAGTTTTATCCCAATTTGTAATATAAGAATACATATATAAAAAAAAGTATTTTGTCTCTACTGAAAATGTATAAATTTTGAGTGGACTCTGTTTCGAGGAACAAGTGCGATATGTATGTATGGTCCTTATGAGTAGAAAAGTTGATTTAACGAAGTCCGTTTGTGTTGCTTGAAATGGGTTCCGAAGACTGCAAATATGATTGGGGCAAGGTTGTTACCTAAAAATGCAATTGAGTGACAGATATTTTTGGCAATTCTGTCCGACTTGCAAATGTTTATTTTCAGAAAATTATAGATTCTATGAGATCAGAGTTGCACTTTTTTTAAGTGGCTGAGTCATATGTATATTTTTGCAACTACTTTGTGTGATAGTGTTTGGCATAGACAAAATATTTTGTCGAAAAATTTTTTATGTCAAACTGAATTCGGTCAGATTTACTTGTGAATTAATCGTACTATTGTATAGGAAAGTTAACGCCTTTACTAAATTTTGTGCATAACAAATAAAATTAGTAAAATTGGTTTTAAAACAGATCTCGTTTATTGATAACGAAGCAATATGTACAAGATTTAGATACTTAAAAAGTATCGAAATATCGGCAACAAATAAAAATAAAATTTAGTTTCACTGATGACCTTGAGCTCGAAATAAAAGAATTTTTATTTATAAATAGAAAGGTCCAATAAAAACAACTGTAATTAATCACAAGTTTTAACTTTAATATATTTTTTTTTTGTATTGACGTTTCATACAAACAGACAATAATTGTTTTAAATTGCACAATAATTAAAAAGGTGCTTCATAAAACCAGTCTTGCAAGTTTGTACAAATTGCAATTTTAAGCGATTTCATGAAAAGGTTTAGCTATTACTCTTAACCCTAGGTCCACTAGCGATCTAATGAAGCTAGGAATGAGCTTTAAAGACAGATTGCTTATAAACGCTGTTAGAACATGAGAAAAACCTCTGACATGATTAGTGTATAGTTAGTGTTAATGTTAAGCATTTCTTGTCAGTTGTGGACTGGGTGTAAAGTAAACGAAAAAACAACTTTTTCGCTCTCCTGTAAAATTGTGATTTTGATGATAGCATTTTTTGAATAAAAACCCCCGATATGTATTTTTACCTTTTTATAATGTAAAACTTAAATGAATTAAACAAAATATTATTTGTATTCAATGTTAAAGGCATATAAAAAATAACTTTCAAACCAACCATTTCAATACCAAAAAGTAGACAATATAGCACGATATTTTCACAGCGGGTAGATATGAATATTACGTGTCGATATTGAAAAGTCAACAAATGAAAATTTTGAGTTAATACTATCTTTATGATCAATTGCGATATTCGAATTTGAGCTGTTATTTTTGAAAGTGGTATAAATCCACTTCCAAAAAAAATGAGATAACATCAATTATAATTAGATATAGATACCACCTATCTTTATTTATTATATACTATTTCATGGAGTGCGATTTGACCAAAAGTAAAATAAACAATCATATATAGGCTATAAAATGTTATCACAAAAACTTTTTTTTTTATAGTTAAATAATATGTGGACTGGACAAAATTGAAATATTAAGTTCGCGCTGATGTGGTCAATCAGCTAATAATAACATAAATCTCTTTATTTCGAAAACACTCTATTTCGTAAAACCCAGTCAGTCCCTTCGTTTACGAATTATCGGGATTCTACAGTATAACTGAAATTAACTCTTAATAAAAAATGACTTAAATTTGCTCTATTTCTTAAATTCTTATAATCACTTCCACCGTGAATAATAAGTGGATTTTTTTTGTTCTTATTAAATTTGTATTCCCCTCGAAGGGAAAAATGCTATCGTGAAACTCCCGTGAACAATTTTTCGCGCTATCAGTTCTCAGTGAATGTAAAAATAAGAAGAAAGGTTAAAAAAGAATTTTTGTTCAAATAAATACACGTGTATAATGCTTTAAAGAAAAGTTAAAAAACAAAGTAAAATATATTGTATTGGAGTGATAGTTTGATTGCAACACAAGTTTAATGCACTATTTATTTTATGTAGTTAAATAATTTCTAAAATTCTCCCACCACGTCTTTCGAAAGCTTCACAAGCTCCCAGGCATCCGGCCGGTTGTTTTGCATTTTATTGAGCAATAAAAATTAATTTTGTAAACTTTTATATTCGAATTATGAGAAGAACTACTTACAAAAATGTTCTGTTCCCCAGCAAAAATAAAGTGAGAAATTCAAAGGGAAAAGTAAAACAATTACGATGGAACAAATTGTTCACGATAAGGGGAATTTTTCGCCGCGAACATTTTTTACGTTATTATTCTCCTTTGAGTTAATTTTGTTCGTGGAAGTTTTTCATAATCGCAAATACGTGAAAAGGGAAAAAATATTCACGATAGGGGTGAATATGTTATTTTTGAAAGTGGTTAAGTCCATTTGGAGCTGATAAATCTAATATATTTTATAGGTAATTATAATGATTAATCTTTTTATAATAAAATTTAAAAGGTGTGAATTATATAAAACATTACTTGAATATATGAAAATTCGCCAATATTTTAAGTTAACTTAAACCCAAACCCTAAAGTATCTCGAAACAAAAATAAAAATAAAAAAACAGCTCATATATGAGTAGTTTCACTTAGAAATACCGCCAAATCCAAAAAATAAAAATTCTGTTAAAGTCGCCATTTTATTTGTTTTTTAAAATGCCTCTCTAATCCATTATCACCCTCGTACAAAAATCCGTAAGTTACGCGCAATTTTGGTTAAATCAAAATGTACTTATAAGTGGCCTCACTTCTACAAAGACATTAAACGAAATTCATTTATTTTTCTTCGTGTTCTGACGTTTGGTGTCTTTGTTCTGTTTGTTAACATTTTTTATAAAAACATTTTGACATAAACCGTCGCTACTCTAACAACAAAATGCCTGTTGTTTTTTCTATTGTTGCATTTTTGTGGTAGTGAGGTCACTTTGTTAAAACATTTTGGGTTTTATATTCAATACTCCGGCAAAATTCTCTATATGTCTTGGCATTTCAATTTTAAAAAACTGTTTTAATCGATTTTCTCAGAATTTTGTAAGTGAACTACTCATTTATGAGCATATAGCAGATATATAAGATGTATGCACGAATTGGCAAAAACTTTTTTGATTTGTATCTAAATTAAATATAATATCTGTGGATAAAAAAAACTTAATATCTATGTACCTATTGACGTATTTTAATATGTTAGTTGAATAATTATTATTATAAAAGGTTTATTTTTATATACATATATATTTTTTTAATACAATATTATTTTCACACAATATTAAAATTTGTTATCTTATTAAATTAATTTTGTAAACTATGAAAAATTTTCTATTTTATTATTTTTCTTTTAAAATCAAAGAAATTATGTGGGACGCGGGTGTATTTTAAAACGTGTAGGTGTAAATGTCAGAATTTCTCTTTAGATGCGTATCTGTGTGTATTGTATCTGAGTATCTGAATGTGTGTATGTTTTTATGCATAAATAATAAAGATTCATAAATTTTTTTAATGGCACATTTCAAATGTGATCTTGAAACATTTTTCTGCAGAAAAAATGTCAAATAAGTTTTTTTTAACATTTTTATACACAAACACACTCAAATGTGTATTAAATAAAATGTGACATTTTATTGAAAATTTATAATAAAATAAGAGTTTAAAATAAATTGTAAAAAATTGTTTAATTTACTGCTAAATGCTTGAGGCAACAACAATATTAACAGCATGTGAATTTTTCTGAAAATTAATAATTTATATTCTCAACAATTTCGAATTTTCATATTAAACAACAGAAAATATAAAAAACTTATACTTATACAAACAAGTTTAGATACTAACATAGATACATCTACATGCATACGTACTTAAATGTGTACACAGATATTCGAACGTTTACCTACTTTGTCCCTGAAATAATCTATAAGGAAAATTTTATTCGATTTAAAAAATCAAGTATAAATATATTAAATAAAACAACTTGCCAAATGATTTACGATAGAAAATAAATTTTAATAGTTTTAGAATTAAAACAAAAAAAAAATATGTATAATTTAAAACTAGAACCTTAAAGCTTTCATTTGAAGAACTAAATATTAGTTTTTGTCCAATCGGTTCCATATTTAGCTTGATCGCTTAAAGGTATATTGTAACCATAATTTCTGGCACCTGGTCTCCGCGACTGCGCCTTATGAACGGCATGCTGTCGGTGCAATTTTGTTGGTTTAGCAGCATTGACCACAGATTTGAGGTTTCCCCACAACAAGTAGTACAAAGGTGTCAAATCACTCAAACGTAATGGCCAACTCACAGGTCAATTTCTTGAGATAATTCGATTGGTTCGACAGACTGATGTTTTCACTCGCTGTATGCAATGTTGCGACATTTTGTGGGAACCATTTCTGCTCCAAATGATTTGCAATGACATGAGGAATAAAAAATCACTAATCATATGCCTGTAGCGTTCGCCATTATGCTCCTTCCAAAAACGACAATTCTGCTTGTTTACATACCCGTTAAGGCAGAAATTAGCCTTATCGCTGAAGATGATTTGACGATAAAAATCTGGTTTAACTCCCAGTTAATTCTCAGCCCATTCACCGAACACAAGACGCAAATGATACGGTCATGTTCAGACAATCGCAAAACGCTAAAAATTGGCGATTTTGACTTGAAATCGCATGAAAGGTGTTCTGTAAATCGCAATAGCAAGAAGTTTGGCGACTTCGTATTTCAAAAGTATGCTTAAGGGAACTAGAAAAAAACTGGCAGATCACAAGCTATACGTACGAGTGGCAGCACACCATTAAATAAATCTGGCGTTTTGCGATTTCAAATCTTGCAATTGTCAGAACATGGCCGATAGTCCGCTGCCTTTAGTTCTTGCACAGTTGGATCCTATATGAATGTAAGCCCTTTCCCCAAAACTTGGCAAGTAGTTTAAGGGCAAAGACGGAGTTGCTGAGAACGACGTCGGATCGATAAATTCGACTCCTTTGTCACAATAACGTCTTCAGCAGCGATGGCTTATTTTGTACGCACGGTGCAGACTTGATTTGGAAGAATATTATCCAAAAGAGTTATTATGGTCATGAATCGATCCATAATATTGCGTATAAGATGCTCCGATGGACGATTATGCGCTTCGTAAAGTTGACGAAGTGCTCTATAAGTCTGGCAAACAGAGGGCGAATTTTGGAAATGAGTTTCCACGATCTGTAAACATTTATCAGGAGTAAGTCTTTGATTGGTGATTTGCCAAATTATTTTGAAAAAAAGTTAAAAACACTTTATTAGTATGACATGGCAAATATTTTTGTGGGTCATATTGACCCTCTTACTTTACAATCGTAAAAACACGCCGAAAAAAGGGAGGGCGGGGATGAAGTGTTCTACAACAATGTCGGAACACGCCAAAGACCAATACTTAACACAAATGTTGATACATGTGTGCATATGAATGTGTGCACATTAGGTATGGGAACCGCTAGACCCCTATTGTGCCGTAACGAGAAGGAAAAAATAATTTTGCTTCAGGTTGTAGGTAAAATTCGGAAAAAAAATTTCCATCCCAGGATAAAAGCCAATAAATTTAATATATAAAAACATGTATTTTGACGCTTAATGAGTTTCAATTACAAAATAAATTAAACCTCCATATTTGTATTGGAGCCCCACTAAGGGGTGGAGAAAAGTATGTTTTGAGAAAAGATTTAGGACAAAAAACTAATGGATGCCAGTCATACATTTTACAGCCTTAGGGGGATTAGTTAATAGTTAAAGGACTTTTTTTTCAATACATTTCTAGTCTGTATTGGAAATATTGTATTAGAGCCCGCTTCAGAAATGGAGATTTCGGGTAGGTATGTCAAAAAAACATATATGTACACTTGACCCATCTTGAGGCAGCCTAGGAGCTGTTTAGGTTCAATTGTTTACAATGTCATACAATTTTAAACTTTGTATGGGAGCCTCTTAAGGAATGGAGATAGTGGAGGAAAAATAAAGGAGGATCGGTCCTTGCCCCTCTAGGAGTGACTCTAGCAGTTATTGAGTTTTTTTGTTTAATTTTTTTTTCTATTTGCCCCCCCTTTAAGCTCGATGAACGTCTACTCGTCCTTAATCCCCATTTTAGGCTCACGCATTTTTTTCGAATATCATAAAACTTGGAGTTCTAGCGCATACAAATCCTGTTAATAAGAAACTCAATGCATCGCTATCCGATAGCTAACGTACATATTGTTAGAGTCATGTGAAAAGGCCCTAACTCACATAATTAGGACTTTACACGAGAAGGTAAAAACATAATAGAAACTGTATGTATTAAAATATTAAATTGCTTGTAAAACCGATATTTTTGTGTCGGTGCTTTTTGTATGAAATGTATTGGAATCACTAAAAAACTAAATTAAAAAAAAAATCGAGTTAGCGCCTTTATACATCAGACCAACGATATGTAAATATGTATGTATTTGAATATGTTTCAGCCAATATCTAATTAGTTAAAATAATAAATATCAAAAATTGTTTAACATATCTTTAATTATATTTTTAATATCGTATGTAGTAAAAAAAAAACGGTAGCCTTTAAACGTCAACATGACAATAATTAAGATCAATATGCAAATATAAAACAAATTAGTTGGAAATGCAAAAACAATTTAATGACAAGTAAAAACCGAAAATTAAAAAAGAAAATTTTCTTTGATGACATTTGACAGTTTTGTTGACAAATGAAATATTTAACATTATGTGATTACTTTTTTACTGTACAAAGTATTTAATAGAAAAATGAATGTAGCTACATGATTTTGTGTTGGCATGCGAAAGAGCATAAAATTTGTTGTTTGATGACTGTCTGTCTGGCTGGCTGGCTGAGTGTCAGTCTGCAACATTAACAAGCAACATCAGTCATAGTTTAGTTTGCTGCGTCAAACTTAATAGAAATGAACACATTTTTTTTTTTTAGTTTAGTTATTTTTCTTTTATTCTTTCTCTTGATTTCTCTCTTATTTTTCCTTAACTTTAATTTGTTGACTGGGGGTTGGATGGGTAAATAACAAAAAACAAATAAAAAAAACAGCATCAAATTACATTCAGCCAAAAATGGATCGTCCAAGATTAAAGTGCGCCGGTCAGAGCTTTTCGAAAAGCTTTAAGAACTATGAAAAATACAAAATTCTTCTTTCACCATCTTCCTGACACCTCTTTAACACTTGAATAGCATTTTGTTTTCAATTTGTTGTTGCCGTGATTGTCTGCGAGAAAAATTAAAAACAAATAAAAAATAAATCTGAAAGCAGGGAGTGGTAAATGTTTTATTCAATCTCTAATTATTTTGCGCATGCGCATAAAAAGTCAACTACTAACACAAAAAAGCTCTTAAGAATTGAATCTTTGATATACAATATAAATTAATTTGTTTTCTTGGATATGATCTTTAATAGGGGAATGTATGGAGTGAGTGGGTATGTGTGTTCAAATGTATCTTACGGGAGCACTATATAGTATTCTTGTTGTATACAGTTGCACATACAAACATCATGTATCTTGCTAAATATATACAGACATACATATAAGTTTTGTTTTTATAGAAAAACGAATGTCAGGTGCCGTCACTCATTTTATTTTGACAGTTATTTTTGTTGTTGTTCTGTTCTAATTTTAAATATACATTTCATAACATTTTGTTGGTCTTCACGAAAATAATAAAAATGGCAAAACAAAAAACAACCAACAAAAAAAATTCATACCATAGAATTATTTTTAGTATTATTATATAATTTTATTTTGTCTATTTTTAACCCAAAAAATGACTCGTTATCTTTTAGTTTTTCTTGAATTTGTAGCTGCATTTGTTTTTATTGAAATTATTTAATAAATTTTAAAAAATTTTACGAGAGTATTAATTAATATAATAACATACATACTCGTACTTACATATTTGTTTACATTGATGAGATTTTTCGAAATTAATTAACCTGTCCAAGTGTTTGCGCTCTATTTTTGCCAACAGGTGTATACACAACTGACACACTGTAAGATTTTTATAAGGTCAAATTCATTTGCAGCTTTCGAAAGAATATGATGATTTTTAGGTCTTGATTAATTGCTACGTTATATAGTACGATCTTTCAAATCGTGCCAAAAATATGAAGACTACAACATTGTTTAAAATTGTTTTAACCAGAGGTATTGGCTTTCCTTAGAGCCTTTTTAGTGCTCCACTTCTTGTTCGAAGATTTTAAAATTCAAAATGTAATTGGAACTTCATTTTATAGCTATTGGCAGTGTGAACAAGATTTACATGAGTTCCATTCTTGCGTCCTACTCCATGGTACATCTTATCCACTTGGGTACCAAACTATGCGCGCAGAGTATACACAGAGTAGACACAAAACGGAAGATATTGCGTTTTTAAAGCTCTTTCTTCCAAAACTGACCTTTTTTGCATTTCTCTTTGCACCATCTTTTATGCCGCAATACAATGAACATAAATTTATTCCGTTGAGATTTATTTGCAAAACGGTTGTAAAAAATTATGTTTTAAATTTACCAAAACACAAGTAAATAATAAACACAAACATTATTACTAAATAAATGTTTTTTGCACAAAACAAAACGTTTGTTGAACTAATGCTTTTGTTTAACGTGGTTTGTGTTTTGTTATTTTTCTTT
Source organism: Pollenia amentaria (assembly GCA_943735925.1). Taxonomy (NCBI): domain Eukaryota; kingdom Metazoa; phylum Arthropoda; class Insecta; order Diptera; family Polleniidae; genus Pollenia; species Pollenia amentaria. Next base: position 32,458,686 of record OX031008.1, on the reverse strand, counting down.
TGATCACACCATTTGTGTTGATTGTAACGGCCTGTTTTTACACATTAACATTTCACTACCAAAAAAATGCTTTCTGTCTTTTTCTTCGAAAGCTTCCGTCGCAACTGATTTGGGCCTCTTTCACATGTCACTTTTTTCATCTCTGCATACACAGCTGACAATTTGAGTGTGTAATCCGGCAGAATTGTACACTCACAACTTGCTTAGGAGCTGGAGCTGAATATATAAGCTCCACTGTTTTAGGAATAGCAGCATCTGTTTAATATCTACAGCACTAAGGATCACCATATTCAAAACTCACTCCATATAAACACCACTTCCACCAAAGCAACTTTGAACATCCAGAAAAACTCCCATACAACTCCTCATCCTCGGCTGCTCAACTATTGGCCACTTTCCAAAATCCACGACTTCACCCATGGAACCTCGTCACTTCATTTAATCTACAACTACTATTAAGTCTTCACGCTATCAATTGCCGATCTCCATCCATCTTAAGTTCCCCGTACCAGCATGAGCGTTGCTCAAACGATTCACCCAAAATTTTCAACGAGACTATCACCCATTTTCCTTAGTTGTCACATAAACTTTATTTATCACAGAATTTATCTCAAGAACAAGGACATCTCTTTCCAAGGTACCGAAGTACCATAGGCTACTGACTCTCGTGGACTCTGGTGGGCCATGATCTCAATCTTAAGAAACCTGCCAATTTTGTATTACTGTATTACGGAGGATGTAACCACCAAGAGGTGAAATATCTTTAGGACGAGCCCTACACCCCCGGGCAATTTAGTAATTCACAAGGGAAATTATTTTAAAATCGGTTTATCTCACAGTTTAATTTGAGCAAATTAATTAGTTGAGTTTACAATATTTTAGTTGCAGCCATTAATATTTTATTTTCAATGTTATGTTTAATTAGAGCAAATAAATTTTTCTATTGGCCCTACATTATTCGGTTATCACAACTAAAACTGTTGCCTCTTTGCAGTAGTTTTGCTTTTGGGTTTTTTATATTCATGATTTTCTTGTTAATCATGTACAAGTTTTAAGCGTAAAAGTATTTTTTTTTTATTATTGATTTAAAATTGTTTTTTTCTCTGTTTTACAACAACAACAAAAATATATTTATTTTAAATTTTTTGGTTCAATTGTAAAATTTGTGTAGAATTAGTCATCTTCTTTAACAAAATTTTAAATTTAAATTTAAAACGTTTTTAATGTATATTTTGCTTTGAACATATATGTATGTATGTATGTATGTGTGTATATATTTATCTATATTTGTATTAGTTAATATTTATTTATAAATTTAAATTGATTATATACATACATACACATAATTACTCCACATACTACATTCTGTATGTACCACCAACGGTACGGTATTCATTGATGAAATGTTGGAAAAAAAGTTTATTTAAGTTTTTTGTTTACAAAATTTGTTTCTGACTTAAAACAAAAAATCTTCAAAATTTAGGCCATTTAATTCCTACGAACAATTTTCACAGTGTGGGTTGTATGTGGTCCATTACTTTTCCAACTGACTGTATAAATATGTTCGATAACAATTAGATTGTGAATAAAATTTTATTTATAAATTTACATTAAATAAAAATGTAGGTGATTAATTTAAGAAAATTTCACAAACTTTAATTGCAACTTTTTACTTAGCGGATTTTCAAATACATACACATTTACTTACACCATTGTGAATTCTTTTACAGTGAAGAAAAAGAAGAGATTGAAAATTTATTTGATCAAAGTGGAAATTAAAGTTAAAAGTGGTGGAAGATACATTATCCGAATTAGTCCTCGTCCCTTATAAATTGCCTGCCGGTTAGCCATCTTATATCCACAATGAAGCTGATGATGATCATCGTAGAAATAGCTTCATACCTAGACATTAAGCCCTGCGTACCATTAACCTAGAGCAATGGCACACAATATGCTCAATGGTCTCAAGTTTCTCCACTTCTTCGTACAATTTGCAAAAGACCGGGATCTCCCTTTCCATTTTATCTTACATATACTTGATAAACCAATATCCTGTTACGACACCAATTGTGATCCTGGAGTTGGCTGCATCTACTTCAGGCCACTGCGCCGTATATATATGGCACACAATTCTACAACTGCAGGTCTTATTTGTCCTATGATAGCGACCTCAAGGTGGATAGAGTTCATACTGTCAAATCTAGTGCCGAACCTTGTCGTGCGAGTTCGTCGGCAATTGGCATCGCAATGTCCAGGAACCCAGATAGTCTGACCAAGTAGTTACACATTTAAACCATGTAACAAAAATGTGCCTAAAATAAATGCATTTCGAATGTCATTCTGAAAGGTGAATAAAATTTTATAACAGTTCCACTCACTAATTTTTGACTCAATTTCAAAAATCCTTATAGCCGCCTCGTTCCAAAAATCAATATTAGATTCGTTATGGTTTAAAACTCCAATCAGTTGAATTTTAAATTAACAACTTAACTTTACAACTGCTAGTGATGAGTTGTAAATGTTTGATGTTTTTCTTAACCACACTAACACAGGGTACAAAACCGCAAAATTTCAACTCAACTAAAGTGAAATTTATAAACCATAATATGGGTACTTATTTAAAATAAATAAATATTTTATTTAAAATAAATTTTAACAACTTTTCTAAAAGTGTTAAAAAAAGTTCCATAATTTTAGTTTATATAGGACAGACAGTCCAAGGCGAATTCATTAAAGGTAATCTCGGTGTTACAACAAGTACAACTCGTACAAAAACCACAAGCAATTATTTTGTAAAATAATTGTCAAAAACTGAAACAAAACAAAACTGAAACAAAGATAGTAAACACAATTTTCACATCCGAAAATTATAAAGCTTAAAAACAGTTATCAGCAGAGCATTTAATATCACCTGTAATGAATTCGCCTTGGGACATACCAAGCAGAATGTACTTGTACAGTGGCCTCAGTTTTACAATAATTACAACTATAAAAAAAACAGGCAAGTTTGTTGTTGCAAGTTGTAAACTTTTAATTTGTCATTAAAGCTAAACAAAAAGAATTTGTACATATTATCGAAAACAAAAAGAAGCCCTATAAGCTGCTCACAGACTGATCCTACCTTATTGTTGCTTCATGGGACCAAAGGCGAATTATTGTATCAGATTGCGGCAATCCTACAACAAGAGCTATATTTTGTTGTTTATTTTGCTGTTGACCCGTTACAAAATGCAAACAGAAAATACATTTTGACAGTTTTAATAAGCAAAATAAGCAGTGTGGCCATTTTGGTATTTTTAAATTTAGCATTAAAATTTTTTATTTAGCTGCAAAATTTTCATTTAGCACTTGGCATTTTATTTAGCATATTTAGAAAATGTTTTTAGCTTTTTTGGCATTATTTATTTAAAAAATTTGGACGAATAGTTAGTTCTAGTGATTATTTTTCTATAAATTATAATAAATTTTGACTTAAAACAGTTGTACCTTAAATAATTTCGTATGAAAAGGCATAATTCTTATGTTAAAAAAATATCTTACATGTCTTCTTAAAAAAAATATATAATATTCAGGGATTATTAGAAATTCCCTTATATCATATTGATTTTAAACATTTGTTGCCCTTTGATTTACGATATAAAAGTAGAAAAAAATTTTACTTTGTATATTGAGATAAAAATTCAATAGTGTAAATGTGTGAAAAACTTGTTTGCTTTAATTGCTGAAAAAATAGCGTTAACTTTTCTTAAACTTTAAAAAAAGTGATCTAAAAAATTTGTATATCATAGAAATAAATCGTTTAAATTTGCCATGTATCACTGCTATGCGGGCCCCTTAATTTAAAATTTTATCTCAACTGCATGTGCTTCATATTTTTGTGTATCAGATGATTTCCCAAAATCTATCCACTTGTTTAAATAAAGGGTGGTTAAATTTTAAGGGCCGATGTTGATTTTGAATAAAACACAAATTATTTAGGAATGATTGTCATTTCTATTTATTATGGCCCTTAAAATTTAACCACCCGTTATAACAATTTATTTCAATTTCGTTGAAAAATAAGTCACAAAAAGGTGGGTATTTAGTTTCGAAAAAATTTTTAGCAAAAATCTTTAAAAAAAATTTATCATTATTTTTAGCATTTTTTTAAATAATTCGAATCAGTTTTGGCCATGTTTAATGCTTTAATAGATCTGGTCATGCTGAAAAAAGCATAACCAGCTAATTGGTTGCATTCCCTGATACTTGACGTGACCAAGAATTCATTAATTTCTAAAACTAGAAGAGAGAGAGAGAGTAGCAGTTTTTTAAATTAATGCTGCCATATTAAATTAAAAATGGTAAGCAATTGGAATGACAATTGTTTACACAATCAATAAAGTAACAACATTAAAGGTCCAATTAGACGCGGCATAACCATAATGCTATAGCCGTAACCCTAGCCATAGAAACCAAATTACAATTGGTGTTTAGATATGGTTATGGCATTTTTATAACTCACCAATAATCAAATACAGTGATGCACATAAGTTTGGAACCCAACTTTTTGTTTTTTGTGGCTATGCCACGTCTAATCGAAACTGAATTAAAATGTATTGTAGAGGAAGAAAGAAGTATTTTAAATTAATAAATATTTTAATATAAGTATATTTTGTATGAATTAAGTACAAGCTTTTCTTTTATAATTACCACAAAACAGCTGTTCTGTTTACAACTTTTGTCATCCTCTTACTTAACCACAGTTATTTCATAATACACAAAGAACATAAGAAAATTAAAGTTGTATGTCCCCTTGTTTTAAAGAATTCCAATAAAATTAATTATAAATATAAAAACAAAATAAGTAAGCTTAATTTTAATAATGAAAAAGAAAAACGTCAAACCAGACTGACAGACAAACAGAGAGTAAGTAAACTAGTATGTTTATAAAATTAATATAAAATCAAGAGATACTTGTAATACTAAGATTGAAACTTGGGTTGCCACATGGTCTAAAATAGTCTTGATTGTCCAGATATTTTTTAGGTGTTAACACATTACAAAATAATATTAAATTTTTCAAGCTAAAATCCGAATCCTGACTTTTATACCAACGTTGTGACCATTTTTATTAAAAGAATTTGAAAATTGTAAGTGAAACAAAACTGTATAATTTGCGCTACTATTTGAAAATTCTTTGCGTCGTTCATAACGATCTATATTGGAAAGTTCTCATCATTGAAAATAAATTTTTTTTGCGTGTTCGATTCCCGCCAGAGACTCTGGTCTCCTGCAGACAAGCGAAGAGCTTCGCGGGATTAGCGGAGGAATAAAAAAAAAATCAGTATTTCTATCCAATAATTGGCTTTTTTTTGTTTTCTTTAAAATATTTTTCAAAAAATATATAAAATTTTCCCAAATATCAAGTTAATTTGTTTTTCGAATCTGGCAGCCCTAAGCGAAAAACACATTTGTTTTTTTATTGTACGGATGTGTTTGTGTTCATATGGTGGTTACCAGTTTGTAACCTGCTGCTCCATATCTGTTCTTATTACTACCTCTAGTTTCTGCTGGAAACGGTACATTTGAATGAAACCGGCTTTTCTCTGTCTCTCAGTGTGTTGAACGAATTTTTTAGAATGTTGTTATTTTTAAAATGCTTATGAACGAAAAAAAAAAAGGCTTTTATACGGCTTTCTCTTATATAATAAAATAATTATAAATATTAACCCTTTAGTCACCCATCTATGTTGGCATTAAATTCGATTTTTAAGCCATAAGCATTTTTATCATATGACCTCTCAAAGAGTTAATTAAAACTTTTCAATTGCATCTTCTTCAGCTTCGTCGTTGGAGATTTTAATGAAACCACCATTAAAATTGTCGCTGGTAATGCAGAAAATCACTTCACTACATTGTAATATTTTATAAAGTTGTCTTTATTTCCATCAACGTCATCATTATATCAACTTGATTTTAATTTTTGTATTTTGCTTTCTACATTTAATAGAACATGATTTAAAGAAGAATTTATGTACGTATTTTATGGTCAGCAAAAAACTGTTTAACTAAGAAAAATTAAAAAAAAAGTAGTAAAAACTCAACGGTTTGTTGTCAAGTGTTTAAGGTTAAGTATCTAAGCATGCGTTAATTTATTTATTATGAATATTTTTCGATAACATTAAAAATTTAAAAGTTATGCAAGTACGAAAGCGGTCTCGAAAATTGCCAAACTAACAAGGAAAACAAAGCAAAGTAGGGAAATTTTCTTTATTTCTCAACTTTTTATTTTTTTATTAAGAGTCTTTTTTAGCTCAATTCTACTTCTTTTAGCTCGATACACTTTTTCCAGCGATACACTGGTAGAAAAAGCGTCATAACGCTGATATATTTTGGCATCAGTACTATGAAAAGTGTCTTCGTTTTTCCCCCATGACACTTTTCATCATTGTGATGTCAGCCTTAACATCACTTGCTCAAATTGTCATCAGGGTCCAAATTTGAAATTTTGTCATCAATGGGTTGACATGACACATCGGCATCACAGAAATCACGAATCTGAGTAATTTTAATAAAACATATCATCAGTGCGATGACTCAGTAACATCATAGAAACGACTCATAATGCTGGGTACACACTATGCAATGCATTTCGCAATCTGGCAAATTTCATTCATTCGAATGAACGAAAATTAATGAAATTTGCTAGATTGCGTAAATGCATTGCATAGTGTGTACCCAACATTAGTTACAATTTAATGGCAGATTGTCATTGAGATTGACTTAAGTCAAAGTGAGAGAATATTATTATTAACTTACCCGTTACACACACTTGTTTCACTTTTGTTGTATGCCGCCCTTTGTTAAAAGAAGAACTCTATATTATAAGACATCAGCTGCATGCCCGATATGATTTTTGTAATCATTCTACTTTGAAAATTTGATGTATTTAACTAAATAATTTAAAAAAATAGAATATGGGAACTTTTTAAACATGGAAATAATATTAATAATACAAAAAATGTGGCATCGAATTGTGTCACTGTAGTCATAGCATAAATGACGCATAAAATATGACAACATTTTATGATGGCTTTCGTCATTGGATTGATGTCACATTTTGCCTCATTCATGTCATTTGTAATAACATTGACGTTACACTTCTGATGTTAGGGCATCATCAATATGAAGATGCACTTTTCTATGATATCCTGAATATAGTAAAAACTGTCTAACTCCTTAAAACAGTCATCAACCGCACCCTCAACCTCTTCATTGTCGGTTGGCGGTGTCACCGGTCCATAATTATTTGGAAACTACCCTGGCCATTCCATCACCGTCAACGACGAACATTTGTGGTCGTTCCACAGAGATCGTGCGAACCGACTCCGTTAACAATTTTTTTGTGGGGTTTTCTTAAGGCTCATTTCTTTAAGCCAGGTCTCAAAGCCAACTTATTCAAGCTATCGGTCAAATTCAGCCTGTTTTATGCGCCAGAGTAATGGAAAATATAAATTAAAAAAAATAAATTGAAAATTGGACATTAAGGATGGGCGCTACTTGCACGCTGTTATATTCCATAAATAATGACATCGATAGGCCTTCCAAACGAAAAAAAGTTTCGATGATATCTTACACAAATGTTGTTCTATTTAAAATTAAATCTAGGAATCGCTTAATATAAGATCATTAATAATAATTTTGCATTACGTCAAACTATTTTGAAATTTTTATACCCACACCACAATAGTGCAGAGGGTATTTATTATTCGTTTGTGCCGATGTTTGTAACAGCTTAAAATATTAATCATAGATGAACCATTTTATAACCGGTCGACTTCCACTTCTTTAATCGATCCAACGATCGCAATTTTGATGAAATTTGGTACATAGGCTCTATTGGCAAGGACCAAGCATATTGGAAATACAAACATTTTTCCGGAATAGAGTCTTTGTGCCTATAAACCATCCTTGGTGTTTAGATTAAATTTGGACCAAATTTTATTTTAATCGGTCCATATTTGAGCATAGCTCTCATAAAATACTACTGCCATAACTTCCTTATAAATGTTGGTATATACGAGTACATACATAAATTGGCACCAGTGACCTTGACGATGGCTACTTTGTCGTGACAAAATATTGTGTTAGTAGGTCCAGAATAGGGGTAGTGCACTCATAATGCAGTTTCAACAGTTAGTGATAGTGCAAAATTATTGCAATCATTTTGTTGATGTTGAGTGATGAATTGAAAATTAGCAGCCTCACTTAACATGAGTGATAGTGATGCTAAAAATTTTGCACTCCAAAAAAAAAATAGTTTGATTTAAGAAAAAAACAATCATCAGTTTATTGCAACTGTTTTTCTCTTCGCTTATTTGAGTGCAACTTAAAGTTTTGCACTAAATTAACAAACAGAAAACTTGTTTTTTCATGATTAAAGCCATAAGATATTCCGTTATTGACAAATTATTGACATGTTGTTTAATTTCCATTCTTATGCATATCATAACAAGAATCAAAAAGTATTCTCATACAAAATAACTTTTTTCATATCTTAGTGAGAGTCTGTTTTTTGATTGCAAGTACAAATTTTGCACTATTTGAATTGAGTGCAGATTTTTGCATTCAATCTTCGTTTAGTGATAGTGAAAAAATTTGCAATATCACTAATTTTTTTAGTGGTAATTAAAAAAATAGCAATCATCACTAAAGCTGGTAAAAAAAGAGTGCAAACTAATTTTTTTGCAGTTTTATTTAGTGATAGTGCACTGCTGATTTAAATCAATATTTAGTGCACTACCCCCAACTATGAGTGGAAAATTGGTCCTATAAAAACCCCCTCCCTAAAAACTCTTAAAGAAAAAATCTCATAGATGAATTTCCTTAAATAATATTCGGCACTAAGAACTTTTACATGAATCTTAACCACATAACATAATTTTGTTCTGGCAGATCCTAAATTCTGTGAAGTAGGGTACCCTATGGTCGGGCTTGACAGACTATACTTTCTTACTTGTTTAATTTTTTACCACGTTGTAATATTTTCTTTGTTCATTAAACACTTTTATTACAGGAAAAAAAAACTTTATTATAAAAACAAATAACAAAATTTGGCTTCAGAAGCCAAACACTTCAAATCACATTTACTAAAGTGTGGGATTAAAATAGAAAATAAAATAAAAATAAAAACAAATAAAAAAGACTTAAGATAACATTTAGTGGAGATACATATCAAATATTTGTTTAAACATAAGCCAAAATATTTTAAAGATTTTTTTAAATATTCTGTCACTTTTTATAGAGCCAACTGATACCATAGAATTGCTAAGAAAGAAAAAAAGTGCTGCCGTACAAAATAGCGGTTGAATGAAACGGCATTAACTTGTTCTATTTATTATTTTTTTTTTTCTTTACTTCTTCTCCTTTTTTTTCTTATAAAGACGGTTTTGTGAAATGCATTTTCAAGCCATATAAAACATTTTCTATAAACCAATTTAATTCTTTGGAAACCAAAGTGCGCTGGACCTAATTCTTCTTTTCACGAGGTTTAGTAAATTTTCTATTTTATTGTTTTCCAACACACATGCAGACTTATGACGTTTAATGGAGATTGTGCGTGAGTGTGAAGCTCACCATTCACTTGCATTCAAAAGAGATGAATAGAGTGGTATGATATTGTGGTCCGTTATAATGCATTTTAATATTAAACGTGTTTGTTCCTTTACCAGAATTTTGTTTTCTTTTAATTTCCATATACAACTATTTTACATTTTATGGATCTTGTTTTTGTTTAGATATTTTGTTAAATTAAATTTAAGGCATAAATAATTCTATACAATTTTAATGTGACGTAAAATGTCTTTAAACACAAAAACAAACATCTAGATTTTTTAAAGTAGGAGTGTAATTAAGAAGCAAATTATTACTACAAATTAAAACAATAATATTTAGTTACTACTGTGAAAAATTTTAATTTGTTAACTAAACGTCATTTTAGTTTTATCGTAAACAAGTTTGTATTCATTGTCTTCGGTGAGAGGGCTTAAAAGTCATTTAAAGGAAATATAAACCCACACAAAATGGGCCAGTTTTACAGAAAAACGAGAAATTACTTAAAAGATTTTACATAAAAGATTAATGCAATCTTAATAAAATGCCGTACGTTTTAGCAAAGGTTTATATCGATACCTTAAACGCAAAAAGCCCTTAATAAGCAAAAATTAAAAATCTACTTTTTCATTAATTCTGGTGTATTGCATAATCTTTCGAATAAAATTACGAAAGATTATATGAAAAGCGCTAAAAGGCATTACTTAAAGTTTGCATAATATGCAACATTGTCAATTGTCAAAGCAAATGGTAGGTTTTACAAGAAAAATAGAAGGAAAATATATTATAAACAGTTTAAGGCAATTATCATTTTAGTGCCCGTAATTTCTACTAACAGATATCTGGTCGTGTTCTTACCTTACAGTTATCTTTACTTATCCAGTAACACTTTTTTTCAATTTCAACGTTAAATTGGCCCACGTGAATTAACTATCGAAAATCGATGGTTTAAAATACACTACACTTTTGTAGAGGCGCTTGTAGCAAGAAAGATATTTCTTAACATTTTCTTATTTTGAAATTTTTGTTTGAATTTATAACGGTCGAATCAGAAAAGTTTTCTTAGGTAAGGTGAATTAACATTTAACTACTTTAATACCACTCTGCATTTTGTTCATGCATTTTTGTCAATGATAATGCAGTTCTCGGTATTTGGTATTAAGTTAGTGGTTTCTGTTGTATGCTGAATTTATGTAGGTATGTATTCTAACACCACTTTTCCAACATGTCAGTATTTTGTGGGGGTATAAAAGGGCTAACTGTAGCGAAAATCTGTCCATTTTTATTACACAATTTTCATACAGGGAGCGAGTTCTGTTGCGTACAAGGCTAAGGAGCATATTTTTAATTGTTGCCACCGCTTGCTGCTCAGGGACAAGATTTTGGCCAAGGAAACCTAGTTTTGGAAGAGGCTTTGTGGATAAGCCTAGTTTTAAATATTTTCTATGAAGGAGGAAACTCACAGATTGCTGGGATAATTTATGGTCCCGAATTAGCCATTTTAGAAGTAATAGGACAACAGTTGTGGTAAAATTAAAAAGTGACAAAGAAAAGTTTTTCTAAAAGTGTGTAAATTTGTAAAAAAAAAAAAAACAAAAAAATTTGAGCCTAATTATGAAAAAAAAACAAATAAAAGTATGTATGTACATATGTATGTATTTACAGATAAATATACCAAAAAGTTAAAAAAAAAAACATTGCGAACAGAAAATAAGGAAACACTAAATGATAAAAATTAGCCTAGGTACCTACTTACTAATTAAAATCATTAAAATATTTAACATAATAGATCATTTATCCTAAAATCACAGTAAAATATTGCACAAGTGTCAGAAAATAATTATTAATTATATCTCGTGTAAATCTGAAGATTTAACAATTAATTTATCAATCACAAGAAATTAAAAAGAAACCTTAACTTAAACTCTGGCAAAGTGTTCAATTCCAATTGTTATGTTAAATTCAAGACTTAAAAGTATGCGAAAGAAATGTTTGCAGTGATTTAGAACTAATTTTTTTTTATACCTATTTCTTTTAATTTAAAATCTTAATATTGTTCTTATCATTTTTTTAAACAAATCTAAATTGCATTAGTCAGAACTATTTTGTAAAAGCAAAAATCACAAAATAAAAGCAGTGAAAAATTTAAAAAAAGTGTAAAAAGTGTAAATAATAATAAATAAATCCAATGGGGAAAAATTTTTATGAGTAAAATAAAAAAAATTTGTTAATAACAATGTAGTGAGATTTACGGCTATACGAGGTTTTGCTGTTAACTTTACAGTGATGGACAAAAATAAAAAAAAACACAACAAAAGTAATTTTTTTTTATATAATTAAAATGAATAATATTTTTCTTGTTTTTTAATTCAATCTCATTTGATTAAAAATAAAAAGAAAAGATACAATTTACATTTCAACTTTAAATGAAAATACCACCACCAAATATGCTTTAATCCATTCCCTTCACAACTACAAGCAAATTTCCGGCTGAAAGATCTTTCAACGATGGACAACTAACATGAATGTATGTAAGTCATTTTGATTTTTTTTCTATTTCCTAATCAAAATCTGTATGTATGTATCTATCGTTAAAAATTAGCAAGTAAAGCCTAAATTCGAACAAAATTTACTTTGTTTCGTTCGGTTAATAACATCAATTGCTTTAACATTGCTCTGTAAAAGAAAAATGTAAAAGAATTAGTTAAACGATAAATACATACCGAATCGTAGCTTTTATTTAAAGTATAAAAAAAATGTAAATTTCGTATCGGCAATAAAAAAATAATGAATTTAAGTCCAAAAAAGACGTAAAAATGTTAAGAATTAACTTTTTTATTGAAGAAAATGCATTTATTTATCTTAGTATTTACTGCAGTTCTTCTTCTTTTTGTTATTATTAAAAAAAAATATTTGTAAAATCCGAAAATGAATTCGCCGTAAACTTGGATGGTTATTTATAGACCACAATAATTGAGATAGTGTTGATAAACGGTTTTATTAAAATTAAATTTAAATATTTTGTGAACCCGGGTTCGAATCCTGCAGAGGACATTATTTTATTTTATTTTTTTCCATTTCTGTATGTTATTTTTTTTTACCAATTTCATATTGATATCATTAATTGTTGGTAGCCGAGTTGGATGCCTAAATAAAATTTTTGTTTCAGCTTTTTTTTGTGATTTTTGCTTAACATTAGTTTTCCGATTTTTTTTTTTGATTTTTTTTGTAATTTCAAATATGAAAAACCATTTTCTATATAATTTAAATTTGTGGTTAAGATCGTTAACTTTAATTTAGCTTTTAAAATTAATATTAATAACTAATAGTTAGTGGTAATGTTTTTTTCCCGCTTAATAAATAATTATTAATATGAATTTGTAAATTGAGCTGTTTTTGATTTCCACAAAGCTACTGGTAGAGGTAATACGATTTGTTTGGGATCATGAAAAATAAATTCTAAGAGATTTTCATGATCATGGTTGGGAGGGTTATAAGAGTTGTGACAACATCAATCACAACAAATTAAATGATGAAGGTTATACGATATTTTAACTTCGATTTAGGTTTTCCATATTCTTTTTCCTATCACTAATTTTAGCATGCAAATTAAAATTTATTTCTATTTCTTTCTGTGGTCTTTTCTATTTATTTAATTACCGAGAATTAGTAGCTACGAATCCCCCCATTAGCCGACGAGATAGGAGCCGGATGTATGAAGCATGCTACTGCTGCTTATTGCTCGTAAAAACTAAGGAAAATTTTGACCGTTACACGCTACAGATAGAAGAAGAAGAATTTTTGGCGCCCAACGTGGGGCCCACACGTTAAATTAATATACTAAAAGGAAACATCTTTTGAATTCGATTCAAGTTCTGGTGTGTGGCTCTTTATTATTTGTCTTTAAACCTATCTATTTTCTTTTTGTTACTATCATTTTCCAACTCATGTTTGTGTATTATTTGTGTATAAAGTTAGTTTGGAATGTAACAGACTTCATACCTATAGCTGTTAACCTACGTCGCTTTATATACGTATATATTATAAAACCGTGTTTAATCATTGATAAGATATACCTTTCAGGAAAAGCTGCAGTTTGGATTAACACTAGACTCAGACCGCTAGGGATTTTTTTTCTAATGATTCAACCCCTACTTTTTAAGGTTCGGAAATGACCATTTGATGACTAGTCAAATTAGTACCCACCTTAATATTATCTTCATGTTCTTTCTACTTACTGTACAATAGATATTATGTCTTACTTTATTTTTCGGAATTCTAAATCGAGTTACATATTGTATGATTCATTATTTAACGAATCAATTTCTTCTACAGTATGCTGGGAAATCAAATACTTTATTTTGTGGACAATTTTTTTTCTATTTTCTACCCGGTTTTTAGTATAAAGTTATTTATATTGTGTTTTAGGAAGTTAGGAGGAATAAACTTTTTTTTATATTTTTTTTAATCAGTTTTATTCAGGCAGTAATATCATTTTTTATATATCTGTTAGTGTTAATTAATTCTAATCGATATTGGCTTTTCTGATTATTTTTTTTTGTTTCTATTCGAAATTTTAACCGACTTTGCAATAAATTTTTTTTTGCTTCTAATTTGAAAAGAAAAAGCGGCATTATATTTTGGCATTGATTGCAAATTTCCTTCTCTAATTTAGTCTCATTTGTGGAACGTATTACTAGAGCTATAGGTGAAACTTTTGACGGTTTACAATGGCTACTGGAGAATTTAAGGAGTTGTTAAATATGGAACCAGCTACGGTTCTAACGAATTGTGCTATATGTCAACACACAATTAGTAAAAATATTTACCAGTATATACCACCCTGTGGCCACCCCCTTCATAAATCCTGCTATCTAAAAAATTCCAAAACAAGACCCAATTGTACCATTTGTGGAAATAGGCTTTCAATAGCAACCCCAAATGCAAAACCTAGTATGCCACCCCCAATGATAACTAGATCTCAGGTTCAAAGATCTATTAATTTTGAAACTAGCCGACCTAGTATATCTTCTCCATTATCGGAAATTAATAATGATTCTAATCTGCCACAACGAATGTCAATGTCGGGAAGTTCTCCACAAGAACAACGTGATTATATTCGAAACTTGGTAACAGCGGCGGTTGGTGCTCAACAAGCTGAGATGCTTTCAAGTTTAAGTGCGACCTTGACAAAATTGATTGAAACAAATATTGAGGCAGGGTTCCGTAAACTACAGATCAGTAACCGGTCCAATTCTAATACTACCAGTTCTCCACAACAGAGAAATAGGCGGTCTTCTGCGGATGCTAACGCGTCGTTGTCAATAGGGCAACAAAGTCTCGATGGCTTACTTGGTTTGCCATCCTCTCACACCAATAGGGAACCTACCGATTCTCATGTTAATGGCCCTTATATAAGACCAGACAAAATAGGTCATATAATACACAATTGGAAGATACGATTTTCTGGAGATTCTCGTGGTATGTCGGTAGACAATTTTTTATATCGTGTTGAGGCTTTAACTAATCAAACTCTTAACGGTAATTTTGAATTACTTTGTGATCATATATCTACCTTATTTGAGGCAAAGGCAAACGATTGGTTTTGGCGATACCATCAATCAGTACCTTCAATTAGATGGCCCCAATTGAGTTCAGCTTTACGTAAGCAATATGCTGACTCGAGAACAGATATTGATTTGCGCGAAATGATTAGAGATCGCAAACAAAAATCTAATGAAGGATTTGATACTTTCTATGACGCTATAATTGATATTTCTGATAGATTAGCCGAACCTTTAAGTGAAAGAATTTTAGTTGAGATATTGCGGAGGAATTTATTACCAGAGATTCAGCACGAAATTTTGAATTTGAAAATTAACACTGTTTCGGAGCTTCGTGATATTTGTCGGCGTAGGGAATTTTTTTTACAAGACATTAATAGGAAGCATATCGGTTCTAAATCTTTGCCCTTTGTAAAAAGGCAAATCAACGAACTTGATGAAGGTATCCCTCTTTCTAAAAAAGAAGAAAATATTTCTGCAGTGGCACTTCTGTGTTGGAACTGTCGTAAATCTGGTCATAGGTATCAGGATTGTTTAGAGGACAGACAAGTGTTTTGCTACGGATGTGGTTTAGCTAACGTCTATAAACCTAAATGTCCCCAATGCAATACAAATTCAAAAAACTCCATGTCGACCGCACTGAAAAGTGCACACAGACAGAATCAGTCCACCAATACGAATTAGAATCGCAACATCTTAAGTTTTCTCAAAACAATAAAAAAAATTTTATCAAGGAAGTTCAAAGCTCTGATAATTTGCCTAAAGTGGTTCAAAGCTGTAATTCTGCTCCTGGCAGCAAATTTGAAAGAGTTTTACCCGACTGTAAAGATAATAATGCATTGAATATTAGTAAAATTAGGAATTCTACCCCACCCACTTACCTTAAACCCTTTCACATTAGACTGGCTGAGTATAATGCGAGACGAAAGGAAATATTTAATGAACCAATCCCGTATGCAAAACAACAGCGTTCTTCTGAGCGAATGCGCAATTATTGGAAAGAAGTAAGGCACACGCGGCGTGGGCTTTTAAGTACAATTTACGACAAACCCAATGATATTCGACCATATGCAGATGTGCAGCTTTTTGGCAAAACAATGGCTGGTTTACTGGATACAGGAGCTTCGGTTAGTTGTTTAGGTGCACAGGCGGCAATAGATTTTTTGGGAAAAAATGAACATTTTAAGAAAATCAACTCAGTTGTTAGGACTGCAGATGGCAAAGGACAAAAAGTTGTTGGTGTTATTAAAACTAACATTTCCTTTCGCGGAGAAACAAAAGAAATAAAATTATACTTAATTCCCAATTTGTCACAAAACCTCTACCTTGGCATTGATTTTTGGACACTTTTTAACATTTTACCAACTGGCTTAGATTCGAAGTACAATTCTGACCTATATCTTCATGCATTAGGGGAAACTGCTGAACAAAAAAATATTTCAATATCCCAACAGCAGAAATTACAAACTGTTATTAATATATTTCCGTCATTTGCAAAGGAGGGCTTGGGAAGAACTAATATTATTTCACACATTATCGATGTAGGTGGTGCAGCACCAATAAAACAACGGCATTTCCCCGTGTCCCCAGCCATCGAAAAGCTAATTTACGCGGAAATAGATCGAATGCTAGAGATGGATGTGATCGAGGAATCTGACAGTGCGTGGTCCTCACCTATTGTATTGGTTCGCAAGCCTGGGAAGGTTAGGCTTTGCCTAGATAGCCGGAAGGTAAATTCTGTAACTGTTAAGGACGCGTATCCTCTTCCTATAATTGATGGTATCTTATCTAGGTTACCAAAAGCTGAATATATATCGAGCCTTGATTTGAAGGATGCCTTTTGGCAAATTCCACTCGATAAATCATCGAAAGATAAGACCGCATTCACCGTTCCTGGTCGCCCCTTGTATCATTACAAGGTCATGCCTTTTGGCCTTTGCAATGCTCCGCAGACAATGTCTCGATTAATGGACAAGGTGGTGCCAGTAGAATTGAGAACGGAGGTGTTTGTTTATCTGGATGATTTGTTGGTGGTGACAGACACATTTGAAAGACATTTGCAGGTATTGCGGGAAGTGGCTCGGAAATTTCGAGTTTCAGGACTGACGTTAAATGTCGAAAAATCAAAGTTTTGTGTAAAGGAGGTCCGGTATCTTGGTCATATTATTGGGGATGGTGTAATTCGTACAGATCCCGAAAAAGTCACGGCTATTTTAGAATTTCCAGAACCAAGATCTGTTAAACAACTTCGCAGATTATTAGGTATGTCCGGTTGGTATCGAAAGTTCATCAAAAACTACGCCACTGTAACTGCCCCTTTAACAGACTTGTTAAAAGGCCATCGTAAATTTGTATGGAGCGAATTGGCTCAAAAAGCTTTTAATGAGTTAAAAACCATCTTGACCACCACACCAGTATTGCATAGTCCAAATTTTTCGCAGCCATTCTACATACACTGTGATGCTAGTAATACTGGAATAGGAAGTGTGTTGGTTCAAAAAACTGCTGAGGGTGAAGAAGTTCCTATCGCCTTTATGTCGAAGAAACTGAACCAAGCCCAACGTAATTACTCAGTAACCGAACAAGAATGCTTAGCAGCTATGCTGAGCATCAAAAAGTTTAGAGCTTACGTAGAGGGACATGAGTTTACTGTAATCACCGATCATGCTTCGCTGAAGTGGCTCATGACCCAAACGGACCTAAGTTCTCGGTTGGCAAGATGGGCTTTAAAATTACAAGGCTTTAACTTTAAAATTGAACACCGCAAAGGCAGTCGTAATGTAGTTCCTGATACGCTTTCTAGAGCCAACACTGAAGATTTATCTGAAATTTTAGGTTTTGACTTGTCGGCTTTAGAAGAAACTGGGGTCTTCGTAGATTTAAATTCTACACACTTCCAAGGGACAGACTATACAGAACTTTTAGACCGGGTTAGGCAAAATATTCATAAAACTCCAGACTTGAAAATTATTGACGGATACTTATACAGAAGAACGGAACACTGTTCAGGGGAAAAGGTGCAAGACGATCTCGCATGGAAACTTTGGGTTCCCAAAGAACTAATAAAAGACATTCTTCACAAGGCTCACGATAATCATCTTTCAGCACATGGAGGAATAAACAAAACGCTTGAGCGTATTCGTCGATTTTATTTTTGGCCAAATTTAGTAAATGATGTCAGGGATTACGTAAACTCTTGCGAGACGTGTAAGGGGACAAAACACCCGAATTTTGTCATGCGACCTCCATTGGGTAAAACTTCCGAGACCCATAGATTTTTCCAAAAACTCTATGTAGACTTTTTAGGTCCTTACCCTCGCTCTAGGAGTGGAAATGTTGGTATATTTATTGTAGTTGATCACTTTTCAAAGTTTTGTTTCTTAAAACCCATAAAAAAATTTACTACCGACGCAATAATGAAATATCTGGAAGAGGAACTTTTTCATACCTTTGGCACTCCTGAAATAATAGTATCAGATAATGGATCGCAATTTAAATCTAACCAATTTAGGAAATTATTACAAAACTATGGAATTAATCACGTTTTCACAGCAGTGCATTCGCCCCAATCGAATGCTTCTGAGCGTGTCAATCGTTCAGTATTAGCGGCTGTACGGGCATATATAAAACATGACCAGAGTAATTGGGATGAATATCTCAGCAGTATCAGTTGCGCCCTAAGGTCAGCGGTACATGCTTCAATAGGTACTTCACCTTATTACATGGCATTTGGTCAACATATGATCACGAATGGCGTATCCTATGCTCTTCTGAGAAAATTGGAAATGCTAGATGACAGATCAATTCAATTTGATAGAAAAGATTCATTTGATATTATTAGAGCTCGAGCAGCAAAAAGTGTTGCTAAACAACAAGAACGAAATGAAAAAGCCTACAATCTTCGTTCAAGGGAAGTAAATTTTGTTGTTGGTCAGGAGGTCTTTAGAAGAAATTTCAGTCAAAGCAATTTCGAAAAGGGATATAACGCTAAATTGGCTCCACCATTTCTTAAGGCTAGAATACGGAAGAAAACGGGAACATGCTATTATCAATTGGAGGATCTGAGTGGACGTTTACTTGGGATATATCATGCAAAGGACCTTCGACAATAGACAGTTTTACATATCACCTAAAAAGTTTTTATTTCGAAGCGTTACCCATTTAGGCTACAAGCGATATCAACTTTGTTGCTGGTTTTCAGCAACAAATCTGATCTTGGCGGGGGGGTATTGTAGAGGCGCTTGTAGCAAGAAAGATATTTCTTAACATTTTCTTATTTTGAAATTTTTGTTTGAATTTATAACGGTCGAATCAGAAAAGTTTTCTTAGGTAAGGTGAATTAACATTTAACTACTTTAATACCACTCTGCATTTTGTTCATGCATTTTTGTCAATGATAATGCAGTTCTCGGTATTTGGTATTAAGTTAGTGGTTTCTGTTGTATGCTGAATTTATGTAGGTATGTATTCTAACACCACTTTTCCAACATGTCAGTATTTTGTGGGGGTATAAAAGGGCTAACTGTAGCGAAAATCTGTCCATTTTTATTACACAATTTTCATACAGGGAGCGAGTTCTGTTGCGTACAAGGCTAAGGAGCATATTTTTAATTGTTGCCACCGCTTGCTGCTCAGGGACAAGATTTTGGCCAAGGAAACCTAGTTTTGGAAGAGGCTTTGTGGATAAGCCTAGTTTTAAATATTTTCTATGAAGGAGGAAACTCACAGATTGCTGGGATAATTTATGGTCCCGAATTAGCCATTTTAGAAGTAATAGGACAACAGTTGTGGTAAAATTAAAAAGTGACAAAGAAAAGTTTTTCTAAAAGTGTGTAAATTTGTAAAAAAAAAAAAAACAAAAAAATTTGAGCCTAATTATGAAAAAAAAAACAAATAAAAGTATGTATGTACATATGTATGTATTTACAGATAAATATACCAAAAAGTTAAAAAAAAAAACATTGCGAACAGAAAATAAGGAAACACTAAATGATAAAAATTAGCCTAGGTACCTACTTACTAATTAAAATCATTAAAATATTTAACATAATAGATCATTTATCCTAAAATCACAGTAAAATATTGCACAAGTGTCAGAAAATAATTATTAATTATATCTCGTGTAAATCTGAAGATTTAACAATTAATTTATCAATCACAAGAAATTAAAAAGAAACCTTAACTTAAACTCTGGCAAAGTGTTCAATTCCAATTGTTATGTTAAATTCAAGACTTAAAAGTATGCGAAAGAAATGTTTGCAGTGATTTAGAACTAATTTTTTTTTATACCTATTTCTTTTAATTTAAAATCTTAATATTGTTCTTATCATTTTTTTAAACAAATCTAAATTGCATTAGTCAGAACTATTTTGTAAAAGCAAAAATCACAAAATAAAAGCAGTGAAAAATTTAAAAAAAGTGTAAAAAGTGTAAATAATAATAAATAAATCCAATGGGGAAAAATTTTTATGAGTAAAATAAAAAAAATTTGTTAATAACAATGTAGTGAGATTTACGGCTATACGAGGTTTTGCTGTTAACTTTACAGTGATGGACAAAAATAAAAAAAAACACAACAAAAGTAATTTTTTTTTATATAATTAAAATGAATAATATTTTTCTTGTTTTTTAATTCAATCTCATTTGATTAAAAATAAAAAGAAAAGATACAATTTACATTTCAACTTTAAATGAAAATACCACCACCAAATATGCTTTAATCCATTCCCTTCACAACTACAAGCAAATTTCCGGCTGAAAGATCTTTCAACGATGGACAACTAACATGTATGTATGTAAGTCATTTTGATTTTTTTTCTATTTCCTAATCAAAATCTGTATGTATGTATCTATCGTTAAAAATTAGCAAGTAAAGCCTAAATTCGAACAAAATTTACTTTGTTTCGTTCGGTTAATAACATCAATTGCTTTAACATTGCTCTGTAAAAGAAAAATGTAAAAGAATTAGTTAAACGATAAATACATACCGAATCGTAGCTTTTATTTAAAGTATAAAAAAAATGTAAATTTCGTATCGGCAATAAAAAAATAATGAATTTAAGTCCAAAAAAGACGTAAAAATGTTAAGAATTAACTTTTTTATTGAAGAAAATGCATTTATTTATCTTAGTATTTACTGCAGTTCTTCTTCTTTTTGTTATTATTAAAAAAAAATATTTGTAAAATCCGAAAATGAATTCGCCGTAAACTTGGATGGTTATTTATAGACCACAATAATTGAGATAGTGTTGATAAACGGTTTTATTAAAATTAAATTTAAATATTTTGTGAACCCGGGTTCGAATCCTGCAGAGGACATTATTTTATTTTATTTTTTTCCATTTCTGTATGTTATTTTTTTTTACCAATTTCATATTGATATCATTAATTGTTGGTAGCCGAGTTGGATGCCTAAATAAAATTTTTGTTTCAGCTTTTTTTTGTGATTTTTGCTTAACATTAGTTTTCCGATTTTTTTTTTGATTTTTTTTGTAATTTCAAATATGAAAAACCATTTTCTATATAATTTAAATTTGTGGTTAAGATCGTTAACTTTAATTTAGCTTTTAAAATTAATATTAATAACTAATAGTTAGTGGTAATGTTTTTTTCCCGCTTAATAAATAATTATTAATATGAATTTGTAAATTGAGCTGTTTTTGATTTCCACAAAGCTACTGGTAGAGGTAATACGATTTGTTTGGGATCATGAAAAATAAATTCTAAGAGATTTTCATGATCATGGTTGGGAGGGTTATAAGAGTTGTGACAACATCAATCACAACAAATTAAATGATGAAGGTTATACGATATTTTAACTTCGATTTAGGTTTTCCATATTCTTTTTCCTATCACTAATTTTAGCATGCAAATTAAAATTTATTTCTATTTCTTTCTGTGGTCTTTTCTATTTATTTAATTACCGAGAATTAGTAGCTACGAATCCCCCCATTAGCCGACGAGATAGGAGCCGGATGTATGAAGCATGCTACTGCTGCTTATTGCTCGTAAAAACTAAGGAAAATTTTGACCGTTACACGCTACACTTTACCCCGTAGTTAAGAAATAAGTTTTAAAATACGTTACACAATAGATATCAATACACAGCTAGATATCTATTTGTAGAAATTACGGGCATAGGTAGTTTTTTGCTTCTCCTGTAAAATTTTCAAAATGTTAGATAGGGCCTTTTGCGTTTTATGTAACAAAAACAAAATCTGAAAAAATTTTAGTATAAGTATGCAAGCCGAATAAAGTTTCGTGGAGTTAACTTAATGACTTTAGATGAAGTATACAATCTCTTTGTGCTATAAACTAAGTCCCGAAAACAAAAATGAACTAAGTCCTTCAAATAAAGGAAGCAATTCATTATGAATTAAAACCCCAATTTTTAAAATGAAACAAATCACTAAAAATATTAAATAACCCTCTTAAAAAAAATTAAGTATTTTCCATTTTAAAAATGAAACAAGTCCTCACATTAATTATAAATCTGTAAGTAAAATTACAAATCTTCAAAAAGATAAACTAAAAGTAGAGGAAAAAGAGAGACATAAATCATCCATTTTTGCAGGTCTGACCTAAATTCTCGTGCAACGACTTTTAGCTTTCCTTTAATCCAAACTTTGGTAAAATGCAATATTTAATTATAATCTTTAATATTGTTTTTATAAAATAAGTGTAATACCCAAATTAAAAAAAATTAAGCTTAAGCGTCGAAACGAAATTATTTTAACGAATTGGCTGAAAATTAATAAATTTTTGTTCGTTTTATATTCACTACATGTTCACAAAAAATGCTAGAAAATGGCGACTTTATTAAAGAAATTCAAACGCCAAGTACACCTTGTTGTTATTGAATTTGTAAAGTTGCTTTTTGCATTTTAGGTGACGATATGCATGTTAAGCATTTGGAAAATTTGCAACTAGAGAAAATATGACTTAACAACTTAATTTTGTTTTATATTGAAATCCCAGAATTACGATTCCTTTTGTTCTGAAAAGCTTGGAATTGTCATTGAATTTTAAATAATGACAACATCCCTATTGCTCGCATTTTCCAAGATTTATAAAAAAAAATAATTCTGATAGAAACGTAAAGAAATAATTGTGAGAGACATTCAGACTCAATATTTGCTAAAAAAAAAAAAAAAAAAATTGAAAAAAACTACTAAATATCGTGGTTGGCGTTTTTAAAAATGGAATCGTGGCTAGAAAAAACGACAACAAATACGACACTGTTACAAAAAGGGTTATGGTGGATGGCGTATTTGTTGCAAACACTGTCGTTAATTTTTTTTTAAATGCGACAGGCTTACGCCTACGCCAACCACGAGCGAGGGCGAATATCTAAGGAACCGCAATTCTAAGAAGTTTTAAACGATTTTCGAAAATGATGACCAGTATTGTCGCTTTATTATGTTAAATATTTTGTAAATTTTCTGCTGGCCATTTACGTCCTCGCCCTTGAACTGTTGATATGTGTTTACTTGTTTTAAATGACGCAGGAAAACTAAATACAATCAGAAAAAAATAGCTAAAAAACAGGAAAATCTTTTAGATTCAAAACAAGGAAAGTTCATGTATCTTAAAGAGAATCCACTCGAACATTGATTTCGCGAATGTTGCTTTAACCAGGCGATTCACTATTCTATTTGGTGTATTCTCAAAAAAATTTGATAATGTCACCTAAAAACTTAATTGAGTGACAGATTTCTCTGACAAATTTTGTAAAGCAAGACATACACTACTCCAGGATACTGGCACAAACAAGTGATGTTAAATCGTGCTCGAAACACACACCACACAAACATACTCGTGCAATATTAATTTCTTTAAAACTTTTGTAACTCATTTGTTATTGATATTATTTTGAAATTAGAAATCAAACAAAATTCGTGTTTCTTATGGAAAAGTGGTAATGAATATTGACACAGGTAATGAAATAAATTGTGTTTCAACAAATAATGTTTTTTTTAATGGAAAGTGCCCTTTTGTTTACACTTCGACAACTTTTCTCAACTGCGCTAATTGCACCATACACAATACCACAAACTGGTACTATCAAGAAAATATCAAACTCGGATTGACATCGTCATAGCAAAGAGTACAACCACACAAAATGCCCATGCACGACCAAACGATTGTCACCAACGCTTATTGTGCGTGCATGCTTAAGTCGTGCGGTTGAGTAAAATATTTTTGAAATTTTTGTCTGTTATAGTGTGACATTAACAACAGATTATGCAGACATTTTTTTATGCTAGACAGAATTCTGTCAGATTTTCCTGTGAATGACAAAAAGTAGGGTTTCGAAATCGTATTGTGACGAGGGATCATAAACTGATCGACGCTGCGTATCTTATTTTAGCAATAAAAAAAACTTTTCGGGAAATAGCGGAACTCGTTTTATTTGATGTTGATTTGTTTTAATCGTTTTAGAACAACATGGCTGAAATACGCTTTTCTTCAAAGGAAATCAGATATCATTAAGTTTCTAGAAATGTTACCGGCCTGGAAAGATTAAAAACTTCTTAATTGGACCACGTTTTCACTTGATACTTGTATCCGTCTCCAAATTATTATTGTCGTTTATGCATTCGTTACCATAATAAACATTATAAAATATAAAAGAAAAATCACCTTTAGAATTACATTTACAGTTGTGTTCGTTTCTTATTCCAGTGTTACAGAGTCATTTATAAATTTTTTTATTATTATTTTTTTTTTATTTGTTTATAGAAATTTAAAATGCATCCCGACTGACAATGCAACAGCATCATTCATAATGTGGTCGGAGAAAATGTGTAGCGAAATGCGGAATATTTCAGTTTAAATACACAACTAATTTTTTGCTTAGACTATTTTATTATTATTTTCTTTAAAAAGTTTTTACCTAAATTGGTCGTAGTCCAGACTTGCAGTTTTTGTTGCAGCAATTCTTGAGATTGGGGAGGGGTACTTAGTTTCATGTACTCTACAATTCTGTTTCGTTTTGTTATTCTCACACTTTTCAACTTGAAGTTGGCTGTAGGCGTATTTGTATTTATATATAAAATATAAAGACAAGATATATAATATAAGATAAAAATATAAAAATTGCAAAACTATAATTTCATAATCTGGACATTAATGCAAGTTTAAAGCAGAATTTTTAAAAATTGCAAGTCTGGACGATGACTTGATAAATGTAAAATTCTATGCCGGATTTAATGGTTAGAAGAAAAGTTCATAAATTACTAATCTGTTCCTTAATTTCTTAAGAAACAATTTGAAATGGGGCTTACAAGAAAGTTTGAGGCACATACATAAAATGACAACGGCTAATTAAAAACTTTTCGACCAAATTACAGATCGTGATTTTGCAAACAGTTTTATAAAGTTTAAATTGTTATTCTTAGAATGATGGTCAAAATGTTGAAAATAGTAAGATTCTGTCCATTTTTTTTTACCCCTCTACAAAAAATGTCCTTCCGTTTTTATACATATAACAATTCCGTACAGAACAAGTTTTAAAAAATACAATTCGCATTATCAGAATTTTGTAAAGACCTGCATAAATGTATTTAAAAATCAAATACACAACAAAAATAAAATGTCATGACAAAAGTGAAAAAATTTCGTACATACACAACCCAAACTCACATTAATACATTGAGTGCCAAGCGGTTTTGATGAAACCCTTCCCAGAGGCCAATCACTTTTTTTTAAATATTTTTTCAAGAAATTTTTTGATAAAAACGATTTCTGACATATCTGTTCCATTCTTCTGCTTCCTTTTTATTGTATAACGCTGTTTTTATGTCGTGCGTTTTTTGTACAGACGCTATTATGACCTCGTATGGTAACATTCTACGTAAGGGATGGAAGTGGTTTCGAAATTTGGCAATTGCAATGCTACTTGGCTTTTCGATCGTTAACGCATACATTGGGTTTAAAGTAAATACAAATTATCGTGTAGCTTATGGCCTTTCGAACCTTTCTTCTCCGCAACCTGTAAGCCCCGGCAAACATATTAAAACCAAAGGTGTATTTGCCAACATTAAAACTATAAGACGTGCGTGTGTTTTGTGCTATGCAACTACAAAACAAGAACTAGAAAGAAAAACGGCAAGATATCATTAAAAAAAAACTCCAACACTGATAGAAAAGGCATCATAACGCTGATTTATTTTGACAACAGTACTAGGACAAGTGTCCTCGTTTTTGACCCCTTGACACTTTTCATCGTTGTGGTGTCAGCTTTAATTATGTGATCAATTTGATGACACATCGGTATCACAGAAATAACGAATCGGAGTCAGTTCAATACAAAATGTCATTAGTGCGATGACTCAGAAACATCGCAGAAAGGTTTCATTAGGCATGACAAACTGTCATTAAATTGAGTTATTGGGCTTGACTTAAATCAAAGTGAGAGAATATTATTATTTGCTTTCCCGTTAGAGATGTTTGTTTGACTTTTGTTGTATTCCACCCTTTGTTTACGGAAGAACTCTCAATTATTAGACACCATCATCACACCCGATATGGTTTTCGTAATCATTCTACTTTGAAAGTTTGATGTATTTAACTAAGTGATTGAAACAAATAGAATATGGGAATTTTCGGTTCTTATTTTACTTTATAAACATGAAAATAATGTTAATAATACACAAAATGTGGCGTCGAATTGATGCCACTGTAGTCATAGCATAGATGACGCATACAATATGACAAAATTTGATGATGACATTTGTCATTGAATTGATGTCTCTTTTTGTTTCATTGATGTTCATCATTTGTAATAACATTGATATCATAATTCTGATGTACGTATTGTCCAAAATGTCCTAACACACCTTAATTGTGCCGTCAGTGTTTCGCAAAATACGCCTACCTAAAAAAATAATACAATTCATTATTACTTTATACTTTATGCAATTAATATAATCCTAATTTACATCATTTTAAAAAAAGTTTTTTTGTATATATTTTTTTAAACAAATACACCTCATACATGTTACACTTAATAAAACTTGTAAACCCCATCCTAGAGCAAAGAGGTTTTTGCAAAAATGTTCAATAAAGTGCTTTATTTACAAACTACAACAAATTTAATTTAGTGTCGTACAGAAATGAATAACAGGCTCTAAAGTCGAATAATCGCCGTCGTACAGAAAGGTGCGACGTGGTACCCCACGACGTAAAAGTTGCCGTAAGAAAACGTACGACGCACAGTGGTTGAAAATCTTTTCATCGGCCAAAAATCTGTAACTTTTGAACCGATAGATCTACTTTTTTCTTTTGCTAGAGAGAAGACTTCTTGAACTTTCCTACAGTTTTAATTTTATTAAAATCGGTTGAGCAGTTGTTGAGAAATTTAAATTATTAATTTAACTTTTGAGGGTTTTTTTAACATATAGTATGAAAAAGCTCTTGATTTGAGAATTGTTGCATTTTTTTTTATTGAAAAAGGGGGGTTTTTTGAAGTGCACTGCTTTAAGGACTTTTTAATCTACATAACTGCCAAATAATTTCATTATGTTATCTTCATTAATGTCAGATTTATAGAATGTCAAACCTTAAAATTACTATTTTTGTAATCATATTGAAAGCCCTTTCATTCATTTACACTATAGATATAATAATTTTAATGTTGGACATTCCATTAATCTGACATGGATAGAGATATCGTAATGAAATTTTAAAGTTTTGTAGACCGAAAAGATCTTTAAACAGTAGACTAAAAGACATCCCCATTTTTGATTAAGAAATACCCCAAATTCCCAATACCGGAAAAACGCTTTTAAAAAAATTATTTTTTTTACAAAAATGCCCATACTGTCACTATTTACCACGCGATATTAATCAGAATTTTCCAAATAATTATGGACACATTACAAAACATTACTGTTCTAATTTTATAAAAATCGATGTGTTGAATTATTAATTTTTTTTTTTTTTTTTTGCTTAAAAACATTTATTAACCAATACATTAAGCCCAAGAAAAGTGTATGGGATTAATATATTGGTTAACTAATGAGCTTTCCACAATTATAATTTATATTGAAAAATGTTTTTAAATTTCAAATAATGATTAATATCTACACATTTTAGTTAAATATTGCCTTGAACATTAACAATTGCACCTATTTGCCCAAAAATGCTGTTAAGGATCTAAAACAAATAAATTCCGTTTCCATTTCTAAAATAACATTTTCTTTTATTTTATTTCTTAATTAGCTCCTTATTAATTTATTTTTCAGCTATTTCTCTTTACCATAGTTGCAAATCTAAATTTTGCACTTAAATCCAAAAATGTTGTTGCACTCGACTTGTACGTCAGAGAAAAACTTGCATGGGAATTAGACGAGTATTATAAAAAAAATATAATTGAAAATAAAATTTAAAAAATATTTATATAGTGAATGAAAGAAAACTGGCGTGTGCTCATGCGCCTATTATGCAGATGTGACAACGACACGTTATACTACAACTAAAAATCTCTACAATGACAATTATAAAACACACACATCAATTACAATGACGTCTTTAAATATAAAAGCACATAGGCACATACAAAATAAGCACATTTATCATATACACTTAACAAAATTTCTGTATGCATTCTCTTTATACAGAATTTATTTGCAAACATATAGAATTTGCGATTGCATTTGTTATTGAAATGTTTAAGGATGCTTGACATAATGATATACATACATATAACAACATTACATTTCTTGTTTTTGGCCTATTTCCGTTCCACACCTTCCCAATTTGTTTGGTGTTACAGTGTTTTGTTAAGACATGGCTGATATTTCGAACCGTTAACACTAACAATATTATGCAAAAAAAGCTCTGCTGTTTCTGTTGCTTTTAAATTGTTGTAGTATTGTTGTTTTTGTCTTGTTGCAGGAACCAAGCTACCTGGTGTAGTTGTTAGGGTATTCATTCGGTTTATTACTACCCGATTAACTGATCGGTTAATTTAAAATTGGTTATTTTCGATTAACGATTAAACAGTGCTCTTCGACGCTAGCTCGTCCCTTAGCAAATCTTTTCAGCACTTTATACCATGCTGGTGAATTTCCCGTCTGCTGGAAAGTTGCTAATGTAACGCCAATTCCTAAAAAGGAGTGGCTAATAACCCTGAAAATTACCGCCCAATTGCAATTTGTTCGGCACTTTCCAAAATTATGGAGTATGGTAAATCACCATCTTGTAAAATTTTTAGAATCAAATCACCTATTAAGCGACCGCCAGTATGGCTTTCGTAGAGGTCGTTCTACTGGAGACCTACTGGCCCTGTTATCAGAAAAATGGTGTCTGTCGTTCCATTCACCATTTTGGCGAAAGTAAGGTAATTGCTTTAGATATTTCCAAGGCGTTTGACAGAGTCTGGCATGGTGCACTCTTGTCTAAACTTGTTGCATTTGGTGTCGGTGATAATTTCTCTCGATTTATATCGAGCTTTCTCAGAGATCGCACTATACGGGTTGTTATAGATGGGGTTTCATCAAACGAGTTCAAGATTCATTCAGGGGTACCGCAAGGCTCCGTTCTTTCTCCTACTCTATTTCTTATTTTTCTAAATGACCTCTTATGTCAAACTTCCAACCCTATCTATTATTTTGCAGATGACAGCAACCTTTGCCATTCGTATTCATTTGGTTACAGACCAGGCATGTCCGATGTTTGTGCTATGAGACAGAACATGAATGATACGCTTGGCCGTGACCTAGACATAATCTCAGAATGGGGTCGTGCGAATAGGGTCGAATTTAATGCCCGAAAGACCCAATGTTGCGTACTGACGCATAAACGCGCGACGGATCAAGGTGCCTCATCTGTATGTATGGATGGTATAAATATTGAGGAAACAGAATCTCTTGATGTTCTGGGCATGAGGATACAATGTGATGTCCGATGGACAGAACATATATTTAAGGTGTCGAAAGAAGCATTCAAGTACCTCGGTTTTTTGAAACGGTGTAAGATATACTTCACTCCATCTGATCTCCTTACTATTTATACCACCTATATCCGACCGCGAATGGAATACAACTCTCATGTGTGGGCCGGTGCTTCAAAGTCTATTTTGGAGCTTCTCGACCGCGTACAATAGAGGGCGAAGGTTCTCATTGGCGACAGTAGGGTATCCAATTCTATTGACTCCCTTGAGCACCGTCGCAATGTGGGTTGTACTTGCCTATTTTATCGTTACTACAACGGGATGTGTTCTGATAAAATTAGGGATTTGTTTCCCGAAACCCATAGCTTTGTTCGTAATACACGTTTTTCCTCAAGAGCCCATCCTTTTGTGGTCGCTTGGCCGGTGAATCGTACAACGCATTACAGGGAAAATTCGTTTTTTGGCCGGACTGTTCGTATGTGGAATAATCTTCCTGCTGAAGTCTTCCCTCTCACTTACAACATGAATAAGTTCAAGTCGAATGTTCACAAGCACTACTCCCTCTTTCCTCCTTCCCATAACCTATTTTCCTAGTTCCAACACAATGCATTGCATTAGTAGGGGTCATCCCCTGAGTGCTGGTCCTAACAAAAAAAAAAAAAAAAATTACAGTCTATTAACCGATGTAACAAAATTTTAAATTATTGTAGTATTATAACATATTTTTTGTGTTTTTAATTAGTTGGTTCGGTTCATATACAAAAGGTTTGTGTTTAAAAATATTATTCATACAAAAAAGAAGGTGTTCAGTGATCTTAATTTTAAATAAGTGTTTGCTGTCAACAGTTTTTTGTTCAAGTAATTTTTATATGAACAGTACTTTTCGCTTATAATCACATCCTTTAGTTGCAGCCAAGCCATATAATTATTAATATGCCACTATGAATCATATAACCGAATTCGAATATAATAAATTTATGTGAATATAGAAAGCAAAAGATTCATATTTATTACACCGACAAAGTTGCATACCATATAAAAAGTTTGGTAAAATAATAAAAAAAATAATTCATCCCTGATAACAAGATGAAAACTCTTTTTTTTTCGAATAGAGAGTTCATGATAAACATTAAGATAATTAAGATAAAATTAAATTAATTAGAAGTTCTTTACTTCGAAAACTAAAATCAACATGAAATCATAATGTGACTGAAACGCTAATAATTGATGGCAAAACTCATATGATTTAATTCTTAGCTCTTTTATATGTTTTGAGACTTCGAAAACTAAAGAGACAATAGTACATTTTGCAAATGTGCTTATAAAGCTAAATGGACTATATCGTAAATATTTTCCTTTAAATTAATACACATAAAATGGACTATATCGCTTATGGACTATATCGCTTATAACTGTATATATACTCGTACCTACATATGTTTTGGATTTTTTTTTTTTTTTTGTATTGCGTAGGTCAACGAACGCGTTTAATTTTTATCAAAAGTGGATATACAATAAAACGCCTCCATAATATCTCAAAAATCATAAGAGATAGAGACCTGGGAATTGCGAGGATCGAAAGATTTATTTCATTTGAATATTGCGACATTCGTAAATTTAACTTTGGAACTTGTCTTTAATTCCCGCTCTCCCGGGAATTAATTTAGGATTCCCGCGAAATATTGCAGAATTTTTTTTTCTAAAACTTTAGTTAATTTATGTGGCACTCGTTTCTTTAGTTGTTTTATCCAACTAAATTTCACCACAATATTAAAATTTGTTCAGTTTAAGCCTTATGCTAATTTTTAAACACCAATATTCACGAAATTTTATTTCTTGTCTTATTAAACTGTAGTGGGCTTACCTTTTAAATAATATTATTAAGTTTAGCCGTTAAGGGCGTAGTAAAGTGTTT
Organism: Pollenia amentaria; assembly: GCA_943735925.1. Classification (NCBI taxonomy): domain Eukaryota; kingdom Metazoa; phylum Arthropoda; class Insecta; order Diptera; family Polleniidae; genus Pollenia; species Pollenia amentaria. The sequence continues at coordinate 32,426,720 of OX031008.1, read as the reverse complement.
TTCAAGAATGTGTTATATATAGGTCGTATGATAAATTCAGACTCGATCTTCACAAAATTCAGTGGTGTGATTTCGAAAGTAGATAATGCTTAACTACACCACACAAGCATTACTTGTTACGCTTTTAGCCATACTTACATTATTTCCGAGAGTGATCTTAATATGGCGCCGTAGGTAAGTTATATAACGAACTTCACGGAATTTAGTGACATATAAAACGAACTTGTTAAAAATTAATGACAATCGCTGCATTCCACCATCAATTTATGTTAGTTATTGTAAATTTTTTTTGGGCGGTTGCACCACATTTGCGTGCATACATAACTCTTTGCCTAAACCCATTCTGCTGGAAATTAATCCTAAACTGCCTACTAGAACAAGAAACAATTTGACACCCACATGGCTAAATCGGCTTGGAACTACTGAAGGACCCAGAATATTTATACTTGCTTTCAGTTCCTATTTGCCCTTCCAGAAATTATATTCTCCTATGACTTCAATACTTTCAGTCACGTATTAATTATGCAAATGTTGATCCTATCCGCAGAATGAGCTCGGAATTTAACAATGTTTGTACGTATATTGATTTCTATGATCCTATTGGCATCAAAAATAACCTCTTAAGCGTTTTAAAATAACTTTAATCGTAAACTTTTTCGTTTTTGTTATATACTATATACTAGATTTAATTATTTTAAGCAAACTAGCCAGTAAGAAATGTTAGTTAAATTGGAAAATTAAGTAAATAAATAAATTAAAAATTTGGGCGGGAATCTCGGGAAAATGATTTTGATTTGCAGCTCTTCCGGGAATCCAAAATGTACGGGAAAAAAGAAACCCTAAATGGAACAGATAAGAAAGGAATTTTCCAAATGTAACTTTTATAGTAAGCAAAAACATTCCACTTGACCTGATACTGATTTTTAAAAGTTTAAGAAATTAAATTATAAGATTCCGTATTAAGTTATTGTAACATAAAATTTTAGGAATCCTAACGTCTGTCAAATTTATTTAAAATTATTGGATACCAATGAGTGAAACTAATTTTAGAGAACGTAGGTGACTGTTAGTACGTTTATAATTATATTGCAAGTAGAAAAAATTGCCGCATTAACAGTGAATTAAATTTTTATTTGCAAATAGCTAACTCACGAAAACAATTCCTGATTAACGACACTATTTGCAAATAACATTAAAACATTGCCACACTTTAAACCGTTTAAGGTCTTTATTTCGATGTGGCCCATCCATTTGACAACAAATTTAAAATTAACTAAAAGTTATGCAAATAAAATATACAAATACAAAATAATGTTTGTTTTTTTAATTTTTGAAAAGGTTATATACATACAGTGCTACCAAATGATTAAATTTTTCATCTGGCATCACAAAAATAAGAATTTTCTGTAAGATAATTGACGTATAAACATTAATTAAGTTAATCGCAAATAATTTTTATTTGCGTATGGTTTACGTATAAACGTAGTATGTCCTACGTAGTTGTGCGATTAATTCAAACGGAAATCTGACACATTCTGTCCGACATAAAAAAAATGGTTCCAAAATCTGTTCTCATGGCATATAGAAGCTAAATTAACTCAAATGAAACTAAAAGCAATCCAAATTAATTGGCTTATTGGAAGAAATTCTGTTCTTAGTCTCGATTGCAAACTTCTACTTTACAACTCTATCTTAAAGCCAATTTGGTGCTACGGTATTCAGTTATGGGGCACTGCCTCGGCTTCTAACATCGAAAAAATTCAAAGGCGCCAAAATAAACTTCTTCGAATAATCACAGCCGCCCCCTGGTACGTCAAAAACTCAAATATCCACAAGGATCTCAATGTGGCATTAGTAAAAACTATGATAACGAAATATGCAGTAAAATATTTAAAAAGGCTGGAACTGCACCCAAATCCATTAGCTAGAAATATTTTAAATTATGGCGGCCACACTCGCTTAAGATGAAGAGACACTGCAGCACTCACCCAATCAGATGAGCGATAAACACCTACATATGTGAACAGATACCGTGATGACGAAATCTTTTTTGTTTGGCACTGGCAGGACATAAAGCAAATATTAGGATAAGATTTGATTAATTATTGTTAGTTCATATTTAATATATGAAGATTCAATAAACAAATACTGAAAAAAAAGGCAACTTCTGTCGGACAGAATCTGTCATTTAATGAAAAATTTGATAAACATTTCCAAATCGGACAAACTTGAAAAAAAAAACTGTCACACCGTGGACATTTAATGTTTTTAAAACATCGTACGACTAAGTTGTGAATTTCCTGCTTGAAGAATTAGAACCGCTACTAAGAACTCGTTTTTAAAATATTGTATTAATAAAAAAATTATTTTAAACAATTTTTAACGGTTTTATAGTAGAAAAAAATATTTTTTTCATTTTTTTGGCGATATTGCAATTTGTTTCTTATTAGAATTGCTTAGTCACGGTTCACGTTATGAAAGTTTTCTTTCTGAAATTTAAATAAATTCTTTCATAAGTGGCAAACATCGAATTTTTTTGACTGCAATTTAATTTTTTCATACATGATTTCATTAACAAAACTTTTCTGTTGTATTATTTCAAAACAAAAGTTAACAAAAGCGAGTTACCTAAAAATTAAATAAAGAAAATAAGAAAAGTAAAAGAAAAAGTGTAAAAATCACGTCCAACTTCAGGTTGATATTTACGAATTAAAATGCATGAGAATTTCCAAGTACAGAAAATTCTATACCTAATGTTATATTTCCCTCCACTCTCATCACTAAACTCGGACTTCCTGAAAGAAAACTTTCATAGTGTGAACCTGGACATAGAAATATTCTCGAGGCCTGTTTCATCCGAAAATGTATGTTGTGCAATAGGCAAATTTAAAAGGAAAGTCTTCAAAATCAACTTTTTCGACTGGGGTAATAATGCTATTGATAATAAATTAATTAAAAAGTAAAATTTTTTATACTTTTCAGTGTATTATTTAAAGATATGTGATATCAAATCTAGTTTTTTTCTTTTTTGAACAAGGAATTAGATATAAGCATGGCAAGTTTCTAACATTGGTTGTTGTTTATAATTTTCTTAGATGCTGTTATTTGCTTATTTACCAAACGGGGACAAAACTGCTTCTTAACCAGTTCACACACAGTACAAAGATCTTTTTGTATCTTTGTTTTGAGTCTTTGTTGCAGTTTTAATGTGTGGCTGATATGTTTTCCATTATATATTAATTTTTTTTTTGCCAACAACTATTTCTAGCTATTCATCCAAATAGGCAACTTACTTCCAACAACCACTAAACCAAACAATGAACCCACCAGCCGATTGCCTGATTAACAATCGCTATAAATGTACATATATGTATACACTCTTAGAAATATACATACATACATATATGTATGACTATGCGATAGTAATAGTATGACCTTAGTTGCATTTGTTGCATGCATTGTTTTTTCTTTGTGTGTACTTTTTATTTTATTGGGAATAATTACAATGTCTGTGGGAATAAATTACACGAGTGTGAATCATGTTAATCAGTTTTTAATTTATTTTATGTTATTCTTTAGTATAAAACAATATTGTTCTAGTAACACTGTGCTAGTTAAAGAAACTGTCAAGCGGGGCACCCGACGGGTTAACCTAATTCGAGTTCTCTGAAGCCAGTTGTGCTAACCGTATCTCAAAAACGGTTTAGTTTATCCCATAAACTTAATAAACTGAAACTCTGCAATAAAATTACATAACTCTAAGTAAGGCTAAACTTTTGTCTAATCTGCGCAGTAGTTTTAGAAACAAAAAAAATTTTTTTTTCAAAACACAATATGGGACTTTTTCTTCAATATATTTCTATGGTCTCCTTAAGAAATGGAGATAGCGGGTAGGTATGTTAGAAACAAATGATGTGAATGAAAAATAAAGTGGGGTCGGTCATACATTTCACCCGTCTAGGAGCTTCCAGGGCGCTGCAGGAGCCAAATTAATGAATTTCATTTAATCGCCATATTTGTATGGAAGCCCCTAACGGATGGTGATAAGGGGCAAGTATGTTTTGAGAAAATGTTAAAGACAAAATACTAATGGAGATAGGTCATACATTTTTACCTCTAGGGGCGACTCCTAGGCAGTTATGGGACTTTTTAACATAACTGCATTTTTCAGTTTTTTATGCCGATTTAAAAAGCAAAAACTTTGAAAATTTGCTAAATTTTGCCAAAATAAATTATGTTCTTAAAACGACTGCGCAGATTAGAAAAAAGTTTAGCCTTTCTTAAAGGTAATTTTATTGTGGAATTTCGGCTTTTAACTACACCTTTTTTCGAAATAACGGTATATCTCAAAAACAAGATACCTTAAGATACGGTAAGCACCAGAATCCTCGAATTAGGTTAACCCGCCAGGGACCCACTTGACAGAAAAAAAGTATCAAATTCTAGTGCAGTTTAATTATAAAAAGCTTGATTTCACACAAATGTGCTCTTCTCACAAGCAAAATCTGATTATTCAATTTACAATGTGTTTAAATTAGTTTTAATAGTTTGTTAAAAGGTTTAAATATTTTTTATTAATTAAACTCAGTTTAAGTTTAAAATGTAGTTTTCACTTTCAAAATTGTTTATTTTAAAAACTTACATTTATAAATTATGATCTTTCAAAGCCGATTGTAATTTAAAATTGACATCAATTTGAATTTTACAAACACTTCAGATGTTTCCTTCAGTCCTCTAAAAGTGCATCACAAAAATTAAAAGTTGCACCAATATTTTTAAAGTTTTTAGCGAAAGGTGGTACCCTGGCAAAAAAAGACAATTATGGTTTGGTGGTACAACTAACATCAGTTGTGCAACTTATTTACCAAAATTACAATGCATTCAAAGTACTAAATGATAAGGCCAATTGGCGGACCTCTGAATCTTGTTTTCAATGTTACTGTTACGAGTACTTCACATTTTCATTGTAGTCACAATATTAAATTTAAAACTTAATGGCCATCTTTTGATTATTGCGTCCAACGTCCCTAAAACATCCGAAATATAAGATGAATGCGTTAGTTTAACAAATTGATGACATTAGAACGCTGCAAATATAACAATGAAAATACTTTGAAACTGATTTGTTTAAATTTTTCGACACATTAAGGCCGGGTTTAAGCCGCCCTAAAACTAGGATTTTTCCGTCGAATTGTGATTTTATTTTTATTATTTAATTAAAGACCAACATTTTAAGCTGTTCCGTCAAAATTTTGTATACAAACTTGGTAATGGCGACACAAATCTGTTTTCAGATTAACTAAACTTAGTTTAACTGAGAGCTCAAGTTTTTGTGAAACTTGAGTACATTTTTTTATTTTTGAAATGTTGTAGGAGTACAGGTCAGTACCCTAGGAGAAAGTGACACCAAACTTTGTAGCAGCTCACTGAAATAGCCTATAGGATACATTCAATTTCAGTTAATATAATGCCTGTCGCAGTAAACAAGTCGCTAAACCAACCAATTGCACTAGCCAAAAATATGTCAATTTATCATCTCCTAGACTAACACCATGTTAATAGATGGGGGTAGTTTTTTTTTTGCATTTTGCAATCATTTTGTTGATGTTGAGTGATAAATTGAAAATTAGCAGCCTCACTAAACATGAGTGATAGTGATGCTAAAAAATTTTGCACTCAAAAAAAATAGTTTGATTTAAGAAAAAGTAATCATCAGTTTATTGCAACTTTTTTGCTCTTCACTCATTTGAGAGCAATTTAAAATTTTTCACTGAATTTACAAACAAAAGACTTGTTTTTCATGATTAAAGCCATGAGATATTCTGTTATTTACATTGTTCAATTTCCTTTCTTATGTATATCATAACAAGAATTACAAATGATGCTCATACAAAATAACATTTTTCAAATTTTAGTGAGAGTCTGTTTATATGAAGCTTTTTTGTACTATTTGAATTGAGTGCAGATTTTTGCATTCAATCTTCGTTTAGTGATTCACTAAACGAAGATTGAATAGTTTGGTAGTTAAAAAAATAGCAATCATCACTAAAGCTGGTAAAAAAAGAGTGCAAACTAATTTTTTGCAATTTTTTTTATTAATAGTGCACTGCTGAGTTCAATCAATATTTAGTGCACTACCCCCAACTATGGTCGTATTAATATGAAAGAGCCCCTTCATATAAAGTAATATAACCAGATACAATCAGCCACTTCCCGCGCAAAATCCAGTCTCATGACTAGCTTTGTGTCAATTGCCTTACCTCTGGAGTAACTACACTTTAAACACATTATCCACCAATAATAATTCGGTAATTTTTATTATAATAGGGTAATTCATGTTACAAGTTGCATCCATGCGAAAAAGCAAAAGTGCAAAATTATAACAACAACCACATAGATAATTATTTGTGTACAACTAACTGGTTCACTGGTAACGGGATAAGTGCTTTAAGAACAATTAACACAAATTTCCTGCAGGGTAAAAACATGACAATACATCATATACACAAACCGTATCAGATAGACGAAAAAAATAAGATGAATCGTTAATTCGACTACTTTTCTTTTCTAGACAAGACGACATAATTGCCTAACAGAATTAGGTTACTTATGTTTAACTTAATAAATAAAATTCGAAGTTAATTAGAGAAACATTTTGTTTATTTCCATTTCAGACATTTACAGCTTGGTGTAACAGTCATTTGCGTAAAGCTGGTACCTCCATCGACAATATTGAAGATGATTTCCGCAATGGATTAAAATTGATGTTGTTGCTCGAAGTTATATCTGGTGAAACTTTGCCCAAGCCCGATCGTGGCAAAATGCGTTTCCATAAAATTGCTAATGTCAATAAAGCCTTGGATTTTATTGCATCGAAAGGTGTCCATTTGGTATCGATTGGTGCCGAAGAAATTGTCGATGGCAATTTGAAGATGACACTTGGTATGATCTGGACCATCATCTTGCGCTTTGCCATTCAAGATATCTCTGTTGAAGAGATGACCGCCAAGGAGGGCTTGTTGTTGTGGTGCCAACGCAAAACCGCCCCCTACAAGAATGTCAATGTACAGAACTTCCATCTTTCATTCAAGGTTAGTAAAATTAATAAAATAAAAAAATTAAAATAAACTTCTTAATATCATTTAAAAAAATAGGACGGTTTAGCCTTCTGTGCTTTGATCCATCGCCACAGGCCCGACTTGATTGACTATTCCAAACTTTCCAAAGACAATCCATTGGAAAATCTCAACACTGCCTTTGATGTTGCTGAGAAATATCTAGATATTCCTAGAATGTTGGATCCTGATGGTGAGTACCTTTATAAAACTTATTTATTAGGTTATGTTATAGCTCTTCTATTACTTTGTAACTTTTCTAATAATTGTATATTATTTTAAAATAGTTTTATTTATTAAATAGATTAGTAACTTTTATTTAGTTTTAGTATAGCACCTTTCTTTTATTTTTCCCAAACACTTTTACATTTTATCTTTCTTTTATTTTTTTTTTTATTTCTATTTATTTTTTATTTTTAATAATAAAAATCGTATCAACCCTAAAATAAATCAATTAATTTATTAATCAATATTTGGTGATGGCTAATTAATTAAAAAATCAAAATGAAATGAAAAATCAAATAAAAATTCAAATAAAACAAATATAGATTTGATCAACACTCCTAAGCCGGATGAACGTGCTATCATGACATATGTCTCTTGCTACTACCACGCCTTCCAGGGAGCTCAACAGGTTGGAAATGTGACGCATGTACCCGAACCCACAAGAAATTACACCTACGTCCCGAATAATTACAATGTGACTAAACTTCGCATCAATACACTTGATACATATTTTTTATTTTTTTATTTATAATTTTTTTTCGTTACTGCAGTTTGTTTTTTGGAAAATTCTATAATTTTCTTTTCTTCTCTTTTTCTCTTGCTTTCTCTTAATATTAAATAATTTTTCTAAGTATTTAATTTTTTATATAAATAAATAACAACATAAAAAGCTAAAATGCACTTCCATGATTAATATGCAGATGTTTGTGGCCTTAATAATTTAAACAATTGATGTTGCACATTTTATGCATTCCGTTTAACTTTGCAAATCTTAAGAAAATCTGTAGTATATGAAATGAAAGAAATTGATGAGAAGCCACATAAATTTTTAATCGATTTAAAAATTTCTATATACATTTGTTTTTCTTAACAAGGCGCTTAATTAAAACCACAAATTAAAATTCGCTTTACTATTGCAATATTATATCGCAATTTGAAAAGAACTTTTGCTTTTATTGTGATTTCAAGGAATCATTTTGTATATTTTTATTTTATTTCTTTGATTGTAAGGCGAAATTATTGAGAATCCTTGGTCGGTGTTCGTTGAACTCCGAGTCGTTCCGGTGTGTAAAACCGATTGCCGTGGGAACGACAGAAAAGTTGTTGTTTCTTTTGCTGGCGGAACAATATCAAAATCTGTTTATACTTGTAAACAAAAAATTTATTTTGACAGTTTTATCAGCAAACCAGCAACCATAAACAGCTGATCGTTTGACCCCATCTGATATGTATACAAATTCGTTTTGTTAATATCAATGTATAAATAATTTCCAAAAGACAAATTTTAAAACATGACATTAATTTATATATAAAGAACATTATAAAATTAAACAAAATGGCTATTGCATACAAAATTTGAAACCAAGCCGAGTTCATTTTATCCGTCTTGTTAAAAAACTGCTTGGTGATTTTATATTTAAAATTTTTTATATATGAAATTTTATACTGAAAATCTTAATCAATTTCAATATAGCTATTCGAATTTCAGAACATGGCTAATAGATGGAATAGAAATATTATTATTGAAATCTTAAGTTTCTTCATTATTTAAATCCCGTTCAATATATTTTAAGTTTCAATTAACAGTTTTTAAATTCTATCATTTGTTTATCTAATTAATTTAATTAATTACTTCATAGAATTTTTTCGGACAACATAAATTTTGGATCAATTTTATATACATACTTATATTTACGCTGTATTCATAGTATACTATATTTTAAAACTAAATTTCCATACAAATTTAACTTAAAAGTAGATTGAAATTCAATTTAGTTTTTATGAATACGGCAGTTAATACTTACTTACCTTTTTGTTATTAAAAACTTCTTACTTAAATATATTTTTTATTCGAACTTTTGTCTGATAAAAAAAAAACGAATATGATTCCATTTGTATTTCTTTTTTCGGTAATTGTAAACGAATAGTAAACACAAAAAAAAAACTCATTAATAAATGCAATAATGCCAAAATAGATGACAAATACTTTTTAATTCATTACAAAACAGTCAAATTTTTTAATTCATTTTAAAGTTTTATTAACAAATTTTTGTTAAAATTGTTGTTAATTAAATCATTGAAGTTGTATAAATCAAATTTTCCCAATTAAAGCCTTTATATCACAAGTCTTTAAATTTGAAAATAAAAATATCTTTGTTAAATTGTAAATATGTATGCTACTTATGACTAATTTTATTTCCGCGCATGCCTGCATTGTTTCTTATTGTAAATAGTTATAACTCTTATTATGTTAATGCATGATTATTGTTTTTTTTTTTTTTTTTTTTTTTTTTTAATACAATCACTAACATTTTTTTATGTCTTGTTTTGTTGCTTTTTTTCTTTACAATATGCCATTCTAACAGACCTGCAGAATACCGCTTTGCCAGATGAAAGGGCAGTCATGACATATGTTTCATCATATTATCATTGCTTCAGTGGTGCCCAAAAGGTTAGTTCCTTTCAACTCTATCTATCAGAGAACAAATATAAATACATACATACGTAGAATGGAAGCTATTGCAATTAAAAGAAAAAAATATAAATGAAAATGTAAAAAAACTAATACATTAGGGTTTTTTCAGGGACTGAAATTGATGTCCGATTTTTTTGTCTGGTTATAATTTAAAAAATAAAACATTTAAAATAATTAAGTTTTATGTCAACGTTAGTTGTGTTAGTTTTAATAGAACCAGGTATTGCTATTACAACAACAATAATAAGTACATGTCTGTTTATAGTACCACGTCAAGTTAACTATCCAAAATAGTTTTTATTGCTGTAAATATCTTATAATTTTTATACTGTGAAAAATTTTGCAGACTAGACAGACCTATATATTTATAGGTCTAAATTAATAATCATGCCCGAAAATCAAATTTATTCAAATCAATTTCCTATAAAATTTAGGTATATTTAAGCAAAAATGTCGCTTCTTAGGAGAATAAGGCAAGGGCTCAAATTGCGTTCTTGATAACTTGTAAGGATTCGTAATGGGCATTTGGAGCCTGATTAGATAAGAGTATGAGGATATACGCACAGTAATAATCTTCTTGATTTGTTTTTCTTTTAACTTTATTTATTCTTTCATATTCGTTTATTATTGAAGGGCATCACAATGGACCCTATAGACCTCTGGTTGGAGGCTTAAAGTGTAAACTCTACACCAACCTTTCTTATCTACCTTTATTCGTTTTTTATTAAATTCCTCATAAAGGACCTTCTTTTGATTATTACATTATCATAATAAATTTTAACCCAAATAAATCTTCTAAAAAAATACATTTTTTCCATTTATTAGTATATGTACAGTGAGGGGCAATTAAAATGTGTCCGTACAAGGCGGATAAGAAAAATTACAGTGTAGGAATTAAATAGGGTACCCTCCCGAAAATAACATTCAATCAAAACATTTTAATAAATCTCGTACAATTTTACTAAATTAAACCATAAGTCCCACCTAATTCCTGCTCTCGAAAATCAGTCTGCAACAATTATCCTTTAAAGGTTGGAATTGTGATTAACTGACAGGCCCACAATGTCGACAAGAATATTTCTTTCGCATATTATTTGTATTGAAAACAATAGTAAAAAACTTAATTTTGTATTCAATATAAATATACGAAAGAAATGTTCTTGTCGACATTGTTGCCCAGGCAGTAAAATAATACATGTTCAAACTTTTGTTTAAATAAGACTTAAGTTTTAGTTCTTGCCATTGATTTAACTCTCAACTATAAATATTTCGAGTTTAAAGGAAAACAAGTTCATAGGAATAAGTCCTAAAACAATTACGGCCGTATTTATAACCAAAAATTAGCCACTGCTTATAATGGGTGATTCATCGTAAGGTTTGATTAATAATGTAAAATAAAACACATAAATTTGAAAGTGAACTTGAAATTTTTATGATCGGTTAAAAGAAGAATGTATGGCATTTACTGTTTGAAAATGATATCATGCAAATGTTGGCCATGACTTCCTCTGATGTGGTTCATTCGGAAGGTCCAAATTCCGTCGACTCGTTCAAGCACTGGTATCTCGCGAATAATACGAGTAATGTTGGCTTCCAAAGCGTCAATCTTATCTGGCTTATGCCTGAAGACGTCAGACTACATATCTCCAGAGAAAATAGCCCAAAGATGTGATATCGCACGATCTAGGTGGCCAATTTACAGTAGCAAAACGTTAAATTAAGTGCTCACCAAAACAAGGTTGAAACCATCTTGTTGAAACCAAAGCTCGCCGAGACCATGCGCTTGAATTTCAGGAAGCACATAGTCTGTTAACCGTGCGATAGCGGTTACCATTGATAGTAACATTCTGATTTTCCTAACTATTTAAAAAATATGGACCAATATTCCACCAGCCCATAAACCACACCATACCGTTGTTTTTAATGGATGTAATGGTAGCTCTTGGTACTCTTTTGGTTGCTCATCATCCCAAATACGGCAATTTTGTTTATTAACGTATCCATTGAGCCAGAAATGTGCTTCATCACTAAACAAATTTTCACGAGTAATTAATTGTCGTCAGTTTGAGTTTTTCCATAATGACTTGCCAAACGATACTGAACAAAAATGACAAAACAGTTTGATAAAAGTCACGCATGATCTGTAAGAAAAACATAATGAAAAGCAAACCTCACGATGAGCCACCCTTTGCATTACATACAACGATCAGCTAACTATCAGACCGATTAGGCTAAGCAGAGAGTTAGCAAAGAGTTTATTTAAAACGAATTTTAAGCATTAAAAAATAATTTTAATATCAACTCTGAAAAATGTTGAGTATAGCCAACTTTTTATTTGAAAATCAGCTCTGGTGTATTTATAGGTATTTCTCTTAAAGAGTCCCCCCCCCCCCTCAAATTTCACGTTGGTTTACAAAACAACGTTGACACAAAACAGCTGTTTTCAAATACTTAGCAAGTATTTGATTGATAGTTAACATAAATTTAGCAAATGTATAAGAATTACTTTATAAATGATACACATTCTTAATTCATGCTAAATTTTGGTTATAAATACGGCCGTTAATGACTAAAATGCCCTTTTTAACAAATGCTACTAATGCAACTGATAATGTTGTTTGTTTTTGGTTGTTATTATTTTTTATTTGTTTTTTAACTTTTTAAAAAGAGAAGCGTTTTACGATACTGTATTAACTTATGGTATTATTTGGAATGTAAAATATAAACTAATTGTGTTTTTTATATTTCAAATTCGCCTTAGGCCGAAACTGCTGCTAATCGCATTTGCAAGGTTTTGAAAGTGAACCAGGAGAATGAACGTCTTATGGAAGAGTATGAACGTCTAGCCAGCGATGTAAGTTAATGAAACCCCGTTTAATATTATTTAATAAATTATTTCACTATTTATTTAGCTTTTGGAATGGATTCGCCGCACTATGCCTTGGTTGAATTCCCGTCAGGCCGATAACTCTTTGGCTGGGGTACAAAAGAAATTGGAGGAATACCGCACCTACCGTCGCAAACACAAGCCACCACGTGTTGAACAAAAAGCTAAGCTCGAAACTAATTTTAACACTTTGCAGACAAAATTGCGCCTCTCGAATCGTCCCGCCTACTTACCCACTGAAGGTAAAACAGTTGGTGATATCTCAAATGCCTGGAAGGGTTTGGAACACGCCGAAAAGGCCTTTGAAGAATGGCTTTTGGCTGAAACTATGCGTTTAGAACGTTTGGAGCATTTGGCTCAGAAATTCAAGCACAAGGCAGATGCTCACGAAGACTGGACTCGCGGCAAGGAAGAAATGTTGCAATCGCAAGATTTCCGTCAATGCAAATTGAACGATTTAAAGGCATTAAAGAAAAAACACGAAGCTTTCGAATCCGATTTGGCCGCTCACCAGGATCGCGTTGAGCAAATTGCTGCTATTGCCCAAGAACTTAAGTAAGTTTTTTCAAAAAAGAAATTCAACAAAAATTTTATTAATTTTTAAATACTCGTATCTATTTAGTAATGGCTATTCCTTTTTATTTATTTATTTATCATAATTTTACATGCTTACAAATATTTTTAAATGGTCTTAAGTGTGAGGTTCGATTATAAAGTTAAATCTATAATAGTTGAAAACAAAAACACACATATTTTCATGTATTTTAAGCATTGTAGTAAATTCGCTTATTCTATTAGTACATCTAACATCATTATTCACTGATTTAGTTTAACAAACGAACAGTAATATTTGTAGAATTTAAAAGCTGTTAATAAATATATTATTTTTATTTACTGAGTTAGTTTTTTACACCCACTTAGTTGTGCAAAAGTTTATATTCTGAAAACTTTTAATTTTTGATTTTCATACAAATAAACATTCGATATTTCCACAGTATATTTATTAACCAAGTTTTATTCTTTTTGATATCTCATCTCATCCCAAATTGTATCACATTTGGTTTTTCGTAAACTTTTTCCCATTTTCTATTTAATAAAATTTTTATCACTTATACAATAAATTTTCAACTACATAATATTAATTTACTTAACTTTTGCATTCGTTGAAATTGAATTGAAGAAAAACTTTTTTTGTTCTCCCTTTTCATCAGAATTACACAGTGTGTTTTACCGCTCTCCCACACGCAAAGTTGAATTTGACCAAGTCTACAAATTTTTTTCACTTCTTCTCGCGCACATTTTACTTTGATAAATTTTGTGTTCTTTTGGTATTGTTTTTGTTAAATAAAACATGGAACCTAATAAAACTACATGGTAAAAAACTGTGAACGAAGAACAAAGCCACTTTGCGAATAAAGCAAAGTATCTACTCACCGCCATTCTAATTGTTCTTCTCTCCTACAAATGCAAGATGTTGCAAAGTAAACTTGACCTTCGAAAAAGGGATCATAGTGAAAATTCACTTTTAAAATTACCTGTCGTAGCTCCTATATTAAAGTATTTTTTACAAAAAGTTACTTAAATTAAAATGTTAACTCCAAAAGCTCAAAAAAATCATAAAACATGCTTTATATCCTACACAATATTATTTAAATTGATCTTTTTTATTTTTTCACATAGCGTAATTATAAAAAACTTCCAAATCTAATTTTCATCGCTTCTGTTATTTACTCTTAACGTGTATAAAATTTGTTGTTAAATTTTCAAGTATTTTTTTTTCTTCGCTATGGGCGTTAATGTTTAAGCAGGATCACAACTATTACCAATTTAACTGCCTGTTCATCGATTTCGAACGTTAGCGTTCGCATAGAAAATAACATTTAAAACAAAAATAACATTTCAAAATTTGTTTTTGTTTTAAATGTAATTTTCTATGCGAACGTTAACGTTCGAAATCGATGAACCGGTAGTAAGTTTTTATATTTATTTTATTTTCTACCTATTGTATTTTAATTTTTTTGTTTGTTTTTATAAAGCACTCTGGAATATCACGATTGCATATCGGTAAATGCTCGTTGCCAACGCATTTGCGATCAATGGGATCGTTTAGGAGCCTTGACTCAACGTCGTCGTACTGCTTTGGATGAAGCCGAGCGCATATTGGAGAAAATCGATATCTTACATCTTGAATTCGCCAAACGTGCTGCTCCATTTAATAACTGGTTAGACGGTACTCGCGAAGATCTTGTTGATATGTTTATTGTCCACACTATGGAAGAAATTCAAGGTCTTATTCAAGCCCACGATCAATTTAAGGCCACTTTGGGCGAAGCTGACAAGGAATTCAATTTAATTGTCAACTTGGTACGTGAAGTTGAATCGATTGTTAAACAACATCAAATCCCCGGCGGTTTGGAGAATCCCTACACCACTCTAACCGCAAACGACATGACACGCAAGTGGAGTGATGTCCGTCAATTGGTGCCACAACGTGATCAAACGTTGGCTAACGAATTGCGCAAACAACAGAACAACGAAATGTTGCGCAGACAATTTGCCGAAAAGGCCAACATTGTTGGTCCCTGGATTGAACGTCAAATGGATGCTGTTACCGCTATTGGCATGGGTCTCCAAGGTTCATTGGAAGATCAAATGCATCGCCTCAAGGAATACGAACAAGCTGTGTATGCATACAAACCCAATATTGAAGAATTAGAGAAGATCCATCAAGCCGTCCAAGAATCGATGATCTTCGAAAATCGTTACACCAACTACACCATGGAGACTCTCCGTGTCGGTTGGGAACAATTGCTCACCTCCATTAACCGCAACATCAATGAGGTCGAGAACCAAATTCTCACCCGTGATTCTAAGGGCATCAGCCAAGAGCAGTTGAACGAGTTCCGTTCCAGCTTCAATCACTTTGACAAGAATCGTACAGGACGCTTGACCCCCGAAGAATTCAAATCCTGCCTTGTCTCATTGGGCTACTCTATTGGCAAGGACCGTCAAGGTGAAATGGACTTCCAACGTATTTTGGCTGTTGTTGATCCCAACTCCACTGGTTATGTACACTTTGATGCCTTCCTGGACTTCATGACACGCGAAAGTACAGACACTGATACTGCCGAACAAGTTATTGATTCATTTAGAATTTTGGCAGCTGATAAGGTAAGAGCCATATTTCTATTTTATTATTCTTAACGGAGTATTAAGTGTATTATTTTACCTTTTAACAGCCATACATCTTGCCAGATGAACTGCGCCGTGAATTGCCCCCAGATCAAGCTGAATACTGTATTCAACGTATGCCACCCTACAAGGGACCCAACGGTGTACCTGGTGCCCTTGATTACATGTCATTCAGTACAGCTTTGTACGGTGAAACCGATTTGTAAACAAAATCCACACATGTGCCACAACCTAAAAAACTGTTTATCACTCACCAACTCAATTACTAAAATTAAAAAAAGAGTGAGCTAACCGTTCGATAAACTTAAGGACCAAACTCAACAACTGGAATGTTTCAGTTGAATGCAAAAAAGCGTCAACATAATTTCTTTGTTTCATACTAACCTACCCAAAAACAAAAAAATTTTATTTTTAACAATAATTTGTTTTCGAATACAAAAACTAAATGTTCTTTAAATACTAACCCCAACCTTTTCTCATAGTTAGGCAATAAAATTAAGTATTTTTGTTTTTCAAAACAATTTACAATTATGGATTTAAAGGCACTACAAAATTAACCAAAACAACCCACCATTATTATTTCTATTACTATTAAATTCCCCACAATTAATCGAACAAATCTTGAATCATCTATCATCATGTTAACTACAAATAAATAATTATAGGAAAGAGTTTATAACAACAACAACAACATTATTAACATCAACAAAATAGAGAGAGAACTAACTCAACCTATTGATTATTTATTTATCAATTCATTTACATATTTGTTTTTACTTCAGAACGTACTTAAGATGAAACTCGACTTGTGGAGAATTTAATTAAATACTATTTACTACTAATGTGAGTCCCATTTCCTTAGCATTTCGCAGTATTGAAACACTTGCCGATTTCTGTTTTCAATTTGAGTTTATTTTTTTACCGATTATTAAACGAAAATTGATAGTGAAAATCATAAATGACTGCATTTCGCAGTATTGAAACACTTGCCGATTTCTGTTTTCAATTTGAGTTTATTTTTTACCGATTATTAAACGAAAATTGATAGTGAAAATCATAAATGACTGCGGAGCTGTGTGTGGAGTGGGATGACAAAAATGTTTTAGCATAAAAGCAAAAAAGGAAAGAAAATTTTAGTTAATATTATTAAATCACAATTAAATATTTTAATTTAAATATAAAATTTATACACATTAAAATATATACGAAACAATGTATGTATGTATGTTTAAAAGGCGAAAAGGGAGCGCAAACAACATCCATATCAAACAAAAAAATCTAAATATTTTTATTTCAACATTTTCATCTAAGATGAATTTTTTAATAAGAATATTATACTTAACTTTGATATTTGTATGATTTTATTTGTATTTTTTAAATATAAATACTTATATATTAGTTGTTTTATTTACTTTTATTATGATTTTTGTTAAATTAATTATTAATTTATTATAACATTTACATTATTATTATTATAATTTTATTATATTATATATATAATTTTCATTTTATTTACATTTTTAATTTTTTTTTTTTTAGTTTTGCTTATAATGTCATCATTACGTTTATTTTATTTTATAAATATTTATTTTGCTTTACTTAAATTATCTTTTAAAAAAATACAAAAAAAAAAACAAAACAAAAAAAAATTATTTAATATTTTTAAAATAAGGCAAAATAATAATACACTACTACTATTACTTGATACTATTATAATATAATATTTAAAAAAAAGAGAGAGTAAATTATTTTATTACTATAAAAATAATAATAATAATTCGTGAAAGAACACCAAATCTATTATGTCGAATGATACAAAAACCAACTGGAATCATTTTAATAAAAAAAACTATTTACAAAACACAATTACAAAAAAAAAAACTTTTATAAGCTATTTAACTCAAAATTTCGTGATATACTCTGGGGTATAGTGCTAACACAGAGCAAAAAGTACAAGGTATAGTACAGTAAAATCACAAACAAAAGTTTACCGAAATGTTATTAAATTTAAAAATGCTTTCCGAAATCGAGTTAAGTTGTTAATGCTTTTGGACACAGATATATACAGTGGCTCCCATTAATATTCGGTATTTTTATTTCCATCTATTTAAACGAAAATTTTATCAAGAAGATGAATAAAACTCAGCAATTTAAAGTTGTTGCAAAGAAAATATATTTCTCGAGATCAAATTAATTAATTTTTATAGTATGTAGCATTAATAAAAATAGATAAAAAAGAACAAAAAATGAAAACTTAACAAAATTCAGGCTTCATTAATATTCGGTTTTTTATGAAATCAAAATAAACTCCTTAAAAATAATGTAAAAAATAAAAAAAAACTAATATCTTGTTGGAATGCCATTATTTTTGATAACTTCTGATAGACGGTTAGGCATATTATAAATAATTTTTTTTAAGTAGTCTACACTGATCTTTTCCCATTCTTCTTGCAGCCTTTTTTTAAGCTAATTTCTGGATGAAATGGGACTTTTACGCACTTGGCGATCTAAATGATCCCATAAATTTTCTATGGGGTTAATATCAGGCGATTGGGCTGGTGTGTCAATGACTTTTGGGCAATTGTAAAGCAACCACTCGCGGACTACATGGGCTTTATGTTTGGGGTCGTTGTCTTGATATAACTTGAAGGTCGAAGTAATTCC
This sequence comes from Pollenia amentaria, assembly GCA_943735925.1. Lineage (NCBI taxonomy): Eukaryota > Metazoa > Arthropoda > Insecta > Diptera > Polleniidae > Pollenia > Pollenia amentaria. The sequence continues at coordinate 32,408,161 of OX031008.1, read as the reverse complement.
CATTTTTTCGGCAGATTGCTTCAAGTTTTCCCGCAAAATGTTTAAATACATATCCTTGTTCATCGTTCCATCAATAAAAACAAGTTTCCCGACTCCCTTTGCTGATATACAGCCCCAAACCATCACATGTCCACCTCCATGTTTTACTGTGGGAGTTATGTTTTTACCTTTCAATTCTTCATTGGGTTTCCGCCAGACCATTGTTCTTCCATCGCTTCCAAAAATGTTGAATTTGCTTTCATCAAGGAAAATAACGTCTTCCCACCAACTCACATCCTTTTTTAAATGTTGCTTTGCAAATTTTAGTCGAAATTTCCTGTTTTTTAAATTAAGGAACGGCTTCTTACGAGCAACTCGACCATTGTACCCTTGCCTCTTTATGGCTCGACGTATTGTTTCAGCAGATAGTCTTATTTAATTCCTCTTTAACTTCACTCACTATTTTAGTAGCACTTAAACGTGGATTCATCTTAATTTTTCTTACAATAAGACGCTCTTCCGCTTCAGTTAGTTTTTTTGGCTGACCAGTTTGTTTTTTAAAATAAACACGGCTTTCATTTTTGTATCGTCGAACAATGTCACCGACAGTATTAGGCTTCAAATTTAATAACTCAGCTATATTTTTATATGTTTTACCATTATTGTAATGGAAAATCACCAATTCTCTTTTCTCCAATGAAGTATTTTTACCTTTACGACCCATTGCTTCTAATACACAAGAAATCACACAAAAAAAAAACGTTGCAAAGCCGATATTTTTTTAAATCACGTGTTAATTTCACTTTCATGTTGAATTTTTCCGTTATACCAAACATTTTTACATAGTTGGCAAAGTTTCTTGGTTGTATTTTTTAGTAAGATTAAAAAAACCGAATATTAATGAGGCATATATTTGTGCAATATTTCAGCATTTTATTTATAATAATTAAATTTTTTAGTGAGTGTAAAAAATATGTTACTCAAAAAAGAACTATGAATTTGTTTATTATTTTATGTAAAAAAATTTTTGGAAAAACCATAAATTTTATTTCAAAATGAATGAATTAAGTAAAGAAAATTAAATACCGAATATTAATGAGAGCCACTGTAGATAGGTGCATATGTTTGCTATTCTGACTTTTAAAAATGCACGAATTGGTACAAAAACTAAAAATATATAGGGTACATACATATTTGTTGTTGTTGTTGTAGCAGCGAGACCTGAAGAACAGAAGCTGCTAAACTGACAATCCTTGGTCGGAGTTCGTCGAAAATCGAGTCGTTCCGGTGCGTAGAACCGATTTTTATACCATTCACCAAAGGTAAAAGCAAAGACTATAAATAGATTTATAAAGATGTTGCACTTAGTACATTTGGAATTGACAAAAATGTTGTGCTTCTTACTGATGAGGGGGGGGGGGGGGGGGGGGAAGTAACAAGGAAAGCAAAAACTTCGGCTCACATTCAGAAAACTGAAGAGAGCAAAAAAACACATGCAAGTTAAATGATTTTTTGTTTTCAGGCAATTTATGTGCAAATAACCTACGTAAGAACAAATGCGACCGATTGTTTGCGAATGTAAGTAAAATGTTTACACTTCTGGGCTGGTATAATTTTTGAAACAACCAACAAAATTTCTGACAAGCAGCAAATCGAAACTTTTAATTGAAAAAGTCGAATAAAAACGTTTAAAATATTTTTTAAATGCAAAACAAAAAAAAAATATAAAAAAAATGCATAACTTGAGGGTTACACGATCAAGTTTTGTCTATCAAGTTTTAATACACTCTCACTTTTTTACCAATACACTCATACTTTTAAAAATTGAAGCGAACTTGCCTTTAAAATTCTCTTACAAGTGAGTGTATCAATTTACGTTCAAGAAAACAGCTGATTACAAGTTTGGTGAGAAAATTTTTCGTTTGTCTTTATAAATTGTTCTCTTGATGACATCTTGAAAGTAAATTGCTTCAAAATTGCGTGCAGCCTACGTCACAGCTTCCAGTTTTTGGAAATTTTGACAAACTGTATATGTAAAAGACTATCAAGAACAACTTGATCGTGTGGCTGCAGTGTTAAGCCACCTGCAAAAAAATTGTTCATTATTATATACAGTACTTTTCGTTTATAGTCATTTCCATTGTTAGACACATTTAGGGTTGCCATTTTTGAAATCAGAGAAATCAGTACATAAGAGAAAAAAAATCAGTACAATTTCCAAAAAAAAACAGTACATATACTTTTTTAATATAAAATTGCATATTAATAACATAAAAAGCTTTAATCTTTTTTTAAAAGAAAACTTGAATTCATTCTATAATTTGAACAGTGACAAAATTTAATTAATAAAACTTAATTTTCTCAAAAGAATAATTAAAAAATCTACAACGCAACAAGTTGTTAAAAATTCGATTCTTAATTTCTTGTAGCTAGGTTTAATATTTTTCAAAGAAACATTAATTTTATTAAAAGCAAAATTTGAGTTCATTATGTCAGAAGCTTGGTACTAAAAGGGCCAATGACAATATTTTGCTTAAGGTAATTTTTCTTAAGGTCACATCTAGCAAATATTTGACGAAAAAACCTGACCAACATTTAATTTTGTTTCCTTTATTCTATTATAATAATAATTTTTGAATATAGGTCAACGTAAAATTAAATAAAAAATTAAATAAAAGTAGTTTTTTGCTTTATCTACCAGCATAATTAATTTCATTTTACAATTAAAAGGACATTCTGAATCTATTTTATTTTGCGGAAAAAGCCAATGTCTGTCTAATTTAACCGAGAACAACTTTAAAAGGGTTTTGCTATCCAATTTCACTTAGAACTCTTCTATAAAAAAAACTAAAATTTTAATTTTCTTAAAAATGAATTATTTGACATTGGCTACAAATCTAAGGTAACAATCTTAAAAAAAAAACGAAACACTTGAAATAACGAAGCTTGTTATGTATTTATCTTCAAAATAATTTTAAAAAATTAATTAAAAGTTATTTACAACTAATTACTATTAATAATTGTAATTATTGCAAAAGGCACAATCGTTTTTCAGACGATATTATACTATAGATTTTTATAAATAATATATTTACATATAAATATTTACAATGTTATAAGTTAAAAATATTTATGGCCTTGTTATACATTGTCCACAATTTATTTCCTGTCTTCAGCCTTCAAGAAATTGCAAAGCTCATTTCAACTATAACCAAAGTTTGTCTTTATCTGTAACTCACTTTCTAGGTTTTGTATTAGGAGCCTGTTTCTCTCTTTTCTCAACTTTGAAAACTAAAGATTCGTTCTGTAAAAACGTTTGAATGTGCAATGGAAGAAATAAAATTACGCATTTTCTCAAATTCGTTTAGGCACCACCATTTAGAAACACTTTCCATTTTTCTTCTACTGTCTTTTTTTCGTACTGACTCGGCAAAAATATTTATTTATATTGTAAATAACTCATCAATAAGAACATCTAAATATATTAATATTTTTATTGCAAACAATTTGGCAATATGACAAACTATATACTGAACAAAATTAATATATAATAACAGTACAAGAAAAGTACATTAATGAAAAATTCAGTACATTTGCGTACTGATTTGCTTGTAATGCATAAATCAGTACTTTATACAAAAAACAGTACATGTACTGATTAAAACAGTACGAATAGCAACCCTAGATACATTAGCGATATAGTCCATTTAATCTTTATTTTTGCCGCTATACAGAAGATTAATAGAACGTATTTACGTTATAGACCATTTAGCGATATAAGCACATTTACCATATATTCCATCTATCAGCGGCTAGAAAAGGCAAAAGTAAAGCAAATTATTAACGTTTTAGTCACATAAGCCTAAGTTTTTTGTTTGTTTTTTGTAAGTTTTTTCTTTCGCACATTGGAAATAGGCTATTATTATTGTTGTAACTTTTTTAAAATAGTTTGCAACTCTGTTGCAAAGCTATAAGCAGGGCTGCCGAACTTGGTCTTTTCCGACCAAATTTGGTCGGATGTTTTGCGTTTGGTCGGATGGTAGGCCAAACCTAATTTTGGTCGGCAAAGCAGCAAGTGCATATCTAATAACTTTTTTACAAAACCTAATTTTTTTTTATTGTTGATGAAACTATGGATGTGGCAGTGAAATGAAATGTATTACGTTAGTAGCATAAACGGTGTTAGTTTTATATAGGATAGTTTTGTCACCTTATTTGAGATTACCAAGTCAGATGCCGTTAAAATTTTTGTTCTTATAAAAAACGCCTTATCAACAAACAATATTCCTTTAAAATATTTTATCGGATTGGCAACAAACGGCGCTAACGTAATGACTGGTAATGTTTACAGGAATACTGTTCTGTACCACCCCATAAGATATAAGGTGTTTGTTATACAAGATGGACTTCTTTGGAAGAATTATAGAACTGTGGGATACTTTAATACTGTATTTTGTATCATGATTTTTAATGGCGCAGAACTTGCAAAAAGTACGGGTGAGTTCCAAAACATCTGTTGGCAGAGAAACTCACTTTTTTAAGCATTCTACAATGCAACCGTGTTGATTTTTACAATGCTATTTGTCCCGAAGTGCACCAAAAAAATTATCAACACGAAAACAATAAGTAAAAATAAATTTTTTACTTTGTATTAGGATGTTTTGGAGCTCAGTAGAGCAAGGAGGATTCAAAAAATGCTGAAATTATCGAATTAATTCCTTAGAAAAAGTTTAATAGTTTCTTGCGAGCTTAAATTTTCTGACATACGGGTGGTACAAACAGAGATCTGGTGGAAAAATATTAAGGGCAAAATATTGGTCTTCTCGAGACAAAAACACCGATATATAATATTTTAAGATCGGACTGTTAATGCCTAAATGATAACGAAAAATGTAGAAAGGCGATCCCTACGTTGGGCAAAAAAAATATTTTGTGAAACCTCCTTGCAAATATACTTTATTATTAGAGGGTATACGAGGAAACTTTTTTTTGAGGTACGGTCTACGGCTCAGCCAATAGTTTGCCTTTTTATTAAGTTCCTTATCGCTCCTGAAAATTTTTTTCAAATGATAACAGGCCGTTTTGTATTTTATATAACGACATATTTAAGTTTAAATATTTTAAAAATTTGGTCGGTTATGGTAGGTTTTGCAGACAATTTTGATCGGATAAACATTTTTTAACGGCAACCCTGGCTATAAGCCCTGTGGTCAGTGCTGTTAATATGATTTTTTATTTTATAAATTCATATTAAATTCGCCAAAAATCGGCAAAAAATTTTCAATATTTAGCATTATTCCAGTAGTGTGTTTATATTAAAGTTTTTTGAACGATTTAAAATAAATCGGGCATGCTCTGGCAATCGTAAAACGCTTAACATTTGTGATTCTGACTTGAAATCGTATAATATGTGTTCTGTAAATCACAATAGCACGAAGTTTGGCGAATTAAAATTACAAAAGTATGCTGAAGGAATCTTGTAAGAAACTATGGCAGATCGCAAGCAAAACGCACGAGTTTCCGCACACTAGCGGAGTTCAGTAGCGGAGTTCAGTGTGTGGTGCAAATGGTCTTGCGAAAGAGCAAATGCAAAATTTCGTAGCTTTTTTATGAAATCTAACGGAAACTCTGTGTATTTTGTTGTTGGATTTATCAAAAAAGCTATGATATTTTGAATTTGCTCTTTCGCAAGACCATTTGCACTTAACACTGAACTCCGCTAGTGTTTTGTGCAAATGGTCTTGCGAAAGAGAAAATGCAAAATGTTGGAGCTTTTTTATGAAATCTAACGCAAACTCTATGTATTTTTGTTGTTGGATTTAACAAAAAGGCTAGATATTTTGCATTAGCTCTTTCGCAAGACCATTTGCACTTCACACTGAACTCCGCTACTGTAAAATAAATCTGGCGTATTGCTTTTTTAAATCGTACGAATTTCATAACAAGGCTGAATAGTTTAAAACCTAGAACTTGAGAGATCAGTAAATTGAATTTTGCAAAAATATTAATTTTAAGAAATTTCATTTAATATGCAATCAAACGCGATTCAATTTTTAGACTTTATTTTCCAAAATAAATAAAAAAAAATTAATTGTTTTCTTGTAGAGATCCGAAGTTTGATAACTTTTGGCAAGGAAAATGTCTGAAAATCAAATAAAGATTAAGCCTTATTCCATCATGCTTTATTCCAAGTTTCTAAAGCAACAATTTTTAAATGTGTTTAATGTAATTATCTGGCAATATTATCAATCTCATTCGTATTGCGATTTTAAAATTTGTTAGAAATTTAAAGAAAAAACTATAGCCTTGCTCATAATTTTTTTTTTATGTAATTAAGAAAGAAACGTAAATTGCTTTTCATAAATCGCTAACTTTTTTAAATTTTGCCAAAAATTTACATATGTAGCACACATATACACATGTGAACTAGGCGTATAGTCATTCTAGCGATATAGTCCACGATTTGTGACTATAAGCACAAAGTCCTGTAAATAGTATTTTTTTTAACATTTTAACACAACGTCAAAATTTTATATCGTCAAAAAAGATATAATTTTTTCCAGCGATATTTTTCAAAAAAGTTCTTATAATGTAGACCATAATGTGTTCGAGCTCTAGGATATTTACAATCATAAAATCTAAGGTGTTTTTTAGGAATATTGATAAATTAACTTACAAGTACTGCAATACATATGTACATAGCTATGTATTAGTATAATTAAAATGGGAAAAGTTTTAGGCACCATATCGGTGAAGCCACAATTTCTTTTAATATGTAAGTTTGGCAACATGTTGTTATCCCTAAATGGATTAACATCGGTAATTTAATTGCAGCTTATTTCGTTGACTCGTCTATAAATGTGGTATACTACCGGAGTCCCATATTTTGAATATATCCTTGTTTATCTAGGTATACGATGAAAAAGCATTCTTTATTTCGTTAAAAGATATAATTTCACACAGCAGAAACATGAATTTTTTCCCCACACGGAAATACTTTGTTACCATAGTACTTTGCTACCGTTTCACACACGCCCTAACTATTTACCACGAGTATTTAGGTAATCATTTTACTTATAGGCTCTTTACAAGTTTAATGGTTACAAATTTTAACTTTTTCAGTATGTAATCGATGATTTGAAGGTATTTAAATTGTTCCCATGTGTATTGCTTCCGTCATAATATTTATAAGGACTAGTAAATTTAACATCTCCATCCTGTCTTTATAACATACATTATTCTCCGCAAACCAAAAACAATAAATACATTTTTAATTTTCATTGCTTTATATTATAAAAATATTTTTGCAGACCTTTATAAGAATTTTACAAACTTCTTAAAGGTAGACTTCCAAAGCCTGACTATTTTTCATTGTTGTAATAATAAACAAAATTATATATTTCATCGGAAACAATTAAATAATTTGTCAAATAATACTATTTTAATAAAAAAAAAACATTGAAAATCCAGTTTTCATACATTTTTAAACAAAAAATAAATAAAATTTCAAGAAATTACGCGCACACACATCAAACTCGCTGCAAATTTTTATGAAAATCAAAAGCATTTTGTTTATGTCGCCATGTCGCCTTAGTAAACATAAAATATCTTTTATAAATAAGCAATTAATTTTTTTAGAAAAAATATTTTTTATATTCCTACAATTGTTTAAATTTAGACAATAACAGCATTTGAACTTCGGTGAAAATCGATATAGTTTCATCTGTACAACAATAAAACACATATTATTGCCCTACAATTAAAAATCGGTCACATTTGCTTTTGCATAGGTTTTTTGCACATAAATGGCACTTAAATGTGTTTTCAACGAGAAAAACAATACTTTTTTTAGTGTTTTTATATTTTTTTCATTGCCATGTACATACGAGTACATACACACACGCATGAACGCACATATACGCTGATAGATGAGAATAAAAAGTTCTCTGAGAGTAAAAACAAAGACTATAATTTACTCTCACAAGTGGATTTAGCGGCTAAGTCCACAAGAAAAATTAATATAGACAGAAAAATGTATGAACTATGTATGGCAGTGCAATATCTTTATAAATCTATACGGCCTAAGTTATAAAAAATACAAAAGGTTAATAAAGGGTTTATGAAACAGCTTTTGTTTTAAAATCCGTTTCACAAACCCTTTATTAACCGGTTTTAATTTTTATAACTTAGGCCGTAAATAGTCTTTGGTAAAAGCGTATATGTAAACTTTGTCATTTCGTTTGTTATTTCTACAATATTAATCTTACACCCTTTAAAGTATATATATTTTCTGACTCCTTATGAGAAGAGAAGTTCAAATCCGGCTGTTCGTCTGTCCGTTCTTCTGTTAAAATGAGGTTACCGAAGACCCCAGATATGGGGACTTGGTTGGTATATATTTATGTCAGATATGCACATTATAATTTTTCTATTGAAAGTCAGCCAGATCGGCCTACCTGTCTACGACTACCTCTAATTTTTCCCATGTTGTTATATTTTATTTCTTTTTTCTGTAAATCTGGCGAACGGCAAGAGCCAGGGGTTTAAAATTTGGTACTGTTTAATATAAATGTATTGACTTAAGGTACTTATAGCTATTATTATTGGCGTTTTGATATACACCATTCAAGAAGTGGCGCATTTGTTCGCTCAAATTAATTTTTTATTAAATATCAATTAGTATTGTGGCTATTTTTATTGAACTGTTTAAGGTTTTAATCCAAATTTTTAATATTTTATTCAGAATAAAGTTCATTACATTTAATTTTCACTAAATTATTTTTTTTTTTATTTGAAGAAAGTAATTCTAACAACATGAAATGAATTTAAATTTATTGATACTTTTTCATTATAGACTGAGCTGGGAATTGAACCCAGGTTTTCACGGACAGGTTCAAGATTTGAACCCCCTCTCGCGAGCTCTTCCGCCACCTCGTTGCCATTCACCTTGCAGTGTCCTGGTACTCAACACAGCCTTATTGTGAATACCAACATGAGCTCTCTCAGAGCATTCCTAAACCGTGCGACCAGGCACGATCGCACCGTTTAAATTGGCAATGCTCTTAGCGCAGCCTGACTATCGACGTAGATTGTCACCACAGATCCCGCAGTGACCCAGTATCACCTCCGTCAACCTCCAGATCGCTAGGATCTCAGCCTGGAAGACACTGCACTCATCCGGGAGTCTGAATGACCTTTTCACGTCAGTGTCAGCAATAAAAACACCAGTCCCAGTGCCAGTGTCCATCTTGGACCCGGTCGTATATACTGCCCACCCCTCAAACAGTCCGTTGGATCCACGCCAAACCTCCCTATCCGGAAACTCCATCGGTGGTGTTACGCCGTAGTCCAAGGTCATACTTCTATGATCCGAGATTCCCGCCGGAATACTACCCTAATCAAGCAGACCCACTTCGTATAGAATCCTTGTGTGATCATCCCGCCTGGGTCTAATCAACGAAGACTCGTAGAGTCTAAATAAGTTCCTAGCAGCCACACTCCTCACATAATGTTCAATGGGAGACAGATGTAGTAGGGTGCCCAACGCCGCCTGTGGCGTGCTTCTCCTTGCACCAGTGATGTCAAGAGATTCACTCCTATGGCCCTTGTTGAGCATCTTAGTATATCTATCCACTCTCAACGCATCCCACCAAACAGTGCATCCATAGGTAAAAATAGGCTAACCACCGATGTGTAAGTCCAGTTTACCATATCTGGTCTTTGTCCCCAATTCTTACAGATGGAGTTTCTGCATGTGTAGTAGGCATTGAGTCCTCTTTTCATCCTCTCCTTGGTGTTTCTTCTCCAAGACAGTTTACAGTCGAGAAGTTACACAAATACTTAGCACAGTCAGATAGAGTTAACTCGACGCCATCTAGCACTGGCCCTTTAAAACCCTCTATCCTGTAGCTTCTGGTAAAAAGAACCAGCTCAGTCTTCGCAGGGTTTACCTACATCCCTCTATCCTTCGCCCACAAAGCATAGATATATGTACAGTAATCCCTTGATTTACGTCACCTCGATAAACGTTGTTTCGGTTTGCGTTGCCAAATTTTGTGTGACTTCTAAATTTAATTCGCGTCACCATTCGATTTGCGTCTTTAGATTTTTTGTTCCTTATTAACTCGATTTGCGTCGCCATTCTAATTACGTCGCCTCATTTGCTTATGTTTTATAAGCAAAAATCGGGGAATCACAGTTTTTAGTTGAAATGTTATTTTGGGTTTTTCATTCGTGTGTAGCTATTCCTATCTATACATGGATACATTTTTGTTTTTCTTGTCAAACATAACGGACATAAATATGATATCAAAAAAACACAATCATCCCAGTTATATATAAAAATTCGACGGGATTTTTTTCCCTTTTCCCATTTTTACAATAGAATTTAAATAGGAAAAATGGAGAAAGGAAAAAACTCCCGGGGAATTTTTATTTATAATTGGGCTGAATATGTAGTGAAAATGGTATTATGCGTTTGTGCTAATGCTTATAACACCTTAAAATATTGGTCCTAGACCCTACTTTTAGTATACCGATCGACTAAGAATCACTTTTTGAATCGATCTAACGATATCCGTTCGTTCGGCTGGCTCGCAGGCTGTGAATATAAACATTGTACGCAAATTACAGTTCGTAACTTTGGAGATAATACCATTAAATTTGGCATACATGCCAATTAAAAATGGTGAGTATCGGTTCATAATTTCAAGTAGCTCCCACACAAGGTTTTATTCGGAATAGAGTAGTTGTACCCATGAACCCACTTATTATGTTGGCATTTAGCTTAAATTTGGTCCAAAATTATCTCATTGCTTGAAATTGACACAAAATTTAGCGAAAAACCACTTTAACGATTAATTCTTTGTCATGGCAAAACTTGGTATTTGTAGATCCAAAATGAACTATAGGTTCCATATAAACCCACTTATCTAAAATCATTTAAACTAATCTCATATAGATGAAAATATCTAAATAATATTCGGCATAAAGAACTTTTATATGAATCTTAACCGCATTACATAATTTTTTTCTTGCGGGTCCATGATTGCCCATGGGTTTTTAAAAAACTTTCTTACTTGTTTAATTCTGTAACTGTTTTGTAATTTGTTTATAAATTGTTGTTGAAATACGATTAACGTTGTTTCGATGTACGTCGTCATTTTCCGGAACCAATTGCGACTTAAATCGAGGGACTACTGCATACATATGTAAAAACATTTTTCAATTTCCATCCAGACAAAAGAACTGTAACAGTCCGGGGAAAAAGCCTTCGACAAGTTCATAAGAGTATGTTAGAAAAGGATACTATCTGACACCCAAGCGGAAAAATTTTCTTGGAGGGGAACAATTACGAAAAAATTTTTAAGGGAATGCAGATTAACACTAGCTATTCGAAGTAAAAGAAAGTTTTAAAAGCATATTTTTATGCATATGTACTTACATACATATATGTATATTTTAACTCTTTCTTTCTTTTCATGTACCTAGATTCTTCAAAAACAAATTTGCCCTTTGTGACGATGACTTCGACAAAATATTTTAAAAGCATTTCCAATATGCTACTGACAGGCTTCCGAACACATCGATGTACCAGTTTAAAAGGCAAAAAGTTGGGGGAGAGGTGACGACCTCTTAGCCCACAAATTAACAAAATAATTTTCATTTATTTATACATATCGCACTTGATCAACGAAATTTTAAAATTTTCAGTAGAAGCAAAACAATTTTTAATTTAACTTAATCTAGTTTAACTTAATTTTTTATTTAATTTAATTTATTAATTTAAATTATTAATTTGAAAAAGTAATATATGTATATAAAAAATATTAATTTTTTTAGAAATTCTGATTTTTACTTTAATTTTGCTTATACAAAATACACGATTATTTAAACAGTAACTTTTTAAAACAATGAAGTTTTGCATCATCTTGATGCGCATTGGTGCTGCACAGTATCTAGAATACACAAAATTGCATCATTATTTCTGAGCATAAAAAATATTAAAAAAGGCATATTATAACCTATTTCCAATGTGCGAAAGAATTCCTTCTTTCGAACAACTACATTTAAAACAAAAACAAATTCTAAAAACTTTGTTTTTGTTTTAAATGTATTTGTACGAAGTAAATAATTCTTTCGCACATCGGAAATAGGCAGTTAGAATATGGATAAAAAAAATATTTGTGAAAAGAAAAAATGTATTTTTATAAAGTTTCATATACTGACGAATTATGTTATTATGTATTTAAATTTAAATAATAAGAAGTATGTTTTTATAAAAAATTAATAATTCTTACTACCTACCTATTTTGCCCTTGTTTTAAAAAATTTAAATTAAGAAAAAAAAATTTAAGATTTTCCTCTTCAAAATATGATTTCTTTCGCCATATGACAATTTTCATTTCAAAGATTCTGGTAACGCTGTATATAAATATAAAGTTGCAGCCAACTTCAGGTATAATCTACGAACGAAAAACAAAACGAACTTGTGAGTACAGCAAAGTATGTACTCCCCCGCTATGCTCTTTTTCCTTCTCTTTTATAAACTCAAGACTTTGCAAAGTAATCTTTGCTTGTCTGAAAGGGGTCTAATCATTTGATATCGAAGTATTAATAACGATAGTAATTACGAATAAATAGCGATATCGATATTTGTATGATAACAATATCTCCAGACAGTGATGCCAACTTAACTATTTAGGGGCTAGATTTAGCCCTTTTTGATTCCTCCTGTCTCGTAATTTTTTCCGTTATGCTATGTTCATACAGCGATATAAACCACTTGTTTCGCTCTCTGAAACTAAATTGCCAAACATGCTGTTCATACGATTCGTTCTTGTTTCATTTTGACATATTTTTGTGTGTTATTGATTTTTTTAAAACAGATTAAATTGTACCTAATATTAAAAAAAAATTATTTAATAAGTATCACCTTATTTTATTTAACATACATAAATTTCTATTTTGTTTTTTTTTTTGAGAGCTAGTTCAGATAAACTAACGATAATTGTTATCAATATTAGAGATGATAGTACATTTTTCCTGTTTCGCAGCATGTTTCAAAATGAAAAGACCGGCTTCGCTCTCAAAATTTTGTATGGCAAAACATATTGTTTCAATCATGTTTGGTGCGCGAAACAGGAATGGGAGAGCGAAGGATGAATATTGCTGTCCGTGCGAACATGGTATTAACTCTTCTTTTAAAAAAGATAACACGGGCTCTTTCAAATGTCATATTAGCAAGTTTGACACTTTTTGCATCTATTAGTAAATATTTTTATTTATAAAGATAATACTTGCACACATACATTCCAATTTGCAACAATATTTTTGTAAATAAGATACTAGGGTGACCGACCATTCGACTTTTTTCAAAACTCGGGTTTCGGGTATTCCGAATAGTTTTTCGAGTATTCCGAATTGCGTGACCAGTAAATTGATTTTTTAACAATTTCTATTTATTTACTTAACTTTTTGTAAAAAACATAATTGTATAATGTAATTTATACACTGGCCAAACGTAAATAAAGTTGACATAAAACTAGTGTTTAGGTGTAGAATGTCAAATATTTAATAGGTGCGAACATAGCTTTAGAATTTTTGAAGAACTCTTTTTTGAAGAACTTTGGTTTTACAAAATAATGGGAATTTAATAAATTTATTATTTGACATATTTTTCCAAATTTATTTTAAATAAGTTTTAATTTGTTGTTGGTGTCTATATGAATCAGTATATATTTATATTTTTGAAAAGTTGCATACAAAACCTTTTAGCCAGGATTATATATTTCAAATGATATTGTTTCAGCATTATGAAAACGAATAGTAATAATAACATGCTTTTTGTATGAAATATCTGTTCATTCGTCGATCACAATTAAAAACCTTGCATGAGAGTGTTTGATTTCTTCAATTTTGTTTTTTAGTTCTTGGTGTTTCAATAAAGGAAACTGATGAATGTTTTTCCATATGCTAGAACTACTTTTTATACTTTTAAGTGCCTTAACGGGCATTTCGTCCTCGCAACATTTGCAACTCATTTTATGGCACTTCAACCACATTTGTCGTTTAAATCCCGTTCGAAATATCTCAAGAGATGGCATCAGTATAAAAATATAATTAATATTTAGAATACTCTCACACAAATTTCTAATAATTTTTTAAACTTAACCTTTTTTGTGGTATTTTGAATTGTTTTTATTTTTAAGAACGCATGCTTTTATAAGCGATCATTAGATATGTGATGGAATTCAATTTTGAAAGCGAAAACTTTAAAATCAATAATATCCTTTCTCCTCAAAAACGATTGATTTGAAATCGACCGATTTTCATCACACTCTATATATTTTTTACATTTTGCTTTGAAATTCTAAAAAAAAAAGTTTAAATTTGCCTAATAGGTATTCAGTAAGAAAAATATTTAAATTAATATTGCATTTACAACAAGAGTGAGGAAAACATATAAATTACACACTATTAAAATAACCAAAATAGCCGGCTTATTCGATATTCGAAAAAATGGGAATTTTAAAACAACCGGCTTAGAAAAACTTAAATAAATAATAACCTTTGAATTTACCTATAAGATACGCTTTTTTGCGCATGCAGTTCAAGTTGCGACTTGCCACCGAGTGTGGTTTTAAAAATAAATTCAATTGAAACATAAAAGGTCAAATTATTATGTAAAAACAAACGTATTGCCAGAAGAAAAAAAATTTACAATTGAAAAGTTACTAGGCATGTACATATTGTAATGTAAATAACACTATGGAACATTTTTGGGATTATTGTCTGGGGGGTGAGAAATTCCAAGTCAGGGTGATGGTACTAGGTCAGTATAGTAAAACTCTCAAAGGGTTTGGCGTTCGTATGTGTCAGTTTTTTTTTATGACATTTTAAATTTTTTCCTTATATCGATGTTTTTTCGCTTAGTTGTAGCATTTTGGCAAAAACGTAGTTTAACATAACTCGAGAACCACTTGTCCAATTTTGTAGAAAAAAATTTTAGAAAAATTAAGAATTACAATTTCTCTAATCTGTTTCTATACCGTTTTCCTATATGTGCAACACTTTCGAAGTTAAAAATGAATGTATGAAGGGAAAAAAGTATTTTTTGCCTAAAAATTTAAATATTTTTTTTTTTAAAATTCATAAAAAATCCAAAATGGAAAAAATTGCCAAAACTAATTACTTTCGCGTAAAGCCACATAACATAACTCATGAGCACGCATTTCTCATTTATTCACAATTAGGTAAATGTATGAATTTCAAAAAGTTGCTCCAGATATGCACAACATTATTTGGAGAAAACATTGACACTCACAAGCCGAACTCTCTCATATTTTTCTACTGTACTAAAAGAGAAATATTGATGTGGCAACACTGGTTCTGTAATGTTCACATAAAACATGCATTGTCATTATACTTCTTCTCTTTCTCACACTGGTTCTGTGATTTTTGTCATTCAACAAGTGCCGACGAACGCGAACAGTAAAAGTGATTTTTCTCCAGTTTTTTAAAAGTGAACAAAAGAGAACAGAATATGGAACTGTGCAAGCCAGATATAAATAGCTTTTGCTACTGCTGTGGTCAATATGTCTCAACACATAAAAAAGGGGGGAAAAACCAAATATAGTGTGTAAAAGCTGCTACAACCGTCTAATGGATTGGAAAAATAGAAGACGTGAAAGTATGCCATTCGGTATCCCAATGACTTGGACTAATCCTGGCGAAGGTCACAATCCATTGAATTGCTATGCATGTGCGAATAAAGGAGCCGCAAAAAGGATAAGAAAATCGTATAATTACGTTGGTGTTGCAAGTGCCGCAACACCATTGCCTCATTCGGACCACATTCCTGTGCCAAAAGCTTCTAGCCCAGATATTTTCTCTTCTACGACTGCTGCGACATATCATGCACGTGATGATCCCCCATATGATCCATCAGTATCCAATGAGCCAATTTTAATAAATCAAAATAAGCTTGATTCAATTGTTGTCAAGTTGGAATTAACACAGCATAAATCGGAAGAGCTGGCTTCCATTTTGAAATCAAACTATTTGTTGGCACCCGGTGTGAAAGTCACAGCTTATCGAAGTCGTCAGGCAACACTCCAAAGTTTATTCCTTGTGAATGATGAAAAAACTTCTGCATATTGCCTGGATGTAGGAAAATTGATGGACGCAATGAAAATAAAATATGAAGCAGATGACTGGAGATTATTTATTGACAGTTCAAAACTCAGCTTGAAGGCGGCTTTACTGCATAAGACCAATAAAAAACCTTCAGTTCCAATCGCCTATAGTACAGAAAAGAAAGAAACATATGATGCACTGGAAAATATTTTAAAAATGGTTAACTACGCCAAACATATGTGGCGTATATGCTGCGATTTAAAAGTTGTAGCAATACTTTGCGGTCTTCAAAGCGGCTATATAAAATATATGTGCTTTTTGTGCGATTTGGACACACGATTTTCCGGTGACTCAGAGAGCACAGCAGGTTACAAACGGCCAATATTATTCGTGAGCTTCTAGTGCCGAAGGAGAAGATATTGCTGCCTCCACTGCATATTAAACTTGGAATTGTTAAGAATTTTATCAAAACTGTCGCCAAAAGAGATGAAGTTTTCTTGTGTTTGAAACTAATTTACCCGAGACTCAGCGAAAGTAAAATTAAAGAAGGTAAGTTATAATATCACATTCATTTCCCATGATTTTCCATCTTAACAAATTCATTTTTTCCAATCAGGCGTACTAAATGGTCCAGATATACGAAAGCTGATTAAAAGTGACGCATTCAACAATATTTTGATTGACGCTGAATTGAATGCATGGCAGGCAATCAAAAAAGTAATAGAAGGCTTGTTGGGAAAGCATCGTTCTAACAACTACGATGTTTCTGTCGCAAGGATGTTAAGAGCATTCTCGGAAATTGGTGTCCACATGTCCTTGAAAATCCATTATTTACATAATCATCTACTACTTCAGCAAACTACTTCAGCAAACAATTGGCTACCGAATCTGATGAACAAGGTGAACGCTATCATCAAGTTGCTATGCCATTTGAAATGAGGTAATACTGATTTTTTATTTTTTCAAACTCATTTTAATAAAACAAAAACTTACAGATATAGAGGCAAAAAGTCGCCGAGTGCAATAATTGCGGAAATTTGCTGGTGGAGTAAGCTTGTGTGGCAAGACAAGGATGATCTTGATGATAACGAATTTTCAGGAGATGCAGAAGGGCCAACAGTGGAGTCACACATTGACATCATGTGTGGTTCAGAAACTGATGATAGCGATGAATGCGATGCCACTAGTCCCGAACAACCACCATCAAAAAAGTCTAGGCAATATTTATTAAAATAAATAAATAAAATAAAAATAAAAAATTATAAAAATATTTACTTAATTTTTTTAGTAGTTTATGGCCAGAAGTCTGGAGTTATTGGGGAAAATTTATAAAAAAGGCTATAAATGACACTTTTTTGAATAAAAACAAATATCAATATTCTTGTCAAAATGGGATACCTTCACTTAATTGTAAATAAAAGCAGAACGCGTTAATCGAATTCTATGATATATTTCGCATTTTGTTTATAGGTTATGTGACTTTACATGAAATTAATAACACTTGATCCTTTTTTCCGTTTTGGATTTTTATGAATTTAAAAAAAAAATTTTAATTTTTAGGCAAAAAAATATTTTTTTTTCTCCACAAATTTATTTTTACCGGCAAAACTGTTGATTATAAAGAAAAACGTTATATGAACGGATTAAAGAAATTGTAATTCTAAATTTTTTTGAGTTTGTTTTAGCAAAATCGGACAAGTGGTTCTCGAGTTATGTTAAACTACGTTTTTGCCAAAATGTTACAACTAAGCGAAAAAACATCAAGATAAGGAAAAAATTTAAAATGTCATAAAAAAAACTGACACATACGAACGCTAAACCCTTTGAGGGTTTTACTATACTGACCTAGTACCATCACCCTGACTTGGAATTTCTAACCCCCAGATTGGCTGTTGTACTGTGTAATCAGCCAAATTATGAATAAAAATTCCCTGGGCTGACTTGTAACTTTTCGTAACAAAAAATATGTAAATTTAACATTTAACTATGGAGGTGACATTTTGAGACATACTTAATACGTGGTGGTAAATTTTACCCCTCTAAATTTTACCAAAAAAAAAAATTAGTAAAAAATATTTTTTTATACATAATTAGTTGCTTTTTAAAAATAAGGTACTACATTGTAAATTTCAAAAAATAAAGAATCCAGAAATTATTTTTATTTGTTTAAACAAAACAGGTAATTTACTTCTAAAACCTTTTTTTAATATAAAAAAACATATGTATATGAAAAACTTATCAAAAAAAATATGAATTTAAAAAAACAAAACTTAAATGGCATTTTTTCACATCCAAATTTATACATTTAAAGATATAAAATAGATCATGAAAAAAAATATTATGTGCAGAAACTGCAAGTTAACTTTTTGGACGTTTTTTACTCATCAAAATCTGTATCCCATACACATTGGCTTACTACATTGCAGACAAATCGGCAAGAGCTAAAGCTTCCAACTTTGGTTGAAATATCTTGGTTATCAATACAAAACAACTGACAAAATCTGGGAGGTATAAGTGGGGGTGGCACCTCCCATATTAAAACCTAAAAAAAAAGAATGGCCAGAGTCAAAGTTTTGCAATGTGGTACAAGCATCTTGGTTAGCAATACACAACATCCGACAAAATGTATGTGGTATTGGAGAATTGGGCGTGGCACAAAATAATTTTTTTTGTATCTAATGAACGGTATGAGAAAAATTGTCCAAATTCGTATACACAGCTAGCTGGGTTATCAATAAACAACCTCTCTACAAAAATGTGCGGGATTGGAAAAGTGGGCGTGGCATCTACTAAACAAAGAGATTATATATTTCTGCATAAATGGAGAATGATAATAGTAACTTGGTACAAACATCTTCCTAAACAGAGCACGAGACCTGTATTTAATAAAATGTACTTATTTTTTTTTAATGAGGGTAGCGAAGCGCACTGCTTAAACTTGTATCATTTAACATATTTTTTACCAACAAGAAATCGGAAGAGATAATTTTTTCTACTAAATACTTACGACAACGCTAACATGGTGGTTAAATATTTTAAAAGAAAAAATTATGTAAGTGATGACGAGTGGTAATTTTTACACCAGAATGGCCGTAGCTCCGCTCGTGCTACGTCGAGCTCAGCTAAAACACAAGTGAATAACAACGATCACGATATCGTATGTACCAAGGCCTATCCAATAGGTCTGCTCACCGCTACAACAATACAACAGTACAAAAAACAACAGGAATTTTGTTTGTGTAAAATTCCTTGCGGTTGTCAAAATCAAAGGAAAAACGTGTTTTGTATGTGCCCATTTAGACAGGAAAACATTTGGAAGGGAAACAATTTGTTTGGTAGCAAATTACGGGTGGTGAAGAGAGAATGGTTTTTGTGTTCGGTACTCGGCGACACGCTTTGTTCTCATTTTCTTTGTTGACATTTGCTTTGCTTTTTGACAAAAATAAGCAACAATAGTAACAGATTGTTACCGGCAACATGTTCGTCTGTGTGAACGAGAATGAAAAAACAAAAGAGAATTCCAGATGTTTTCCTTCCAAATGTTTCCCTGTCTAAATGGTGACTATGCATGCATTTGTGGCAAAAAACAAAAAACGTAAACAAAAATAAACACGCATAAGCAAAATGTAAACAAAATTTGACATCGTTGAGCAATCAACCAAATGAACATCTGGCTCCTTGCGCAGACCTTGCTCTGTACGAAGCTTAACCCCCATATTCATAACAAATATTTTTGATTAATAAAAGGTTTATTATTTTATGTATGTATATGGGGGTTATACTTTAATCATTAATGTGCTTCATTATCGATTTTAAAAGCTATTAAAGCGGTTTTTACGCAGTATTACGGTTTGGAAACAAATATTGACATCACTAATGGCTTGAAAAATAATGCAACGATATTAATATACATATATAGAATTTTTCATTTTAATATGTAAACAATTTTATATTTTGTTTTTTAGGCAATCTTTTCACGAAATTATAAGTGGTATGTGTTATGACCAGGGACCAAAAAAAATGTTTTTTTTAAGGTTAAGGTAAAATTTCCTCTATTTGCATTTGGTTATTTTTAACCATTATCGTTACATATATTTTTACTAAAGTAAAAAATATCTAATAAAATTCTGCATAATTAACATTAAAATGAATCTTTACCTCATTACATAATTTTGTTTTGCGGGATAAATGATTGCCCTTGGGCACCAATTGGAAAGCGACTGTACTTTCTAGCTTATTTATAATGGATATTTGTAACGTAATAAATAAATTATTTGCGATAATGGTTATTTGTGACCAAAAAAATTAATTATTTCTTATAATGCTTATTTATAACCTAAAAGTTATTATTTTTTATAACGGTAGCTAGGTTAAAGTCTCCTTTACACCTTTACCCAGAGACCAATATGGTCCATTGTGATGCCTTGTTTAGATATATGTAGATAGATGGAAAGTAGGTGAAATAAACAGCGAAAGCATAAGAAGAGATAAAAATGATAGATAAGAATAGAAGGTATCGGAGCAAACCCGAGAGAAAACCGCACTCAACACAAATCCGCCCTATGTGCGGCTAGCTCCCAGTCTCCTGCCGCGTAGCCAGGCCATCCCCATTACGAATCCTATCAGACTCTCGAGTCCACAGCCCGAGACTTCCCTAATTCGCCTAGGAATCTGCTGCCCTGTACCCTGGGACAGTGGCACAGAATGTGCTCAACGGTCTCTTACTTCTCCTGGTCCGCACACAACACGCACATATCCGACAAGTCGGATCGCATCGTCATCCTGCCTATCATGCAGTGGCCCGTGATAATTCCTATAATGGTCCCATAGCATACCCTAATTCTGCCCAGCAGAGACTCCAAATCGGACTTCGTAAGCACCGGCCACAGCGTCCGTAATACCCGGCAGTCTATTTAGTTGCCCCAGGCCCGATTGGTCGCGCCCAGAATCCATTCCCTGATCCTTCCATAAAAGAATCCTAGCCGCCTCCATACAGTTAGGATCCTCCATCTCTGAGCCCTGTCTCGCTAACTCATCAGCCACCTCATTGCCGTTTATGTTGCAGTTACCCGGCCCCAGCACAACCTTAACACATACCCTCCTAAGGCTCCCTCCAGAGCCCTCCTACAACCATCAACTAGCTTGGAATTCACATAACAGGCCCTTAAGGCCATAAGAGCCACCTGGCTATCCACGTACCTAGTGACCTCCGAGCCCTTATCAATATTGTCCCTCATCAGTTGCACGGCCCTTAAGACCCCCAGAACCTCAGCCTGAAAAACACTACAGTCGCGAGGAAGCCTGTATGACATTCTGACCAACTCTCCCTAGAAGGGTAACCTCCGGCAACTGCCCAAAATCAACCCCAGTGCTTCAATATCACCCAGGATCCGCGAGAGACCCTGCGTTAAATTCCCCAGCAATCTTAACCTCCCTCAGTCTAAGAATGCTCCTGTCTGCCATTCCCATCACAAACTGCTCAATAGGCAGGAGATGTAGAATGACATCCAGTGCCGCTTGAGGAGTACTTCTCATGGCACCTGTCATGCCGATTGAAGCACACCTCTGAGCGTTAGACAAAAGGTTCCTTCGACTAGTCACTCTCAATGACTCCCACCAAGCACTGCATCCATACGTAAGACTGGGTCTAACCACCGAAGAGGTTAGACTACTGACGGCCGGAGTCCTCAGCTCCTACCTATCGATGATCTGCAAGCAAAAAAAATCGCTCTAACAACACCCAAAAAAATGTCAAAATGTGAACACTGCTTTTGTGGTCCGATTTCAAAAATATTGCCAGTAAAAAATGTTTGTTTACATAAAAAACTAGTTTTTATACAAACTGACAAATCGATCACCGAAAAAATAACCATATGTTGACCTGACCTCACCTTCTAGTGAATTCGCCTTGCACAGATTACTGCACAGATATGTCACGAGACGTAAGATTTTGCGTTTTTTCCCCCCTTAGAAAGCTGCCCTTTTTTATTTCTCTTTGAACCATCTTTTATGCCGAAAAACCATGAACACAAATTTATTTAGTTGAGATTTATTTGCAAAGCTGTTGTAAATAACTTTATAAAACAAAACAATATTACTAAACACATTTCTTTGCACAAAATAAAACGTTTGTTGAACTAATGCTTATGTTAAACGTGGTTTGTGTTTTGTTATTTTTGTTTTGATTACGCAACTGATTTGGGCCTTTTTCACACGTCACTTTTTACATATCTGTTGGTAATCTGTGGTATGACCAACTTGCTTGGCAATCTACTATCAGAGAATTTTGGGGACATAAATTTATATTTAGGGGGTTTCACTATTTGATTGTATGTACATAACAATAACTAAGTAATACCACAGAACTAACTTTTAATTTTTCTTCAACCAACTCGACAACCGTCAAACTAATCAACTGACAAGGCCATACACGCTTTGATTTGGACAACAACCGACTCAGTTGACAATTGAATTGAATCGTGTATAGAACGTTAATTAAAACTGAGTCAAGTGAAACTAATTAAGATGAAATGATGGTATAAACTTTTACATTTAGGTGTTTTTTTTAAAACACGTTAAATTTTGGGGGGTGTTTAAATTTTTTGGTGGGAAGAAAAATAATTACCTGGCAGCACTGATCAATGCTCAATTATAAGGTCTGCCCCAAGGCGAATTAAAAAATGTTAGTGCAACTCTACAACTACAAAAAGCCACATTTTTTTTGTTTTGGTAATTTAATTGCTTCTTATCAAAAACAGCTCACCTAGGCAAACATTTTGCCAAGGTATATTTAAAGCAGGTAGCCGCGAGATTACAATTGTACAATAGAACAAACAACCGGGCTTTTTATTGTTATTATGTGATACGAACTGTCAAACAGCGAAAGAGTTTATAAAAGACAAATGAAAAACAAACACGAAAAACGCCATTAAACGAAAATAGATTCATTTTGTTTGTTATTTTTTTTTCTAATTATATATTTAAGTCTTCACCCAAAATTATTATTTATTATTATTCACTTTGATTTTATTTTTATTTTATCACTTATTCACTTTTTAAGTTGATTAAAAAAATTAGTTTACTTTTTAAGCTAGAAATTTAACACGTGTTGAAAAAAACATAAACAACATTTGACAGTTCGTATCACAAAACAAGCAAATAAAAAAATAATCAGAAGGCTTTCCGAGAATACCTGCTGTAAATATACCTTGCATTTTTCCAAAAATGTTGTCGGTTACTTTGGCGCAAAACATAAACAAAACACTTTTTGACGTTTGGAATTATATTTACAATTCGCCGAGGTGATAGCTGATGAACAGCTGACGAGTTGCACTTACATTTTTGAATTCGCCTTGGCCTGCTCAAAACGCCTGCTGATTTTTTGCAGAGTTGTGTTTTAACGTGCAATTGCTTTTGTAGTAATTGTTTTTGACATATTGCCCTTTTTGCACGCAACAAAATACAAAATCTTTAAAATAATTTACACAAACAAAATTTGTGTTGTTTTTTTCTTTTGTTGCATTGTTGTAGTTTTGCGAAGAGCTACTAATTGGGCCATGATATCTATGTAACTGGGAGGCCACACGATCAAGTTTTGTCTTTCAATTCCTTTCAATTTGCTCTCACTCTCATTTTTTTACTAGCCCACTCACACTTTTCAAATTGACCACGAGACTGCTCTCAATTTTAACAATCCATTTGTTTGGCAATTTTACGTTCAATTTAACGGCTGATTAGTAGTTTAGTGAGCAAATTTTTCGTTTGTCAGTATAAATTGTTTTCTTGATGACATCTTGAAAGAAAATTGCTTAAAAATTGC
The DNA here is from genome assembly GCA_943735925.1 of Pollenia amentaria. Classification (NCBI taxonomy): domain Eukaryota; kingdom Metazoa; phylum Arthropoda; class Insecta; order Diptera; family Polleniidae; genus Pollenia; species Pollenia amentaria. The sequence goes on along the minus strand of OX031008.1, from coordinate 32,384,226 downwards.
GTGCAGCCTACGTCACAGCTTTCAATTTATGTAAATATTGACAAGCAGTATATGTAAAAGACTATCAACAAAAAGTTGATCGTGTTTCATTTTGACATTTTTTTGTGTGTTGTTAGTGTGATTATATTTAAATCAGATTAAAATGTACGTAAAAATTAAAAATACATTTATAAAATAACAAACACTAGCATCGCAAAAAAAAACTTCTTTGCATAGCCAGACTAACAAAAGATCCTCTGCATATCCGGCCTTCGGCCGTGCGCAATGATTTTCTCCTACATGTTATAACGAGCACTGGCTTCGCTAACTAAAGCTGCCCTGCATAGACGGCCTTTGCTAATGGGCAAGGATTCTCTCCTCATTAGTATAATATAAAGAAGGTTCTACTTTTATTTTATTTAAAACTCTTAAATAAATTAGTATGTAGCAGTGATGGAAAATTCAGTACTTTGGTACTATTTTCAGTACTTTTTCCTTTCAAAAATGCCACGGTACCCCCACGTCCGTTTTAGTACTCTTTTCTTGTTATACTTCTTTGCTTAGAAATTTAGCGTTGCTATTTTTTAACATTGACAACCAGGGCTGTCAACAAGTACTATCTCCGACTCCAACCGCTGAAATTTCAACTCCGACTCCTAATCTTACCTTAATGCTAAATGTATATGAGACTTGTCCTTATTTGACTTTAAACTCTTTTTTTTAATGCAGTACCTTTAAGATGGTTAAATATAGCAAGAAAATTATTCCGTAAAAATTTCGAAACAATATTTTAAATATTCCATCGCCAATTTCGAAGTATTTTTATTTTGGAAAATATTTTTTCAAACGACTAACTTTACATATCGTTACCTTAATATAAAAAGGCCCCAACTCATCAAAAACACTTTTTACAGGAGAAGGAAAAAACTTAATAAAAGCTGAAATAATATAGCTACACAACCATTGTCAAAAAACATCTTTATTAAAATTAAACGAGGAATTCAGATTGAAATACATAATATGTATTTCTTTCGAAAAATTGTGTGTATGAGTTAGGCCTTTTTTTCTTTAGAAAAGTTGTGTGTATGAGTTAGGGCTTTTTGTATTCTGCTTATAACTTCTTTATTTTTAATCTAATTTGCTTGAAATTTTAATAGAATGTGTATTAGCAACCATTCTACAATAATCAATAAAAAAACGGATTTCCAAAAATAATGAGTTGGGGCCTTTTTATATTAAGGTAACGATATGTACATTAGAGCGACTCAAAAAAAAAGTGATTTTGTTACCCCTCTGAAAATTAAGGTTGATATGTTTTATGATGTTTCTCAAAATATTTTTGTTCTAGCGTTGACCATCCGTGAGCTGGACCATTTTTAAAAAAGGTATTTTTTCAGTTTTTCGAATTTTTTTGTACTTTGCTCCAAGAAGACATAAATAAAATTTGGTATCATCGAAAAGAGTTTTTGAAGCAGCATCCAATGGTATATAAAACTTGACCACTTGGGATCTACAAATTGAGATATTTAACTAAACACATATTTTCGTTTCGGGTTTTCATACAAATTCTACGAGATGAATCAAAACTTGTATTAAAAATCATAAACGATTCAATTATCCACAAGAAAACAAATTATTGTAAAGCTATGGCACGAGGTCTATGTTTAAAAATATAAATATCCTTCAGGCTGTGAAAAAATTTCAATATAAAAAGAGAAAAAACACAAAAATTAAATTTGGTAATCAAGAAAAATTCTTGATAAAAGTACTAAAAAACACAAGTAAGGAAGAGGCGTAAATAAATTAAAAACTTGATTATCAATTACAGCGGATTTCGATCCACCAAAAAATTGCGTTGGTTAAAAGATTGATGTTTGACTATAGACTGACAGCCGTCGTAGTGGCGGAAAGGGTGAAACTGCAAAAACTCTAATGAAGAGAATGCGGTTATTCTCGAAACTTGTGAATTCGGCCCGAGTTCGATCCCCAGTTCAGTCAAAAATAAAAAGATCAATAAAATATTTACTCATTTTGTGTTGTGAAATTCCTTTCTTCATTAGAATAATTTAATGAAAATTTAATTCGACGAACTTAAGCCTGATTAAAAAAAATTAAAATTTGGTTTAAAAACAGTTCAATTACCCCCCAAGAAAACTTAAATTCATTTTTGTTAATCAAATATTTATCATAATTTTTTTTATAAAAATGCAGAAGATTATCATATTGTAAGCAAATTTAAAATTTTGTTTTGTTTTAATCTTAGCCGATTCTTTATTTTACGATTTAGCAGATTTTATCATATTTTTTTTAAAGTTTTGGCAAATTCTTATCAAAAGGTTATGGCAACACAGCTTGTTGATTGTTTTAATGTCAGATATCCTCATCAGAATTTTGCTGCTGAAATTGAGCAGCTAGGTCCATAAATGGCTGAGATATGGGCAAAAAAATTATGTATTTTACTTTTTTATTTTTAAGTTTATTTTCCAAAAAAAAAAAAAAAAAAAATATGTTTGAAAAAAGTACCAATATATTGAAAAAAGTACTCTTTTGCTTGGTGGTTAGTACCATATAAAATTTTCAATTTTCCATCACTGGTATGTAGTATATGCATACATTAAAGAATTAGAAAAAAAATGAATAAATTTGTTTTTATGCTTACTAAAGATCTTTTGTATTTTTGCAAACTCGTCCCACTTCTTAATAAACTAAAAATATTCAAATGAATTCTGTATGTCCAGAAAGATCTAGTGAAAAGTTTTGAAATGATATTAATATTAACCATATACGTTTGGAAATGTAGTGGAAAATCGCATTTTTATATGAAAACTTTAAACGTCCGTAACTCGAAAACTAAGCGTTTGCGCCAATTTTTTTATTTCATTTTTCGTCTTATTTTTCAATTTTTTAACACCCTAGGTACTTTTTTATATTTGGAGCTGCGTCGATAAACTAAATTTTAGCCAAAATCTTATATTTTTAATATTAAAATTAACAATTTTTTTTTTAAATTTGTGTATTTGAGAATATTTTTTAATAAAACAATGTTTTATAAAAAGTACCAAATATTTTGAATAAAGTACTCTTTTGCTCGGTGGTCAGTACCATTTCTAATTTTAAATTTTCCATCACATTCTGCCACCACGTCTTTTAAAAGCTTCATAACTCCTCAGGCAATCGACCTGTTTTTTGTATTTAGTTGAACAATATACATACATACATATGTATAAGTTTTTGCCTCTTTTAACGGATACTGACCTTAAAATTAATGTAAACTTTAATATTCGAATTATGAGAAGAATTACTTACATAAATGTTTTGTTCCCCAGCAAAAATAAAGTGAGAAATTCAAAGGGAAAAGTGAACAAATTACGGGAAAGAAATTTTTTCCCGCGAACATTTTCTACACTTTATTATTCTTCTATGAATTATTTTTTTAGAAAAAAATTACAAGGGAAAACTTATTCACGATAGGGGTGATTATATAAAATAAAACTAGTTCATCTAAGCTTAAGGTATTTGCTTCAAAGTATTAGAGCTTAAATAATTAACATCTGGTAACACTCAATCCTTTGTCAAATGTCAAATCAAAAAAGTAATTGGATCTATACCATTAAAGAAGAGTTTTTGCTCTCTCTGTTTTCAACCTTTATACGAAGAACACTTGTGTTTTATTTTCTCGGTGATTTATTGGCTTAACAAATTTTACTGCGCAACTTTAATCTTGTTCAAACTAACAGGTTATGGGCCATCCGCGGTTAAGTTCTTTTAAATCTCGTGGCAAATAAAATAATCGTTGTACACAAGTACATATTTCCTTAAATAATTAATACGGAGTCGGTATTTTCGCGCTTTTATTAAATATCATGTGGTGTGCCTGATCGCATGTACTATGTATAAAGTGGAAAAATTCGAAGACAGTGTAGCAGCCAACCACACAGTGAAAAGTTTTGTGGACCATAAACATTTAAACATTGATACGGAAAGTTCATTGCATTGTACAAACATGAACACTACAATTCCGTTCGATAGATTAAAAGGCCGTGAAAATTTTGGCGAGTGGAAAATTGGCGCTAAGTCGCATTTAATTATAAAAGATTTATGGAATGTCTGTGAAACATAGGTAGCAGACAATGCAACGGCAGCAGAGAAAAGGAGAGATGAAAAAGCTTTAGCAGAAATTACGCTATTGCTTGAGCCGTCCAATTACACGTATGTGGAGTCAGCAAAAACAGCTAAACAGGCGTGGGACAGCATAACAGCAGCATTTGATGACACAGGTACCAGCCGTAAGGTAAGAATATTACACCAAATGGTAACACTCAAACAAGAGAATTACGGTTCGATGGAAGCGTACGTAAATAAAATGAACCAACTGTGGTCACAAGTCAAACGCGCTGGATTCAACATAGATGATGAAGTCGCGGGCTCGTTGATGCTGGGAGGATTGCCATCCAGGTACGAGCCAATGATAATAGGGCTAGAGACGTCCAAAGAAAAAATCAACTTCGACAAGGTAAAAAACATGCTATTACAAGGGTTCACATGTGGAGATGATGCCGATAATGGCAGTGAAGCTGCATTAGCTGTCAAGTATAGACACAAATACCAAAAGCAGCATGCAGAAAAACAACAACAACAACAACAGAAAAGTGTTAAAGTGTGTTTCGGTTGTGGTTCAAATGAACATTTTATTAAAAATTGCCCAAAAATAAATGACCAAAATAAAAAGAAAAATAATTATAAAGAAAAAAATAAATTTAATAAACATAAAGTGTTGTTCACATCGTTTATTGTGGATGAAAATCAAAAACCAAACTCTGACGATTGGTTTGTCGATAGTGGTGCAACGGAAACAATGTCAAACAGCATCGCTTTAATAAAAAATAAAACTAAAATAGATAAAAAAGAAGTGACAGTCGCGAACAATGATAAATTAACAATCGATTGTGTCGGTGATGTGCATCAAAATATTGTGGTGAACGGTAAACAGGAAAATATAACTATTTCCAACGTTCATTATGTGCCAAATATTTGTGCTAATCTTTTATCAGTTTCTGAAATGGTAAAGAAAGGACACACTGTGATTTTTAAAACTGACGGTTGTCAAATTTTCGATTCTAATTGGAACTTGCTTGCCACAGCGAGTTTAGTGAATGATCTATTTAAATTAGATGTTGTACGTAATGAAAAATCCTTGATCGTTGAAAAACAAAATGATTCGGTTGTCGCGGAAAAGCCAAAAGAAAATTCTATTTTATGGCATCGTCGTCTTGGACACACAAGTTTTGATTACATGAAATTTTTAAATAAGAACCTTAAAAGTTTACAAATACCAAAGAACAGTATATGTGAAACGTGCGTAAAAGGCAAACATAGTCGTAAGCCATTCAGTGAATCGGGAAATCGTGCAAAACAGTTGCTTGAACTAGTACACACAGACTTATGTGGTCCTTTACCTGTAAAATCGCACAGTGGTAATAAATATATTCTAACTTTCGTTGATGATTTTTCGCATAAACTATTCGTGTACGTAATCAAAAGAAAAAGTCATGTGTTCAAGTGTTTTATTAACTTTAAAAAAATGGTCGAAAATCAAAGTGAACATAAGATAAAAATTTTGCGTAGTGACAATGGCAACGAATATTTTAGTAATGCATTTCAACGATACTGTAAAAACAACGGCATCCAACAACAAAAGACAGCAGTCTATACACCACAGCAAAACGGAGTAGCAGAACGAATAAATCGTACCATTTTGGAAAAAGTACGATGCATGTTAATTGACTCGGGTGTTGCAAAGGCGTTTTGGGCAGAAGCAGTAATGACAGCTGCTTACATCATCAATCGTGTGCCATGCAAGGGCAGTGGTGATAAGTCACCTGAAGAAATCTGGTCTGGTAGAGAGCCAGACTTGTCACTGCTGAAAGTGTTTGGTTGCAAAGCATATGCTCAAGTTCCAGCGGCTAAAAGAAAGAAATTGGACGATAAATCAACAGAGTGCATTTTCGTCGGATATTCCAGCGATTCCAAGACGTATCGGCTCTACAACAAGCAAACAAAAACAATACTTACCAGCAGAGATGTAATTTTTATAGAATCAAATACAGCAACTCAGGTAAATGATTCTGAACTTAAAAAAATTAACAATTTTTGTTTGCAATATTCAGAAAATGAAGACAATAATAACAGTAATAAATCAGGGGAGGAAGGCCAGTCTAATCCAGCCGATTTGTCATCGAATGATTCATGTACTGTACAATCAAATGGTTCATTGTCAGGTTCGCCAAATGAGCAGTCAACTCGAGCCGATTCTACATCGCAAAATGTTACAACACAGGTGGTGGCGGAAGCAGATCGATCGTCTAACGAACTGTTAGATGATGATAGTTGTGTCAGTGAATGGGAGCCTGAAGACTCATTTGAAAGGCGCTTAATAAATCTAAATGCTGATGAGACACCAATAGTAAGACAGTCAGCACGAAATGCAGACAAACCGAAACCAAACTACGCTACGTTTGCTTATGCTTTTATGTCATGCGATCCATCCACATTTAAGCAAGCAGTATCAAGTGACAGCGTTGATTTGTGGAAGGATGCAATGGAAGAGGAGTTTAATTCTTTGCAAGCAAATCAAACATGGAAGTTGGTTGACCAACCGCCGGGTAAAACGCCAATCAAGTGCAAATGGGTGTACAAAACAAAGCGAGACACTCATGGAAATGTCATACGTCATAAAGCGAGACTAGTTGCCAAGGGCTACACGCAAATCGAAGGTGTTGATTATCATGAAACTTTTTCACCAGTAGTTCGGTTCACTACAATTCGATATTTAATGGCGGTTGCAGCAAAGTTTGATTTAAATATACGCCAATTGGATGTTGTGACAGCTTTTCTACATGGCACACTTGAGGAAGAAATTTGCATGACACAGCCGGAGGGGTTCAGCGATGGATCAAAACGTGTATGCAAGCTCACCAAATCGATTTATGGTCTTAAGCAATCGAGTCGAGTTTGGAACACCACATTAAACAAGGTGTTATTAAATTTTGGACTGAAGCGATCATCGACGGATCAATGCGTTTACTACTTAGTCGATGGTAATCGCATTTTTATTGTGGCAGTTTATGTTGATGACATCATCATATTTTCCAACAACAGCGAAATGGAGAAGAAGCTGACCAAGGTGCTGTTCGAAGAATTCAAAATGAAAGATATGGGAGAGATATCATCGGTGCTCGGTATACGTATAACGCGTGACAGAAAATCAGGTACAATTTCTCTTGATCAAACTAATTATATTTAAGATCTTTTGTCTCGTTTCAACATGAGTAACTGTAATTCGATATCAAACCTAATGGACCCAAACCAAAAACTAACAAAGCAAATGTGTCCAAGCAGTGAAGAAGAGGCAAGAGAGATGATGAGTGTGCCATATCGTCAGTTAATTGGTGCATTGCAATTTTGTGTCCAAGTATCCAGGCCGGATATTTGTTTCGTCGTAAGTGTGCTTAGTCGATACAACCAAAATCCAGGTAAAGCACATTGGATTGCAGCTAAACGAGTTCTACGCTATTTAAAGGGAACAATCAACAAGAAAATAACCTACACAAAACAACCAACTGAAATACAAGGCTATTGCGATGCTGACTGGGCTGGTGATGAAGACGAGCGCAAATCTACGACCGGCTACGTATTCACACTTCAACATGGTGCCATTTCATGGTGCTCAAAACGACAACAAACTGTAGCCATATCAACAACAGAGGCTGAATTCATGTCAATGACCGCAGCAATACAAGAGAGCATTTGGTTAAAAAAATTAGAAAATGAAATTTTTATAAATTCTGTTCGCATAATTAAATTGTATTGTGATAATATTGGCGCGATTAATTTTGCTATTAATAACACATATTCAGCCAGGACAAAACACATTGATATAAAACAAAAATTTGTTCATCAAAAGGTTTGAGAAAAAGTTGTTGAACTAATCCATTTACCTAGCGTTTACACGTGAAAGTAATTTCATGAAAGTCGCAATACACTCACACTTTTTCACTAATACACTCCCATTTTTTTAATTTCCACTCAGCTTTCAATGATTTTTTCAAGAAAGTAATTTTTTGACACTTTCTGAAAGTAAAATGACAGAGCGGTAAACAAAGCTGCCCACTAAAGAGACTTATACAAATTTACAGGATTGTGGTTAAATAATAATTGTAAATTTAATTTATTTTGTACACACAAAAAAATGATAATTTTAAATTTAATTTATTTTGTACACACAAAAAAATAATCTAGGTAATTTTACCAAGGCGAACATACGTATTTGATAATAATGGTCGCATCTTAAACTTACAAGAATAATTTCGTTATTTATCGCACAAATGAGGTAGTGACGAAGAATGGGTCGCTATGTTTTTCTTTATACTGTGTATAAAATGTATCTTTTGTACTTTCTCCGTTAAAAAAAATTGTGTCGTTATTTTTTCCAAGTGGATCAAGCAATTCAAAAATTTTAAACACGTTTATTTCGAAATGTATTTTTTGAATAATTACGAAGTTGCAGCAAATGAGCGATATATAGATTTAGAAAGACAAACAAGTAAAAAGTTTCAGTAGATAGTTAAGTTAATATATTATGAATTGATAAATAGCATATTACAATGAAATGAATAAAGAAGTTAATTTTATTAAAAGTGTGTAACTGAAAAAAGTATATAGTTTTTTCAAATATGCTTACTTTACAACAAAATTTTACATGTTGTGCAACTTCAACAGAACAAAATTAGCTGCTTTTATTTAAAACTATTGCACTTTTATTATTAATGTACGTTATTGGGCACGTTCATAAGGCGTAACTGTTGTGTAACCGTTTAGTGTTTGTCTTAGAAACGCATAGTTGAGCACTTTCGCTCAACACAACAGTTGGGTATTTGAGGCCATTTATTCCATTATAAAATTTTTTAGCTACCTAAAGTCAACATGTTGTGCTCAACCTCAACCTTTTTTTTTTCAATTGTTTATGTTTATCAGCTGTTAATTTTGCATTATACTCATAATGCCGTTTCTAAGACGAAAATGATCGGCTCAACAGTTGTCAACAATTTTCTAGCAGTTGAGCTCAACAGCTACGTCTTATGAACGTACCCATTAGCTATTTTAGCGGTTTCTGCAAGCTATTGCGGTCTTGTAACCAATATTGACATCACTAATGGCTTGGAAAAAGTTAGTGCTGGTTCACACTGTTTAAGTTTCAGCCGTCAGGTCTTGAGCTTTTAGGAGATAAGGGCAACTTCTTTTCCTTTCTCTCCTAAGCACTCAAGACTTGACGGCTAAGACTTGAACAGTGTGAACCAGCACTTAAAACGGTAATAATATACCTACAATTTTTTATTTTAATATGTCAACATTTTGATATATTGTTTTTTAGCAATATTTTCACAAAATTCTAAGCACTTTGTGTTATGACAAACAAAATAAAACCTTGGTTGTACGAATAAAGTTGAAGTGCCAAAGTTATAAAACAGGGCAGTTTAAACACCTAGTAAAATTGTGGGTTAAATGTGCAACATGTTTCGCATGTTTTTCATCAACATATCCACAAAAGAACTCAAAAATGTTTCCCACAGTTTTATTTTTTCTACAAACGAACACAAAAATGTAGAACATGTAACATTTATGCAACATATTCCTTAGAAAATAAATCGTCATTAGATAATTTGCCAAAAATAAAAAATAAAATAACTTTTCAAATATTACTTAATTTTCCAAGCTTTTAATCAATTTTAACATAATAAAAGATACTTTTTCGAACATAGATATTACCGAATATAATATGTAGTTATTTTACCTAAGAAACTTAGATAATTCCATGCTTTCCTTGCGCTAATTTAATTTTATACCATATTTTTAGGTAATATCAACTATGTATTTTCTAGTGTGTGTATGTATGAATGTATTTACAATATTTTTCTTCAAGTATGCATAAAAAATGACAATTTATATGTTTTATAACAATAATGTTATTAAAAAGTTAACATAATAATTATTTCCAACTATTGCCCTATACATTTGTGTATGTGATAACTTTGGCAACTCTTATTAGGCAGTAAACAAAACAACACAAATGAAGAAAAAATTAAACCACCAAAGTACAATTAAATTAATAAATTTATAATGTTCATACCCAATTTTGTGGGATATGAATAATAAATCATACTTATACCTTCCATTTCTAGTTTTTTTTTTATTCTAGAAGTTAAATAATTTTTGCAACTTTTCGCTTTGACGGCATTTTAAAAATGAACTTTCACTTTCCTGTGTAATCGCACAAGAAATTTTCAAAAAAGTCGTCCATTTAATTGAAATTTTTATTTGTAATACGTATACAGAAATTTCATGAAAGTACTTTCACGTGTAAATGCAGTGTTAGCTACAAATGAAATGCCAGCTGATATACTTACAAAGCCAGTAACAGGCATAAAAATAAATTCAGTTCTAAAACTACTTGGATTAGATTGAACAATTTTTTTTTTTGATATAAAATTATAGTCATTTGAATTTAATTAAATGAATTGAACATTATGAATTGCTGTAAACATGTATACTTGTATATAAATATTCAATTCAGGGAGAGTATTAGAGCTTAAATAATTAACATCTGGTAACACTCAATCCTTTGTCAAATGTCAAATCAAAAAAGTAATTGGATCTATACCATTAAAGAAGAGTTTTTGCTCTCTCTGTTTTCAACCTTGATGCATTAAACACATTCGAGACAGCAGGCAACACGAAGGCACGACTTCAAATGCTGCAGGTTGCAATTGTAGTCGCGTAATCAGCTACGTGCGTGAACAAATCATACCGAAGAAAACATACTTTTTTGAATAGTTGATAAAAATGGTATAAAAGTAAAAATGTACTAAAGTACGTGTATTTACAACCAATTTCAATAAAAAAAAAGTATGATATTTCAATTTCACGTGTTTTGGCAACAAATTTCAACAACAAAAAAAGTATGTTATTTCATGTCCATGATGTACCTATGTAATATGATGACAAATAGACTACAATAAAGTGTAAAATTACAAAATCCCTATATACATAGTTTGTTACTGTTTAAAACCGATAAATTTCGCGGTGCCGCAAATTTGAAAACTTATTTCTATGTAGAAAGACCGTACGAATCCAAAAATGGGGTTGTCACTTTCGGGAAATTAGCCGTTTATAGGGTATACCCAAAAATGTGTAAAATACGAAAATCCATATATATATTGTTTTTTTACTATATAAAACCGACAAATATCGGTATGAGAAAAATTGAAAAACTTTTTTCTATGTAAAAAGACCGTACGAATCCAAAAATGGGGTTGTCACTTTCGGGAAATTAGCCGTTTATAGGGTATACCCAAAAATGTGTAAAATACGAAAATCCATATATATATTGTTTTTTTACTATATAAAACCGACAAATATCGGTATGAGAAAAATTGAAAAACTTTTTTCTATGTAAAAAGACCGTACGAATCCAAAAATGGGGTTGTCACTTTCGGGAAATTAGCCGTTTATAGGGTATACCCAAAAATGTGTAAAATACGAAAATCCATATATATATTGTTTTTTTACTATATAAAACCGACAAATATCGGTATGAGAAAAATTGAAAAACTTTTTTCTATGTAAAAAGACCGTACGAATCCAAAAATGGGGTTGTCACTTTCGGGAAATTAGCCGTTTATAGGGTATACCCAAAAATGTGTAAACGACGAAAATCCATATATATATTGTTTTTTTACTATATAAAACCGACAAATATCGGTATGAGAAAAATTGAAAAACTTTTTTCTATGTAAAAAGACCGTACGAATCCAAAAATGGGGTTGTCACTTTCGGGAAATTAGCCGTTTATAGGGTATACCCAAAAATGTGTAAAATACGAAAATCCATATATATATTGTTTTTTTACTATATAAAACCGACAAATATCGGTATGAGAAAAATTGAAAAACTTTTTTCTATGTAAAAAGACCGTACGAATCCAAAAATGGGGTTGTCACTTTCGGGAAATTAGCCGTTTATAGGGTATACCCAAAAATGTGTAAAATACGAAAATCCATATATATATTGTTTTTTTACTATATAAAACCGACAAATATCGGTATGAGAAAAATTGAAAAACTTTTTTCTATGTAAAAAGACCGTACGAATCCAAAAATGGGGTTGTCACTTTCGGGAAATTAGCCGTTTATAGGGTATACCCAAAAATGTGTAAAATACGAAAATCCATATATATATTGTTTTTTTACTATATAAAACCGACAAATATCGGTATGAGAAAAATTGAAAAACTTTTTTCTATGTAAAAAGACCGTACGAATCCAAAAATGGGGTTGTCACTTTCGGGAAATTAGCCGTTTATAGGGTATACCCAAAAATGTGTAAAATACGAAAATCCATATATATATTGTTTTTTTACTATATAAAACCGACAAATATCGGTATGAGAAAAATTGAAAAACTTTTTTCTATGTAAAAAGACCGTACGAATCCAAAAATGGGGTTGTCACTTTCGGGAAATTAGCCGTTTATAGGGTATACCCAAAAATGTGTAAAATACGAAAATCCATATATATATTGTTTTTTTACTATATAAAACCGACAAATATCGGTATGAGAAAAATTGAAAAACTTTTTTCTATGTAAAAAGACCGTACGAATCCAAAAATGGGGTTGTCACTTTCGGGAAATTAGCCGTTTATAGGGTATACCCAAAAATGTGTAAAATACGAAAATCCATATATATATTGTTTTTTTACTATATAAAACCGACAAATATCGGTATGAGAAAAATTGAAAAACTTTTTTCTATGTAAAAAGACCGTACGAATCCAAAAATGGGGTTGTCACTTTCGGGAAATTAGCCGTTTATAGGGTATACCCAAAAATGTGTAAAATACGAAAATCCATATATATATTGTTTTTTTACTATATAAAACCGACAAATATCGGTATGAGAAAAATTGAAAAACTTTTTTCTATGTAAAAAGACCGTACGAATCCAAAAATGGGGTTGTCACTTTCGGGAAATTAGCCGTTTATAGGGTATACCCAAAAATGTGTAAAATACGAAAATCCATATATATATTGTTTTTTTACTATATAAAACCGACAAATATCGGTATGAGAAAAATTGAAAAACTTTTTTCTATGTAAAAAGACCGTACGAATCCAAAAATGGGGTTGTCACTTTCGGGAAATTAGCCGTTTATAGGGTATACCCAAAAATGTGTAAAATACGAAAATCCATATATATATTGTTTTTTTACTATATAAAACCGACAAATATCGGTATGAGAAAAATTGAAAAACTTTTTTCTATGTAAAAAGACCGTACGAATCCAAAAATGGGGTTGTCACTTTCGGGAAATTAGCCGTTTATAGGGTATACCCAAAAATGTGTAAAATACGAAAATCCATATATATATTGTTTTTTTACTATATAAAACCGACAAATATCGGTATGAGAAAAATTGAAAAACTTTTTTCTATGTAAAAAGACCGTACGAATCCAAAAATGGGGTTGTCACTTTCGGGAAATTAGCCGTTTATAGGGTATACCCAAAAATGTGTAAAATACGAAAATCCATATATATATTGTTTTTTTTCTATATAAAACCTGCTTAGCAGCAGATGATTTCAAATTTTGCAGTGCACTAGAAATTTTTAACTTATAATTTCTTTATAATAAAATTAAGTTTAAATAATTTATTTTCGATTATATCGATTCTTAGTTCTAAGAAATGTAGGAACGGGCAAAATTGAAATATGTCTTTTAAGCAGCGTTGCCATATATATTTTTTAAGACTTCTATGCAGTGCTGCCACTCGTTTTTATATATCTGGAACGAATGGAACGCGTTCAATTTTACGTAAATTGCAAATAATTAATAAAAATATTTTTATGAATACGCAGATGTTTTGCGAGACAAATTAATTTGATATATAATCTATAAGTCGGATAGACTTGTCAAAAAAATCTGTCACTCAATTCATTTTTAAGCCACACTGTCATACATTATGAGCACACACGATTTTTTTGACATTTCGTGCGACTAAATAGGATAGTGAATACCGACCTTTACCAACAGATTTTTATTTTTCTTATTTAAAACACGGAGAGAATTTCATAATATTTTGATTCCACAAAGTAGTAATACATTGTTTTACCGTGTAAACTAGCCTTTAGTGAAAAATTTTCAGTAACCAGTAAATGTTTACTGATTACTGAAATAATGTTGTAATCCGTTAATTTTTACTTATTATTGAAACAAATGCAAAAAAATATTTTTAACCCTGGAGCCACACGTTCAATAAATCACTTTCAAGTTGTTCACAAAAACTGCTTGTCAAAACTTGTTTGAATTGACAGCTGTGTCACAGGCTGCACTCAATTTGACAGTCAATTTCATTTAAAAAATGCCCCGACGAAGAAATAACTCAAAATAGTAGCATGACTCAAAGTATTTTGTAAAAAAGCAGAAGAATTTTTTAGAACACAATTTTTCTTTAGTAAAGCACATTTGTATTTTAAGAAATATATTTTTTATAAAGAAAGCGCCAAAGTTAATTTGTGGTCAGTTTTTAAATGGAATGTAAAATTGGCAAGCAAATGGAAGGTAAAATTTAGAGCAATCTCGTGGTCAATTTAAAAAGTGTGAGTGCGTTACACTGCAGCCACACGATCAAGTTGTTCTTGATAGTCATTTACATATACAGTTTGTCAAAATTTCCAAAAATTGCAAGCTGTGACGTAGGCTGCACGCAATTTTGAGGCAATTTTATGTTTGTTATTCAAAAAACAAACTACCAAAACATAATGTTTTCCCTTACTTATATTGCTATGATGTTTGATTTTTTGTCGGTTAAATTATATTTTTTTTAAATCAACAACTACATAATATTTTGAGTGAAAAAATAAATACTTATAATAATTAGGCTGCTATATTTTGATATATTTATTTTATAAATTATCTTCGATTATTAAACTAAGTTGCTGTGTAGTAACATTAGCTATATTATTTTTTAAATTAATTTTTTAATTATAAACAAAAATTAATTACTACTAATAATATTTTTTAACTTATAATTCTAATATCTCAACCTTTTTAAAAAATGCTCGAGGTGAGCATCATTTGGCCGATCCGTCGCTACTAAGCGAATTGGTGGCAAAATTGCCAACCAATCGTCAAATGCAGTGGGCAGAAAAATCTCTGCTGTTAGAACGTACAGCCACCGTTGTTGATTTCAGCAATTGGTTGGGAACATTACGCCGCCTCGCTAACATCGTCCACGACAGTCTCCCATAAACGTCAACAGCATCTTACCGTCGTCAGCCAGCTTCCACTGTATCAAATATCCATATATACGCCTGCATTGGTGTCGCCGTCAACAGCCATTGTCCGATCTGTCATGCATTAAACACATTCGGGACAGCAGGCAACACGAAGGCACGACTACAAATGCTGCAGGCTGCAATTGTCGTCGCGTAATCAGCTACTGAATTATTTTGAAGACGACAGCTACACCTGAAAAAATATAAACAGCTGTATTTTTTAGTATGTATTTACATTTCAGTGGTGCCACTATCATTTTTAATTTTTATAAATTTAACAACATGCATGATTGCAGACTCGTACACAAACTTAATTTAAGCCTAAAAATATATAAATACTTATTTATGATACATTTTTTAACGTAAAAACAAATGAATTTATTAAAAAACATTTAAAATATTTTAATTTTATTGTTTTTGGAACTCATAAAGAATATCATCTTCATGGCAGGTTGAATAAAAAAATCCTAATATACAATATAATCGCGAAAAAGTAAACTGCAATGTCCTAAGGGTTGTTAACTTTTTTGTCTTATTTTTTAACTTTTCTAAATCGTAAAAAAATGCAATAATAAACATATGTACCTGTATTTTTTTCAATGACTTAGTTTTCATCAGTACAAAAAATAAACTTAGATCTAATTTGTACCGGCTCCAATTTGTAATTAATAATTATACAAGCAGTCATGTATTATGTGTTAGGTGCTACATATGACGTTTGTCAGAAAATTAGTTCTTCAAAAATTTTCAGATAGCGAATTCTGGGTATTTTCTAAACATTTGCCAGCCATCTATTACTGACATTATTGTCTTTTCATGTTGCAGTTACACGAACTAGCGCTTAGCTATTGATATTGAAAATAGAACAGTGATTGCGCAATTACGTTTTCGATGCTTCAAGGAAACATTTGTACAAACTTGTTTTACGATCGGCATATTTTGGTCTTTGTAATGTTTTCCTGTATGCTTTTTCCTATTTATTCTTCAAAGCCTCGAAAATTTTGTGACGTTTCGTTTTTATTTTTGAGATGGCAACTTCAGATATACAATAATACAACGCCGATAGTTTTTTTTTAATGTATTTCTCAATTTTGTTTGAACTCTCAACTTTCAGCTTAAAATTTAATCTAATTTGTTATCGTTTGTACAAATCAGTACTTTTACTAATACGATCTGAAAAGTGAACTTAGAGTTAACGTTTAGAGCGGCACAGAAGCGCTAAAATTTGGCTAACATGACCGCAAGATTACGGTATCGCGATTCTACTGTAATTTTTTGGTTCAACGCACTAAGTTTATGAACTATAGGTCGTATATCAATAGTATAGGAAGAAAAATATAATCTGAATCTTCAAAGTATTGGTATCATAATAGAGTCTTTCGAAACACATTTCATATGATGTATTAAATATACCGATTTATTAACCCCTTAAGAGGATTTATCTTAAAATTTTGTCGATATGTATAATAATATTTCCTCAAATATAATATGTTATAGAGAACACCCCAAGTTTTTGTATGCTATATTTTTAGAAACTCCATCATATAAAATTTTAAAGTTGTTAGGGATAAAAAAATTTTATTTTGGAAAACTTCACGATTTATTTATAAGTTTGAGTTAAAATATATAGTGGTAATAGTTTATGCACTTGTTACATATTGAAATATAGTAATATGTAAATATTTGAAATGTGTTCCGGAAGGCTG
Source organism: Pollenia amentaria (assembly GCA_943735925.1). NCBI lineage: Eukaryota > Metazoa > Arthropoda > Insecta > Diptera > Polleniidae > Pollenia > Pollenia amentaria. Next base: position 32,367,151 of record OX031008.1, on the reverse strand, counting down.
AAAACCCGCAATACAGAAAAACTTTATTAATCAAAGTCCTAATAACTTTCGTAACATGTGTATATTATTGTTTAATAATTGTTATTATATCGACATAATTTAAAGATAAAGCAAATTTAGTAAAAAAGTCTGTCAAGAAGTATGAGCATTTGAAATGGGCTCTTAATGGGTTAATAAATCGGTGTGCTTTAAACACCATGTGAAAACACTTTCAATTTTTCAATGATACCCATACTGCTAAAACTAAGAGCGTTGGCGTGACAAACATCTTCCTATATAATAAGGATACTAAAAAGTAATAATAAAATAGATTTGGTGGTGAGCCGCGCTTATATTCTTATTTCAATCCGGTTCTTTGCTGTTTAACCAAAAAATTATTATTATATATTATAAGCACTAATTCTTCTAATTTTTGATTATATTAGCAGCACTTTTTCTGTTTTGTAGCGTACAAAAATAGAAATTAGTTTAATTTGACTACAACGACAAAATTAGCATAGACAACAACCTGCAGCCATTTTGCCGTGTCGTCGTTAAAATAATCACTTCCATATACACACATGTATTCTATTGTTTACATATTGCTGTCTCGAATGTGTTTAAAGCATTATACGAAGAACACTTGTGTTTTATTTTCTCGGTGATTTATTGGCTTAACAAATTTTACTGCGCAACTTTAATCTTGTTCAAACTAACACAAAGTTTTACCATTAAAACAAATGTTTTATGTGAATTCGAAGTAAACTCACATAACACTTTTTAGAGACAGCGAGGCACCTGCCGTTTTAACCTGATTCGGTACGCTGAATTCAGTGGTGCTGACCGTTTTTTAGGTTAGCTCTTGTTTTTGAAATATACCGTTATTTTAAAAATGGATGAGGTTGCACATAATATAATTGCTTACCTCAAAACTGTTCATTCTATTCAGTAAATTAAAAAAAAATCGAAAGTCCGCAATAAAATTACCTTTCAGTAGGTTTAAACGTTTTTCAAATATGCGCAGTCGTTTTAGAAACACTTTTTTTTTTTTTTTTTTTTGCAAAATTATGGTTTTTAAAAACTCCTAAAAATTTGGAATGCGGCTATGCTTCTTCACGTATAGAAAACAAAGTTCCAAGCAGAACAAGCCAGAAATGATAAAAATCTACCTACAACTTTTCATCTTATTCACAAAAGATGAAAAAAATTTAATTAAATTTAAGAATTTCATATAACGCCATATTTGTATGGAATCCCTCTAAGGGGTTGAGATAAAGGGCAAGTATGTTTTGAGAAAATACTTAGGACGAAAGACTAATGGAAGTCGGTCGTACATTTTATCCCCTTAGGGGCTACTTCTAGGCAGTTATGGGACTTTTTATGCAATATATTTAAAGCCAGTATTGGAAATTTTGTATGGGAACCCCCTTAAGAAATGGTGAAAGCGGTTAGGTATATTAGAAACGAATGATGGGGATAAAATATAAAGTGGGGTTTGTCATACAGTTGACCCTTCTAGGCTCATCCTAGGCACGCGATATTTGTATGGAGAAAATGTTAGGGACAAGAAACTAATGGAGGTCGGTTATACATTTTATCCTCTTGGGGTGACTCCTAGGCAATTATGGTACTTTTTCTTCAATATATTTCTAGCAAGGGGTTGAAGAGGTAGAGTGTGTAGTACTTTGCTATCTGTACCTGACATTTTTTGTTTCTATTTCCACTGTTTGCAATTTTCTTGCTGTTGCTTCATATCAATTTTCTCACATCAATGTCAGCTTATTATCAATGCCTGTTGATTGTTCATCTCAGTCGACAGCGAAAAGGAACGGAAAATTATTAACATGGTTAATTAAGAAATACAATCAGAAGATGCTCGAATGCATGTATTTTTTAAAAGGCTAACTTTTTTTTCCGCCAAATAGCACGTAATTTCATGAATAAAAATTCCACGTAATTTCATGAATAAAAATTCCACGTAATTTCATGAATAAAAATGTTTTGGATGAATGTGATATATCTGTCGTAGACCTTTACAAAAATCACATGCCCTTTGTAGAAATTTATTGCGGAACAGAAGTGGATTTATATATCTCTACAAATAATATCAATATTGATATTGTTAAAGAAATGAAAGAAAATGCAAAACAATTTTATATAAAATTTTGCGAAGTTTTGAGAACCAAAGTCAACTTTAATAACGAAGTTTTAATGTGCTTCCATAAATTTACTCCTGAAAATATTATTTCAGGTAAAACAAGTAGTATTGTACCTCTTCTAGTAAAAATGTTCATGAATGATTAAAACCTCATTTAACATCCCTGATACAAAAATATACATGTTTCAGCAAAATGTAACCCCAAATTGCCACAGGTGCAATTTGTGATGTCTTAACACAAGCAATAACGCCGGCAGAATAACTTCGTAAAATTGCCAATGTGTTTTAGGTGGAGAACACGTAAATATCTTACAACATAAGTTTAAAAACAAGCTAAAGACAGGTTGTGTGTTATATTCATAGCGAAGAAAAAGTTTAGCGCTTAAACATAGTATACATAGTATACAATTTTTCACCAATTTGCTTTTAAAATGAATTTATTTTCGGAAAACTTATTTTGCACTTTATTTTGCGCTTTAATTTTAATTATTTAACACCCAATTATTATTTAATTGTGTAACACCCAGCCTACAACTGACATCAAATGGTTAACATTAACACTAACATCATGTTAGTGTTAGGTATAGCCTCCTCATGTTAGTGTTTTGTTTGTGTTTTAACAGCGTTGTTAAGCAATCTGTCTTGAAAGCTATTTTATAACATAACTTGACGTTTAAGTTTGACAGACAGCTTTTTTTTGTTGCTTTTTATTAACTTTTTTATACAACTTGTCAAAAATACGCGCGTGGCCAATAAATAATTAAAATTAAAGCGCAAAATAAGTTTTCCGAAAATAAATTCATTTTAAAAGCAAATTGGTGAAAAATAAAAGAGAATTTGACGCTACGGCAGCAAAAAAAAATATAACAAGCACGTTAATATTTAATATTGTTGTTTTTAGCTATGAATATAACACACAACCTGTCTTTAGCTTGTTTTTAAACTTATGTTGTTGCAATTTGACGAAGTTAATCTGCCGGCGTTATTGCTTGTGTTAAGACATCACAAATTGCACGTGTGGCCGTAGGGTCAAGAATCGTTAATACCATGTTCACCGAACAATATTAGTGTCTCGCTCTCCCATTCCTGTTTCACGCCACAAACATAATTGAAACAACCTGTTCAAGGCCTATCCAATAGGTCTGCTTAGAGCCAGTTTACATGGAGGGGCATGTCGCTGCGACACTGCCTGCGTTTTCTTTTGGTGTCCCTTCTTAAATCTGCTTGCGTTTACATGAAGGGATTTTGTTGCAGCAACAAAGCGACTTTTTTAACGCACCGGCCATACATAACATGGCAAGAATACAAGAGAACGAAAGATGTAAAAGAGAAATGTCATAATTGTCGCATCAATTCGCATTACGTGCGACACTTATTACCCCGTACTCTCCACCACAGCCCTCACCATAAAACTCGTGTCGCATGGGGCATGTCGCAGGGGCATGTCCCTTCATGTAAACAGGCTCTTACCGCTACAACAATACAACAGTACAAAAAACAACAGGCATTTTGTTTGTGTAATTTTCCTCACGGTTGTCAAAATCTTACTACTACATAGGGAAAACAGAAGGAAAAACGTGTTTTGTATGCATGTATGTGTGGAAAAAAACAAAAAACGTAAACAAAAATATACATGTATAAGCAAAATGTAAACAGCTTTTGACATGGCTGAGGAATAAACCAAATAAACATCTGGCTCCTTAAGCAGACCTAATGGATAGACCTTGAACCTGTTTTTCCATACAACATTTTGAAAGCGAAAAAATTTACTATCATCTCCAATTTTGATAACAATTATCGTTGGTTTATCTGAACTAGCTCTCAAAAAAATCGAAACAAAAGAAATATTTAATAAAATAAAGTGATAATTATTAAATCTAACCCTGCAGCCACACAATCAAGATTTTCTTGATAGTCATTTACATACACTGTTTGTCAAAATTTATATAAATTAAAAGCTGTGACGTAGGCTGCACGCAATTTTAAAGTAATTTACTTTCAAGATGTCATCTAAAAAAAAACAATTTATAAAGACAAACGAAAACTTTGCTCACTAAACTTCTAATCAGCTGTTAAATTGAACGTAAATTTGCCAAACAAATGGAAAGGTCAAATTGAGAGCAATCTCGTTGTCAATTTAAAAAGTGCAAGTGTGTTAGTAAAAAAGTGAGAGTGAGAGCAAGTTGAAAGGAATTGAAAGACAAAACTTGATCGTGTTGTCTTCACGTTATAGGTCTGCGCAAGTCGCCAGGTGCATATTTGGTTTATTCCGTATGCTATGTTCATACGACGATATAAACCACTTATTTCGCTGTCTGAAACTAGATTGCCAAACATACTGTTCATACGATTCATTCTTGTTTCATTTTGAAATTTTTTTGTGTTAGTGTGATTATATTTAAATCAGATTAAAATCTACGTAAAAATACAGGGTGTCTGGTGGGAAATTTATATTTTTAAATTCGATTATTTCAATAAGTTATAAACGGTGCGGGGGGAGGGTAGCGCCGTTGGAATTATCGATTATGCTGATTTGTCAGTCAGCGATTATTCATGAAATTTTAAAAAAGGATCAGAAGTTCCATTCTTTTAAACTTCAAATCGTTCAAGAACTGAAAGAAAGTGACTTTGATTTAGCCAACAATTTTTGTGAAATGACTTTTGAGCGTTTTCGCACTGTAAATCCCATTTTTGGAGCGATGAGGCGCATTTTCACTTAAACGACTTCAACAAGCAAAACTGCCGTCGTTACTGGTCTCCAAAAACCCGCAACCCTCGATTGAAACATCAAAAACCATTGCATTGCCCCAGGGTAACTGTTTGGTGTAACTTACCCACGCATGAGATAATTGAACCATTTTTTTCGAAAATTCTCGAGGCCAGGCGACGAATCTCAACGGTGAAAATTATCGAAGCATAGTTACGCAATTATTTTTGTTAAGCCTGCGAGCTCATCCATCAAACTCTTCACACACGTGGTTTCAACAGGATAGGGCGACTGCACACAGAGCCAGAGCTTGGTTGAATTTGCTTTAGAAAAAATTTCCCCCAAAAACTGATCAGTCGCCTTCCATGGATTTTTTATGGGGCTATCTCAAAGAGAGGGTTTATAATGACAATCCCCAATCTCTTGTGGCTTTGAAGGAAAATATTCGTAGAGAAATCAGCTCAATTAAAGTGTGTTCAACTCGACGGAAGACATCTGGATTACATACTCTTTAAAAAATAAAATCCGCATTTCCATTCTATTCTTCAATGCTCTTAGTTATTGTGTTAATTAATTATTGTGTTAATTATTACGTTTTTTATTTAAGTTTGAAAATATAAATCTGCTACCATCTGTATTATTATTTAATAATTATCCTTTTATTTTATTTAATATGAATTTTTATAAAAAAAATTTTCTTTGTTTTGAGAGCTAGTTCAGATAAGCCAACGATTTTTTCTGTTGCGCAGCATGTTTCAATATGAAGCGACCTGTTTCGCTTTCAAAATTTTGTATGGAATAACGGGTTGTTTCAATCATTTTTGTGGCGCGAAACAGGAATGGGATAGCGAGACACTAATATTGTTGTTCGCAGACGAATGTGGAATCGATAATATTCCAGAAACGACTCTAGAAAAGTCAGAAAACATATTGACATTCAGCTCATTTTGTAAATTAGCTACTGCCGACCAAAAACTACAAACGTTTTCAGTTTCTAACGCCTGCAGTTGCTCGACATCAGCTAAAGCTTTAAATGGATTATTGATTAAATCAAAATTTTCAATTTCATTCGGGAACATTTTTACTTGTTTTACCTGAAATAACATTTTCAGGAGTAAATTTATGGAAGCACATTACAACTTCGTTATTAAAGTTGACTTTGGTTCTCAAAACTTCGCAAAATTTTATATAAAATTGTTTTGCATTTTCTTTCATTTCTTTAACAATAACAATATTTATATTATTTGTAGAGACATATAAATCCACTTCTGTTCCGCAATAAATTTCTCCAAAGGGCATGTGATTTTTGTTAAGGTCTACGACAGTTTTTTTTTTCTTTTCTTTAAAATATACACGTATATTTCTGGAAAATTTTTTTTTTTGTTTTTTTTAATGTTTTTTAATATTTTTTTTTTTTACATTCACTGATAACTGATAGTCTACATTCACACGTTTCATCTTTTGATGCTCAACTCTTGTGTTTCATGGAGAGGGAAGCAAGAACAAAAGGGGTTGGTACGGAAATGCCTGTACTTGGGCAGTACGCTTTGTGTTCTCATTCGCAGGTATATGCACAACAATGTCTGCAAGTAAATTTTTTTCTTTTCTTTTTCTCTTTGGTTCGCTTTGAATAAGTGTTGTTGTTTTGAAGCAAAAAAAAGTTGAAACCGGTTGCTGCGTGTGAACATAATGGCATCTTCAAAAGGGAATTTAAAAGAAGTTGAGCACCAAAAGATGAAACGTGTAAATTGAGACATAGCGTCAAAAATTGTTTACGGGAGTTTCACGATAGCATTTTTCCCTTCGATTGGAATAAAAATTTCATGGGAACAGAAATTCCACTCGTTTTTTACGATAGGGGTGAATATATTACTAAAAAACCTTTAAATTCAATGGTCAAGGCGAAAAGTAAGTGCAACTACAAAAATCCACATGCATTTTGTTTTTGCAATTTAATTGCTTGTTGTCAAAACCAGCGGACAAAGGCTGACATTTTTCACAGAAATTTTTTCGGCTACTTTTCTTCGCCGTGGACATAACCGATGAACGGTTGACGAGGTGCAATTACTTGGAGGCCACACGATCAATTTTTGTCTTTCAATTCCTTTCAATTTGCTCTCACTCTCTTTTTTTCAATAACACACTCACACTTTTTAAATTGATCACGCTCTCAATTTTAACTATCCATTTGGTTGGCAATATTATGGTCAATTTAACAGCTGATTAGAAGTTTAGTGAGCAAATTTTCGTTTGTCAGTATAAATTGTTTTCTTGATGACATTTTGAAAGTAAATTGCTTAAAAATTGCGTGCAGCCTACGTCACAGCTTTCAATTTATGTAAATTTTGACAAACAGTATATGTAAAAGACTATCAACAAAAAGTTGATCGTGTGGCCGCAAGGTTACTGGGCACTTACACATGAAAGTAGTTTCTTGAGAGTCGCAATACACTCACACTTTTTCACTAACACGTTGACATTTTTCTACTTTCTGGCCAACTTTCAGCTAGCTATCAATGAAAATTTCAAGAAAGCAATTTCAAGAAAGTAAATGGCATTAACTAAGCAGTGTCAATTGAAATTGTTTTATTTTATTTTCGTATATATAAAGAATTTTAATATATTTTTTCAACTATATATTAAGAATACAATAATTCTAATTAAAATTTATAAATATAATGAAAACTAATAACAATAAATATTATTTTAAACGAACGCCTAATGTTCGGCCTGAATAATGGGCTCGGTAGCTCTGAAACTTGAAAAAAGCAAAACAATAAAAGAAGAAGAAGATAAATGTTTGATAGAAGGTTACCCTTTGACGACATTTTGAAAATGAAATTTCACTTTCATGTAAATTTTCATGAAAGTTTATTATTTTTCTGTGAAATTTGTGGTGATAATCCGTATACAGATTTTGATGAAAGTACTTTCATGTGTAAATGCAGCGTTACCTTTTTAAATTCGCCTTGGTCTTGACGATTACCAGATACGATTTTCTACGATAGTATCGCTATCGAAAAGAAGCCATCGATAGGCCTATGGAAGCAGAACTTTTCATAGTATCGATTGTTTGCCAGCTCTAAAAGTAGTATATTATCATTTTATTTAAGAAAAAATCCATTTCGCATTTTCGTTGTAGTTTTTACTTCTTAATTCTTAAAACATGGGCTTATATGAAGATGGAACCGGCGACAGTTCAAGTAATTAATTTGTATTTGGTGTTTGTTTTTTAAATTTTTTACAAAATCGAAAACGAATTCATAAGAATTTCTTTTAAAATTGTAATTCATGCAGTGATGGAAAATTTAAAATTAGAAATGGTACTGGCCACCGAGCAAAAGAGTACTTTATTCAAAATTTTGGTACTTTTTATAAAACATTGGTTTAATAAAAAATATTCTCAAAAAATCACGAAAATTTAAAAAAAAAATGGCAAAAGTGCACTTTACGGGGCGTACGGAAAAAAAAAAAAAAAAAGTTGGACCCCCTCTGGAATAAAAAAAGAAAAAAACCAAAATTAAAATTTAAGGGGGCTGAGGCCCCTGGGACCCCATGGATCAAAAAAAGCGGCCCGCCCACTTAGTGGTATGTGTGGGTACTCAAATTAAAGGTAATTGTGTAAAAAATACGAAATTAATAAAATTTAGGTCGAGCGGGACTTCTGGGTCCCTCTGGGGGTAAAAAAATTGCCCCTCCCACCCTTATAACTATGTGTGGGTACTCGAATGAAAGGTATTTTGCTTACGATTGTAAATATTTTGTTTCTATTTTGCTTTTTTAATGTTATACCTATGCGCTAAAATTTTCAAATGAGTTTTATTATTTTTTTATTTTGTTGTAACTAAAGCTTCTTTGTATAGCCGGCCTTCGGCCGGGCGCAAGAATTTTCTCCTCTATGTTATAACAAAGACCGGCTTCGCTAACTAAAGCTTTTCTGTATAGCCGGCCTTCGGCCGGGCGCAAGGATTTTCTCCTCTGTGGTATAACAAAGACCGGCTTCGCTAACTAAAGCTTTTCTGTATAGCCGGCCTTCGGCCGGGCGCAAGGATTTTCTCCTCTATGGTATAACAAAGACCGGCTTCGCTAACTAAAGCTTCTCTGCATAGCCGGCCTTCGGCCGGGCAAAAGGATTTTCTCCTCTATGGTATAACAAAGACCGGCTTCGCTAACTAAAACTTCTCTGCATAGCTATAAAAGATACATAAATTAACCTAGAGAGGAAAATATTAAACGAATACAAAATACATATTTGCAATCGTGAGCAAATTATCTTTAATTTGAGTATCCACACAGATATACATAAGTGTTATGGGGGGGACACTTTTTTTGCTCCAGAGGGCCCTAGACATGCCGCCCACCGAAAATTTTATTATTTTCGTTTTTGTTGCACAATTACCTTTAATTTGAGTACCCACACATACCATTCAGTGGGCGGGGCGGTTTTATGGACCCAGGGGTCCCCACGGGCCTCAGCCCCCTTAAATATTAATTTTGGTATTGTTTTTTTTTAATTCTGGATCGGGTGGCATATTTTTTATATTTTTTTTTCGTACGCCCCGTAAAGTGCACTTCAGCCAAAAAAATTGTTAATTTTATAGCCTATTTCCGATGTGCGAAAGAATTCTTTCGTTCGAATAAAAACATTGAAAACAAAAACAAATTCTAAAAATTTGTTTTTGTTTTCAATGTAGTTATACGAAAGAAAGAATTCTTTCGCACATTAGAAAATATAACATTTTGGCTTAAATCTAGTTTACCGGCGCAGCTTCAAATATAAAAAAGTACCTAGAGTGATAGAAAATTGAAAAATAAGAAGGAAAAATGGCTTAAGTCCAGTTTACCAACGCAGCTCCAAATAAAAAAAAAAGTACATAGGGTGATAGAAAATTGAAAAATAAGAAGAAAAAATAAAATGGCAAAATTCTCGGAAACGCATAGTTTCCGAGTTATGGACCTCTGAAGTTTTCATATGAATTTGCGATTTCCCATTACATTTCTGAACCTATATGGCCAATATTGGTATCATTTGAAAGCTTTTGAATAGATCTTTCTGGATATAAACATTTTATTTAAAAGTTCTTAATCCATTAAGGAGCGGCGATGAATTTACGAAAAAACAAAAGTTTTTAGTAAGCATAAAAACCAATATATGTATTTATGTTATAAAATTGTTTTTTAATTCACTTTTTTCTAAAATAAACTTAACTTAACTTTTATACATACATACTTATTTCTATCTACACTAAGAAATTAAAAAAATTATTCGCTCTCTGATTCGGGAGAAAACCTATGCAGAAAAGCATTAGTAAGCGAAGCCGGTGTTTGTTATACCATAGAGGAGAAAATCCTTGTGCCCGGCCGAAGGCCGGCTATGCGGAGAAGCTTTATTTAGCGAAGCCGGTGTTTATTAAACCATAGAGGAGAAAATCCTTGCGCCCGGCCGTAGGCCAGCTATGCGGAGAAGCTTTATTTAGCGAAGCCGGTGTTTGTTATACCATAGAGGAGAAAATCCTTGCGCCCGGCCGAAGGCCGGCTATGTGGAAAAGCTTTATATAGCGAAGCCGGTGTTTATTATACCATAGAGGAGAAAACCCTTGCGCCCGGTCAAAGGCCGGCTATGTGGAGAAGCTTTATTTAGCGAAGCTGGGATTTTTTTGATAAAATTTTTATTACCTAGTGCACTTCCGTAACATTTTGATATAAAATTTTGTAAAAACTGTATTAGGAGCTAAAGAGTTAAAAAGTTTTAAAAAAATTTTGCATTTCCAGAAAGATCTGTTCAAAAGCTTTCAAATGATACCAATATTGGCCGTTCAGAAATGTAGTGGGAAATCTCAAATTCATATGAAAACTTCCGAGGTCCATAACTCGGAAACTATGCGTTTCCGAGAATTTTGCCATTGTATTTTTTCTTCTTATTTTTCAATTTTCTATCACCCTATGTACTTTTTTTTTTATTTGGAGCTGCGTTGGTAAACTGGACTTGTTCCGGAAAAATAAATAAAAAAATTGGAGCAAACGCTTCGTTTTCGAGTTACGGACGTTTAAAGTTTTCATATAAAAATGCGATTTACCACTACATTTCCAATCGTATATGGTTAATATTAATATCATTTCAATGCTTTTCACTAGATCTTTCTGGACATACAAAATTTATTTGAATATTTTTAGTTTATTAAGAATTGGGACGAGTTTGCAAAAATACAAAAGTTCTTTAGTAAGCATAAAAACAATTTTATTCATTTTTTTATAATTCTTTAATGTATGTACATACTACATACTAATTTATTTAAAAATTTTATATAAAACAAAAGTTAAACCACTATGTTTATGTTATACTAATGAAGAGAGAATCCTTCCCCATGCGCAAAGGCCGTCTATGCAGAAAAGCGTAGTTAGCGAAGCCAGTGCTCGTTATAGGGGAGAAAATCCTTGCGCGCGGCAAAGGCTGGCTTTGCGATGCTAGTGTTTGTTATTTTATAAAATGTGTATTACACTTTTATTTAAATAAACTACATTCTTTCCTAGTGCACTTCCGTAACATTTCGACGTAAAATGCAAAAAACTGTAATGTGAGATAAAAAGTTTAAAATTTTGAAATAATATATAATTTCAGAATAATCTGTTCAAGAGCTTTAAAATGATACCAATATTTGCAATATACGTAAGAATTGTAGTGGAAAATCGCATATTTATATGAAAATTTTAAACGCCCGTAACTCGAAAACTAAGCGTTTTCGCCAATTTTTTTATTGTATTTTTTCTTCTTATTTTTCAATTTTCTATCACCCTTTTTTTATTTAGAGCTGCGTCGGTTAACTAGATTTAAGCCAACAAACTAAAAATTAATTTATTTTGATATAAAAATATACCTATGTAAATGCAAATGTACATACACACAAAAATGATTTATTTAAAATCGTCGAAGACGAGGTTGATGTTAAATTTTTCGGTAGTGATTATTTCACTTAATAGTGACTTTATGTTAATCTAACACGATTTAACAATAACTTGCGAACAACATTTTTTTCTTTTGAAATAACTTTAATTCATACTATTTTAACATTCCAGCAAAGTTAGAGCAAAATTACATTGATATTAAAATAACACCATGTTGAATTAAAGTTATTTCAAGTTAAACAACGTAATTTTGAGTGTGAAATAACAGTGAGATGAAGACAACATATGTTTTTACTTTAGAATGATTTTGAACACTCCCCTGAACTAGAGAAACTAGAGAGAGTGATAGAACATTATTATTTATTTTCCTGTTGCACTTTGTTGTTTTTTTTTTGATGCTTACAAAGATCTCACAGCTAAAAGACACCTGCAGAAAAGACCCGATATGTTATCGCCATTAGTCCAATTCGAAAATTTGATGTATTTAACTAAATAATTTTAGCGAAAAGAAAACGAATATGAAAAAAATCATGTTTTTCTTCTTGTAGTGTTGTTGTTTTCACACAAAACATGTAAAACACGATATTATGGATTTAAAATTAAACACTGTTATTTAAATATTATTTATTTTAAATTAATATGAAACAATGATAATTTTAAATAAAGTACGTACTTTAGCAGAAACTTGCGATGATTTTCAATCAACATTGCTACTGGTTAATATGGCATTGGTATTTTTTTCGCTGTGTATGTATGTATGTATGTACATATCGATGGTCTCAAGTAGAAAGGCCCTAACTCGCATTTTTTACGAAAGTGAGTTATCCAGTTATTCCAATAAATTTTACACAAATACATCTCGTCACAAAAATTCATTACATTGTTGTAAAGAATAACGGCTTTACAAGCAGTTGTATGAGCAAGTTTACATTATGAAACATACAGATTCTGTTATGTTTTTACCTTCTCCTATACAGTTACAATAAATTGAGTTAGGGCCTTTCTACTTGAGACCAACGATATACTTTCTAGAAAGGTATAAATTTTTACCCATTAAAATAGTGAATACATACCTACTGTGTTATACTGTTATCGAAACCATGTAGTTGAAATAAATTACATTGGTGCTTGAAGAATATAAATATTTTTGCAACAAAAATTATGAACGAAAAAGAACAATAAATTGTATGTGTCCCTGTATGTTAAGCACCCCACACGCGTTTTAATTCAATTTTCAATTGAGCCTTTCAATTGAATTGAATTGAAAACCCGAATTTAAAGACTTTCAATTTTTTAAATTTATTTTAAAATTCAACGAAATTAAAGACAATTTTTAAAACCCAACCTTTTTTTTGGCAAAAGAAAACTACAAACATTAATTTCATCAGCTGATCAAGAGACTCGAACACACAGCACAATCGAATTGAAAGAGTAACTAGCCAGCTTGAAAAAAGCAAAATCTTTTGATTTTCCTTCAACCATCTTGACAACTACCAAATTAATCAATTGACAAAGCCATCCATACATGCCTTGATTTGGACAACAACCGACTTTGTTGCCAATTGGATTAAAACTTTATGGAGTGCTTTATTGGTACGTATAATATGCTGTCAATGTTTAAAAAAGTAACCCTCGATTTCTTCACAAGCATAACAAGAAAAAGAGTACTTAAAATGACGTGTGGGTACTGTGGTATTTATGAAAAGAAAAAGTACTGAAAATAGTACCATAGTTCTAAATCTTCCATCACTGAATTCATGCCTTAAGCTGGGATCATACGATTGGCGCAATGCACAAATGTTCACCCTTTTTAAAGGGGTCTGTACACGGTCAAGCATTTCTCATCAAGCGCTATGGTAGTATTAGTGAAAATGTGGTTGTATGTGTGACACCGGCGATGCTGGATGGAAAATTTAGGTATGTCGGCGAATATTACGTCCAGCACATGTACACGAGTGAGTTCGACGGCATGGCAAGTAAGGGTCTTTCGATTCCAATCGAAAATCGATTTTGTTTAAAATAAAGTCGATTTTTTGCAATCGAATTTACGTCGGCGGTTTTATACTGAAATCGATTTTTGGGCTCTTAAAATCGATTTTTTTTATAATTATTAAAATTTTGGCAATTCTAAATTTTAATCTTTATTAAAGAGATGAAATGTGTAGATGAACAATACAATAACAAATTTTTATTTGAATATACATGTATGTATGCATGTATATGCAGATTAAAGTAACCCTGTCGGATTTTTATTAGCTAGCTCAACATTTAGTTGACTTTTAGCTAATTTATTTACAACTGACTAGTGACTAACTCATAATTGGTGCAGATTTGAGTCAGTTGTGTTTTGTGCGACTGACCTCTTCTCGATAAGTATTGAACTAGCCTTTGGCTAACTCAAAAGTTATGCAGAGATTAGTGAGTTGTGTTTTGTGCGACTGACTTCTTCTCGATAACTTTTGAGCTAGCGTTTGGCTAACTCAAAGCTGATGCAGTGGACTGTGGTAAAAAAACGTTTTGCTTGTTTTGTGTACTTTTTCAAAGTTAAATAATAAGTAAAAGTTCCCATATTCTCTTTGTTAATATCATTTAGTTAAATACATCTCATTTTCAAAGTAGAATTATTATGAAAACCGGTTTTGGTCATATCGGGCATGCTGCTGGTGTCTTATAACTGAGAGTTTTTCTGTAGACAAAGGGGAAATACAACAAAAGTGAAAGAAAACATATGTGTAATAGTCTCTGTCTCTCTTTAGAAAATAAATAAAGCAAAATACGTAATTTTTTTTTATTCTCTTATTAAAGACAACATATTGTATGCACCACAAGCTGACTCATAATGAGCTAACTTATGGTTATCTTAAAGTTATGCAGTGTGAGTGAGTACTGACTCGTACTGCGGACATTGCGTGTAAAAACTGAATAGCTTTAACCATGTAAATGAATTAGCTTGTGAGTCACCTCTGACTAACTTCTGGTTAACCATGAGTTGACTTTGAGCTAACTCATTTTCCGACAGGGAAACTACAGTTGTAGTTTTACGTATTCGTCTTGCAGTACCCTTTGTATACTTCGCGTAATGTATACAATGCTTTTTGAGTTAACGTATCCTAATACATTATAAAAACAAGTGTGTGCGTCAGTACGAGCTGCATTTGAAGATGAATTCAAGAATGTCGGGAAAAAATTATAGATTGTGTATAGCAACTATTTTGGACCCGCGTTTCAAAAAACTTCACTTTAGTAACGATAAAATCGTAGTTGCTATAGTTTCAAAAATAGATAAATACATATTCTTATATACTTGTACTTATTCTGACCTAACTTTATGATAGGTGCGCTTGTTGTCCAGAAGTTAGAGTCATCAATACACAGTGAACAAAACAGTCATAAACGTATTCGTATCAAACTTAATATTGAAAGTGGTCTTTGGGAAATCCACGATAATATTGTAGTAACACAGAAAATGGAATCAAACCATGATTTAATTAATGGCATTACTGGTGAGTTACGCCAATATTTAAACAGAGCAGTATGTGACCGAAATGTAAATCCTCTAGAAGAGTGGACATCTACGACATTGCAAGGGAATATTTGTGCATCCTTGCGATCGATTTTAAAATCGATTTTTTGGTGCGATTAATCGATTTCAAAAATCGCAATTAAAAAAGTCGATCGAAAAATCGAAAATCGATTTTGCAATCAATTTACCATTCCCATACCAATCGAGGGCAATATTGTGCTTACTTTTAAGTTGGGATCACACGATTTAAACTTTGAATTATTTAAATTATTAGGACGAACATTTTAAATTTTTATCATTTATCAGAAATCTAGGGGTCCAATCACGGCATTCGATGTCGAGTAAATTATCGTATTTGAATACGATAGACACCGACGTATCGAATGAAAACTCGAGATATGTAAAATCTTTCGTTACTTGATATCGAATGCTATCATCCCAAATTACGATTCATTTAATTCAACATCGAGTGTCATGATACCAAAATAAAAATTTCGATTAATTTTGCTCGATAACGTATGCGGTGATTAGACCCCAAGAATATTACGAATATGAAAATCAATAAACAAAATGATAACTAAATAGACATGATTGAATCAAACTGTAAACGGATTTGGATTCAGCACCGTAAGGTGAAGTAAAATCAAATAATAAAGTTCTCCCTGCCCCGAAATTTTTTTTGCCGACCAGTGTTATTAGAACATTAACATTTTTGCAAAGGTTTTCTGATATTTTGGGCAAAGTAAAGAAATATAAGTAGTATGAAATATAATGCAAAATAATATCAAAGAATATTTATAATACAAGGAAACACTTAACAAACAATTTGAAAATTCTTGAGATCTTTAAAATTTAGGTCTAAAAAATAATCTTCTATATGAAAAAACCTATTAAAATTTTTTGATCTAAATTCCTTAAATAGAACGCGCAGCATAACAATTACAAATATTACTATGTAATAAGTGTGTCCTCTTTTTAAATCCTTAATAAATTTTTTGTATATCTCAAATGAACAATGTTAATATAAAAATGTATATGTATATACATAGAATTATTTCATGCCAAGCGGCATACCAATAACAATTTTACGATATGTATGTATGTATACATTTCAGTATACTATATATCAAAAGTATTTGAAAAAACGGTAAAAATAAATTGTAATGTATACAAATAAGAGTTCAAAAATGTTGGGTATCTATAATTTCAAAAAATGTAAACAGTAAAGCGCTAATTAACGCTCTTTTTTTTTTAAAAAAAACCCCGCTAAGGGAAAAATATGCGCCTTTTTGGCAGTTAAAAGCTCTAAATCAAGCGCATAAAGCGCTATATTGCCAACTATGCTCGCGCAGTGTACATATAACCAGCGTTACCGTTATGCGACTAAAGTCGCATTTTTGCCCCTTTTTTCACATCTCCTTTAGTATTATTTTGTATTTTTTTGCATCACTTTTGCCCCTTTTTGAACTAATTTTTTTTTATAGTGGCAGTAAGTCTAAATTTACACGTTTCATCTTTTGATGCTCAACTTCTTTTAAATTCCCTTTTGAAGATGCCATTACGTTCACACGCAGCAACCGGCTTCAACTTTTTTTAAACAACAACACTTTTATTCAAAGCGAACCAAAGAGATAAAGAAAAGAAAAAAATTTACATGCAGCCATTGTTGTGCATATACCTACGAATGAGAACACAAAGCGTACTGCCCAAGTACAGGCATCTCCGTACCAACACCTTTTATTCTTGCTTCCCTCTCCTTTAAACAGAAGAGTTGAGCATCAACAGATGAAACGTGTGAAAGTAGACTTAAAAGACACCAGCAGAATGGCCCATCGTCATCATTCTACTTTTAAAATGTTATGTATTTAAATAAATAGGTTTAACAAAAAGAATAACTTCTTTTTACAAATTATATTAAACACGAAAACCCAAAAAATATGTTTTTTTTTCTTGAAGTGTTGTTGTTGTTTCTATACAAAATAAGTAAAACAGTCTTTTATGGACTCAATATTGAACAATGTTATTTTGACATCTTTCATTTAAATTTAATATAAAACATTAACAGTTTAATATAAAGACCATGCTTTTGTAGAAATTTACTATGATTTTCAATTAACATTTCGCCATGATAATTAAACATTGATATACATATTTTCTCCGCAAGATGTTTATTTTTTTAATGTTTATGTTTTCGATGAAAATAACTTAATAAATATGTTTGATTTTTAAAAATGTTCTTGCTTTTAAAGTTGCCCCTTTTTTTCTCAGAATTCCCCTTTTTGTGCCACTTATTTTTTGAAAATCCCCTTTTTGTGCCCCTTTTTGAAAATTTTGAACGGTAACGCTGCATATAACTTGGACTCAATTGCTATAAAAGAACTGCAAACTGACAAACCGTGATCACAATCACAGTTTTTTTAAATCACGGGGTCGCTCATGTTTATTCCAACGTATAATGTTTAAATATTTTGGTTTATATGTTACTTTGTTATAAATGTTATGTTACTGTTGTTATAAGAAAAAACTAACTTTGTTAAAAAAATTAATGCATTGATTGTGTTACAGTCGAACTTCTCTATAGTGAGCTTCTATACAATGAAGCTCTCCCTTTTATGAATTGATTTTAAGAACACAGCTTTATTATTTAAATTTTAGTGGAATTTGATTCCTTTACAATGAATATAGTAAATTTTTCTTTATAACCAGGGCTGTGGAGTCGTCAAAATATAGTTCTAGTTCTTTTTTTTTAATGCAGTACCTTTTAAATGGGTTAATATAGCAAGAAAATTATTACATATAAAAATTTCGAATTGATATTTTTAATATTGCATCGCCAATTTCAATGAATTTTTATTTTGAAAAATTTAAAAAAAAAATTTTAAATTTGTTATGCCGAAAACTTTTAGAGTCGGAGTCGCGAGTTTTTGTGGTTACTTCGACTCCGTTATAAAAACCTCAACTCCGACTCCACAGCCCTGTTTACAACGAACAAATTTGTCGAGTGTATATTTGACTTTCATGCATTTTTGTCTCCATATAGAGCAATTCCATATGAAAGCGATCACCTTTTGGACGACCCCTCTCCGATTTTAAAATAAATAGTCTCAATCGATTGCCCAGCAAAAAATAATGTACCTACATATTTTTTTTTTTTTTTATAGTGACTGGTTTAGTGGTGGTGTACACCACTGTCATGTGACAAAATTGAAGAATTCTTCATAAGGGACCTCATTGAAAGTTGTTTTAAAAAAAAACTACTAAAGCGATCGCAAATCAGGCTTTAATTGAAAAATAAAATTTTCCTAATTTTTCTTAGAAATTTACCTTTAAATTTTCCCAAGAAAATTAAATTTTCCGATTTTCCACAGAAGCTCCTAAATTTTCCGGCTAATTTTTTTTTTTTTTGGATTCCTCATAATTTTTGCTTTAAGAATCAGCAATAAAAAAATGGGCTCCGACTCCTTGTTTGGACAGGAGAAGAGCATTTAAGAGACCACCTTGTTAAAAATACATTTTAAAAATTATTTTACAGTTAAAAATACATTTATGAAGAAAAAATCTTTCTTATTTTGCTGCTTATACTTAATTACAATATTTATTAAAAATTTAAATTGTCTTGGTATCATTATTAAATTAAAGTAACTTTAAATTTAGCACGTCGGCAGACGAAGAGTACCGCTTTACATTAATTGACATATCAGAAATATTTGGTATGAAGCAATGAAACTTTTGCGTTCCAGTTATAGTTTTGACATTATTATATCTGTTTTGAATTCGTCGCTCCATGGCATCGTGTTCTTTTTGAGTGCATAAAACTGTGTGCTTTGAATCCACGAAAACAAATGTTGTACATTTAAGATCTGGTATATGGCCTTTGCAAACTTGCCTTAGTCGCCATGCGTTTTAGGGTTCCCCCTAACGCATCGCATGGGCCCTTACCGTGGGACGTCGCGAAAAAGTGCCACTCGACCTTGCAGTTTTGTTCTTCTTCAATTATGCAAAGATTGTAAAAAATTTTTTTTATTTTTGTACTGAGAAGCCGCGCGTCTGAGAAAAACGTTACTTTGTCGATTGCATCGAATTTTGATCTTAAGACAACAACAAGGCTTACGGTCTGTAGTTCGTTATCTTCGTTTTTGAAATAAATGCAAAAAGGATGCACCGTGCACTGGTCGTTTGCCCATTGATAAGCCTGAATTTCATCCTGAACGAGAAAAGTGTAATTCTCGGCAAAGTCGCTTATCACAATGAATTCATTTTGGGCTAATTTCTCCTTACTTTCCTTTAGAAATTTCGATTGCATCTCGGATATGAAATGGTGCGCCTTCAGTTCATTCAACTTGAATCCGAATTCCTCGATGAATTCCGGAATCTGCTTTACCACGGTCTCAAGGGAACATCTGCCGCTGCTAATTATCCACTGTTTGAAATGCACCTCCTGAATTAACAGCTGTTCAAACTTTTCCGCCAAATATTGCTCTAGCTCGTCAATCTTCGGACAATTGTCGCATTTGGACAGATGACAATTTTCCGTGGGGTATGCGCACAACGACTTCGACAGGAGGTCCCTATATGTTTCAATTTCACCGTGAAATACTTTCAATTTCTTGCATGGAAAGAAAATTAATTTGATGTTTTGATGAAACATGCAAACGCAGACTGAATGCGTTCCGTGCCTGTCTAATGCCAGCACGCATTCTTTTGGTCGTAGGATGGCAAACTTAGAAAATCCCACTTTTTCTGCTGGGTATTTCTCATTGAACTGATGGTATGCTTCGGATAGATTACATAATAATAATCTGCGCTGCTTGTGTACTTTTTCTCCATCTTCACGTGTGATAACATAGTCACGTGTACCTGGGCAGGCGCGGCTGTTGTCATCATTGCAGTAAAAATCTTGAATCAATTTCACCGTTGCTTCGCTGAGGGTCCTTGAGCCAAATTTCTTGGTGGGAGTCGCCAATATGCCCTTCTGTCGAACTAATTCTTTGCTTCTTCTCGCGATGTAAAAAGATGTTTGAAACTGTCCAGAAATCTTGCGTATAGACCATGATTGAGGCAGCACAGATAAAATGAGATATTTCTCCGGAAAAGTGGTCGCTAAATTGAATTTTCTTTTCAACTGCTCAATCATTTGTTTGCCGTCATCTGCTTGACTGCATTCGTTATCAGAGCCTTCATCAAATATTGTCGCGATTGCACTCATAACCTTGCCTTTTTTCTCTTTCCTGTATGTTTCACTTCGCAACTTTCTTTTTCTAATAGGCGTTTCACCTAAAGTGGTAATAGCCTCATTCAAAGGACTCAAAGACATATTGACCATCGGAATGTCTGCCTCACTATCAGATGAAACATTTTGTTCACTTGTCATTTCACTCTCGGATTGTGGCTGCATTTGTTTCAATGCATTTGCTTGTTGAGACAAATCGATTTTACACTTGGGGCAAATGAATTCTGCTTCTTCACCGTATTGTATATTTAATTCATTCATGTATCGCTTCGAAACACCAGTTAATTTTAATACTTTTATCTTTTTCGAACGATGTCCACTCTTGTTAAACGGATTGCAGCAAAATTTATTCATTTTACTTTAAATTGTCTTTACAGCTTCACTCTTTACTTTACAAAAAAAAAAACACTTTAACACTTTCACGTTTAGTATTCAACTGAAATTTGACTCAGAGTGTGTTAAGTATTTATATTTATTTTTTGGTAAAAAATAGGTAAAAAAAAATAAGCGATATTTGCTTTTCTTTAATAGGAAAATTTGCGTGAACTACTGGTCATAAAATGTTTATTAAAAGGGACTTAATTGGTTACTGCCAATAAGCCGACCACAGGTCATAAAATGTTTTGCAAATTTTTTAAATTACCAGGTAATAAATATTTCGCCATATTTATGGAAAATCCGTGTTTTATGACTTGTTTCTGCACGTGTCATTTTAGGCGAAATATTTATTACCTGGTAATTTTAAAAATTTACAAAACATTTTATGACCTGTAGCCTCAGTCGGGTTTGGTGTGCCATTACATGCCACTGCTGCTATTATCCATGGATTTATGGCCGATCTTGTGAAGGCAGGCAGACCATATTCACTACACACTCAACTTGGGGCTCTTAAAAAAAAATTGATTTTTTCTTCATAAATGTATTTTTAACTGTAAAATAATTTTTAAAATGTATTTTTAACAAGGTGGTCTCTTAAATGCTCTTCTCCTGTCCAAACAAGGAGTCGGGGCCCATTTTTTTATTGCTGATTCTTAAAGCAAAAATTATGAGGAATCCAAAAAAAAAAAATTAGCCGGAAAATTTAGAAGCTTCTGTGGAAAATCGGAAAATTTAATTTTCTAGGGAAAATTTAAAGGTAAATTTCTAAGAAAAATTAGGAAAATTTTATTTTTCAATTAAAGCCTGATTCAATACCTTTCCAACGAGCTATCACTCGTTGCGATCGCTTTAGTTTCAACTTTCAATGAGGTCCCTTATGAAGAATTCTTCAATTGTGTCACATGACAGTGGTGTACACCACCACTAAACCAGTCACTATAAAAAAAAAAAAATATGTAGGTACATTATTTTTTGCTGGGCAATCGATTGAGACTATTTATTTTAAAATCGTAGAGGGGTCGTCCAAAAATTTGCCAATTTTGATCGTTTTCATATGGAATTGCTCTATAATGAATTAGTTCAAACAATTTTTACAGCAATCCGCTCTGCTTACTGAACTAAAGTTCCGCACCAAAGTAGCAAATCTCTTGAAAAAAGTAAGTACTATTTAATAAAGTTGAAGAATGAAAAACAAAAATCAAATAGAGCCAAGCCGCTTGGGATTCCTCCCAGCCCGTTATCAAAAACAAAAATGCAGTTCTAAAAATGTAGAGGACAAGCTGAGAAGCAATGTTAAAATGAATAGCCGCCGCACGTTAAAGAGTGTAATCCAAACTAAAACACCTGATTATTTTTAATAAAAATGGAAAAAATATAATTTATTTTATATTATAAGTGATTTTATGGTCCCATGCAGATTCATTATAGGGAAGTTCGACTGAAGTAGGATTTTTTAAAACAAATTGCTATTTAAAGCAATTTTCACCACACACATAGTTGCACAAATCGTATAGAATTTGAGAAAAGTATTATTTTCTAGATTAATTTTAACAAATAGAATCTGGGAATTTTAGTTCTCATGTTGAGTTTCATTTTTATTATAAATTTTTTATATTAATTCCAATGTGTATTCGAAGTCAAATTACAAGTCTTATTCCTTCAATATTTTCCAGGAATATTTTCTATGCTTTATAAATTATAATTCGGCTTAGAATTCACATTCGAATTAATATAAAAATATCTAGATTATTTTCTAGTCTCAAACTATTTTCAATTTATTAAGGCCAATTTCACCAAGCTCAGCTATCAGTGTTATCATATTTTTTTTTAAAATCTCTTAATATCCGAAAAAATAACTTTTTGCGATCAAAAAAAAACTAGTGGGCTAGAAAGCTAAATATTGGCTTGCATATAGCAAAACACCTAGGTCAAATCCTAATGTAGCCGGATTTTTGGCCTGTGGGCGGAAAATTGTTCTTCCTGCCTGGCAGGGATAGGCTTAACCTAACTTTAGTTAAGAATAAGTTATTGAAAAGGCAGTAACGTAACAATATATGTAAAATATATAATTCATCTATTTATTTTATATCACGTATTTAATTTATATATTTTGAAATGAACTAAGCTGAGTGAAGATTATTTTTTTTTACAAATTAAATTACAACTAAATTTAGGTTAACTACTTAAATTTCAAGAAACTTTTTTTTAGAAAAAAAAACTTCAAAACTTTGATAAATCTTACGATATGACAATACTGGCTATAATTAACTATGCATTACTTTAACTGCCAGTTAACAATAAGTGTTCTTAAAATTTCTTGTATTGTATTGTAAAATATTGGGATTAGAGATGAGCGATCCCGTTATTTTTAAAGATCACCGTGATTAGTGAATGTGATTTAAAAATCACTGCTCCTTTAAACTGTGATTGTGATCACGGTTTATCAGTTTTCTGTTCTTTTAAAGCAATTGCGGCCAAGGTATGTTGTATATGTACAATGCGCGAGCTTTTGTAAGAGGCCTTTTTAAGCACTTTACAAAGAAACAACAACAAATTGTAAGAGCTTTCAAATCTGTTTACTTTCATATACATACATACATACTTGAACAAATAAAATTTGGCATAAAAAAATTCTAATAAGATAGAAGAGAGAATGAAAGGAACAGCAATATCATTCGACATTTCATTCAAAAAACGCTACTACCCACACAAACAGTGAAATATCATAAATTTGTATATGTAACAATATACAAAAAGAACGACTTAGAAAGTACCTGTTACTTGACAAATTTGGTCACAACTGTGATTCGTGATTTTTCAGTAACAGTGATTTAGGCCCTAATCATGTACAACGCAGCGCAACGCCACAGAACTAACGCAACGCCAAGGAATAACTTTGAAAGCACAAACAATGTCATAAATATTTTGTAATTTTGTTGTTGCTTCCTACAGAAATTCACATTGCGTCTTAAGCTGGGATCACACGATTGCCACAAATGCACCAATATGACACAATTTTGATTGTGCTTCATTGACGCACAATAATGAAATTGCCCCAATAAAATATTCTGTAATCACACGATTGCCCTGTTTTATACAAATTTAATTGCCGCTAGTTGGTACAAAGCGAAATGTGTACAATAATTGCCGCATCACAATCACACGATTGTTCTTACTTGTGTCAACTGCGAAAACAGCTGTTGTGGTAGCTTTTTTATTTGTTTGAAAGATCTAGTTGGCTTGTTCATTAAAAAAAGAAAATTGTATCATATATTCAAACAAATTTTTGTTGAATAATTTTATTAAAATTTTTTTAAAAAATTAAACTAATTTAAATATATAAAGAAATAGAGAATATTTATATTCAAAAATAAATTCGCTTTAAAGAATTTCAATACATTTTGCTCCGTTTTCCTGTATATATTCTTTTATATTGTCCTGAACAGCTATTGCACTAAATTCCCAATTTTTATTTTTGATAAATTTAATTTTTATTTTTAATTTATGTCTACTAAAAGAAACACACAAAGTAAATTTATTAAAAAAAGTAAATATTGGCGCGTATTGTGTTGTTTAATTGCCGCACACGAACCCAATAAATATTGGTACATTTTTGTCATTTTTATTGACGCGCTGTTGCATATCAAGTTGTCACATGATTGCCGAAACAGGGTTGCATTTTATTGGTAAAAGTAAGCACAACATTGCCCTCGATTGGTACATGAAGCATTTGATTGTGCAGTCACACGATTGGGGTATTAAAAAGTGTGAAAATTGGTGCATTGCGGCAATCGTGTGATCCCAGCTTTAAAATTTCAAACGCTCCATTGCTTGTGTCGTTGAAAATTTTAAAACGGTACATGAATTTCTGTTGAAAGCAACAACAAAATTACAAAACATTTATGACATTGTTTGTGCTTTCAATGTTATTGTTTGACGTTGCGCTGCGTTGTACATGATTAGGGCCTTAATCACAGGTACAGAAATATCGCTCATCTCTAATTGGGATAGTATGACAATATGACTTGATAGCATACCATTTGAAGCACTCAAATATGTATTACTTTAACAGTTGTGGGATTTATTACCTTTTATAACTATAATTGCATTGTTAAAATAAATACATAATTCGAAAAATTTATCGGGGTTATTTAAGCGACAATAATTTACATGGTGTTTATTTTATCGATAAAGTGTATTTTGTTTTTAAAATTTTGTAGACACAAAATTCACATGATATTAAATTAAATGAATACAAAAATACTATCGTTAAAAAGAAATTACAGAATCACACAATCGTTACTGCAAACGCACTACAGGGGTGTTCTTAATTTCTTTCGGGATAAGTTATAAAAAGTAAAACATTTTGTATGAAAATCCGTTTCATAAACCCTTTATTAACCTGTTTTAATTTTTATAACTTAGGCCGTTTGTTTTTTGTAGACAGAACTGCACTGCTAAACACAGAACATCTGGCACCCCTTACTATAATAGTGAAGACGATATTATGCGCTTGTGCTGATGTGTGAAACACTAAACAATATTGGTCTAGACCCTTTTTAATATACCGATCGACTCATACAACCCAATTATGAATAAAAATTGCCCGGGAGTTTTTTCTTTCTCCCATTTTTTCTATTTAATTTCAATTTTCCTTCCCCTATTTTTTCTATTTAAATTCAATGGTAAAAATGGGAAAAGGGAAAAAATCTCCCGGGGAATTTGTATTCATAAATGGGCAGAATATTATTTTCTCAGTCGATTAAACGATGTCCCTCAGACCGGTGGCAGGCTGACTGTTTTCTGGGTATGTAACATTCTGCGCAAAGAACAGGTCGCAATTTGTTTTGATTGCTATTTAAGTCATCTTACCAAATTTTATTGGAATTGGTCCGTATTTGACGATAGCTCCCATACAAATACTACTCCCGGAAATAGCTTTTATTGCCATAACATCCGTATAAATGTTGGTGTCGCCATAAAAATTGGCTACAATAACATTTAGGACAGCTGCCATGAAAAATTTTGTGCTGTTAGGTCCAAAATTAGCCATATCTTTCCTTAAATCATTTAAGGACAACCAAATCTCATATAGATGAAGATATCTAAATTATATTCTCTACAAAGACCTTTCACATGAATCTTCTCCTAACATTATTTTATTCCGGCGGGTCCATGATTGCCCATGGGTCCCAAATAGAGTACAGTCTCGAAAATTTGTCTTTATATACTGTGGTGTAGGGTATTAAAAAAAAATTTGCACTTTCGTTTAAAGTTTTTATTTAAAACATTAATTTTAATTTTTTAATATTAATATTAATAATATTTTTAACATTATTTTGTTCCGGCGGGTCCATGATTGCCCATGGGTCCCAAATAGAGTACAGTCTCGAAAATTTGTCTTTATATACTGTGGTGTAGGGTATTAAATAGTAGGTATTGACCAACTATACTTTTTACTGGTTTTGTTTTTATTTTTATTGCATAAAAATGTGTTAAAAATGACTATGAATGAATACAAGTCAACTTAGCACAAATTTGACATTAAGACAGTACATAAAATTTAAGAATTGGCAGATCCCAACAGTGTTATATTTCGCTATTGTTTCACACACGCCCTGCTTTAAAAAAAAAAATTTGCACTTTCGTTTAAAGTTTTTATTTAAAACATTAATTTTAATTTTTTAATATTAATATTAATAATATTTTTAACATTATTTTAAATTCAAATTATTTTTAGACTTATCTTATCAAATGGTTTTGTTTCTTCATAGATGTTCGAAGTGAATTCTCTGAGTTCCCAAAATTACTACAAAAAATAGAAATAAAAGGCGAAAGAGTGGATAAACACTTAAGAGCAGAAAAAGAACAAAATGAAAAAAAGAAAGCAGATAGAATAAAGAAAAAAATAAAATTTAAATTAATCAAATGTAGAAGTCGTAATACTAGACTTTTACAAGTAAATAAAAAAATTTATAATAAAATAACTAAGCTAAAAGAAGAGCTTAAACAAACATCTCTAAAGCTTGATAAACAGAATTCGTTTATTGCTAAACTTTCCAAAGAAAGTTTTAAAATACTTGAGCTTAATTTTACAATCGCAAATTTGAAAGAAGAACTTAACCGAACATCTTTAAAATTGAAGAATGAAACTTCAAAATACTCCCAAATTTTACTTAAGAACGAAGGTCTGGAAAAACAAATTGACAAAGTAACAAGGTAACACAAATTAAATCAAGCTGAAATTATTTTTTATATGAAAAAAACAGCTTAATAAACAAAATATAATTTTTTTTAAATTTTCTAGGGAGAATTTAAAAATACCGGAGTTTAAAATTACAATCGGAGACTTAAAAGAACAACTTAAGCAGACATCAATTGAGTTAGAAAAAGAAATATCAAAATGTTCTCAGCTTTTTTTGAAGAACGTCAGTCTGGAGGAACAATTTAAAGCAGTAACAAAGGAAAATAAATCAAGTCAAGATGAAATTAAATTTGTGAAATCAGTATTTTTACAAACTGAAAATAACATTATTAAGCTAAAGGAAGAGCTAAAAGAAACATCTTTAGAACTTAATGAACAGAATTTAAATTGCGCAAGACTTTCTAAAGAGAATTGTAAAATACCAGAGTTAAGTATTACAATCGTAAACTTAAAAGAACAGCTCAAGCAGACATCAATTGAGTTAGAGAAAGAAATTTCAAAATGCTCTCAACTTTATTTGAAGAACGTAAGTCTGGAGGAGCAATTTAATGCAGTAACAAAGGAAAATAAATCAAATCAAGCTGAAATTGAATTTGTTAAATCCATATTTTTAGAAACTAAAAATGAAACAATTAAATTAAAAGAAGATCTAAAACAAACATCTTCAGAACTTAATGAAGAGAAATTAAATTGCGCAAAACTCTATAAAGAGTTTTTAAAAATACCGGAGTTAAATACTATAATTGCAAACCTAAAAGAACAACATAAGCACACATCTATGCAGTTATCGGATGAAATTTCAAAATGTTCGCATATTAAAATCCAACAGCTTGAAATAAAAGTAAAACAACTGACATTAGAGCTTGAACGGGAAATTGCCGAAAATATTGCTCTTACTGAATATATGAAACAATTTCATGAGTTACCACACGGATTAAGTTTAACAAATCAATCAGACAATTTCAGTTTAAGGGAAAATTTTCAGAATTCGCAAGAACCACTAAATGATGACAGCAATTGTAAAATTCTCATTAGAGATTTACCCACTAATCAAATAATCAAGCCATTAGAAAATACAGTGA
Organism: Pollenia amentaria; assembly: GCA_943735925.1. Taxonomy (NCBI): domain Eukaryota; kingdom Metazoa; phylum Arthropoda; class Insecta; order Diptera; family Polleniidae; genus Pollenia; species Pollenia amentaria. The sequence continues at coordinate 32,338,986 of OX031008.1, read as the reverse complement.
TTGTGTTGGCATCAAAAATGACCATATGCATTGATAAGGATGACATAGTTAATATCAATATCATAGAACGTAAAGATTTAAGCCAATTTTCCCTTAATGTTTCACTGTTGGTTGAATTTAAGACATGTGATGTCAAAGGAAAATTTCTTTCCAATCGTGGTAAATTAAAAATGAATGCCTCTACTAAATATATTCAACTTGAAGAATATGTCGAAAACGAAACATATTCTTTATATTTTTACGCCAATAAGCACTTACGAGCCAATGGGTATAAAATGATTTGGTGCCAACAAAATAAAGTGTTTGCTGCAAAAAATGACTCAGATTCTACAATAGAAATCAAGACTCAACATGAAGTAGATGAACTTATCAACCCAATTATGAATAAAAACTCTTGGCGGTTTTTGACTCTTAATGGGGTCGTATAGCTTAAATAGTTTAATAAACTATGTGCATATTAATAGTAGGTCTGAAAATAAACAGGAAAAAGTAAAACGCTTTAAAAATAATATTTTTTTATTATATATTAAGGGTTTTCATATTGCTAAAAAATCTGGCAATTTTTGTATTTTTACGCCCGCAAATGAACTTTGAAAAATTATACTTATGTGAAGTCATTTACAAAAACTTTGTATACTTGCCTAACAATTCTGACTCTTATTATGTCCAATTTTTAGGATAGTATTTAAATCTATATTATGTTAATTTTGATAATATTATATTATAAACTTAGGTAAGGTTAGGTTCAGAAGGGTTGTGCGCCCAAGGGCACACCTCCACTCGGCGACTAATGCGGTCCATTGTGGATCCCTTCAGTCAGGAGGTAGATAAAAGAAAGAATTAAAGAAGGAAAGAAAAATATCTAATAGAGTAAAAGATATTAGTAGGTATTACGTAGGAAAGTTACTCCCTCTGCAGTCCCTTCAACAGAAACAGCCGTCCTATTTCCCTGACAAACCCCAGTAAATCGACTGGATTACATCCAGCGATGCACCCAAGCTCGTCGTAAAATCTATCCCCCAGCCATTTCTGTCTGAGACCCTACATCCTAGGACTGGCACATTACATGCTCAACCGTCTCTAGCTCCTCAGAATCATCGCATAATATGCAAAAGTCCGGTATGGCATTGTCCCATTTCCTCGTAAAAGCCCTAACAGAACAATGACCCGTCAAGAACCCTTTAAGAGCCATGAGACCACTCATATCCAATCCCAGCAGAACCTTAGTTGCCCCTGCGTCCACTCCAGTCCATAGTGACCTAGACACCGTGCAATCCTTTCTGTATTTCCAGGATCGGTTAACGTCATCACAGAATCTTTCCCGTATCGCCTCATAGTAGTGACATAGGGGGGATTTACCCCCCGTCCCTTACCATTAAGTCCAGACTCAAACGCTCTCGCGAGTTCGTCCGGCACCTCATTGCCATCCAACACAGCCTTAATGTGAATACCTCCATGAGTTCCCTCAGAGCATTCCTACACCGAGCGACCAGACACGATCGCACAGTATAATTTGTCAATGCGCTAAGCGCTGCCTGACTCGACGTAAATTGTCATCTCAGATCCACCCACGATGTGATTCAGTATCATCTCTCAGCTTGGAAAACACTGCACTCATCCGGGAGTCTGAATAACCTTTTTACGTCAGTGTCCGCAAAATAAACCCCGGCACCAGTGCCGGTTTCCATCTTAGATCCATCCGTAAATACTGCCCACCCGTCAAACAGTTCAATGGATCCCTGCCAGACTTCCTATCCGGGAACCCCACTGGTGGTGTTATACCGAAGTCTGTCCTATGATCCGAAATTCCTTTGAGAATACTACCCTGATCAAGCAGACCCACTTAATAAGTTCCTAGCGGCCACACTCTTCACATAATGCTCTATAGGGGACAGATATAGTAGGATATCCAACGCTGCCTTTGGAGTGCTTCTCCTTGTACCTGTGATGTTAAGAGATGCAATCCTTTGAACCTTGCTGAGCATTTTCCTAAAGCTATCCACGTTTAACACATACTACCAAACAGTACATCCATAAGAAAGAATTGGGCTAACCACCGATGTGTAAATCGAGTTTACCATATCCGGTCTCAGTCCCCAGTTCTTACCGATGGAGTTCCTGCATGTATAGTAGGCGTTGAGTCCCCTCCTCATCCTCCCCTGAGTATTTCTCTTCCAAGACAATTTACAGTCGAGGAAGTTACCCAAATACTAAGCGCTGTCCGATAGAGTTAACTCGACACCATCAATCACTGGTCCCCTACAACACTATCTTGTACCTTCTGGTAAAAAGCACCAGTTCCGTCTTCGCAGGGTTTTTACCCTATCGTTCGTCCATGCCGAGAGATCGCCCAACATCACCTGCATAATTTCACCGATCGTGGACAGAAATTTCCCTCTAACCAGCAGAGCTATGTCATCCGCATTGGCAACGACTTTCCTGCCCATGGACTCAAAGGACCTGAGAATCCCGTTGACAGCGAGCAACCACAGTAAAGGCGATAGAACCCCTCTTTGTGGTGTCCCCGTGGTAACCCTTCTTTCTTTCCTTTGATCCCCCAGGCTCGAGTTGATAATCCTGCTATTAAGCATGAAGACTCCCAGAACTCCCAGCTCCACCAACGAATCTCTAATAGTCCAATCCTAATGCTATTAAACGTTCCTTCTATGTCCAGAAACGAGGCGAGAGTATATTCCTTGTCTCAGGCCGTGCTCAATGTAACCCACCACCTCATGTAGCGCACTCTCAACAGATTTACCCTTAAGGAAGGCATATTGAGCATTGCTAATGAGGTGGGTATCACTATTACTCAGATGGAGATCTATCAGTCTCTCGAGAGTCTCCAATAAGAATGAAGACAGACGAATAGGCCTGAAATCTCTCGGCTTCGAGTGGCCTGTCCTACCAGCCTTTGGTATAAAAATTACCCTGACCCCTCTCCAACCCCTAGGGAGACACCTACTGCGGCATTTCCTAAATATATTCACCAGCAGAAATAATGCGTCGTCCGGGATATTGCAGAGCATGGCCGGAAAAATACCGTCCGGATCCGGTGATTTATATGGGTCGAAGGGTCTATGAGTAAGGTTAGGGGTCTCAGAACTAGACTCAGTCCATGAGCCGTCATTCCTTTGGACATACCCCAGGGTACTAGGATCCTTGGATAAAATCCGTCGGAATCTAGACAACTCGTTGACATTATCAATGAATTCACAGAACTGCCTATATGAAAGCCGCTTTGCCCTTTTTAGATCCGCCTTATACTTATTGAAATGCACCCTATGGGTGTTCCAATCACCCGGTGCTCCCGTGAGCTTGTCCCTGTTAAACAGCCTCCTACCCGGAAAAGTAACTGGGCAAGACAGCTCATATCTCTCTCTTAGCAGATGAGTAAATCTGTTCACATCACCTTCCACATCAGTTGACAGCAAGTTACGAAGGGCCCATTGCGCCAACCCACAGCGGACCCTTTCATTAAAGAAGTCCCAATTCGTCCTCGGGTTTCTAAACGGATTAACCCTAGACAGGTCAAAATTCAGTGTAAAGGTCATACGGCTTTAGTCTGAAAAAGTACAATCCGTTGCTTTTGATAATATCAGCGCTCCCCCATTGGTTATAATGTGCATTTGCATCACACCCCAAAACCAGGTTGGCACCTCTCCTTCTTGCATACGCCACCAATTCTTCCACCTCTGCGCCAGGTGGATCTATTGCCTCGTACGGCATATACACCATAGCCAGTGTAAGAGTACGCTTACCTTTGGCTTCTCTATTAACGACGGTCAATTCATCGCACCTGGAAGAATGAGATGAGAAAATTCAATTCATTCCTCGCTCGTATACACGTTCTTATTTTGTCCTCTGTGGACGGGACAAACAGAGTGTATCCCGTAACCTTTAAACCGCTAACCTTATTCTTATTTATCTAAGGCTCTTGGATAAGGGCTACGTCCGTCCGAGTGTTTGTGAGGACAGTTGCTAATTCGGCTGAAGCTGCTTCACAATGGTGCAGGTTTATTTTCACCACTAACAGCTTCTTTGGTCCTGTCTTGTTTCGGATACCGGAGCCTGACACCCAATCTCGTTTAAGAATTTCATGGACTCCCGCCCACGGTGAACCGGAAGTCCTTTCCACAAACCAGTGAGGTCACAAGCCTCCATTGGTTGGTAAGGAGCCTTTCGTTCTGTTTGTCCATTACTGCCAGTATGGTTTCCATCGCGCGTACGGGTGGTGGAATCCATACTGTCACAATGGACCTGAGTGGCAGTTCGGAGGCTTGTATGACTTCAAGCTTTGCCTCTGGGTTAAAATCACTGCACTTGCCAATTATATGGTAGATAAAAGTATGGTAGTACTATAAAAAGTGTATTTACTTACAAGGTGGTGTCAATAAACAGCTGACTGTTATTGATTTGCCTGTTTTTGTTTTGTTTTGATATTGAGGCCACCTTGCTAAGTTATATACAAGGGAAACTTATACCCTTTGAACACTTACATACATTTCGGAGGAACGCATGGAAGATGTTGAAAATATGAAACATGCATTCACACTTGAAACATCTAAAGCTGTCTGTACACGATCAAGCATATCACATCAAGCGCTTTGCTAGTATTAGTGAAAATGTGTTTGGATGTCTGACACCGACGATGCTGGATGGAAAATCAAAAAAAATTAGATATTACGGCGAATATTACGATATCTCACGTACACAAGTGAATTCGCCTGCATGACAAGCATTTTGACCTTGTACATACCCCTTACTGGGCATTTACACATGAAAGTAGTTTCTTGAAAGTCGCAATACACTCACACTTTTTCACTAACACATTTACATTTTTAACCTTTCATTCCAACTTTCAGCTAGCTTTCAATGAAAATTTCAAGAAAGCGATTTCATGAAAGTAAATGACAATAACTAAGCAGTGTTACCAGTTGAAATTTTTTTTTTTTTCGTATATATAAAGAATTTTAATATATTTTTTCAACTAAATATTAGGAACACAATGATTCTAATTAAAATTTATAAATATAATGAAAACTAATAAAAATAAATATTATTTTGAACGAATGCTTAAAGTTCGGCGTGAATAATTGGCTCGGCAACTCTTAAGCTTGAAATAAGCAAAACTATAAGAGAAGAAGAAGATAAATTTTTGGTAGAAGATTGCCCTTTGACGGCATTTTGAAAATGAAATTTCACTTTCATGAAAATTTTCATGAAATTTTATTATTTTTTTTAGAAATTTGTGGTGATAATACGTATACAGAAATTTCATGAAAGTACTTTCATGTGTAAATGCAGAGTTAATATCTATCAGAAATGTCACCATTTCTGAAAAAAACCTTTTTTTTTTAAATACTATTTTTTTTTACAAAACTGACAACATTTTTAAAGAAAACATTAAAATGTATTTGGAATTTATTTTGTTATATAATATTAAAAAAATTAAACAAAAAAAAAAAGTTGCAAAAAAGGAAAAACTTGACAAATGGTAACGCTGTTTTAAAAACAAACGCCATTTTGTCATTGATGCCACAATAATAATATAATTTATTGCCACTTTTCTAGTGATAACACTAAAATAAACAAAGGATGTACCAGAGAACTGCAACGAGCACCCGTTTTTATGATTTATGATACTCGCCATAAAACGAGTTGCGGTGTAGTTAATACAGCCTATTGCTTTTGTATGTGCTCGCCAGGCTCGTAAGAAATTGTGTTTGCAACATACGAGCCTTTAGCAAACGCAATGAAATTTATATGAGTTCTGTTTTGTAGCATTCGTACTTCTGATAAACAACACAAGAAATGTTTGTGTAGGAATTGGAAAACACACTTGTACGTTATTAAGGCTAGTTTACACGGTAATACAATGTATTACGACATGTGGAAAAATAATGTAGAATGAGAAAAATCTTATCACGTAAAAGCAAACTGCATTGAGCAAGAGAGAATACGGATACAAAATTTGACAAGCGGTCGGTAAATGTTCATTTTCTAAACCATTTTAGAAACTTATGTATTCTCATCACACCAGAGGCGCATTTTAACAGAATATATTGAAGGTGGTAACATTTTTATAAAATTACAAAAGCAAGCAGAATCAACTCAGGAAATGTTCATGTTGTTTTTGTAAATATTGTAAAACTGCAACCATCTGCTTTTTTGTTATTAACTCACTGCTTTTATTTTACTTAAACCATCCGTGTAAACATGAAAAATACTTACCAACAGATTTTTATTTTTAACACGGAGAGAATTTCATAATATTTTGATTCCACAAAGTCGTAATACATTGTATTACCATGTAAACTAGCCTTTAAACCATCCGTGTAAACATGAAAAATACTTACCAACAGATTTTTATTTTTTTATTTTAAACACGGAGAGAATTTCATAATATTTTGATTCCACAAAGTCGTAATACATTGTATTACCGTGTAAACTAGCCTTTACCTAGAGCAGCGGTGGGCGCTGGTTACTCGCAGCATTCGTCATTCGTAGTAATCAGTGTTGCCACCTTAGGTGTAATTACACATATCATGTGTAATCTTTTTTGTCATGTGTAGCCCATGTGTAATTGACTACATGTGTTATTCATGTGTAATTTACAATTTAAACGTTTTATAACACTTTATTTATTAATTTTTTAAACATTTTCCAGCACTTGCGGTTAAAAATGTATACGTCCTTTTCTATCACATAAGAATTTTTATTATGACCAAGGCGAATTAACTACAGGTGGTGTCGAAACGGCATCTGATTTTGACAGTTCGAGTTCATTTGCTTTGATTTGTTAGTGTTTTGCTAATAATGGTTGACATTTCGAGCTAATGGCACTAACAATGCAATGCAAAACACCCTGTGTTGTTTCTGTTGTTTTTTAACACCACCTGTAGTTAAATTCGCCTTGATTATGACTAAAAAAATATTTTGCAAACTTGCACCACAAAGAAGAATAACGGACTTATTAAATTCGTTTGTTTTTTATGTTTTTTTTTTACAAGAAGTAAAATGGTGTTAATATTCTTGGTAAAACTTGAAAATTTAATTCAAATCGAGTTTAATCTAATACTCATAGATTCTTGAATAACTGGTAAATTGTATAAAAAAAATCTTTACATTCATCGTACAAATCATTTATTTTCTTTTGTAGATACATATGTCTGAAAAGAACTTATTTAGATTTCAAAGTGAATGGCTGCGATTGAATGATTTCAAAAGTTGGCTTATCAAAATAAATGACAATGGAAAAGCTGCTGCATTCTGTAAGCTGTGTAATAAAAAACTTAAGTGCCATAAGCCAGTTCTTTCAAGACACATGCTAACAAATTCCCACCAAACTGCCGCTTCTGCTATTAAATCCACAACCAACATTAGCAAAGCCTTACAGAATTCTACATCAAAGAATGGAAGCGTTAAGAGAGCTGAACTAAAAATGGTTGGAACATTAACTACTAACCATTTGGCATTTAGATTAGTAGACGATCTAATTCCAGTATTAAAGTCATGTTTGCCAGACTCCGACATACTTAAAGGTGTAAACCTTCATAGAACAAAAGCCACAGCTTTGGTGAAAAATGTTTTAGGCCCAAGTTTTTTTGAGGAGCTTTATAATAAATTGCAGAAAACCGTATTTTCCATAATAATAGATGAAACAACAGATGTTAGCACAACGAAGCAGATTGCTTTTACCACAATTTATTATAACGACGAAACATCCCGGATACATTACTCTTTTTTTGATTTCAAAGAGAGTGGATCACCGACTGCAAAAGAAATGTTTGAGCTTCTAAAAAGCACAATTATAGAAAAAGGAATTCCTTTTAAAAATCTAGTTGGATTTGCATCAGATACACCTAATGTCATGTTTGGAAAGTATAATTCAGTAGCTAAGTTGTTGTTAGACGAAAAGCCAGATGTTGTTTTGATAAAATGCTCATGCCACTTAATACATTTGGTAGCGTCGAAAGCCTGTCTAAAACTGCCAACATATTTGGAAGATTCCGGCAGAAAAAACTTAAGGAATTTCAAGAATATTTCGAAACTGGTGTTCATAAAATATTGTCCCCTGTCATTACCAGATGGCTCTCATTACATTCATGTGTTAATCGTGCGTTAGAACAATATGAAACTTTAAGAAGATTTTTAAGGCTAGAAGTTTTTGAAGATCCCTCCAAGACTACTGAATCAATGCTGCATGCATTTGATGATGGAAGAACCAAAATTTATTTCGAATTTTTATCGTACGCCTTAGATATTTTAACTTCGTTTAATACTCTTTTTCAATCAGAAAAGCCAGTATTGTATAAAATGAAATCCGAAATAATGCAAATAATGAAAACTTTTTATTCAAATTACATAAAATTGGATGTTTTGAAATCCCAACGCCTATGGGAAATCAACCAATCAGATAGTAATGTATATGTTAACGATATATATGATACATACATTGGTGTTGCTGCTCATGAATCTTTGATGCAAATCTCGAACTCTGAAAAACAAATTATACTTCAAGATTGTCGGGAGTTTTATATCGAGACAATTCGTCAAATAAAGACAAGATTTGATTTTAGTGATGATATTTATACAATTGTGGACATCGTTGATCCAAAAATTGCTCAATCTTTTCAACCTAAATCATTGTATTTGTTTAAAAAAAAGATTTCCATCCTTAAATATCGATTTGCAAGACCTTGATAACGAGTGGCGGCAACATGGACTCTTAGATTTTGATAAATTTGAGCTTCATAGTAATTTGGAACCAGAAGATTATTGGAAAAAGGTTTTTGAAATAAAAAATTCCTTGGGAGACAGATTATTCCCCACTTTGCAAATAGTTATTAACTATATTTTTATTTTACCCTTTTCAAACGCTGCTGCGGAAAGAATATTTAGCAATTTAAACAATTGTTAGACAGATTTAAGAAATAAACTGTCATCTGATACCATTTCATCGATTTTATTTACTAAAGAAGAAATACATAGACATGGTGGACCATATCTTGAACCTACTCAAAAAATGATAAGCAAAAAGTGGAAGCTTTAAAAATCTGGAAAAATCAACAAAATTTGATCTCAATATTAACTTGATGTATATACAATGTTTATTTTTTTGTTATAAATTACTATATAAAGTAGTATTCATTTTTAGTTTGTTTTTAACTGTTATTTTTATGAAATAAAAAGCGATGAATCGTTAATTTTTTGAAAACAAAAACACTAAATCGTTAGTTTTTAAATATTATTAATTCCAAAAAAAAAAACACGTTATTTTGCAAAAAAAAAGAAAGCATGTGTAATTTGTAATTTCATGTGTAATTTTGGCCTGATCCATGTGTAATTTACCATTGCTTTGGTGGCAACACTGGTAGTAATACTTAAAGCAGCGTTGCCAGATGGTTTAGGAAAAAATCAATGATCGTATATTTAAGTAAACATGTAGGGCTAAAATCATTATGAAATAAAGTGAATTTAAAAGTTATTATGTATAAGAAAAATTTTTGTGGAAAATTTTAATTAAAATATACAACGAATGCGACAGGCATTTTTATAACTGTAAAACTCTTTTTTTATTTTTTTGGTCGTGTGAGTACACATCCTTTTTATTAACAAGGAGCGTGGGGCCTGACCGGATGTGTACTCACACGACAAAAAAAAAAAAAAAAAAAAGAGTTTTACAGTTAATGAAATGTACTTTATTAAACTGCTGCTAGAATTGAATTAAAACTTATTCCTAACTTAATTTATTATTACACTTTTATTTCTGTGGGAAAATGCTTATTAGTGCAAGTCGCATTGCAACACCCGCAGACTTTAATTAATGCTGAGTTGCAATGTGATTTCACAACAATTATTATTGAACTTAAATTAGGTGTTAGTAAAGGCGGATGATGTTACAACGCGCATACATAAAATATGATGAGTTGTAGTATGGTTTCGCAACAAGTGTTCTTAACCCATTAACTAAGGTGTTAACTCCCCCCTGTTTAAAAATTAGCGTACCGCTGGTCCGACAGATTATTTAATGTCGTTTACAGGTGAATTAAGGGTTGGTAGCTTTGATGGTCTAAATATTTTTTTTCATAAAACAACTACGATGCTTGCAATAATTGCTACTAAAAGATAACCCATTAGTTGAGACCAAAGGGAGAGGTTCAGGTGTTTAATGTGTCCTATATTTTTTTTCCTGAAGTTCATGCAAGAGATTAAGGTCGAGTTTTCGCTCCTTTTCGTAAATATTGGATAATAAAGGGGGAAGATGTTGTAGGTTCGTCATTCTTTCATTTATGTATATCCTGTACGCGACTCTTATTGTTTCATTAAAAAATTTAATTAAATATGTACCATCTAGGTTTCTATTATTTTGTTGTGAAGAAATTACCCCCTTGAAATTTGTTACAAAAATTGAATCATCTCCTAGCTTTACAGTCCCCTTATTGGACAAGAATGTGCAATTTGCGTTAATGCCCTTTAGGATTTTTAACAGGCATTCGTCTTCGCCGAGTTTCTTCAATTGGTTAGGACTGCAGACAGTTATATAACCCATTGATGTGCAGCTATCCTTGATACCATAAGCATCCTCATGATTGAGAAGTACTGCGCTATATCTTAGGTCAAGTTGTCGGTTTTCTGTTATGGCTGCTCTTGCTATTATTTTCTCGAATTTTTTTTGGGTTTACTTTAGGTATTGATAAAATGTACAGCAATGATGTACCGTTTGAAAATATACTTGGTTTCCCGTACTCGACAGCTTCGATTTCGTTTTTATATGGTAGTGAGTCCACTTCAGACACTATACTACCTCTTCAATATAATTTTTTATCATGAGTAGTTGGTTCAAGGACTCCTTTGTAATTTCCTCCAACTCGGATTTGGAAATTTCATTAGTGAAGTTATTAATCAAATAATTCATTTGTTTCACTACTTCGTTTGTCGTTTCGAACCGCCGCACAGAGGGGTATTTGTCCAATTTAAGCGGCCAAAATTCGAATTTTCAAAACTCACTTTTTCTTTAACTACCCACCGTAGGGTGAAGAGAATAGAATGGTGGACTAGATCCCGTTATTTTTTAATTCCTTTTTGCTTTCGTTCGCTCTCGCCACGCAGTCAAAGTTTCGTGTTGCTAATTGGGCATATGCTTTTTTGCTGTGTTTGAGACAAGTCAACGTGAAAAAACTTGAGTAAAAGCGTGTTTTCAGTTTATGAATTTTATTAAAATGGATAATTGTAATGCAGGTAAATATGATATAATTCACATAGTTTAATAGGAATATAATATATTCTGGTACCGGCAGAGCTACACTGAAAATGATGGTATTTTTGTTAATTTTAATTGATTAAAAAAATTAACTATAGTCATAAAGTTGTATAACACCACTTAACGGAACTGAGATTCTCGCTCGGGTGTGTTAATTGATATTTCATGGTTTGGAAAAAGAAAAAATTGGCTGCGGATATGTGCGGATGACTATTTTATGGCCCTTTGAAGTATGCTACTGCTGAAAAATGTACCAAAAATTCTGATGCTTTACTGTACATGCTACTTTATTGCACACTTCTTTTACACATTTCATTTTAAAATTTAGCGTTCAATATAAATTACTGCTTACTATGGTCGATGCTAAAGTATGCAACGCTGTGACTAATACCAGCTCCACCGTGAAGTGCTATATTTGCAACAAAACTTCCAAACATTTTAATGATTTGAATAAAACTGGAGTAATCAATGAAAGCTCGCTCACATTCGGACTTTCGACTCTCCACGATTACTTGAATATCGGAAACTCGGATACGATTACTTGAAGGTATTTTACATATGTCCTACAAACTACCTCTTAAAAAATGGCAAGCAAGAACAGAAAATGATAAAGATATAGTAAAAACCCGAAAAATAAAAATCCAGCAAGAAATCAAAAGCAAAATAGGCCTGATTGTGGATGTTCCTAAACCTGGTTTCGGAAACAGTAATGACGGTAACACAAGCAGACGCTTTTTTTCCGATCCTAATTTGGCAGCAGAAATTACAGGAGTTGATCGAGACTTAATTTTTCGCTTGAAAGTTGTATTGGAAGTAATATCCAGTTGCCATAAAATAGACACTGAAAAGTTTCACACCTATGCAACAGATACAGCGAAGATGTATGTTAAGTTGTACTCCTGGTACCCAATGTCTCCAACAATGCACAAGATACTTGTTCATGGCCGAATTGTTATCGAAAGCGCTTTGTTGCCTATAGGACAGCTATCGGAAGAAGCAGCAGAAGCAAGAAATAAGCACTTTCGGCAATATGGTGAAAACTACGCCTGAAACATTTCAAGAGAGTCCTGCAATAGAGATATAATTAATAGATTATTGCTAACTTCAGATCCTCTGTTAACGGGACTAAGACCAAAGCCGAAAAAAACACAAAATCCTTTCTCAAAGGAATGCTTAGAAATGCTTGTCCCAACCGAAGACAACGAAGACAACATGTATGAATTAAATAAAGAAGATATTTTCAGCTCAGGCAATGAAGAAATGGCCGATTGATTTTATACTTATATTTAAGAAATGCCTTAAATTTCAAACTGATATATCACATTTTTATCTTTTCAATAAAAACAGAATTATTTGTTAACTTTTCATACTGCACGACTTAGAATTTCTTTAAAAAGTATCCTCTTTTAATTGGTTTGGGGAAACACCCTCTTAATACCCTACGTCTTTTTGCTTGTTTATATAAATTTACAATTTTAAATGCCACAACATGTCTTTTCTAAATATTTTGCATACAAAATTCAATCAAAATAATTTTGGCCGCCTAGATTGGCCAAATACCCCTCTGTGCGCCGATTGTTGTTTATGACGTATTGCTGCTCATTATAGGAGACGAGCTTTTCTTGACTTCCCAAAACTTGACACCAATCAGCTGCATCTGGATTTCCTGCAATCCATTTATGATACTTCCTCCCCTTATCTGTATAAAACGTTAAACGATTATCAACGGAAACTTTGTGCTGTTTATATATTGGTTTATGCTTTGGTTTAATTTGGTTGTCCCTAACAAATACTTCCTGGTTTTCTTCCAACCTTCTTGGAACTGACCTCTTTTTGTTCAGTCTATCATTAGTGGACCTTTGATTACTCTCAATGAGCCCACGAATATCTTGATTTACCTGGTCACGGAAATTAGCTAACTGTTGATAATTTAATCTTTCGGCTCTATTAAAAAATATGTCCGACGGTTTCTTTTTTATTACCGAGTGTACCGAGTTGTTGTAACGATCTATCAGCGAGGTTAAACAAGTCCTTAGGGCTGAGATTTTTCATTTCCCTAGATACGCAACGATATATTTCTATTAACGTTGAGTGAAATCTATCAACCTGGCCGTTAACTTCACTTTTCTAAGTGTGAGTAAAAAAATATTCGATATTTAGAGATCTAATAAAGTATAGTAGGTGTCAAGAAGCCCCTTCCGTTATCCGATACTATTATACGTGGTACCGTAAAGTAATGCAGAACTTTGGCTAATTTGCTCCTCAGGTGGATAGCAGAGCGATTCTTAATACAGAAGAGTTTAGCGAACTTTGAAAACTTATCGATACAGCTTATAAACTTGAACCCCTGAATCGCGAAAATATCGATATGCAGAATTTCACAGGGGTACGTAGGGACAGGTGTTGGCTGTATCTTGGGCTTAGTGGGGTGTCTTTCGTATTTATTGAGTTTGCATATTTTACAGTTTTTAGTGAAAGTCCGAATAATACTTCTCATGCGGGGAAAATAATAGTTTTCTAATACAGTGGAGGCTCGATAAAGTTAAGTAGTTTGTTTTGGGGGTGATGAACTTTTCCGAAATCTTAACTTTTTCGTGGTATGAAAAATGCAGGTGGGTTTATGTGTATTTATACATTGTTTATTTATTTTATGTAAATATGTACATATTTATTATTTCTTAAACATGAAAAATAATTGTACGCATATTACACATTACGATTATTTGGTATTAGCCAGAACGCCTTCATCTATTTTTTTTATATCTTGCATTTTTGCACAACCAACTGATTTGAGCAAACACATTATTATTAGATTAGGTTTGTTCATAAAATTAAATATGTATTGAGAATTGAAATATAAGAAGTTAAAATGATTTTAGAAACAGAAAAACAAAATTTAAAAATAAAATTGTCTCTAAAAAGTTGAGAAGCACTTAACTTTTTAGAATAACGTGTCGTGAATGAAAGCTGCTTAACTTTTCCATATACTTAACATTTTTATGACTTAACTTTTTCGAGCCTCCACTGTATTTGCAAGCTGTTTTCCCTATCATTCCGATGAGCTCGCCTATGCCCGCTCTCTATAATTTCGCACGTTCTCTCTGGATTAGTAACCTCTTCTAGTCTTTGGGTGATTCTTATTTCATATGAAATAAAGTGAGCTAAGTATACGTCATTAACTACTTGAATAAAACCTTCGGGAATTTTAATACCGTTAATACAATTGGGATTAAGACATCTTTTCAAAGTTTCCGTTAAGGATTCTAAGGTAATTTGGTCGAGAGTAGCATGAAGCCTAGTAACCCCTGGGTGAGGTTGTACACTACTGTGTAATTCCTTACCCTGTCGTATTATTATCTGATTTTTGAAAACAGTTAGTGGGGCTTCTACATGGTCGATTAAATCACTGGAGTCTTGCTAAGCGCTATGAACTGTTTCGGCGCACTGCTCTTCCGCTTTATCAGCAGTTATGGTTTTAGAATTTCCTTCCGAAGCTGTGTCTGTCTCCACATCACTCCACAAGGTTCGATTCAAGTCGGGACAGTGCGTCAGCTACGACGTTTGACTTACCAGGTTTGTACACGAGTTCGTAGTTTTACTCCTCGATCCTGGCCTTCCACCTTTTCAATGTTGCGTTGTGATTCTGATTTCCCAGAGCATAGGTTAGAGGTTGGTGGACGGTAAAAATCCTTACCTTTTTAGCTCCATAGAGATAAGATCGTCGATTATCTAGGGCCAAAACGATAGCCAACATTTCCTTCTCATTGGTCGCGTAATTCTCTTCCGTTTTTTTTTAACGATCGAGAAATAAAGGCTATGGGTTTGTCTGATACTATGAAGTTTTTCGACAAAACCGCTCCAATGGCATAGTTAGAAGCGTCGGTAGTCAAGTTAAAAGGTTGGTCAAAATCTGGGAACGCCAATACCTCAGATGACATCAATAAGATTTTCAATTCATTGAAAGCCTTTTGTGCCTCGTCTGTTAGTGTAACCGGCACCTTTCTAGATGAGTTTGCTTTAACCTGGGCATTTTCTCCTCTAGTAAGATTGGTTAAAGGTTTGGCAACTTTAGCATAATCTCTGATAAACTTCCTATAATAGGATGTAATACCGAGAAAACTTTTTAAGTCTTTGTGTGTTATAATATAACCTAAAAATGACACCTGTGTTTGGAGGAACTGCGTTTTTTTCTAGATTTACCTTAAGGCCAGATGCCACAAGTTTCTTAAATAAAGCTTCAACATTTTTCAAATGGTCGTCAATATCACGCCCGTAGACAATAATATCGTCGATATACACATAGCATATTTTGCCGATGTATTCTTTTAATACGTCATCAATCATCCTTTGAAAAATTGATGGGGCATTTTTCAGTCCAAATGACGCAAGAATTCAAACTTCCCATTTAGATAGAAAACGCAGTCTGGTGTATATCGGAATCTATCATCGGAATTTGGTGGAAGCCCGATGTTAAATCTAGCGTGAAATATTTAGCCTCGCCAAGGCTTGCTAATGTTGAATTAATATCAGGTATCGGATATGTGTCGGAAATAGTTACAGAATTTAATCTTTTAAAGTCAATCACCATTCTATATTGTTTCTCTCCGTTTGGTTTGGGTTGCTTGGGGACCACCCATATTGGAGAATTATAAGGACTGTTGGAAGGTCTTATTATATTCTGATTTAATAATTCTGTGATTTGTTCCTCCACAGCAAAGCGCATATTTGCTAGATAGGGATAACTTTTGCTATAAATAGGATCGTCAGCGCTCGTTCTGATTTCAGCTCTAATAGTGGTGGTGATCATTTCTCCGGCTTCAAGGGGACCAAATAAAGGGCTGTATTTATTAGTTAAGGTTTACAATTTATGAGACACCTCTTTTGGAAAGTTCTGTGATAAGAAATTTACCTCTTGAGAGAATTTTTCCCTTAAAGCGAGGACTACGCCTGTGTTTAAGGTTAGAGTATTATTCTCCCTATTAATAATGGCGCCTAGCGACTTGAGAGTATCGTCACCTATTAAACCATCAGATGAACTTAACCCGGGAAGTATGTAAAACGTTGCAATATTTTCTATTCCCACTGATTCGAAATTTTACCTTGTACCTTCTGATATATTTTAATTAAGTTGGGTGCCTGATTTACACAAATGGGAACCAGCGAAATTTTTATTCGCTCCAGTATCTATTAGAAACTTTAGTGGCACCTCGTGCTTAGTTGTTATTTTTAGGTGAGGAACGCTGGAAAGGAGGCCCCCCTCATAAAATTTACTTCTGGAGAGATTTCATCGTTGTCCTGTATTTCATTACACTCATAACCTGTATATTCGGAAGGAATGTGGTGTTCCACGTAGGTATTAAACAGCCTTTGCTGTTTGAAAGGGTTTCTGAAATTATCTGAACTGAAATCCTGTAGGTCTGTTAATGTAATTTACTACTCGTGATTGCATAGACCTATCGACTTCCATTTTTTCAGCCGGCCTTGGTCCTTGTGGCCTTGGCGGCAATGATTTATACCCGGCGGGTTTGATTGTTGGAATTAAAGGTATTAAACTTTCGTGGGATACTGCGAAACGGACGAGGTGGTAACCGAGGGCATTAAATTTGGAGGGACAGTAATTTGATTTGGGACAACCGGGTGAATGTTAGTGTTCCTTAGAGTTAGATTTTGAATCTCTAGGCACATAGCGTAAGCTTCCGGCAGAGTGTTGGGTCTTTGGACAATTAAAAGTTTGGAGAGTTTACCATTTAAACCACGTATAAAGACAAGCCCTATTCCTATAAGTTTCCACCAACGCATCAATAGTTTTCCTAGAATAGTTTTCAGTTTTTATTTTATTTATAATCAAGGAGAATTGATGGTTTACAGATGCGTAGAACTCATCAACTTTTAGGTTTTTTTGGTGCTCGAGGGTCCTGACGTCCCTTTTATCTGCATAATGCAGCGGGATACACTCCTTAATTTTGACCCAATCCGGATCAAATACGTTGTAAAAGACGAGAGCTGCATCAGCGCTTTCTCTTACTTTTTGTCTGATGCTCTGTAATATTACTCTGTATATCGGTTTTGAACGAACTATTTCATAGTCGTCCAAAATGGACTCTACACTGTGTAGCCAGGACACGTACTGTGTTGGATTACCATCGAATGGTTGAAGTTCTTTCACCCGGTCTGGGAGTTGAGATAAATCTTTTAACTCCATTTCAGTACGAGGAGCGGCGAGGTGGTGTTTGAAGAGATTCGAGTGAGGGTGGTGGACTCTCAATACTCCTAATTCTATTTTCTAGAGCCTTTACCTGGTTTAGCGCCGAGTTAAGGGCTCCAATCATTTCGAGCACTTGTGTCTGTAGCGCCTCCATTCTTGCACTTCCTAAATAAATAAAATTTCACTTACTAAAAACTGATAGTAATAAAATTGGAAAAAAGGTGATTCTTCTCTTTTTTTAATGTATTTTAATAGTAAGGGAGGAAGGGTATCCGAGCACTTACCTGGTCAATCCAATTCTAGGCTTACAAAAATATTTTCGGTTTTACAATTTAATATTAAATTTAATTTACGTACAGGATTCCCGCGATGTACATCTGCTTGTTGTTCCTAAAATGGAAACTTTAACTAGAATTTCGTTTCTACTTTTACTTTTATTTTAACTTGGCTCGCGATGTTTATAAAATTAATTTTAATAAGAATGGAACACTGTGTTTTGCACATAAATTTAATATAAATTATTTTTTATAAGTATTTGCTACCACTTAAATTTATTTCAAAATCTTTACACTTTCCACTTAACTTTTTAAACCTTCATTTAGATTCTAGTTAGCTGTTGTGCTACCATGAATTTTATTTGTTGTTTCCTTCTCATTTTTCATCTTTTATTAATATATTTTCCTTATTTTATTTTACATTTTGATCTCTTGGAGATTCTATTTATCATTCTTATATCTATTTCATTTTTGTCTTAAGAATAAGATTTATTTATTTTTCGTTTTTTATCTTTACACTTATTATATATTTTTAATTTTTTATTTTTTTTAAGTTACTACGCTCTTAAAATATAATTTATTTATCATATTTTATTTCCTCCACATTTTTTATTTTATTTAAGTTATTGTGCTCATAAAAAATTTTATTTATTATTTTTTTCTAAAAAATTCTTTGGATGAAGGATCGTGTCCTTTTTCGAAGGCTACTGCCATCGTACTAAGGCACGATTTTTCTCACTCTGCCAACCCTCCCACTGTGACCTTTCATTACCAGGCCAGAGTAAGGCTTATCTCCCATTAGGTGGTGTAGGTTCTTATGTTGACTACAACTTACAGGGGAAGCCCTACTTAGCCTTCTGTAATGAAACGGTGTCGCAAAGGAGTGTTGTGCGTTTTTCCAAAAGGCAAGTTACTTTATTGTCTTGTGACAAATACAAAATTTTTCATACTGGTGTGCTCGATATTATTTCATTATTGTTTGGTTATAGCCATGGGGGGAGGATCGTGAGTTACATATAGGAATACTTCTCCTGACAAAATAGACAATTTTTTAGAATTAAAAAGTAAAAAATAACAAAATGTAAAATTGATGCGTTAACAAATTTTGAGTAAGTAAATTTCCATTTCCGTTCTCATGAACAATTTTAAATAAATTTAATAAGAAATGCAAAATTGACAATTTTGCACTTAACAAATTTTAAATAAATAAATTTCCGTTCCCATAAATAATTTTCCATAAATTTGATAAGAATTGCTAAATGAAATAAAAATGCTAATTTGACAAGTTTTACCAAAATCATGTTAACGCAACAATTAATAAAGTATAATGTTAAACATAAAGTGAGTTGTAAAGTCAGTCTTGTTGTGACACTGGTTAACGTTAAATTAATAAAAGCAAAAGTAATTAAAACAAAAAAAGAATAAAATTGTGTTTTTTTTTAATTCACTCCTTAAATAAATACATAAGTGGCGCAGTCGGTAGGATCCAAAGTCAAGGGACAGGATCCAGTGTTCGAACCAACGATAAATCAATAATTAAATAAAAGGATATCTTGCGAATCCTTCGGAAAAAAAAATTTCCTTATAAACTTTTAACAAAATTAACTCAGTGAACATTAAAAGTAGTGGTCACAGTTAATAAAAGTGAAAATAAAATAAAATCTTAATTCATTGAACATTACAAAATAGTGGACGCAATTAAGTAAAAATAAAATCAAATCTTAATTCAGTGAACATTACAAAATAGTGGACGCAATTAAGTAAAAATAAAATCAAATCTTAATTCAGTGGACATTACAAAATAGTGGACGCAATTAAGTAAAAATAAAATTAAATCTTAATTCAGTGAACATTACAAAATAGTGGACGCAATTAAGTAAAAGTAAAAATAAAATCAAATCTTAATGCAGTGAACAATTAACATATTAGACACCATTAATTAAAAGAAAAAGTGTGTACATTTTTTAATTGCATTGCTCGTAACCAGAAAAATTTCGTGGCTAACCAAGTTACGTAACAGAGCCCATCATTTTGATCAACAAAGACCAAGAATGGAGGAGCAATTACAAATAAATCTAGCAGAGGAAGTGACCCGAAAGGATCAACAACTTGAACGTTTAAGGCAAGCTTACACGGAATTGCAACAACAGACTCAGCAACAACAACAACAACTCCAACAGTTACAACAACAACAAAACCCACCTTTACGCAACAGTTCCAGAGAAAACGTACTCCAGACTATCAATCATTTACCAGTATTTACGGGAACTGGTGACGTAACGGTAAACAGTTTTTTCTGCAGCTCCGAATATTTGTTATCAACCATACTGGAAGACAACTTACGAAGAGAAGCAGTGAAGCTGATTTTCTATAAAACTATACAGGGACAAGCGAAAGATGCAGTAATAAATATCCCAGAACCCGACAACTGGACATTGATTAAAGAAACCCTAAAGTTACGGTACAGGCCTAATGTGGAGCCTCACCAAATATATAAGATGTTATCAAATTTAAGAGTAAATACGGTAAGCGAACTTATAACTGAAATTCAAAATATTAAATACAAAGCGGACGAATTGACAGTATATTACCACAATGACCACTACATTGACTTATCAAACGTAGATAGTATTTTAGTCAATACCGTAAAAGAAATGACGCAGGGCATATTATTGGACAAAATATACAACGAAAGAAACATAAATGACATACTCAAAATACTAACCAGAAGACGATTTGAAGACAGCTGTATCAGGGAGGAATATAAAAAATTAAGACAAATAAGTTCAATAACACAAATTCAAATCGAAATACAAATTATAAAACACAAGGAAATTTCAATGATAACTATTATCATAATTACAACCCTAGCTACAATCGTAATTATAACCCTAATTTTAAGAATAATCAAATAAATAACTCAGGCCGATATAGAGTACAAAATAATGCAGAACAATATAGGGCCCAAAACAATTCAGGTAATTTCCAACCGTTCCCACAGCCAGGAAACCCTAGGAATTTCGTAAACCAAAATCGCTTTACGCAACCTAGGCAAGGGCAAGGAGAACCTATGGAAATAGATAATATACAAGTAAATAACGTTCACGGATTTTCGCAACAGGTAGGAAACCCTAAGCAATATTGCAGTCCAAATTACTGTAAACAATTTAGGCAAGACCAGCGAATGTTAGTGGATAATAAGGACACAACAAGTAATTATAGTCAGACAGTCCAAGTTGAAGAACAAGAAATGAAATCAAATCCAGATAATAGACATGCGTTTTTTCAGAGACCGCCTCCGACTATTTACCCATCATAAACATAAAAATAAAAGAAAAAAATTACAAAGCACTAATAGATACAGGAGCGACTATTAGCCTAGTAGATAATAACAATAAGGACTTCCAAAAAAATTTATTAATAAAACCAATTCACTATAGCACCATAAATAAGAAGGATATAAGGAAAATGCTGAAAAAGAAGCAGGAGAAGTAGAAGCCAGTTTTCACGAAGATCCAAATAAAGAAAAAAATTTTAAAATAAATAATATAGAAGAAGATGATGTATCGATGCTGACAGTTCACTCAGCCGAAGAAAATTTGATGGATCATTTCTATATTAAAGAGGAAATAGTTAACAAGTATAAAACTCAAATTATCTTAACTAACAATAAAATAGAAGAAATGAAAATTATAAATGGTAAAAGAATTATTTTTGTGGCAGAGTCAGACTTTAACGACCTAGGAAATATTTTCAGAAGATATATTACTAAAGGAAAAATAGGCATATTTTCCGAATTATCCGAACATAGCTACAATATTATTCAAGAAAAATTAATAGAAATGTACTCAAATGACAAGCAAATAGAATTCATCAAATGTACTATGAGAGCCCAGGATATAGAAACAGAAATAGAAGCAGTCAAACAAATTTCTTTTTATCATGTAAGAGAAAGTATACACTCCGGCATACAGGAAACATATAACCAAATCAAATACAAAATTTATTATAAAAAATTATTAGAATTAATACAGATGGTAATTAACCAATGCGACCTTTGTAAGGAAGTTAAATACGACAGAAATCCTATTAAACAAAAATTTAAATTCACAGAAACACCAACAAACAAAAATCAAGTTATACATATAGATACATATGTGATGAAGGGTTTTAGATTTCTAACCGTGATTGATAAATTTTCAAAATTTGGGACAGCATATCATTTAACAGATAGAAATCCAATTACTATAATAGAACAATTAGAAGAACATTTTTCAAAGGTAGGTAAACCAGAGAAAATTGTAGCGGACGGCGAATTCAATGCACTCCAAATTAAAGAGTTTCTCAGTCAAGAGGGAATTCAATTACATATCACAAAACCAAACAGTCATACAGGAAATGCAGACGTCGAAAGAATGCATAATATATTATCAGAAAAATTTAGAATCATATATAAAACTAATAATAACATCCCCATAAAACGACTAATCCAAAAGGCTATGCGGAATTATAACGAACGTTACCATTCTAACACTAAATATACACCCAATGATGTTCAACAAGGAAAAGTAGATGAAAAAAGAGTAAAAGAGAATTTAGAAGAATGTCAAAGGAAGGTTATAACCAAATTAAACAAATCTAGGGAAGATTATGAGGAGGTCAGGAACGAAGGTTATATAAAGAATTATAAGGCTTTAAGACATAAAGAACAACCTAGATATAGGAAATCAAAACTAAAAAACATACACACCTGTAATATTAAAAGACCATATAAATTTTCGGACGTTAGTAATGAGGACGATGACATTGACTTCGAATACTTAGTCCAACGCTTAAAAGAAGTTTAAAGCAAAAACAAACAAAAAAAAAATTCAACCTCGTAATATCAAGAAACCTCTAAAATTTTCAGATGCTGACAATATTAATGATACTGATAGGAATTACACAGACCACAGGACTAAAGAAAATTGAACGAATAATGGAACAAAAAGGATACAGAGACATTTACATAAGAGAACAGGAAATTGTTAAAGAAACAGACATAATTCAACATATTATTAATCTACAAGAGCTTGAGGACATTTTAGTAACCATAACGAATAATATTAATTTTATGAGTATTGACAATAGAGAAATGACACTATTACCAAAACAAACAAGACAAAGACGCGGACTAATTAACGGTATAAATAGTTTATCGAAGTGGTTGTTTGGAACTATGGATGACGAGGACAGAAAAACGATACAAAACCATCTTTTTAGAATAAATGAAATAACGGAAAACAATAATCAACAAATAATTATTAATGATTATTTTAATACCACTATAAGTCATTTAAAGAATGTTGTAAAAAATGACAGAAAAAAATGGAAGATGAATTAAATTATATAAATAAATTTGTAGAAATAGAAAAAAACCAAAATTTGTACTTACAACAATTAACTAATATACAATTAATAAAAAACAAAATAGAACAATTACAAGATAACGTAATTTCAGCAAAATATGGTATCATACACCCAGACATTTTAACTAGTAACGAAATCCAAGTATATGAAATAGATTACAATAAACTAAAGTATATTCAGCTTGGAACAACATATCTTAATAATTCATTTTTGATTTTTGGTATAAAAATTCCCAAAAAATTTATAACAGTTGAATTAAAAACAATTGTACCATTACCAGACAATAATAATAATGAAATAGACGATGAAAAACAAATACATTTTGAATTCGAAAATAAAACTTACAAATTTGAAGAAAATAAACATTTAAGAGAATTAAAACTAAGCAATCATTGTATTTTAAAAAATAATTGCGAACTTATAAGTAACACAGATTTAGAAATCATACCCTTAAGCCTATAGTACACGGCATGTAAAAAGACACATGCGCATGTGGTTCTGACGTAATTTTGACGTCATCACACAACACGCAATGTCTATTGTGGCTTTGCATTGACGTCAAAATTACGTCAGAACCACATGCGCATGTGTCTTTTTACATGCCGTGTACTATAGGCTTTAGACATAAGCACTATTTTAATTAAAAATGCAAACAACATAACTATAAACCAAACTTGTAATAATGATGATAATGTCCTAACAGGAAACTATATAATAAATTTTAACAACTGTACAATTAGAATCAAAGATTATTACTTTTCAAACATATTGGAAATTGCTGAAGAAAAAACAATATATAAGAATACCAATATTATACAAAATTTTACTCATAAAATAACACTTGAACAAATTAACGTAGAAAATCAAAATAATATTCAAAATATTAAAGAATTAAAGTTCCACAAGAGAATCACATATAGTTGTAATATTTTAACCATAATCGTAATACTTATTTTAATTGTAATAATCATAACAAAACATAAACGTATTAAAATAAAGATAAACAATAGAATTCAGGAGAATTCTAGTCTAAAGGGGGGGAGTAGTTACATATAGGAATACTTCTCCTGACAAAATAGACAATTTTTTAGAATTAATAAGTAAAAAATAACAAAATGTAAAATTGATGCGTAAACAAATTTTGAGTAAGTAAATTTCCATTTCCGTTCTCATGAACAATTTTAAATAAATTTAATAAGAAATGCAAAATTGAAAATTTGCACTTAACAAATTTTAAATAAATAAATTTCCGTTCCCATAAATAATTTTCCATAAATTTGATAAGAATTGCTAAATGAAATAAAAATGCTAATTTGACAAGTTTTACCAAAATCATGTTAACGCAACAATTAATAAAGTATAATGTTAAACATAAAGTGAGTTGTAAAGTCAGTCTTGTTGTGACACTGGTTAACGTTAAATTAATAAAAGCAAAAGTAATTAAAACAAAAAAAGAATAAAATTGTGTTTTTTTTAATTCACTCCTTAAATAAAAACATAAGTCGTGTTATCCTTTTTCGAACAGAACTAACGTTAAGTCGTACTAAGGCACGATTGGTCTCACCCGGTGAACCTTGCCAACCTTTGCTTTATTACCAGGAAAAAGATTTTGCTCCTCCCCACTCAGTAGTGCTGGTTCTTATGTTAACTGCAACTTGCGAGGAAATGCAAGCGTTTTTAGGACTCTATAATCTCACAATTAAGCGAAAATCGTTCGAAGGAAGGTTACACGTTTTACCTGAGGACTCTTTTATTGCTTTATATAGTGACAAAAAAAAACTTAACGCACTTGAGGGCCTGGAGTTCAGGATCGCAGCACGCTGAAACCATGGGTTTCAAATTGGTCACTTTAATTAGTTATAGCACATTTAATGATAGAAACAAGGAAAGCAGTTTTCCGAGCTCCTTTTAAAGAGGACATATTCTTTTTTCTTTTAATCAGAATAGTATTTTCATTACTAACTTCTATTTCTGACAATTCACATTTACCACAATTATTCACATTAGTTTCATCCTTCTCTCCATATATTTCACATTTATCACAATTATTCACATTAATTTCCACTTCCTTTCAATACATTTTTTCTCTTATATTTTTGTTTTAGGAAAAAAATAAAATTTTATTCTAACTTAAGCACTCCTCCTTTTCTTTACCGCGAGCCAAGTTTTCTTAAGGATCCGGCACATCATTCCCTGCTCGGGCGTCAGTTAAACAAGGATCGTTCCTTGTTAATAAAAAGGATGTGTACTCACACGACCAAAAAATAAAAAAGAGTTTTACAGTTAATTAAATGTACTTTATTAAACTGCTGCTAGAATTGAATTAAAACTTATTCCTAACTTAATTTATTATTACACTTTTATTTCTGTGGGAAAATGCTTATTAGTGCAAGTCGTATTGCAACACTCGCATACTTTAATTAATGCTGAGTTGCAATGTGATTTCACAACAATTATTATTGAACTTAAATTAGGTGTTAGTAAAGGCGGATCATGTTACAACACGCGCAGACATAAAATATGATGAGTTGCGGTATGGTTTCGCAACAAGTGTTCTGAACCCATTAACTAAGGTGTTAACTTGTATGTGTGGCAAAAAACAAAAAATGTGAACAAAAATATACATGTATAAGCAAAATGTAAACAACTTTTGACAACCTAAGGTAAAATCAAAATTAACATCTGGCTCCTTGCGCAGACCTATTGGATAGGGCTTGAATAAAACCATTCAATATAACGCTTGTTCTAATTTTTGCTACTTTTACACAGAGTCTCCACCTGAGATAAGATATAAGATTTTTATATCAGCAAACGACAAATTCAATCGAAAGAGTATTATCTTACGTGGACTCTCAAATAGTGTAAGTATATTATAATGAATTCTATGAGGCAGTTGTTATGAGAAATTTTGACAGCTCATTATAAGATGAGCTGTCAAAAATACACATACATACATATAAACCAATAAGACGCTATCATTATGGTACCCACAGACGATGCAACATTTGTTGAAACACGTGTTACTATTTATGTTTCAGTTTTTACCACAGATGATGACACTAAAAACGAAACATTAATATTGCGTGTTTTTTGAATATACTACTACAAAACAAAAAAAAAGTTTTTATTTATTTTGTTTTTATACCTATCATATTTTATATTCCATACATTTGGAAAAATGTTATATTCAATTATAATTGTTTTCCAACTCTCACAATTTGCAATTGTGACAATTTTTCGATTTCTTTCTTCATATGTTTTTCTCCAAGAGTTGCAAAAGCACCTCACTCAACAACTGCTCTCAACAAAATGAGAAAGAAAAAACAGTCAACATCGCCACACACGATGAAACATTGTGTTTGGAAACAAAAAATATAAAAAATGTTAAATGATATTTGAGAAACGTAGCAAGATTTAGTGAAACATGCCCATGTTTCGACAAATGATGCCTCGTGTGTGGGTAACTTTAAAATGCTTAATTTTTTTTACTGCAAATGGTGCAAATCCTGTGAAAAATGCTTAAAAACAATATTTAACACTAAAAAGAAAGAAAAAAATTAAAAAAAGAATAAGAAACGACACAAGTTTACTGTACGAAAATCAGTAAAAGCCATGTCAGATAATACTTTTGCTTCGCGTTGCGTTACCGATTCGCTTTGACATCTAAGATAAAATATACATACTTATAAGAAACATGTCACATAAAGTACTTTCAAAGCGGAGCGAAGCAAAAAGTTAGCCAACTCTCATCTTTTTGTGCGCTTTGGCAATTGGCTAGTATAATTTTCTTTAGTTTTTTAATTTTTTTGCCAAATTCAATTCCAAAAAACCGTCCAATTAAATTTTTAACTTTAACTTACAAATAATTAAATGTACAAGTTACCAACCGCTTTTATAAGTAAACAAACAATGCGTGAGTGTTGTCAAAGTTTTTATTGTGTCATACACCTTTTGCTTTGTGGTTTTCTGCCAAAGGTAGAAATGTCCGAGAGTTGCAAAAGAACCTCAGTCAACAACTGCTCTCAACAGAATGAGAAAGAAAAAGCAGTCAACATCGCCACACACGATGAAACATTGTGTTTGGAAACATAAAATATCAAAAATGTGTGATATTTGAGAAACCAAAAAGGTAACAAGAATTCTAACCAGAAACATCCCTACACACGTAGCAACATTTGTCAAAATATTACCATGTTTCGAAAAATGTTGCTTCGTGTGTGGGTAACTTTATAATATATATACAGTAGCTCACATTTAAAGTCGGACAGACGCATGAAAAAACACAAAATAAGTATTTTGTTGCGCAACCTTTTTGATTCCCAACAGCTTGTAGACGGCTTGGCACCGATTTAATTTATTTTTTCCAAACATCGCGAGTAATCTTATTGCACTCTTCTTGCAAAGCACTTTTCATTATTTTTTGATGTACACAGCCCGTCCGGGCATCTTGCGTCCAAATTCGTCACATGAATGTTCAATGTTCAACGCACCACCATTTAAAAACACTTTCCATTTTTCTTCTACTGTTTTCTCTTTTTGTACTGACTCGGCAAAAACTTTTAATGTTAATAACTCATCGATAAGAACATCTACATATATTAATATTTATATCGCAAACAATTTGACAATATGGCAAACTATATACTGAACAAAACGAATATATATATAATAACAGTACAAAAACAGTACATTAATGAAACTCATTTTATGTTAATTGACACCCAAAGCTTGTCGCTGGTCAGATCACTGCAATTTGTAAAACAGTGTTATCTTCAGCCTGCAATTAAATTAACAAAAAAATGAGTGTTATTTAAGACGTAAAAAAATTAAAAGATTTTTATTTGTTGAAGGGGAAGTGAATTTTATTATAGGCGGAAAAAATTAACTCCTCATAAGAGTTTTTTTTTAAGGCAGTGAAATAAAACTCACTCTATAAGGTTTTTATCCGAACTTTTTTTTCGTCAAAAAATGAGTCTTCAGCTGGAAGAAAAGTTACGCGCGTTGTGTAACTTGCCATTTTTAACGCACGATAATTGTCGACGAACTAACGCGTGTTATCTAATTCTACCTTTATAGTTGAAATTTTTTTTTTCAACTTTTTATTTTAGCAAATATTTTATATATACATATTTGAGTTTAATTAAATCCATTTTAACATCAACATCAAAACAGTTTGTATTATTAAATTGTAAGTAATCATTAGTTGTTTTTGTTTGGCTGTAGGTCCACGTAAATAAATAAAATAAAAAATAAAAATTCGTGATATTTTCGATTTTTATATTTTTATTATTTTCCCAATATTTCGGTAAGCATCGCTAACCATCTTCAGGGGTCTGAATAAATAAATACAATAATAATTATTATTAACATTAAACAAAAAACAAAACATAATATTACAAAGATAATTACATGTAAACAATTAAAAAATATAATAAACACAAAACTTCACAATAACACTTGTGCCACTTCTTATTAGATTTTATTAACTAAATCTATTTTATCGATCGTCTGTTTTTGTTTATTAATTGTCGGTAATTTAGACGAAGCTGTGGATTAACATCAATAATATGTAGCATCTCTAATGTAAATCTCCTCGAATAATTCCTCTCTTCATGTAATATTTTTACTCGTTCAAAATGTGGTTTGTGATTTTTCAACGTACAGTGGGCTGCTAGTGCAGTTTTTTGTTCAATAGGTTTGTCAATAGCTTTATGGTCAGATTTGTGCGAAGATATTCTTGTCTTAAGTTTTGTTTTTGTCGTCCCAACGTATACTTTATCGCATATATTGAGCCCGTCACCACTACAGGGAATTTTGTAAGTAATCTTTAGAAAAAAGAACTCCTTGAAAGGATTAATTTTCCATAGAACATCAAAGTTTGGTTTTATTAAGGTTGACTTGGGTAAAAATTCTTTCCACATTTGCGGAAGAATGTGGAAGGACCATAATTTGTTGTACAAACTTTGACAGTTCTAGAATACCCAGGTTTTAAGTCTAAAATTTTTTGCCAAAAAGTTTGCAAATTTACTTCAATACCCACTAAATCTTCTTAAAAGTTTAAAAATTTTAACTCTCTAAAATCAGGAGGCTTATTCTGAATTGCGATGCGAAAATCAATGCGATGCGTAAGAAAATTGGTATTCTGTTAGACTTTCGCAATCGCATTCGCAATGTATTTCAAATCGTGGCAACGCTGCTCAAATAAACGTCAGTGTCAACAAGCGGCAAATTAAAAATAAATAAATTGTTTGTGTTTGGCTGTGAAAATTGTTTATAAAATTAATTTAGGACATTATGTAAGAAAAAAATAAGAAAAATAGATTCTGTGGCACTGCGGTTCGACGACGTAGAAGGGCATGAGCAAATTGAAAGGATACAGAGAAGATTGCTTAGAAGCAAATCCGATATTCTAAGCTTGAATGGAAAAATGTAATTTATTTTGATGCTTGCGAAAAATAAACGTTTACTTATGCAGAATATTTCTTTTTTCAGCTTTATAAAAAATTTTAGATTTAATAAAGAAGCATTTGTATATGTCTTAAATAATATTAGCTCGTAATGCAATACTACGAAATGATGAATAAATAAATAAAATATTATTTTTCATTTACATATTTGTACTTTGCGAATGCTATTTTCTCGTCGAATAAATTTTGCGAATTTGACATGTGTTTGACATTTGTTTTCGCAATGTAGAATACCAACTTGCCACCTTTTCGCATTTGAAATGCGATTAAAAAAACTGCGAATATCGCAATACAGAATAGCAATTGTTCGCATTTATGTATTTTAGCATCGCATTGATTTTCGCATCGCAATTCAGAATAAGCCTCCAGGTCTAACCCTTTAGAAGTTCCATAAGAGAAATATTTTCCTTTTTCATAATTTTGTTAGGATTACAGCCTGTTTTTGTAAAACACAAGTGTTCTCACTTAAAGTTTTCGTATTAAAACGAAAACGTTTTAAAATTGGTTTTTAAAAAACATTTAAAATCTTTTTTCTATCGTTAAACAACATTATTGCCAATGCGTTTATTCTCGTACCTTTTCATGCTTTTTGCATGTAAAGAATTTGTGTTCTAGGTTAGCCCTGGCTTTTGTTTACAAAAATAAATTATAAATTTAAAAAACAAAAACTACCATAAAAAAATTTTAGTAAATTGGTAAAAACTTAAAATGTTTACAAAAATTGCAATAAATAAAAAAAATAAATAGAAATGTTGAAGGTATTTGCGTGATAGCACTAATTTTTTAAAACATACGGAAGAACTTACATACACACTTATGTATGTACATACCTGTTTCTTTTTTGAACCTGTAAATACATATTTATGTAATTAGTAGCATTTAACCCGCTACTTTATTAACGTCTTCTTTTCTTTCTTGAGCATATTTTTATTCCAAAGTTTATTTTTCTAGGTTAAATGATATTAAATGCATTTAACCCGCTACTTTCCCCGGTCCTTTTTTATGATCATATTTGTGTGCCAAAGGTTATAGTTACGCTACTCACATTTTTTATCTTATTGGATGATAATCACTCCGGACCTTGCAGCTAAATTTTGAATCTCTAACTTCAATATTATAACAAATTCAAAAAGTACCATACGCAGAACACAAAAGTAAAAGAAAGATATTTATGCCACTATTGCGGTTCTCAACTTTTGTAACAGTTTGGTTGTCTTTGGTAAATTTGCATTGCCATTCTCAACTCGACTGGCAGTTGGCTATTCAGTTGTGTATCTGTTTTTTTCGTGGTATTGCCGCTTTCAACTTTGTAAAAGTTTGGTCGACAGAAACGTTATAAATCAGGGGTGTCAGCGTCATGCACAATTGTGTCAGCAAAACTCACATGTACTCTTACGCTCTTTTATTTTGCGAGCGTAAAATATAATTTTTTACTGCAAAACACTCTCATTCAGCGGGAAATATCGAAATATCGCACGGCCCGTTTTGAGGCCTCTAAACAGAAATAATATATTTATTATTTATTATCTTTGTTTTTTTTGTTTTATTTCTGTTTTTGACATTGTACAATGATTGACAAATAATATCTACATTGTTTTGCATTTAAGCTAACGATATGTGTTTTGTTTGTGAAAAAAATTCTTTGTTGCCTTTTAAAGGGTCCCTTTTTCTTTCGTTAAAAAGACGTACCTAAATGCAAAAATTATTAAGAAAAAAATAGCCACAAGAATTTGTTGGTATTTTGTGCTTGTAAAAATATTTTTCTTTCTGTACCAATCGCGTAAATGGGTTTTTTTTTCCTTTGAAAACACTTTTCTCAAGTAAGTAAAAATATTTAAAAAAGTCTTGTTTTCCTACAATTTATGTGTAAACCTATACACATAAAAGCAAATGTGACAGCAGGTAAAATTTTTGGGTAAGAAGATGTGTATTATTAATGTATTAATGAAACTTTATTGTTTAACGTCCACAAACCTAAAAAATGTTTTGTTGTTTCGAAACTGCAATTTAAATTTAGAAGATATTATTGGTAAATAAAAGTATATTTTTATAGGCTAGTAAAATCTTCTCTTTTTATAATGGTGGTTAATAATTATAGAATATTTTTAAACTTAATGGAGTTATTATTTGCATTAGCATGTGCAAATGAATTTTCATTGTTGGCATTTGCAAAGGTATGTTGAGCACCAAATTAAAAATTTTGGAAAGAATTGTATGTATAAGGTTGTAAAAAGACTTCAAATATTGTCAAATGCTCAATTTTTCCAAAAAATAAGCAAAGTTTCTGCGAAATGCAGGTTCCAAATTAAATTTATTTAAATAATAACTGAGTGTGTCTGTCCATAACTCAACATTTTTCGATAATTGTATTATTATTAATTGCTCTAAAGTCTTCATAGCAAAATATGTATGTTAATTAGGCCTCGTAATAGGCCTCGCAACCGCAGATTCCTCCCGCTGAGAATGAGAGAGACAAGAGTATTCGCACCAATACAATCATAATTGACACCACTGTTATAAATACACAACTGTTTATTAGTAGTTGAGTTGTTTTCAGTTTCAGTTGACTTTCATTTTTAAAAGCAAAAAAAAAAAATAACAATGGAAAAACCGTAAGTAGAAAGATTTGTTATACTGTATATTAGAATTTCACAGCATTTAATAAATTCGTAGATCTTTGAAAATTACAACTAAAGCACAATTTGAGAGGCTTATTAATCTAATGGAAAAAAAACCACGTGGAAAACCAAAATTTGGTATGACCAAAAATCAGTTACGTTACTAATTATAAGTTCTAACTTGGCATTAGGTAGTTCAAGAGGTTTGGAATCATTAGGAATTTTTCTTCTTATACGTAGCACATCTGTACAAGAGTTTTCATTTTCATTATCATAAAATAAATCGACACTAATATCCATTGTAAATACTTTTTATTCAACACAACAATTACAAATACTTTTAGTTTAAAAAATTATTTAATTTTATAAAATTTTCACTTGTCAAACGTTATATTTAAAGTTGGCAAATCGATATTTTAAGTTGGCAACTTTATAGCAAACTCAACTAAAAACCGTTTGGTATCACAATACCTAAAATGAGTTTGGTTGTGCATAAGTTGGGTTGACTCTTACACGACCAAACTGAGTTGAGTGGAGAACCGCAAAAGGGGCATTAATTTCTCGTATTTATCCTTTTTGATACTTTTTTCTCCCCGTTGAAGTATTTACTATTTCAATATTGCAGTGGGAGCGCATAATTTATTACTTTTATGTCAATGAATAGAGAAAAATGTTTTGTAAAAAATGTACCTAAAAAGAAATTACGATTTTCACCCCTTAAACGTTTGAATTTCGAAAAAGCACCCAATTTGTATTTGTATTTTTTAGATAAATTTCGAAGTGATATTTCTATGTTTATTGGCTTAAAAGATAGGTGGGATGACAAAAAAGTACCAAAATACACGTCTTACCCGTTAACTCCCTGAAAGGGGAGAATTTCAAAAAAGTACCAGACACTCGTCCACTTATTTTTCTAAAGACAACGATAAGTATTACATTTCTTTGTATCTCTTTAACTTTTGGAAATATAACGTTACCGAATTAACCATTTTTACCCCATAAACATTCGAATTTCCAGCCACCAGTACAATTTTCAAGTTTTTAGCTTCAGGCGTTTAGGCTGTGCGGTGATGAATCAATCAGTCAATAATGTTACAATTCTATATATATAGATAGATACACAAACCTTTAATAATATTGTAAATGATTTAGGGTTCTTTCAGTAACATATCTTTTTTACTTTCCATTTTTTTAAATTTATTTTTCTAAACGAATGCCTTTTACTCATCGTCTTATTTTGGTATTTGTGTTCATTTATTACGAAGATGTTCATTTTATAAGAACCAAACGTACGTGGAAAAAAATGAAAGATTTTTCTGTCACTCACCTAAAATGTGTTTTAATTTTATAAAAACCTAAATCAGTTTTTGTTCGTTTTTTTTACGAACGAATAAATATTTTCATTTTCTAAAAACAGGCCGTTAATCAAATTTAAAGATTTATACAATTTTTGTTCAAAATCAAAACGTTTTAATATTTGATTTGAAAGTTCTATATAAAAGTTTATACAGTTATTAACAATTTCGTTACTTTATCTTTTTTTGAGTATTGATTTTGATAGTAACTCATTAGCCAATAACCCCAAATAATGTTAAAAAAATTCTTTGTGTTCATAAATTCCGTTAAGTAAATTTAATTTTTTTAATCGTTTTTATATAATTAGTTAATGTTCTGTAACTTTGGTGAGAACTTCTCGCATTGAAAAGATGTGAAACCAAATATTCCATCGTTTCTCGAAAAGTGAGGAAAAAAGTGTGTATGTAACTCATGTCGAAAACTATCAAAAGAGATTACGTCGTTCGTTATAAATGTCAGTATTCCACTCGAAGCCGATGTGAACTTGCAGACGTTGAGAACGCCAGTAACACAAATCGTTGACGGCGGCCAAAATTATTAAAATTGAAAAGTTTTCAATGTAGGCGGCGAAAATACAACCGTCGGCTATAACAAATAATATAGAGTGCGACTTTGATTTTTATTGTTAAAAAAATAGCTTTGAAAACATTCGTATATTTTTCCAAAATGTTTAAAGCAAAATAATTAAACAATGAAAAAAAAAAGTCGAAAACAAAATACTTATCTCTTCCATGTTATTATTCGTTTCATTTTGCATATTAAATATATTTTTTAGTAATAATATTTTTTCTCACCCCGTTTTTATGCGTGAGTTTATTTGACAGTTCAAAACGGGAACTTTCTCATAAAAATTTTACAGACACACTTTTTCTGTAAATTGTAATTTCCTTACGTGACAGCTATTACTCGCCTAAAATGTTACAATTGCAGTAAAGTGAGAAAAACAGTTGTTTGTTTCAATTTATGGCATTTTTGTTTCATTTCTCGCATTTCAATCGAAAAGTTTATCGAAGCGAGAGTTACAGAACATGGGCACAGTTTTAAAAAGACTTTCCATTTGTCCCAATTTACACTAGGGACATTTCTTGCCGGACAGTCGAAGTTTGAAGGCGAGGGGTCGAAAAGGTAGAGTGTGTAGTACATGACTATCTGTACTGGACATTTTTTCATTTCGCTTTCTTACTTTTCGTAGTTTACATCTTGTTGCTTTATATTATTTTTCTCAATTTGTCGTCAGTTTGGCTTGTATTGTGTTATGTTTGTGGTGTTGTTAACTTGCCTTGTGCTTTCTAAATAAATAAACTAATAAATTAAAGTAAAAACAAAAAATTAATTAATAAAAATATATTTTTGATTAATAAAAATATAATTTTACAAAAATGTTTGGCAATTTAAATTTGCAAAATAACACCACAGACTATTATAATAAACACTACAAGAAAAAGCCGCCAAATTTTACGAATGAAGAAAAGAAAGAAACAAGTATAAAATTTCTGTCTGACTTCTAATGTTTCATATGTAAACGCTTCAGGTAAGATTAAAAGAGAATTCAAAAAATGTCCGGCAAGAAATGTCCCTAGTGTAAATTGGGACTTTGGTTGTATAGGTTATGACCATAGCTGCCAGATAAAATTGGTCGAAAATCGTCGATTATTAATTTTAAAGAAAAAATTGTCAATATCGCCGAATTGAATTAGCTAAATCGTCATTGCATAAAACCACTAACTTTTAATAATTTTTGAAAATAATCGTTTTTTATAGTTTCCGTTGCTAATGTAATTTTAATATATGTTGCCTGTTTTTGAAATTAAATAAAAATTTTCGTTTACAAACTTATTATTGAAGTAACACAACCAAAAATTTTTCAAAAGTATTAGTATTATAAGAAAAGTAAGAAAATAGACTTAAACCAAGAAATATCAAACACCTATTTTCACGTAGAAAATCCTGCTTAAGAACTTATGTTAGTCTGGTAAACACCAATAAAATCAGACTTTCTAAAAAAAGTTTTATAATGTGAAGACTAAAAAGAGTCGTTGTAAAATGTAATAAAGCTTAAATAAAATATGAAATTATATTAACAACATTTGTGAATTTTAACAAAATTCGTCATTTGAAAAATCGTCAATTTTAGGGCATAAATCGTCCTACCGTCAATAGACTATATTTGTATCTTAAAATCGTCAAAACGACGATAAATCGTCAAATTTGGCAGCTATGGTTATGACAAGTGTTCCAAAGTTACCAAAAGTTAGGCCCTAATCATGTACAACGCAGCGCAACGCCACAGAACTAACGCAACGCCAAGGAATAACTTTGAAAGCACAAACAATGTCATAAATATTTTGTAATTTTGTTGTTGCTTCCTACAGAAATTCACATTGCGTCTTAAATTTTCAAACGCTCCATTGCTTGTGTCGTTGAAAATTTTAAAACGGTACATGAATTTCTGTTGAAAGCAACAACAAAATTACAAAATATTTATGACATTGTTTGTGCATTCAATGTTATTGTTTGGCGTTGCGCTGCGTTGTACATAATTAGGGCCTTAATAAATTACACGTTAACAAGCAAAGTTACCGAGGCTTAAGTGTTTATCAAAAAATCGGCATTTTTGGAGCAAAAATCGACAAATCGGCACTTTGCTAATTTTAAGGTAAAAAATCGGCAAACATGGCAGGCCTGCATACATTATCAGTTACATGCGGCTCAGACGGTGATTTTTTCCATGTTTTTTAATACATGATTTTTGGTGTTTGTTGGCGAACGGTGTAGTGAAACAAGCAGGGTAGAGAAAAAAATACGTTTTCTGATCTATGGCCATCTTTTTATATTTTTCTTTGAACCCATTCGTATTTTTGTTATGTTGCTTCATTTTATTTTATATTGCAATGTGGCAACATCTATTTACAATACAAAACATGGAGCGCATTAAAATTGTTTGTTTTTATAAATAAGCAAGTAAAGAGGAATTACCGATAATAGGGGAAAAAATCAACAGTAAAATCATGGGGAAAAAATCTTCGTTTGAATCTGTTGTGTTTTTGGAAGCAACTTTCAAAAGGAATTAAAAAAAGACATGATTTTTAAATCACGGTATGAATCTAGGGTTACACTCATTCTCATTTAGATCAATAGTAAAGTTACCTATAGACGAGGCAACATTTGTCGAAACATAGGCATATTTCACTAAATCTTGCTACGTGTGTGGGGATGTTTCTGGTTGAAATTCTTGTTACCTTTTTGGTTTCTCAAATATCATTTAACATTTTTGGTATTTTTTGTTTCCAAACACAATGTTTCATCGTGTGTGGCGATGTTGACTGTTTTTTCTTTCTCATTTTGTTGAGAGCAGTTGTTGAGTGAGGTGCTTTTGCAACTCTCGGAGAAAAAAATATGAAGAAAGAAATCGGAAAATGCCAAGTTTTTAGCTTTAAGGAAAGAGGGGAACAGAGAATGCTTGAAGAGTGTGAACCATCACTTAATTTAAATATCTTTAAAAAATTCAAGTTTTTATTTCATATTGCATTTTAATTTACATAGATAATAAAAACTAAATATAATTTTTTGTGTTCATTAGAACTTTATTTATCTTAAGGTTTTAATGTCTATATAGTAATATATACATACATATGTATATAAAGCAAAACATTTTAAATTTTATTATTAAAGGCATATGAAAAATAATTTTTAAACTTACGTTTTCATTACCAAAAAGTAGACAAAACAGCACGACATTTTAACAGTGGATAGATATAAATATAACGTGTTGATTTCTTCCAAAAGTGAAAAAAAAAATTTTGAGCTAATATCATCTTTTAGATCAAGTGCGATATGTAATAAAACTGCAAACATTTTATAATGTATATAAAATGTAACTTTGGCCCTTTTAGGTCATTTTGGCTCTATTTCGAATCGAACACCAATTTTAACGATGATTACAAATACGTGTTTTTTTAATTTCTTTTTTAAAGCAACTTCCAAAAACTTATTAAATTATCACCATGTTTCTTTTATTTGTAGCCAGAGTTGATTTTTTCTGATTTCCTTAGATCCTTATTCGTATGAAAGCATTTAAGAATTGGTTGTTCAGCATAATTTTGATGTGTATTGAATTTTTTTAAATTATTGTATTTAAATTTTTAAATTGTTTTATATATTAATAAGCATTTGTCATTTTGAAACAAGAATAAAACATAAATTAAAAACACAAATAAGTGCAAAGAGGACTGTCAAAAAAAATAAAGAAAACACAATTCATATTTTTTTTTACCCTGCTTTCTTCTCTATCCCGCTATGACACTAATGGCTAATAAATCAGTGAGTGTTTAAACGCTGGTTTAGTTGAACTAAACTTAAATTTATATGTAGTATAAACTCAACAGCTGTAAATCAGTGTCCCATGTATTATATGTAGCGTAAAAAGTAACATGTGTCAGCACTACGATAAATTTTGACAAATTCATATGGTTTGTATTGGAAGCTTAAACGCCCAATTTTATGCGTTTAAATATGGTTTATATGTTTTCTGATTTATAGATTTGTTGGCTTAAACACATTTTAAACCAAAAATAGAGTTTAACTTGCTCTGATTTATTAGACCTAAAAAAGGCATGACTTAAAATTAGGGGAAAAATCATTGTGAAAATTGTGTGAAACTCGGCCCGAAATCGCAAACTTCAATTCCCATCACTGACTACAAATAAATACTTGCAAATTATAGTCCAAGGCGAATTCACTAGGTGTTGTCACTACCCAACCACACGCGCAATATATTTGGTATTTATTGCAGTGGCAACTTTAAAATTCTATTGCTAACACAAATATTAACGTGTGGCCTGTTCAGCAGCAATTGTTATAATACATTGCTGAGTAATTATCTTTTACGCACCGACCACACAAGCATTTTGTTACACAAGAAATAACGCCGGCAGAATTGCTACAAACAAATTTCCAATGTACTTGACTACCCGACCACGCGCGCAATATGTTTGGCGATTATTGCGTCAAACTTCATATATAAAAAACACTGGGAAAATGTTAGTTTTTTTATATAGAGATTGACAGTTGCCGCGGCAATAATTGTCAAACATATTGCGCTTGTATCGTTTTTATTATTTTTTAGTTTTTTGATTTTTTATATTGTTTTTTAACACTTTTCACAAGATTGGCACTATTTACACTAAAAAATTTCACATTTTAATAATGGTGGCTTATTATTGTTTTATATGTGTGTATGTATGTGTTTTTTTGACAGCTCACCTTCAGCAACACTAAATAAAACACAAATTGAAAAAAAACACGATGTTGTCAAAATAATGACAAATAGCAAGCTGCCAAGGCGAATTCAACTGAAGGTGGTGTCGAAACGCCATCTGATTTTGACAGTTCGAGCCGATTTGTTTTGATTTGTTAAGCTGGGATCACACGATTGCCGAAATGCACCAATTTTCACACTTTTTAAAACCGCAATCGGGTTCAGACGGCGATTTTTCCATGTTTTTAAAACATGATTTTTGGTGTTTGTAGGCAAACGGTGTAGAGAAGCAAGCGGGGTAGAGAAAAAAAACACGTTCTCTGTGTCTTTTTTTATATTTTTCTTTGCACACATTCGTGTTTTTGTTATGTTGCTTCATTTTATTTTTAAATTCAATGTGGCAACATCTCTTTACAATACAAAACATGGAGCGCATTAAAATTGCTTGTTTTTATAAATAAGCAAGTAAAGAAGAATTGCCGATAATGGGGGAAAAAATCAACCCTAAAATCATGGGGAAAAAATCTTTGTTTGAATCTGTTGTGTTTTTGGAAGCAGCTTTCAAAAGGAATTAAAAAAAGACATGATTTTTAAATCATGGTCTGAATCTAGTGCTATGTACCAATCGATGGACTTATTGTGATTACTTTTACCAATAAAATGCAACCCTGGTGGGCAATCGTGAGACTATTCGATATGCAACCGCGCGTCCAAGGCGAATTCAACTATAGGTGGTGTCGAAACGGAATCTGATTTTGACAGTTAGAGCCAATTTGTTTTGATTATGCAACAACAATGCAATGCAGAAAACCTTATGTTGTTAATGTTGTTTTGGGATTGTTGTAGTTCCGACCAGAGAAGCAAGCCGATCAATTTTTATCGGCGGCGGCTGAAAGGGTAAAATTTATCGGCGGCGGCGTTTCGGCTTGACGCCGAAATTTTTTCGGCTCAATATATTTTTCGGCTGAGCCGAAATATAATACTTACTTTAATTTATATACATAAGTATATAACAATTTTTACTTAAGAATACATACAATACATAGAGTATTTATTTATTTATTAAACAAATATGGGTTTATTAAAATATTAGGTACAAAGTAGTTTTCTAACACCCAATTTTCACGATGATTTTTTCTCCTATTTTGAAATCATGTCTTTTTTCGTTTGAAATCGAGCGGGGTAGAGAAGTAAGCAGGGTAGAAAAAAAGACATGAATCGTATTTTATATGAGGGAGTTTACACGGTGTCTATTCAGACATGTCTGACAAACACGTCAGTTTTGTTTGTAGGCGATCGGGGTAGAGAAGAAAGAGGGGTTGCCAAACAAACACGAAATGAGTTTTCATGTTTGTTTTTATGAATTTTCATGTATTTTGATTTGTATGTATATGTATATTAGACAATTATACATGAAAACAGACATGTTTGGATAGACATCGTGAAAAGACAAAAGGTTTTTGGTAGCATGTTCAAAAGAAAATGTCAAAAAAGACATGCCTGAAAAGACTCCGTGTAAACTATGCCTATTTTTCTTTTTTGACATTCCTCTTTGAATTTATTTGTGTTTTTTAATTGATGTTTTATTCTTATTGCAAAGTGATAAGTGCTTATCAAAATATAGAGAAATACAAAAATTTTATTAAAAAAAAAATTCAAAACATATCAAAATTATGTGGAATATCAAAATATTAAATAATTTTATACGAATAAGGAACTAAGAAAATCCAAAAAAAAACAATTCTGACTGAAAAAAAGAAACTTGGTGAAAATTTAACAAGTTTTTGGAAGTTTCTTTAAAAAAGAAATACAAAAAAGACATGTCTTTTAAATCATCGTGAAAATTGGGTGTAATATAATATTAATTTAAATTTTAAAGCTTTGAAAATATTTTTCAAACAAATAAATCTTTTTTAGTTTCAACAAAAATCAGTTACTTAATCTGTTTAAAATTAGAAAATATTATAAAAACTGCATAAAGTTGCAATCCCAAATGCACAGGGTTTTGAATATTGCAAATTAGATCTAACCAGCATTTCAGCAATCTTAAAAGATTTTTAAATAAATACAAATCGTTTATGATTAATTTGTGTTTTTAACAAAACTTTTTTAAAGATAATACATTAATAAAATTTGCATTTTAAATTAATGCATACATACGTACATTTTTGCTTATTAACATCGATGTTCTGTAAACAAAAACCATTAAGTTCAAAGCATTAAAATGTTTGATGATGACTTACTGCGTACTTAACATTGGCTCTACCAAATGGCAGTTGTCATGAACAAATAATTGCTTTTTAACTGTTAGGGGGTTTAAGCGACAGCGTTTGGCAGTTATACACGCTCCAGCAACGGAAAACGCCTCTTCTGAAGATGCAGAGGTTGCTGGAATTCCAAAACAGAATTCAGCTAATTTAATAAAATTGAGATATGTATAATATATAATTATAGCTCAGAAATAAATTTTTACCGGTTTTTTTGAGGTCCCAGCTTGTTCAAGCGTTGTATTATTAGTTTCTTCAGGATTAAATATTCGGTAAATTTCATTTTCTATTAATTCCTCTTTTGTTACATGTTCAGTGAAATCGTCTTCTAAAATTGTGTTCGTTGAAAAATAAATGCTTTTTGGTATCTTTTTTTATCCATTTTTTCAACATTGGCCAATTTTTTTGACATGGATCCATTAGTGCCGCAACCAAATGAATTTTTTTTATTTTAAACCTTTTTAAAAAATTAGATTTTGCAAAATCATATAAATTGATCATTATGCCAAATTCTGCCTCAATCTCATTTGTATTTATATTTTTCATAATATGTTCATAAAAACAAATCACACTACAAATAGTAGGGTAATTACGTCCTTGAAAATATATAGTTGCTTTTTCAAAAACACCTAAGAATTCCGCAAATTGGTGTATTATATTCTTCTCCATATGCATGAATACAAATGCTTCCTTATTTGCTTTTATTAAAGCTATGTTTAGCGTTTCAAAATTTTGAGAAAAGCTTCTGAACATGTTAAGCAAAGTATTCCACCGGGTATCTACAGAATTTTTTAGGGTTGTTGGCTGCTTTTTTTGCATTTCATCTAAAATTGCTAATTCTTCCGCAATTGATATGCCGTATTCGTCCTCCAATTGAAGGGCCTCCGATATTTCGGTAGTCTCAATTAAAATTTGGATGAGGTTATCTTGCTGAGACGTAGCTTGGATTTTTGCTAATTCTTCAGTGGAATATGATAACAATCGGTAGACTGTTTTCAGTTTTTTTATTATATTTTTAATAAATACAAATTCTTCGTTTTCTATAACGTCATGCATCAGAAAACGATGCAGTGAATGGGCCATGCATTCGTGTCTTTCAATATTGGCCAGACGTAGCGCAGACACAATATTGGAACCACCGTCACTAACTGCATATATATTTTTGTCTTCTAAATTGTACGATTTTAAAGTTGCTACTATATTTTCAGCTATCTTTGAGCCAGTATGTGGATGTGGAAAATATTCTGTTTTAAGTGACAAGGACTAAAGCCATGTTGTTAGGAGTAACGCTAAGTTTTTCTTTTAATATTTTTTCATATACTATAAAAACGTCATGCAATGCAGTTGTGGCAATTGTTCGGCTTCTTGGTAGTTCAATATCTGGTTTTAAAAATGACACGAATTTTTGAAAACCTTTACGTTCAACCATATTAAATGGTTGTAAGTCAATACAGCACATTACGGCTATTCTTCTTGCATTTGCAAAATTCGTTTCTGTTTTATTTTTAAAAATATATGACGACGTAGAGAGCGCTTTGTTGGTAACATGTAAATTAGACTGGGCATTCTTTGTGTGGATTTCAAGGTTATGTACCGTTCGTAAATGCGTTATGTGGTTAGATGTTGAAGTTCCGACACTAAACCTACACATAAGTACATATTATAAAACATATATTTTATATTAACAAATTTTACATAACTATAGTAGTTATTATGTTTGGTACAAAAAAATCCCTCCTTAACCTTTTTAATGAGAATCATATTTTTTGTGTAACATTTTTGTAAAAACAACAATTTTTTGGTAAAAAAAAGGTATGCGCTCTTAAAATACCTTTTTTGTTAAGGTTATTGTAAAAAAAATATTTTTGTGAACAAAAAAAATATTTTTTTGTTAAGAATATATTTTTCTGTAAAAAGTATTTTCCTAAAAAAAGTACTATTCTGCTAAAAAATAATATTATTTTACAGAAAAGTACATTTAAAAAAAGTTCTTTTTAAACTAAAAAGTACTTTTAACAAAAACTAGCACCTTTTGTTAAAAAATGCATTTTTTATTTTCAACAAAGTACTTTTCTATACGTTTTTGGTAAGTAGGTACATTTTTTTAACGAAACGTTCTTTTTAATAAGATAATACTTTTTAACAAAAAAGTAACTTTGCCAAGTACTTTATAAGCCAAAAAGTACTTTTTACATTAAAGTATTTCTTAAATACTTAAAAAAATGCTTAAGCAAAAAGTACCTTGTAACAACAAAAAAAAAATACGCTTAAAAATAAAATATTTGTTAACAAATAGGAATTTTATTGTCAAATAAGACCTTTTTTTTAGAAAAAAATTATTATATTGTCAAATAAGTACTTTTTAAGAAAAAAGTTATTATTGTCAAATAAGTACTTTTTAATAAAAAAAGAAGTCATTTTTAACAAAGTATTTTTTAACTAAAAAGGTACTTTTTATTAAAAAGCACTTTTCAATTAAAGAAACTACTTTTCTGTAAAAAGTACGTATTTGGAAAGTTAATATGTTTCTGTTGAAGGTTTTTTTTTAATAAGTGTGTTTTAGATAAAATATACTTGTTTAATAATGTACTTCTTCTTTAAAAAGGGACGTTTTTGCTAAAATAAAGTACCTTTTTATTAAATATATACTTTTTGTTAAAAATTTACTTTTTGTTAAACAGGTACTTTTTTGTAAAGGTGTTGTAAATTTACTTTCTATGTTGAAAATGTACTTTTTGTTTTTAGAAGGTCCAATATCAACGATAATTAAAAAAGTACCAGTTATGGAACCAAAAAGCTAATGACAGAAATTTTATTTCCCTTTTTTCTCACTTTTGGTACGTTTTATCAATATTGCATGAATAAAGAAAAATGTTTGTAAAAAAGTACCAAAAATAATTACGATTTTCACCCCTTCAACGTTCGAATTTCTAAAAAGTACCAAAGTTGTATTGTCTAGATAAGTTTCGAATATGATACAATCTTTATTTCTATGTATATTGGTTTAAAAGATAGATGTGGTGACAAAAAAGTACCAAAATTACAAA
Organism: Pollenia amentaria; assembly: GCA_943735925.1. Lineage (NCBI taxonomy): Eukaryota > Metazoa > Arthropoda > Insecta > Diptera > Polleniidae > Pollenia > Pollenia amentaria. The sequence goes on along the minus strand of OX031008.1, from coordinate 32,294,822 downwards.
GAAACACGATAAGTATTGCACTTTCTTGTATCTCTTTTAGTTTTGGAGACATAAGGTTACCGAATTTACCATTTTTACCCCCTAAACATTCGAATTTCCAAATGGATCGATTTGGGAAGAGACCACCCTCCGGTTCGAATTTCAAGTTTTTAGCTTCAGGCGTTTAGGCTGAGCAATGATGAATTAGTCAGTCAGTAACATTACAATTTTATATACATATGTATACAGATATTTAGATACTATATATACAAGTTAAAAAATATGTACCTGTTATTTAAATGGAATAAAACTTACCCTTTTAAAACGGTTAGCTCCGCCTCAAAACATAATCTGCAAAGGCGATGCTTTTTCAGTGTGGGTTTTTCACGAAGAAAGAGTTGTCCAAAATACTCCCAAACAATAGAGCCTGATCCTTTTCTTTCGCTAAGGACTATTTTGGCAATGTCTTTCAGCTTTTTATTTTTTTGGAGGGCTTCCTCAAACTTTGCTATGTCTTCTTTGTGAGATTGAATGAATACGTCTTCATCAATATGGGAAGAGTCTCCGCTTTCTACATTATTTAAATTATTGTTTTTGTCCGTGTTTTCTAACACTTTAAAATAGTTTTTTAAATTATGCATTTATTCTTTTTGCTTTCTTTGTACTTAAATTTAACTTTTTAATTTGCACGTTTTATTACTTTTTCACTTTTTCCACAATTAACTTTAAAATGGCGTAAAACAACCGCTAACTTTAAGAAAAAAAAATTTTTGGGTACCGAGTACAAAATACTAAGATTAAGTAGTCTATACCCAAAAACAAAAATATTCGGTACATTCAGTGTGGTGTTATTACATTACAAAAAGGGACAATAGCAATTAACGCTGCCTTTACACATGCAAGTAGTGGCATGCCACTGTTCTATACATATTATCAACGAAAAAGTGTTCGAAATAGTCGAATCTCATGCCATTGGCTTTTCTGTTTACACATGCCACTGCCAGTTCATTTTCAAAATGTCGTCGAAGCGTCAACTTGAGATGATTTGTTTACTTCTCAAATTAAAAAAAAAGTACCAGAAAACAAAAAGGAGTTACCGTCTTCATCACATAGTTTTAGTTTTGGGGAAATAGTTTACATTTATTTATATTAGCATTATTTTAGCAAAATTAATGCTCTCTAATAAACAAACTTGCTTTTTTTAATGGGCGTTTCAAAAAATGAATGATAATAATTCATTTAACAGTTAAAACTTTAAATAAAATTCGACAATAATCCAGTAAATTTGCATTATATGGCTAACAGGGTAACATTGCTAATCGTTTTGACATTTAGTGGCATGCAAGTGCCAATTTTCCACTCGCATGCAATTTTTGTTGCCACTGAAGCTGCCATTGCGAAAAATGTGGTTGTATTAGTAAAAACTTGTGATTGTGTTGAGTTTTTCGAACTGGCAGTGGCATGTGTAAATGCTAGGTAACACTTAATAATGTAACCACCTGGGACTTTATAACGAATAATTTTATAAAGTGCATACAAAATTCGGCTGAGCCAACTAAATCAGCTGAAAAATACGCCGCCGATGAGCCGTTAGTTTCGGCGGCGGCGCGGCTTATAGAAAATCATCGGCTGATCAGCTAGCCGCCAGCCGCGCCGACACGGCTTGCTTCTCTGAGTTCCGACACCACCAGTAGTTGAATTCACCTTGCGCTCGTCTAAGGCGAATTCGCCTTGCACGCGTCAATAAAAATGACAAGAATTTACCAATATTTATTGGACAACACAATACGCGCCAATATTTGCCTTTTTTTAATAAATTTACTTTTGTGAGTTTCTTTTAGTAGGAATAAATTAAAAATAAAAATTAAATTTATCAAAAATAAAAATTGGCAATTTTGCAAGTCATTAATAAATAAATTAATAGTAAATTTTGTATACCCGAACATAACTTTTGATACCTATACATATATTTTTTTTTTAAATTAGTGCAATAGCTGTTATAAAAGGACAATATAAAATAATATATACAGGAAAACGGAGCAAAATGTATTGAAATTCCTTAAAGCGAATTTATTTTTGAATATGTATAAATATTCTCTATTTCTTTATATATTTAAAATAGTATTTTAGTTTGTTTAATTTTTGGAATTTCATATCGAGGGTTATTATTCAAATAGTGCTATCAGCAATATCACAATTTTACAGGAGAGCGAAAATACTGATTTTTTCTATAACTCTAAGAGTATTAACTAAACTTTGTTTTACAATGTTATTCAAAATAGACGTTTTAATCATACATTTATTAATTTTTTTTTTAAATTTCAGATATTCGCGCTTATATGTCTGATATCACTATTTCCAAATTAAAATTTTGTCGATTTGAACATTGAAATACGCAGATAGCACTATTTGAACAAAAATAAAATGAGCTGTAATGAATTTGAACGACGCAAAATCGGATGGGTTTAAACAAAAATTTTTTGATTTCTCGAATTTTGTGATATTTTTTAAGTACAGTTCAAGAGGGCGTTTCTGGTAAATTTTTACATATTTTTGATTACTCCTTCAAATTACTCTTTTCTTTTTTGTTCATAACTTTCGCCAAAAATTACACATTTTCAAAATAACGAAGGATACATTTACTGATGTATACTTAAAAAATGTTTGAAAAGAAAAACTTGCCTGTCAAAAATTAATGAAAAAATAGAACAAAAATAAAATTACACACAGATTACACATGGGCTACACATAGGAGTTCCAGACGTACTGTTTTAAGCAGTTCATGTACTGATTTTTTTAAATGTACTGTTTTATGCACAACATACAAAACAGTACGCAAATGTACTGTTTTTTACAATTTGTACTGATTTTTGTACTGTTGTTTTGGTTCAGTTTACAAAAAACAAAGATATTTAGAATACCTTGTTAAAGTAATACATATTTGGGTGTTTCAAATGGTACATATGCTATCAAGTCATATTGTCATAATATCCTAATATCTTACAATACAATACAAAAACTTTTAAGAAAATCTATTGTTAACTGGCAGTTATAGTAATGCATAGGTAATTATAGCTGAACTTGGTGAAATTGACCCTAATAAATTACAAATTGTTTAAAATTAGAAAATTATTCTAGGAAACAATTATAATTCTATACGATTTGTGCAACTATGTGTGTGGTGGAAATTGCTTTAAATACCAATATGATTTCGTCTTTCGATGTTAGTCATTCTTATACGGCTTACTGCATTGTTATTGTTTTGTTGTCTTTATATTTAAAAAAAACAACGTTTATTTTTGCAAACATTTTATAACAAATTCAATGTGACATATGTATGTATAAACTAAGATATTTAAACCTTATACATTGGGACGTGAGCTATGGCCAAATGCTTCGTTTTTGATGTTTGCTTTATAAACGCAAGATGCCATAAAATTTAATTCTTTCCTTTACTTTTCTTTATATTGAATCAAAAGTTTAAAATATTTAGGGCCTAATTTCTGCCTTCTACAGAAATTCATATTGGTTTTTAAAATTTTTAACTCCACAAAATATGAAGTGTTTGTAATTTAAAAATTCAGTAGGTATGAATTCCTGCAGAAAGCAACAACAAAATTATTAAATATTTTTGAATTTGTTTTTGCTTTCAATAAAATGAAAGGTACCTATTTATTTAATAATTTAAATAAATAATTACATACGCTTTCTTCAAAAAAAAAATATATACAGTTTTTTTTCATTGTACTGTTATTTTGTATTCATTGTACTGTTTTTCCGAATTTTGCCAGTAAAAAACACAATATGTGTAAATACACACGGATTGGCAATATTGGTTTATTGTAAAATTTGGTTATTCCCCCTTGTGTTTTTGGCAAGCATGTGGTGTTCAGGCGAATTCGATGAATTCGCTTTGGAGTGTTCTTGGTTCGTGTTTTTTTAGTTTATTATAACAAATTACTTTTTTAGTACAATATTAAAAAAAGTAGAATGCTTGCTTTAAATATATCTTGCCCAGTTTGTAAAGATGCATTTAAAAGTTCTGATGCCATCTATTCCACTAGCTGTGGTCACATTTTTCATTTCCTTTGTATGAATCAATGGAAAGCCAAGTAAGTTTTTATTAATAATCACATATGTACATACCTTCGTATTCTTAATATGTAAGATCTTGTCGTACAGATCCACTAGCTGCCCCCAATGCCGAAGTTACAATCCCACGACGCATAGTATCTTTTTGAATTTTGAAGATACGCGTGAATATGAGAAAATTGTTAACGACTTAAGGCTAAAACTGGAAAGTTCTAATGAAAATGTGAAAAGAATTCTTCTGGAAACTGACAAAAAAGACAAAAAAATTAATGAAATTAAAAGCCTTTACAATATTTCTGAGCAGTGGAGGGCAGAGCTCGAAGACAAGATAAAAACATTAATCAATGAACACAAAGAGCAGAAGATGAATCTAACTAAAGAGTTAGGATTAAAAATAAATGAAATTTTGTCATTAAAAACTCAAATTGAGCGAGTTGGTATCGAAAATGGAATCCAAGAATTGCTTGAAAATATTAACAAATCAAACGAAGAACTGAAATTGACTGTAGAGCGCTTAATCATTGAAAACTCTACCCTTAAGGAGAAATTAGGTGAAAGTGAAACGTCAAAAATGATTTTAAATCACAAATTGGAAATGCAAGAACAAAGATTAAAACACGTTACCTTAGAGCTCCAAAAACAAATAGCCGATAGTATTAACATTAACCAAAACAGTGAACCCACAGAAAAATTAAAACAAATACCTGCAAAAACACACAAAAAACGTAGCAGACGTAAGAATCCAAATGAAAAAATCAGCAAGACGGTGGAAGATTTAAATGCATCTGTCCCTACTCTAAAACAGGCAAACGAATTAGCAAACCCTATGGATAGTAAAGTTTTTATCAAAGATTTTCCCCACTACCAATTGAAATATCCTTTAGAAAAAACGGTAATCTTACTGGCCTCCAAAATGTCCATAACTCTTACTCCCGATGACATAGCAGCAGTCAGTCTCATACATTCAAATAATTCGAATAATATTTTAAAAGTCTCATTATTGGTTGAATTTAAAACAATTGATGTAAAAATCAAATTCATTACGAACAAACGAAGATTGAAATTGCATGCATCCACTGATATGATACATGTAAAAGAATATCTTGACCAAAATATTTATCCAATTTTTATGTATGCCAATAGAAATTTACGAGGTCATGGATTTGAATATATTGGATGCAAAAATAGTAAAGTGTTTGCCAAAAAGAAACTTCATGACGGCGAGGAGATTCTTATAAAAAATAAAAATGATGTTGATATGCTTTTGCTGCATAAAAACAATGAAGTCAAATTTAGAAACTCGACAACCAATATCTTATCGAATTTAGAAAGTTCTGTTTTAGAAATTAAGGGAGATTAATTTTCCTTATTCGTTTTGGAAGATTAAACTTTATTACGAATTACAAATAGAGAAATCTGAAAACGCCCAATCTATGTAATATATTGATTTTTCATTACTGTATAGTTTCTTAATTCTCTATGTTCCCTATACTAAAGTAACTTAATAAATATGTATGTATATAAAAAAATGTATAAAACTTTTTTAATTCCTTCGAGTTTTTTATTATACATAAATATAAGTATATAGAGTGCTATATTCCGCAATACCGGATCTTATATACCTTTCACCATGGTGCAATAAGAACAGAGGAATGTATAAATATATCAATTAATCTATTTTTTGCCATATCCACTTCTCCAAAACCCCCCAAATTCTGTCGTATTTTGTGTACTGATAACCAAGATGCTTGAACCTTATATAGGAATTTTGTCTCTGGCCGTTCTCCATATATTCAGAACAGATGGGCAGACGGACATCGTTAAATAAACTGCGTTATACAAAAATGTCTAGACATTAAATAATAACTAACTGATACAGCGTATTTATATATATGGGGAATTATTTGTGAAGCGGACAACTCAATAAAAATTTTTGCTGGAATTCCTTTATATTTGGCATAACTATAGTTCTAGTAGATATCAATAAGTGTGCGAAATATTTTGTGTTACCGTTTTAAAAAAAATTTTTTTTCAAATTGTTTTTTCGAAACAAAAATTAATGAAACAAAAAAAATTTAAGTGATTCCTGTAGAAAATCGATTGATCTTTAAATAAAAAAAAAAAAATTTCATTTGCAAAACCGGACATGACCAATTTAAATCAACATTTTTCCAACTTAGTCCTAATAAATTTTTTTTATTAACCGAAATTAGCCTGTCGTGTCCTTAATATATTGTACAAGTTTTATTGTGGGACATCTAATAGTTTAAAGGTTATGCCAATTTCTTTACACTAGTACATGTTATTTGCAATGTTGTACCGTGCTAAATTCGAAATTTTTAATTTTAAATACACTGAAATTTATTGTTAAGGGAAAGCTAGTTTCTATGCGCATTTCACTGGTTGCTTAGGCCAACTTCGACCTAATTTTTTAATTTTCTTTTTAGCGAAATAAGCATGCGGCGTACTTATATTTAGTCAATTCACAAGGTATCCTAACATGTCATATTGTCAAAATGTCCTAATATTTCACAATGGTTTAAAAATATTGTTGTTGGTTTGTTAACAAAAAGTGTCTTAAATAAATAGAACGTTGCTTGCTGTGTTTATTGTGCTGTCGTAATTAATCAGAAAAGTCCAGCGCTGAGCGGCTGAGCCGTACAACAATATTTTTAAACCATTGTGAAATATTAGGACATTTTGACAATATGACATGTTAGGATACCTTGTGAATTGACTAATTATAAATACATTTGTTTGCTTATGAAGATAATGGTTTTATTTTACAATTTTACAAACAGTGTCTATCATAGAACTAGTTTTTCAAGGATGTCTTCGTGTTTTGGAATAAAAGCATGGTAAATTTTAGTTCCTGGAATTGTGATTGCGGAATCAAACCTAGATTGCAGAAAAATTCTTTCACGCTCAATATCCTTTTATATATATGGGGGATTCACAAGGTGTCATAAAGTCATATGTCTTAAAATAATAACATGAAAAAATACGACTGTTGTGAGCAACCCCTCATAATTTAATGTGCTATTAATTACGACAGCACAATAAACATAGCAAGCAACGTTCTATTTATTTAAGACACTTTTTGTTTACAAACCAACAACAACATTTTTAAACCATTGTAAAATGTTAGAACATTATGACAATAAACCATGATAGCACACCTTGTGAATACCCCAATAGATTTTTCTAATAGATGCTTGTGAAGTATTTTTTGGTAAGAATAAAAGCTAGATGTATCATGCTTTAAGTCATCTGAGATCATAACAATGCTTCCGTGTTTTACTTCACTACCATCTCTGAATAAAAACCGAAGTCAGAAGTGTTGCTTGGTCGTTGTTCCAATGAAAAGATTGGACAGAATCTTGAACTACAAAACTATAGTTTTCTGCAAAATCACACTGTACGATTATTTCACCTTCACCGATACTCTTCTTAAGTTTTTTAAAATAAACTACCTGTTCTGCAATATAAGCATGAGGTTTTAATATATCCGAGGCATCACAGAAGGTATCTCCAAAGTCATCAGAGGGTAATACCTGAGTAGATAATGTGAACCGTTCTGTGATAAGCCAACTTTAAAATTGCACTTCTGTCACTTGATTACTGTCGAATATCATTTTCAATTGATATCGAATTGCATTCAAGCTAGGACAGCATTCATTAGGCGGTGATTTTGTAGTCTTTAAATGACACGTCAGTGTTGGATTAGGGCACATCATCATGCGAAGGCAATCCCTATAACATATAAGTTCTATGGCAGTTTCTGCTGTTAGGTTGGCAATATTTCCACCATTCAACATAAGTTTAACGTTTTGATGTTTAACACAAACACATACCAAGTGTGTTCCAGGGTCGTCAGCGAGAATGCATTGTTTGGGTCTTAAATTAAAAAACTTTGATACGCCAATTTTAACGTTCGGCTAATTGTCTGATAAAGTTCATTAATGTTGCATATCAGAAGCTGTTTAAGTACAGGCATTCTTCTCCCACCGTTTGATTAAACAGATATAAAATCTTATACCGGGGATCATTCTGCTACTGTCTTCCCGTAGTTAAAAGCATTTAACTAAACTTTCTGTTTCAACAGATATGACTTGATACCGAACTCATCTACAAGTTCATTTGCTTTTCTCGCTTGTCGCCTTGATGTTCCAAACTCTTTAGCCTGCTTATTTTCACTCCATAACTTAGGTGGTATGGGTTCATACAAGTAGAAGTAGAAAGGTCACCAAATTTCTCCTTTAATTGTTTTAAAATTTTTTGGTCTTCTTTTTGTGTGTCTTAGATCACTGGATCTTCGTTAACTAAAGGTGTGTATTCGCTTCTTGTAGAACTTACACTTGTCGTTTCCTGCAGAGATCACATACGTATCTTTGTTTTGTATAGTCCCACTTTTGAGATAAATATTGAAAAATTTTCCTTTTTTTTTCTTCATTCCATGATTTAATAAGCCAAAAGGATTACAACATTAGTTACTAAATGTAGCTATTAAAATTTGTCAATCAGTACAACACGCTGAAGTAGTTAAAGAGAATTGATATGTTTCTAAAAAATCTGTAAATACCAGATATGATAGTCTTAATTCTTGCCTATTGAAACCCCATATTTATAATTATGTTACCTACGTGCATATGATTTAAAAAAACATTTCGTCAAGCGCTCAAAATTATAAAAGTGGGAAAGGATTTCACAAAAAAAAAAAAACTCTTCTGAGGACTAGGAATTTTCTCATTAATCTGTTGCACGTGCAGATTTAATTTTTTATTACCTACCAGTGTAGAGTAGGTAGTAATGGATTTAAAAGGTAATAAAATGTATTAAAAAAAATTCAATTTAAATTTCAGGTTTTGATGTGTTAGGCATATTCATAAATTTGCATAACTTTTAAACTTATGAATAGCACATAGTAAAAGTTTTACAATATATTTAGTCAATTCACAAGGTATCCTAACATGTCATATAGGATACCTTGTGAATTGACTAAATAAGTACGCCGCAGGCTTATTTCGCTAAAAAGAAAATTAAAAAATTAGATCGAAGTCAAAAAAAAGGTTTCCCGATGATCTGGTCTAAGCAACCAGTAAATTGCGCATGGAAACTAGCTTTCCCTCAACAATAAATTTCAGTATATTTATCAAAAATAAAAATTTGGAATTAAGCACGTCAAAAAAATCTTATTAATAATAAATTTTGTATTCCCAAAAATAAGTTTGAGAAAAATTAAAATTTAAGCTCGTTGCAATAACAACATGTATGAGTGTAAAGAAATTTACATAACTTTTAAACTGATAGATGTCCCACAATAAAACTTGTACATTATAATAACGACACGATAGGCTTATTTCGGTAAATAAAAAAAATTAATTAGGACTAAGTTGGAAAAATGTTGATTTAAATTGGTCATGTCCGGTTTCGCAGATGAAAAAATTTTTTTATTTAAAGATCAATCAATTTTCTATAAGAATCACTTAAAAATTTTTTTTGTTTAATTAATTTTTGGCTCGAAAAAATTATTTAAAAAAAACATTTTTTTGAAAACGGCAACACTTTACCACCCCGTAACTCGACAAATAAAAATCATAGAAATAATATTTCGCTCACTTATTCATATTCATATAATATAAAGGAATTCCAACAATTTTTTTTATTGGGTTGTCCGCTTCACTCATAATGCCCCATGTACATACTAGCATTTAATCCGTTACTTCATTAGCGACTCCTTTTCCTTCGTGGACATATTTTAACGCAAAAGTTTATGTTTCTAGATTTTAACTTCTTTAAATACTAGCATTTAACCCCCTTCTTTGTAATAGGTAAGATTTTCACCTATTAAAGTAACGTTACGAATGTGATAGATTTTTTTTTATTATTTCAATTTTTATTCGTTTTGAAGATAGATGGATGGCGAGGCAAAACAGTTTTAAAATACAGGTTTTTCCCGTTTACTCCCCAAAAAGTACCAGGCACCTTTCCGCTTATTTTTTTATTGAACAACAATAAGTATTAATTTTTTTTGTATCTGTTTTAGCTTAGGAGATATGAGGTTAGCGGGATTGATTTGGCGAGAGCCCAGCCTCCGTTCTAAATGTCAACTTTTTAGCTTCTGCAGTTTAGGATAAGTGATGATGAATCAGTCAGTAACGTTACAATTTTATATTATACTAGCTTAACCCGGTGCGCTTCGCTACACTGGCAAAAAAAAAAAAATAAGAAAAAAATTACCGTATTTGTTTTTGTGATATAATTTATTTATTTACATACGTATTGCATTTAAAATTTTTTTTTAAATATACTTTTAACAAACAAATTAATTTTATCTATATATATATTAATTTATATTATCAAAAGCAGCTAACTTAATTAAATAATTCTTATTATGTATGATTATTGTAATGCTTTATGATATACAATATTTTTGGTCTTTCCTTCAAGGGCGTAAACAAATAAATTTTTAGGGGTTCCTACACGTGAGCATGCAACGTAAAGTTGTCCATGAGAAAAACATGGGTTTGAAAAATTTAGGCCGCATACATGAAGAGTTTGTCCCTGCGATTTATTTATTGTCATCGCAAATGCTAAACAAACAGGAAACTGTAATCTCCTAAATTGGAAGGGCATTTCAGTTGATAATAGGGGAATTCGAGGTAGCAAGACATCGGTACCTATATACTTTCCCGTGATAATAGTCGCTTCGATTAAATTGTTCAACAGCTTTTTCACTTTTAGCCTGGTTCCATTGCAAATGCGAGGTGGGTCAATGTTTCTTAATAAAATAATAGGAACACCAACTTTCAATAGCAGCTCATGTGGTGGAAAGCCAGCCAGGTGCAAAGAGTTCAAGAATTCGACTGGCCCTTGAAGACGACGTTCTGAACCGATTGCATCTGAGACGTCTCTCACGTTCATCCGATGTCTCATTAATTCTTGAAGTTGATGTCGTATCACGTTGGCTGCTGAGACGCCTCTCACGTTGATCTTGTGTCTCATTGGCCCTTGAAGACGACGTTCTGAACCGATTGCATCTGAGACGTCTCTCACGTTCATCCGATGTCTCATTAACTCTTGAAGTTGATGTCGTATCACGTTGGCTGCTGAGACGCCTCTCACATTGATCTTGTGTCTCATTGGCCCTTGAAGACGACGTTCTGAACCGATTGCATCTGAGACGTCTCTCACGTTCATCCGATGTCTCATTAACTCTTGAAGTTGATGTTGACGCACGTTGGCTGCTGAGACGCCTCTCACGTTCATCCGATGTCTCATTAACTCTTGAAGTTGATGTTGACGCACGTTGGCTGCTGAGACGCCTCTCACGTGCATCCGATGTTTCAGCAGCTCTTAAAGTTGTGCATCGATTCCGATCAGTTATCGATTTTTTAGTGTTTTGGTAAGTGCTGATTTTTTTGGAGGCATTATTATAATATTTAGTTTTCGAATATATTTTACTTGAACAAAATGTGGTGCTTGTTTGAAATTTGCAATTGAACTAAAATTAAAAAAATAGCGCAGGTAAGTTTTCACCTTAGGGATTAAAAAGTAATAATTTCTGGTAAAAAGTAAGTAACAACAACAACGTGTTCACCGCAAAATGCATTTAAATTGTATAAGCATAATAAAAGTTATATGGGTCACATATATTCCTTTTTGTTTTTAAAAATGTTTGTTGGAAAAAAAACGCAGGTTGTCCTGTAAAGGTTGATAGCTCTTGTGTTCCGATATATGGTATTTAATATGTCTTCTATGAGGGGTACTGCTCCTACTCTGTCTACCCCGCACATTTTTATATTGAAATTTATAGTTTACTATAATAGTAGCTTTAACCACGTTTGAAGACTCTCCCTTTAATAGTTCTTCAGTTGAGCGATATTTAATGTATGCATCCTATGGGAGGTATTTCCCCCCCTGCGCCTACCCGCTTTATTTTTATTTTCAAAAGTGTAGTATACCATAAGAGTGACTTTTAGAAAGTTTGAACATTCTCACTATTACAGTTCTTAAGATATGCGATGTTAAACATTGGCGTCCTATGGGGTATTCCTATACCCCCGCTGCTATTTTATTTCAATTCCGGGGCTCAGAAGATCCTACTACAAAAAGTTCAGCAAAATGCGTGCAGCGGCTCTTAAGATATGCGATAATTAATATTGGCATCCTATGGGGGGTACCAATTCCCCTGCCCCTATCGAAAAAATAAGTAGCCTATTTTATTTTTAGGGCTCACGTGATGTTACTGTAAAAATTTCAGGAAAATCGGTTCAGTAGTTTCGGAGTCTATAAAGCGACAAACAAACATACATAATTAATTTTTATATACCTATATAGAAGATAGAAGAAGAAGATAGATAGATGAAGAAATTTTTTTGGAAAAAATTAACAAAATTAGGTACGATTCTCACCCCTTAAAGGATCGAATTTGAAAAATTACTAAATTTGTATTTGTATTTTTTAGATGAGTTACGAATCTGATATAATTTTTATTTAATGAACAAAAATATGTATTAAACTTTTTTGTATTTATTTTAGCTTAGGAAATATGAGGTTAGCGGGATCGATCCGTCGAGAGACCAGCCTTTGTCCAAAGGTCAAGTTTTTAGTTCGAGGCGATGAAAGTTTAAAAGATGGAGAAAAAATCTTTTGCAAAAGTAACAAAATTAGGGCTGCCAGATAAAATTGTAAAAAAATCGCAAATTTCCCGAGCAAAAATAAAAAAATCGTCTTTTTCTGTAACATTGCTATACATTTACATATATTAGATATGGTACGGAATATTGTGCTATTATATTTCAGACAGATCGGTCTACAAATGCCTAATTATGAACAAAAAACCACAACTGCCAGTAATTTATACCCATAAATCTCTAACTTTGACCTGTAAGCCTTAACTTCTTTAAATCTTCTTATAATTTATTATTATTTTTTCTTTTTTACCTGAAATAATCTTTCTTCACGAAATTATAGTTTTGGCACCAGAACACAAATAAAAGCTAGGAGGATAAACTTTGGCTTGAAAATTTTTCTTATATATGGAGTATTAAATGGTAAAAATAAGCCAAATTAGTCCATAACTTCACCTGCTCCCCACACGAGTGAACTCTCAAAATCCAGGTTTTGGTACGAATTTGTACTTAAATTGACTTAAATCAAAATTTTGCTTTTGTCCATAAAATTTTTTAGGGCAAAGAGCAAAAATTTCTAGTATAATTTTATTTATAATAGGGATGGACATAAAAATATAAGCTTTGTTGTTTACAAAAATGTTTTTTTTCTGTGTGCCTTATAACAAACATCAAAAGATCTAAAATGGTCTTATTTTGAAGACTGAATAAAATCGTCACTTTTTAGAAAAAAATCAGCAAATCTTTGCTAATTTCGGAACCAAAAATCGTCAAAATCACGATAAATCGTTAAATCTGGCAGCCCTGGGTACGATTTTCACACCTTAAGGCCTGGAACAGAATAAAGTAGTTGTAGTAGTAGCTGAAGCTGACGAATGCTCTGTAGCGCAACAAAGTTCAAAATTTTGGGCTTCAACTTCAACTGCAACGACTGCTACAACTGCGTATTCTGTTGACACTACCGATTTTAACTTTTCACGGTTTGCATCGCAATTCGTTACGTTGTACTACAGCGGCCATTCTGTTCCCCACTTAAACGTTCGAATTTCGAAATAGTACCACATTTGCATTTGCATGTTTTTTAGACAAGTAACGAAATTTTTATTTCTATGTGTATTGATTTAAAAGGTATATGGGGGACAAAAAAGTTACAATATAACCCCTTTACTTCATAAAAGGGTCGAATGTCCAAATAGTGCCAGACAGCTGTTCGCTTTATTATTTAATGAACAACAATAAGTTAATTTTAAAAAAGCACCACTTTAATTAAAAAAGAATGAAAGAAAAAGTACAAAAAATCCCCCTTACAGATTCTCATTCACTCAGGAACTTGCATGTTTAATTTTATGTTTATTGGTCTAATATTAACGGCAAAACAAATGGTACCAGGTAAAGCGCAAAAAGCGTCTCTTACAGATGCTCATTCACTCAACGCATTTATTGTTTAATTTTATGTTTTTAGGTGAAATACTAACGAAAATTTAAAAAGTACCTGTTGAAAAACAATAAATTACGAAAAAGTACCAAAATATCACTTACAGATTCTCAATCACTTGGGAACTCGCATGCTTAATTTTATGTTTGTAGATCCAATGTTAACGAAAATTACAAAAGGAACCAGTTTAAGAACGAAAAAGTACCAAAAAGCCCTTTTACAAATTCTCATTCACTTAGGACCATGCATGTTTAATTTTATATTCATAGGTCCAATATTAACGGAAACTAAAAAAAGTACTAGTTGAAGAACAAAAAGTACCAAAAAATTCCCTCAAAGATTCTTATCCACTCAGGACATTGCATGTTGAAGATTATGTTGTTAGGTCCAATATTAACGATAATTAAAAAAATTGCAAGTTGTAGAACCAAAAAGCTTAAGTGAGAAATTTAATTTCCCGTATATCCCCTTTTTGGTACTTTTCTCCCCATTGAAGCATTAAAAATTTCCATATTGTAGTGGGAGTCCATAATTTAATACGTATATGTCAGTGAATGGAGAAAAATGTTTTGTAATAAAAGTACCAAAAATAGTTACGGCCTTCACCCTTTAAACGTCCGAATTTTGAAAAACTACCAAATTCGAACCAAATTCGAAACTACCAAATTGAAAAACTACAAAATTCCCAAAATTATAAGGGGAAGATGGGACAGAAATATATATACATATAAAAACCAAGTCCCAATCATATATGGGGTCTTCGGAAGCCCCATTTAAACAGACAGACGGACAGAATATTTAATATACTTTAAGGGGTCTAAGATCAATTTTGTAAAAATTATATACAAACAAATTTACAAACTTATTTGTATCATAAGTTTGAAGGGTATAAAAACTAGTATAAATTTTACTAAAAAACTTTTCATGCGCGTAATTGGATCTTTATCATTTGGGTGAAACTTTATAAATTAATTATTAAAACGGTCTAATTGCCGGGCTTGTACGTTAGTTTTGGGCCTCAAAAGGTAGCAATCAAAGTAAATTTACACAAGGCCTATGGTCGAAGTATTTTTTCTATATAGTTTTATATGTCTTCTTTATGTCAAATCCATGTCTTCTATGTATATGTCAAATCCATATAATTACACACACAAAAAGTTAGAGTGCTATATCGATTATTTCAGGATTTCTTTATAAAAACGGATGTTTGCGGTTTAGACATTTATTAAATTGTTAACAGACAATCGGAAACATATATGCTTTTCTTTTTAGAAATTTGAACTAGCTTGAGTAAAATATCATGATTCGTAACAGTTTTAGCCAAACTAAAATGATTTTCCGGGGGGGGGGGGGGGGATTTATATTGGACCCATGGTAAAATATGGACCAATCATCCCAAAATTCTGCAGAGTGATTTCTGGTATTAAAAAACATTAATAAGAATAAATTTCAATACAGCAGTGAAATAAGTTTAAGCGTTTACAGTGAATTTCATAAGGCCGCCTAATATCAGAGCTAAGGTAAAATATGGACCGTATATAACAAAATTGCAAGACCTTTTTTATGGCATTAAGAAGCTAAGTTGGAACAAATCTAACTACAATATATATATCTGCTACGGGTTTGGGCGTATTTAGTTGATTTTATAAAGTGGGTTTTATATGGGGCATATGGTAAATTATGGACCGATCATCACGATATTTATTGGTGTGATTTCTAGTCCTAAAGCACGGTGAAATATTAAATTTTCATTATGATATCATTATTTATTACGGTCCCTAGAGTAGGGTTTATATGGGGCCTATAGTAAATTATGGGCTGATCTTCAAATTTGACAGTGGGATTTCTTGTTCTATGAAACTGTGATGTACCAAATTTTATTACAATTGTATTATTTATTACGGTTTGAGGCGTACTTTACTGTTTTCCGAGACTAGGGTTTATATGGGGCCTAGGGTAAATTGAGAACCGACCTTCATGAAACTTACAGTGTCAATTCTAGTCCTATAAAACTGTGACGCACCAAATTTTATTATGATAGCATTATTAATTACGGTTTAAGGCGTACTAGACTGTTTTCCGGGAATAAGGATTATATGGGGCCTAGGGTAAATTAAGGACCGATTTTCATGAAATTTGGCAATGTGATTTCTAGTCCTATAAAACTTTGAGGTACTAAATTGTATTGCGATAGCATTATTTGTTACGATTTTGGGCGTAATGAACTGTTTTCCAAAAGGAGGCTTTATATGGGGCCTAAAATTACACTGCCAAAATTTCATGAAGATCGATCAATAAATTACCATAGGCCCCATATAAAGCCTACTCTCGGAAAACAGTTTAGTACGCCTTGTAACGAAATAAATAACGCTATCATAAGAAAACTTAATACTTCCCAGTTTTATAGGACTAGAAATCACACTGCAAAATTTCATAATACATAAAAAGTATTTTATCGAGTACTGATAAGAAAACGAGTTAAGTAGTCAAAAGTGTAAAATTTTTTTTGAATACTACATTTATTTGCCATTAGCTGTTCCCTAAATTTTACGAATTTTTACAAATTTTCCGTTCTCGTACTTTTTTGGGCAACAGCTTTTTTTGAGAGAAATATATCAGTAATTACTCATTTACTGTATTTTACTGTAAAAGTACTCGAACGCACCTATCAACAGTAAAATATTTATCCAAGAGCCAAATTAAGAAATGAGTTGTATGTTTTGAAGTGTTAATTAAAGGCAAAATAATGCACAGAAATAGCTTGGCAAACATTTCAAAATGTTACGTTTGTAGGTACAAATATTTTGTGTTGTTAAAGGTCATGATACACACACTATCACACAAGTCGTACGTATCACTTGGGGGATACTGTATGCATAGCTGCCAGATTTGACGATTTATCGTCATTTTGACGATTTTAAGGTATAAAAATGGTCTATTGACGATAGGACGATTTATACCCTAAATTTGACGATTTTTCATATTACAAATTTTGTTCAAATTTACAAATGTATTTAATATACATAATAGTATATGTATAATGAGAGTTCTACGCCAAATTTACCCAAAAAGCCATTAAAATCACCCAAAAGCCATTAAAATTACCCAAAAGCCATTAAAAAGCCATTAAAATTACCCAAAAGCCATTAAAATTATCCAAAAGCCATTAAAATTATCCAAAAGCCATTAAAATTTTTCCAAAGCCATTAAAAAGCCATTAAAATTATCCAAAAGCCATTAAAATGAACACGTGTTAAAGTATGTCAAATGAACACGTGTTAAAAAAGGTCAAATTTTTAAAAAAAAAAAAAATTTTCAAAAACAAAGTAATAAAAAAAAGTCGTTAAATTTTATAGGAAAGCAATGCACAAGTGGTGGGTGCATTGTTGAAGCCTTTCTTTTGTTGTGATCGATAGACAGACAGCCAGACAGACATAGAGATATGTAGATAGATAGACATACAGACCTTGTAGAAGCAATTGGAAAATATTGTTGATAATTCTATCTTTTTTGATTTTTGTGGGAAATTGAGGATTTTCTGGACGATGAAGAGGGAGATACCATCATTTTGAAGGCAAATGATGGTTTTTATTTGGACGAAGATGGAGATCGTTATATTAGGGAAGTAGACTTATGTTTATAGATGTAGTAGTGATTTTTTTTTAATTCAAAATATATTTTAAGAAATTAATAAATAAATATAAATAATAAAAACTAATAAAATTGAAATTAGAATTCGTTTGTTTTTACAATGGGTGTGGTGGGTAAAATTAAAAAACATTATCGATAATTTTAATGAATTAGAGCAAACAACATATGTTAAAACTAAGTGTAACCAAAAAAAAAAAAACAAAAATTTTTTCTATAAATTGTGAATTTATTTAGTAATTTATTACATTTCATTATAAATTATCAAACGATGAATATTAACGCGGAATTAATTGCTTCATTCAACAAATTAAATATAAAACATATTTTAAGTGTTAAAAATATGATAGGTGGAAAGGACTATCCTATTACAGGAGCTGAACGGGTAACTACAAAATATGGAGATGCCATTGTCTTGGAATTGGATGGAGCTATGCTTTATCTTCCTAAAAGGTTTAATGTCTTAACTGAAAACGATGTTGGGAGCCTATCAACTGGCTCATATATAATTTCAAAGATTCCTTTAGATGACGAAAAGGATAGCATTAATTATAAGCTAGAAATTAAGACGGCTGCTCCTATGAAAGGATATTACCCTTATACTCATTTTAATACATTTAAATAAAATAATTTTTTCAATAAAAAAAAAATGATTGAACAATAAAAAAAATTATTATAGATTCTAGTGTTTTTTTTTTTATTTTATTAGTATATATATATATGTATGCCTAACGCATATATTGACTGCAAAAAAAAACATCATTTTTTTTTACGTTTTTCCGTTAATTTTTAAATATACATCATAGACTTAGCGGTCTTTTATCTTAAATTTTATACAAAATAAAAATATTTAGCTTTTGGTATATTACGTATATTTTGACTGCATTCATTTACTATAGGCATTGATTGGATGCATGCATTCAAAATGTACAATTAATATGTGAAAATTTTTGTTGCCAGATGTTTCCCTTTTTTTTACTGATTTTGTTTGAAGTTTGAAAGCAAGGCGAATTGACTATTAGGTGGTGGCGATGAGACAGCTGATTTTTTTTTGTCAAAAGTTGTATATGCTTTTTAATATTATGCGTTTAATCTAAATTTTTATTTGCATTTTATTATTAATAAATAAGGATATAATTAATGAAACTATTAACTTAATAATATTAAGTATAGAGGGAGAAATCTTAACTATTTTTATTAAATTATGACTCCCAGTACAATATTGAAATTTTTGATATTTCAAAAGGGAGAAAGAAGTACCAAAAAGAGGAAATACGGGAAACTCAATTTCTTTTTTCGCTTTTTGGTTCTACAACTGGTACTTTTTCGTTCTACAACTTGTACTTTTTTAATTATAGTTAATATTGGAATTAGAAACTTAAAATTAAACATTCAATGTCCTCAGTGGATGAAAAACTATAAGAGGGAGATTTTTGGTACTTTTTCGTTTTCCATATATTAAAAAAACAGGTACTTTTGCTACATCTATTTATCTTTCATCGCTAAGCCTAAACGATAAATCGCAACTATTTTTGGTACTTTTTTTTATAAAACATTTTTCTTCATTCATCGGGGAGAAAAAATACCAAAAAGAGTAAATACGGAAAATTAGATTTCTTTATTAAATTTTTTGATTCTACAACTGGTACTTTTTTTAATTATCTTTAATATTGGACCCAGAAACATAAAATTCAACATGTAATGTCCTGAGTGACAAGATTCTATGAGGGAACTTTTAAGTACTTTTTTGTCCTTTAACTAGTACTTTTTGAATTTCCGTTTGTATTGGTCCTAGAAACATAAAATTAACATCCAAGGTTCTAAGTGAATGAGAATTGTAACGGGTGGCATTTTGGTACTTTTTCGTTCTACAACTTGTACATTTTTATTATAGTTAATATTGAAATTAGAAACTTAAAATTAAACATTCAATGTCCTCAGTGGATGAGAATCTATAAGAGGGAGATTTTTGGTACTTTTTCGTTCCCTATATATTAAAAAACAGGTAAATACGGAAAATTAGATTTCTTTATGCAATTTTTTGATTCTACAACTGGTACGTTTTTTTAATTATCTTTAATATTGGACCAAGAAACATAAAATTCAACATGCAAGGTCCTGAATGAATGAGAATCTGTAAGCCGAATATTTTTGGTACTTTTTTGTTCTGTATCTGGTACTTTAATTAACTTTCGTTAGTATTGGAACTAGAAACATAAAATGAATCATGCAATGTCCTGAGCGGATGAGAATCTTTAAATGGGTAGTTTTGGTAGTTTTTTGTTTTTCAACTGGTACTTTTTGAACTGGTCCTTGAAATATAAAATTAGGCCCTGACTGAATGAGAATCTGTAAGAGCGATATTTTGGTACTTTTTGGTTCTCTAACTGGTACTTTTTTAATTAAACTTGTTCCTTTTCTGCATCTATTTACTTTTCATCGCACAGCCTAAACGATTGGCCTCTAATCGATCCCATAGGATAGAATTTTTGGAAATTCGATTGGTTAGGGGGATAGCAGTTTAAAATTATACATTTTCAAAACAAATCAAAGGATACACTCATTTTCAAAAACAGGATTTAAAAATTAAAATCCAAAATTCTTAAACAAAAAAACGTTGAATATATTTTTTCCTGTAAAAATCCAATTTGAACCGCTATTTATTTATTCATGATAACATGGCCAATATAAAAATTTTACATACCATTTAAAAATACATACCATTAAAAAATAAGATTTAAAACTACATGAAAGAAACTAAAAAAGGACTCATTTGATTGAAATGAAATTTACCAGGAAATTACGTTAATAAAACAATTTTATTTAACCATCCGATTTAATTTAACATTTCCGATCAGATATGATGTATATCTAAATGTATTATGCCTGCAATATAATTGCTGAATTTAACGTATTGTACAATTATATCGCCAATTTGTCAAATAAATTAAGGTTTCAGATCGTAAAACCACAATTATAAAGTTACAAGAAAATCCCTATGAAAAAAATGCATAAGAACAAGATATCAATTATCCTTACCTTGAATTGTTTATTAAAGGAACAATATTAAAGTTTTTTTTTTTTGTTAGTTATAACAGCTAAATAAATATATATTTTACACCAAATTTCTAAATGCTTTTTATTATTCTTTATAAAAGTAAAATTATTATATTAGCACATTTAAACGAAACCTTGTTAAAATTATAATGTTTTAATTAACTGCTTAAGGTCTGCATCTGTCTAAGCAACGTGGATACAAACAAACCTCACGAATATGATAACGGTTAAGCAACCAACACATTAAATGTTCCAAACCCTAACCGCCTTCAGTATACCAATAGTAAGGCTTAGGGTCTATACTTTCCCGTTCATAACCCTTAAGTTGTTCCTCATTATTGTAGATCCTTATCGAACCTCCGACAATTTCACCTACGTTTGACAATAAAACATCAACACTCGGTAAGTTCACGGTCTTCTGGATATAAGGACATATAAAAGTTTAGTATGGTCACATACATAAATAAATAAATTATTAATTTAACTTTATTGTTTTATTAAAATAATTTTTTCAATATGTCGCAAAACATAAACAAAATTATAAATTATATTTTGACGTTGGTTGTAGAGTTGCATTTACCCTTTTTAATTCGCCTTGGCGAAGATCTTAATCAAGGCGAATTCATTAATCGCATTGTTCAGCGTTGCCATAACCATGATTTTATTATCTATTTGATAATTTTTTGACCAATATTTCTATTTATTATTAATTTATTTATCTTTATAAAAACAGACATTTGCATTAAAATTGGTTGCGGTTTAGACCTATATTAAATTATTAACCGACAGTCAGAAAGTTTAATGCTTTTTTATAGAAATTTTAAATAGATTGAGTAAAATATCATGATTCTCAACAGTTTACGCCGAACTTAAATTTTCAGGAGGGGAATTTAGTTTAAGCGTTTTGCGGTGAATTTTAGAGGGCTGCTAAAATAGGGTCTAAGGTTTATTATGAACTGTATATCACAAAATGTCATCACATTTTTTCTGGCCATATGAAGCTAAGTTGGAAGAAAGTTTACCGCATAACCTATATCTGCTACGGCTTTAGGCGTATTTAATTTTGTTACCAGAGTGGGCTTTATATGGGGCCTATAGTTAATTATGGACCGACCTACACGAAATTTTTTAGTGTGATTTCTAGTGATATAAAACTGTAAAATATAAAATTTTATTCTGATAGCATTATTTTTACGGTTTTAAGCGTAGTAAACTGTTTTCCGGGAATAGGGTATATATGAGACCAAGGGTAAATTATGTACCTATCATCACGAAATTTCAGTGTTATTTCTAGTTCTATAAAACTGTGATGTACCAATTTTTGTTATGATAGCATTATTTATTGCGGTTTTAGGCGTACTAAACAGTTTTCCGGAAGTGGGGTTTATATGGGGTAGGGTGAATTATGGACCGATCTTTACGAAATTTCACAGTGTCATTTTTATTCATTATCATTCCGCGCATTTTTCCACCATTTATGTTAGTTTTTGTAACAAAATTATTAATTTTTTTTAGGTGGTGGTTCCACATTTTGATTAATAGCTTTGACCCTACTGAACCGATATTGCTGAATTTCAATACCAAACTGCTTAGGATAACTACAAGCAATTAGCTATTTTTTTGTTCTTTTGAGTTTTTCGAAAGTGAGCGTGTTTTCAACAGACGGACATGGGTAAATCAACGTAGAATTACTCAAGGACCCAGAGTATATCGTCATCTTAAAGACCTAATAACATATCTGCAAAAGTTTCAAATTTATGGATTTTTATTTCCTATATCATAATGTATGTGTGCAAAATTTTTCCATCCCTCAAATGTTCGAATTTCGAAAAAGTACCAAATTAGTATTCGTATTTTTTTGATAAGTTTCGAATGTGGTATAACTTTGTTTCTATGTTTATTGGTTCAAAAGATAGATGGGGTGTCAAAAAAGTACTAAAATTCAGATTTTACCCGTTTACTCCCTTATAGGGCCGAATTTCAAAAAAGTACCAGACACCTACCTGTCCGCTTTTTTTTCTAAAGGACAACGATAAGTATTACATTTTTTTGTATCTCTTTTAGTTTTGGAGATATACAGGTATGTGATGGAAAACGATTTTGAAAACAAAACGATTTGAAAACGATAATATCGTTTTCAGTATCTTTAAAAATTAATTTCTAATACATTTTCCTCCGTTTTCCTGTATATACCTATTCTTTTAAATTCTTTATTAAATATATTAATTGAACTGTATTTTGAACAAAAAATAAAGACTTTACTTCAGATATGGATTTTAAAATCGGTCGAAATTCATCACACCTGCTGAAAACGATCATTTTGACAACGATCGTTTTTCATCACATACCTGATAAAGTTACCGAATTTTCCCGTTTTTACCGCCTTAACATTCGAATTTTGAAAAATCCCGTCTCAGTGGATCGATTTGGGGAGTGATCAATCGCTAGTCCAAATTTCAAGTTTCTAGGGTCAGCGGTTTGGGCTGGGCGATAACGAATGAGTCAGTCATATACGCAACTCTTTTATATATCGCACTTGTTCCTCAAAATCATAACAACTCAAAATTCATGAATTTTCAGTAGAGACAAAAAACTGTTTGCTTTTTATATGTAGTCTTATACTACAAAGGGGGAAACAATTGTATTTTTTTTTATTGGCAAAATACTAGAGAAATTGATCTAAAATTGATCTAAAATGACCACTGTTCATCCATTTCTTGCAAAAAGTGAAAATTGAAAATTTTTGAGTTATGCTTTTGAGGAACAAGTGCGATATATATTGTTTTTATGTTAATAATTTTTGTTTTTAAATAAAAACTTTTAAGAAAACCAAAAAAAAAGCAAAGAAATTCTTCATTTTTATTTTAATACAAAGATTTAAAACAAATGTTGATGTTAAAATATTTAATTAAAAAAGGTACACATGAATGTATGTATAAATGTGAATAATCAGGGGTGTCATGGAAATTTAAAACGTAAAACGAAAGAAATTTCTGTTGTTTTTCAATAAGATTTGTGTAATAAAAAATTTTTATGACAATTATTATACAAACAGAATTTTTTAACAAAAATTGTAAAAATCAGATTAAAAGTTTAATAAAAAGAACTGCCAAATTCTTTCGTTTTACGTTTTCGACTTCCATGACACCCCTGTATATTCCGTCCCTTAATATTAAAAGGATAGCATGATCCATGGGTATCAAGCGATCACCAGTGTTTTATATTTCCAATATTTTATGGTCCTCGGGAAAAAAGTTTAAAATCAAAAACTGAAAAATTTTCAATCCGAGTTTTATTAAAAGGTTTAGGAATGGGAACAGCTCCGTTTTCAATCTAGTATAAGGAAATAGTTCATATTAAAAAATCATTTTTCAAAATATCTATGAAGAAAAAATCACCAAATATCTTAATACAACTTGTGCGGTTGTCTTTTTACATTTACTGCCAATTGCTTTAACTTTTCTTAGCTGGTTCCGGTCTACCCAAAGGACAATAGGCGGTCACTACAATGCTGTTTTTTGCATAAGGCAATCAAGGGTTTTGATTTAAGCCTAGATTGCATTCAATTTGATTGTGTATGGGCTTAATCTTACAATTGGCCACCAAACGTGTTAATTTTTCGGAATTTAAATTAGAAATACCAATACTTTTAACCAAACCCTTCTCCACCAAAGCTTTCATGGCTTTCCAAGTGTCCATATAATCAACATCACTTTCATAGAGTTCAAATAAACAAAGTTGAAATACCCTAATTCATCTTCTCCATTGGCATTGGTAGGCATCATCGATTCTGTGGACATACAAGTATTGCCAGTGCATTAAATTAAAGTCAACAAAATCGAGGCCAAAGTTGGCTAAACTTTTGTGACAGGCGTATTTAACACGTTCGGGTTCATGAAAGTGACACCACAACTAAAAAATTAATTATTTTATATTTTAACTTTTATAATTTTTATTCTGCAGTCACAAAAAAAATGTATGTATCTATCAAGGTATTTGTTCAACTACAGTTTAAATTCGCCTTGGTTGAAGAGTTGCATTTACCCTTTTTAAATTCGCCTTGGCGAAGATCTTAATCAAGGCGAATTCAGTAATCGCATTGTTCAGCGTAGCCAGAATCATGATTTTATTATCTATTTGATATTTTGTTGACCAATGTTTGTTCTATAATATTTCAATAATTTTATTTCAAAAAGGGTGGTTTTTAGAGATTAATAGCTAAATTCACCTATTATTTAAAAAATTTAGCTATTTTTTATTGTTTGTTTTATAATATTTCAATAATTTTATTTTAAAAAGGGTGGTTTTTAGCGATTAATAGATAAATTCACCTATTATTTAAAAAATTTAGCTATTTTTTATTGTTTGTTTTATATTTCAATAATTTTATTTTAAAAAGGGTGGTTTTTAGCGATTAATAGATAAATTCACCTATTATTAAAAAAATTTTGCTATATTTTATTGTTTGTTTTATAATATTTCAATAATTTTATTTAAAAAAGGGTGGTTTTTAGCGATTAATAGCTAAATTCACCTATTATTTAAAAAATTGAACTATTTTTTATTGTTTGTTTTATAATATTTCAATAATTTTATTTCAAAAAGGGTGGTTTTTAGCGATTAATAGCTAAATTCACCTATTATTTAAAAAATTTAGTTTTTTTTATTGGGTGGTTTTTAGCGATTACTAGCTAAATTCACCTATTATTAAAAAAATTTTGCTATTTTTTATTATTTGTTTTATAATATTTCAATAATTTTATTTAAAAAAGGGTGGTTTTTAGCGATTAATAGCTAAATTATTTAAAAAATTTAGCTATTTTTTATTGTTTGTTTTATAATATTTCAATAATTTTATTTCAAAAAGGGTGGTTTTTAGCGATTAATACCTAAATTCACCTATTATTTAAAAAATTGAGCTATTTTTGATTGTTTGTTTTATAATATTTCAATAATTTTATTTTAAAAAGGGTGGTTATTAGCGATTAATAACTAAATTCACCTATTATTAAAAAAATTTTGCTATTTTTTATTGTTTGTTTTATAATATTTCAATAATTTTATTTCAAAAAGGGTGGTTTTTAGAGATTAATAGCTAAATTCACATATTATTTAAAAAATTTAGCTATTTTTTATAGTTTGTTTTATAATATTTCAATAATTTTATTTTAAAAAGGGTGGTTTTTAGCGGATAATAGCTAAACTATTTAAAAAATTTAGCTATTTTTTATTGTTTGTTTTATAATATTTCAATAATTTTATTTCAAAAAGGGTGGTTTTTAGCGATTAATAGCTAAATTCACCTATTATTTAAAAAATTGAGCTATTTTTTAGTGTTTGTTCTATAATATTTCAATAATTTTATTTTAAAAAGGGTGGTTTTTAGCGATTAATAGCTAAATTCACCTATTATTAAAAAAATTTTGCTATTTTTTATTGTTTGTTTTATAATATTTCAATAATTTTATTTCAAAAAGGGTGGTTTTTAGAGATTAATAGCTAAATTCACCTATTATTTAAAAAATTTAGCTATTTTTTATTGTTTGTTTTATAATATTTCAATAATTTTATTTCAAAAAGGGTGGTTTTTAGAGATTAATAGCTAAATTCACCTATTATTTAAAAAATTTAGCTATTTTTATTGTTTGTTTTATAATATTTCAATAATTTTATTTTAAAAAGGGTGGTTTTTAGCGATTAATAGCTACATTCACCTATTATTTAAAAAATTTTGCTATTTTTTATTGTTTGTTTTATAATATTTCAATAATTTTATTTCAAAAAGGGTGGTTTTTAGAGATTAATAGCTAAATTCACCTATTATTTAAAAAATTTAGCTATTTTTTATTGTTTGTTTTATAATATTTCAATAATTTTATTTCAAAAAGGGTGGTTTTTAGAGATTAATAGCTAAATTCACCTATTATTTAAAAAATTTAGCTATTTTTATTGTTTGTTTTATAATATTTCAATAATTTTATTTTAAAAAGGGTGGTTTTTAGCGATTAATAGCTAAATTCACCTATTAAAAAAAAAAATTTAGCTATTTTTTATTGTTTGTTTTATAATATTCCAATAATTTTATTTCAAAAAGGGTGGTTTTTAGAGATTAATAGCTAAATTCACCTATTATTTAAAAAATTTAGCTATTTTTTATTGTTTGTTTTATAATATTTCAATAATTTTATTTTAAAAAGGGTGGTTTTTAGCGATTAATAGATAAATTCACCTATTATTTAAAAATAATGAAAGATAATGAAAAAACAATAAAAAATCCATAAATTTTTTAAATAATAATTGAAATAAATTGCCAAAAACCACCCTTTTTTAAATAAAATTATTGAAAGATAATGAAAAAACAATAAAAAATCGCCAAACTTTTTAAATATTAAATGAATTTTGCTATAAATCACCAAAAACCACCCTTTTTTAAATAAAATTATTGAAATATAATGAAAAAACAATAAAAAATCGCTGAATTTTTTAAATAATAATTGAATTTAGCTATAAATCGCCAAAAAATCACCCTTTTTTGAATAAAATTATTGAAGTATAATGAAAATCGCTAAATTTTTTAAATAATAATTGTATTTAGCTATAAATCGCTAAAACCACCCTTTTTTAAATAAAATTATTGAAAGATAATGAAAAAACAATAAAAAATCGATAAATTTTTTAAATAATAATTGAAATAAATCGCCAAAAACCACCCTTTTTTAAATAAAATTATTGAAATATAATGAAAAAACAATAAAAAATCGATAAATTTTTTAAATAATAATTGAATTTAGCTATAAATCGCTAAAACCACCCTTTTTTAAATAAAATTATTGAAAGATAAAGAAAAAACAATAAAAAATCGCTAAATTTTTTAAATAATAATTGAAGTTAGCTATAAATCGCTAAAACCAGCCTTTTTTAAATAAAATTATTAAAAGATAATGAAAAAACAATAAAAAATCGATACATTTTTTAAATAATAATTGAAATAAATCGCCAAAAACCACCCTTTTTTAAATAAAATTATTGAAATATAATGAAAAAACAATAAAAAATCGATAAATTTTTTAAAGATTAATTGAATTTAGCTATTAATCGCTAAAACCACCCTTTTTTAAATAAAATTATTGAAAGATAATGAAAAAACAATAAAAAATCGCTAAATTTTTTAAATAATAATTGAAGTTAGCTATAAATCGCTAAAACCACCCTTTTTTAAATAAAATTATTGAAAGATAATGAAAAAACAATAAAAAATCGATAAATTTTTTAAATAATAATTGAAATAAATCGCCAAAAACCACCCTTTTTTAAATAAAATTATTGAAATATTATAAAACAAACAATAAAAAATAGCTAAATTTTTTAAATAATAGGTGAATTTAGCTATTAATCTCTAAAAACCACCCTTTTTGAAATAAAATTATTGAAATATTATAAAACAAACAATAAAAAATAGCTAAATTTTTTAAATAATAGGTGAATTTAGCTATTAATCTCTAAAAACCACCCTTTTTAAAATAAAATTATTGAAATATTATAAAACAAACAATAAAAAATAGCTAAATTTTTTAAATAATAGGTGAATTTAGCTATTAATCTCTAAAAACCACCCTTTTTAAAATAAAATTATTGAAATATTATAAAACAAACAATAAAAAATAGCTAAATTTTTTAAATAATAGGTGAATTTAGCTATTAATCTCTAAAAACCACCCTTTTTAAAATAAAATTATTGAAATATTATAAAACAAACAATAAAAAATAGCTAAATTTTTTAAATAATAGGTGAATTTAGCTATTAATCTCTAAAAACCACCCTTTTTAAAATAAAATTATTGAAATATTATAAAACAAACAATAAAAAATAGCTAAATTTTTTAAATAATAGGTGAATTTAGCTATTAATCTCTAAAAACCACCCTTTTTAAAATAAAATTATTGAAATATTATAAAACAAACAATAAAAAATAGCTAAATTTTTTAAATAATAGGTGAATTTAGCTATTAATCTCTAAAAACCACCCTTTTTAAAATAAAATTATTGAAATATTATAAAACAAACAATAAAAAATAGCTAAATTTTTTAAATAATAGGTGAATTTAGCTATTAATCTCTAAAAACCACCCTTTTTAAAATAAAATTATTGAAATATTATAAAACAAACAATAAAAAATAGCTAAATTTTTTAAATAATAGGTGTATTTAGCTATTAATCTCTAAAAACCACCCTTTTTAAAATAAAATTATTGAAATATTATAAAACAAACAATAAAAAATAGCTAAATTTTTTAAATAATAGGTGAATTTAGCTATTAATCTCTAAAAACCACCCTTTTTAAAATAAAATTATTGAAATATTATAAAACAAACAATAAAAAATAGCTAAATTTTTTAAATAATAGGTGAATTTAGCTATTAATCTCTAAAAACCACCCTTTTTAAAATAAAATTATTGAAATATTATAAAACAAACAATAAAAAATAGCTAAATTTTTTAAATAATAGGTGAATTTAGCTATTAATCTCTAAAAACCACCCTTTTTGAAATAAAATTATTGGAATATTATAAAACAAACAATAAAAAATAGCTAAATTTTTTTTTTAATAGGTGAATTTAGCTATTAATCGCTAAAACCACCCTTTTTAAAATAAAATTATTGAAATATTATAGATCAAACACTAAAAAATAGCTCAATTTTTTAAATAATAGGTGAATGTAGCTATTAATCGCTAAAAACCACCCTTTTTAAAATAAAATTATTGAAATATTATAAAACAAACAATAAAAAATAGCTAAATTTTTTAAATAATAGGTGAATTTAGCTATTAATCTCTAAAAACCACCCTTTTTGAAATAAAATTATTGAAATATTATAAAACAAACAATAAAAAATAGCTAAATTTTTTAAATAATAGGTGAATTTAGCTATTAATCTCTAAAAACCACCCTTTTTGAAATAAAATTATTGAAATATTATAAAACAAACAATAAAAAATAGCAAAATTTTTTTAATAATAGGTGAATTTAGCTATTAATCGCTAAAAACCACCCTTTTTAAAATAAAATTATTGAAATATTATAGAACAAACACTAAAAAATAGCTCAATTTTTTAAATAATAGGTGAATTTAGCTATTAATCTCTAAAAACCACCCTTTTTGAAATAAAATTATTGAAATATTATAAAACAAACAATAAAAAATAGCTAAATTTTTTAAATAATAGGTGAATTTAGCTATTAATCTCTAAAAACCACCCTTTTTGAAATAAAATTATTGAAATATTATAAAACAAACAATAAAAAATAGCAAAATTTTTTTAATAATAGGTGAATTTAGCTATTAATCGCTAAAAACCACCCTTTTTGAAATAAAATTATTGAAATATTATAAAACAAACAATAAAAAATAGCTAAATTTTTTAAATAGTTTAGCTATTATCCGCTAAAAACCACCCTTTTTAAAATAAAATTATTGAAATATTATAAAACAAACAATAAAAAATAGCTAAATTTTTTAAATAATATGTGAATTTAGCTATTAATCTCTAAAAACCACCCTTTTTGAAATAAAATTATTGAAATATTATAAAACAAACAATAAAAAATAGCAAAATTTTTTTAATAATAGGTGAATTTAGTTATTAATCGCTAAAAACCACCCTTTTTAAAATAAAATTATTGAAATATTATAAAACAAACAATCAAAAATAGCTCAATTTTTTAAATAATAGGTGAATTTAGGTATTAATCGCTAAAAACCACCCTTTTTGAAATAAAATTATTGAAATATTATAAAACAAACAATAAAAAATAGCTAAATTTTTTAAATAATTTAGCTATTAATCGCTAAAAACCACCCTTTTTTAAATAAAATTATTGAAATATTATAAAACAAACAATAAAAAATAGCAAAATTTTTTTAATAATAGGTGAATTTAGCTATAAATCGCTAAAACCACCCTTTTTTAAATAAAATTATTGAAAGATAATGAAAAAACAATAAAAAATCGCTATATTTTTTAAATAATAATTAAATTTAGCTATAAATCGCTAAAACCACCCTTTTTTAAATAAAATTATTGAAATATAATGAAAAAACAATAAAAAATCGCCAAACTTTTTAAATAATAAATGAATTTTGCTATAAATCACAAAAAACCACCCTTTTTTAAATAAAATTATTGAAATATAATGAAAAAACAATAAAAAATCGCTGAATTTTTTAAATAATAATTGAATTTAGCTATAAATCGCCAAAAAAACCACCCTTTTTTGAATAAAATTATTGAAAGATAATGAAAAAACAATAAAAAATCGCTAAATTTTTTAAATAATAATTGAAATTAGCTATAAATCGCTAAAACCAGCCTTTTTTAAATAAAATTATTAAAAGATAATGAAAAAACAATAAAAAATCGATAAATTTTTTAAATAATAATTGAAGTTAGCTATAAATCGCTAAAACCACCCTTTTTTAAATAAAATTATTGAAAGATAATGAAAAAACAATAAAAAATCGATAAATTTTTTAAATAATAATTGAAATAAATCGCCAAAAACCACCCTTTTTTAAATAAAATTATTGAAATATAATGAAAAAACAATAAAAAATCGATAAATTTTTTAAATAATAATTGAATTTAGCTATAAATCGCTAAAACCACCCTTTTTTAAATAAAATTATTGAAAGATAAAGAAAAAACAATAAAAAATCGCTAAATTTTTTAAATAATAATTGAAGTTAGCTATAAATCGCTAAAACCAGCCTTTTTTAAATAAAATTATTAAAAGATAATGAAAAAACAATAAAAAATCGATACATTTTTTAAATAATAATTGAAATAAATCGCCAAAAACCACCCTTTTTTAAATAAAATTATTGAAATATAATGAAAAAACAATAAAAAATCGATAAATTTTTTAAAGATTAATTGAATTTAGCTATTAATCGCTAAAACCACCCTTTTTTAAATAAAATTATTGAAAGATAATGAAAAAACAATAAAAAATCGCTAAATTTTTTAAATAATAATTGAAGTTAGCTATAAATCGCTAAAACCACCCTTTTTTAAATAAAATTATTGAAAGATAATGAAAAAACAATAAAAAATCGATAAATTTTTTAAATAATAATTGAAATAAATCGCCAAAAACCACCCTTTTTTAAATAAAATTATTGAAATATTATAAAACAAACAATAAAAAATAGCTAAATTTTTTAAATAATAGGTGAATTTAGCTATTAATCTCTAAAAACCACCCTTTTTGAAATAAAATTATTGAAATATTATAAAACAAACAATAAAAAATAGCTAAATTTTTTAAATAATAGGTGAATTTAGCTATTAATCTCTAAAAACCACCCTTTTTAAAATAAAATTATTGAAATATTATAAAACAAACAATAAAAAATAGCTAAATTTTTTATATAATAGGTGAATTTAGCTATTAATCTCTAAAAACCACCCTTTTTAAAATAAAATTATTGAAATATTATAAAACAAACAATAAAAAATAGCTAAATTTTTTAAATAATAGGTGAATTTAGCTATTAATCTCTAAAAACCACCCTTTTTAAAATAAAATTATTGAAATATTATAAAACAAACAATAAAAAATAGCTAAATTTTTTAAATAATAGGTGAATTTAGCTATTAATCTCTAAAAACCACCCTTTTTAAAATAAAATTATTGAAATATTATAAAACAAACAATAAAAAATAGCTAAATTTTTTAAATAATAGGTGAATTTAGCTATTAATCTCTAAAAACCACCCTTTTTAAAATAAAATTATTGAAATATTATAAAACAAACAATAAAAAATAGCTAAATTTTTTAAATAATAGGTGAATTTAGCTATTAATCTCTAAAAACCACCCTTTTTAAAATAAAATTATTGAAATATTATAAAACAAACAATAAAAAATAGCTAAATTTTTTAAATAATAGGTGAATTTAGCTATTAATCTCTAAAAACCACCCTTTTTAAAATAAAATTATTGAAATATTATAAAACAAACAATAAAAAATAGCTAAATTTTTTAAATAATAGGTGAATTTAGCTATTAATCTCTAAAAACCACCCTTTTTAAAATAAAATTATTGAAATATTATAAAACAAACAATAAAAAATAGCTAAATTTTTTAAATAATAGGTGAATTTAGCTATTAATCTCTAAAAACCACCCTTTTTAAAATAAAATTATTGAAATATTATAAAACAAACAATAAAAAATAGCAAAATTTTTTAAATAATAGGTGAATTTAGCTATTAATCTCTAAAAACCACCCTTTTTAAAATAAAATTATTGAAATATTATAAAACAAACAATAAAAAATAGCTAAATTTTTTAAATAATAGGTGAATTTAGCTATTAATCTCTAAAAACCACCCTTTTTGAAATAAAATTATTGGAATATTATAAAACAAACAATAAAAAATAGCTAAATTTTTTTTTTAATAGGTGAATTTAGCTATTAATCGCTAAAACCACCCTTTTTAAAATAAAATTATTGAAATATTATAGATCAAACACTAAAAAATAGCTCAATTTTTTAAATAATAGGTGAATGTAGCTATTAATCGCTAAAAACCACCCTTTTTAAAATAAAATTATTGAAATATTATAAAACAAACAATAAAAAATAGCTAAATTTTTTAAATAATAGGTGAATTTAGCTATTAATCTCTAAAAACCACCCTTTTTGAAATAAAATTATTGAAATATTATAAAACAAACAATAAAAAATAGCTAAATTTTTTAAATAATAGGTGAATTTAGCTATTAATCTCTAAAAACCACCCTTTTTGAAATAAAATTATTGAAATATTATAAAACAAACAATAAAAAATAGCAAAATTTTTTTAATAATAGGTGAATTTAGCTATTAATCGCTAAAAACCACCCTTTTTAAAATAAAATTATTGAAATATTATAGAACAAACACTAAAAAATAGCTCAATTTTTTAAATAATAGGTGAATTTAGCTATTAATCTCTAAAAACCACCCTTTTTGAAATAAAATTATTGAAATATTATAAAACAAACAATAAAAAATAGCTAAATTTTTTAAATAATAGGTGAATTTAGCTATTAATCTCTAAAAACCACCCTTTTTGAAATAAAATTATTGAAATATTATAAAACAAACAATAAAAAATAGCAAAATTTTTTTAATAATAGGTGAATTTAGCTATTAATCGCTAAAAACCACCCTTTTTGAAATAAAATTATTGAAATATTATAAAACAAACAATAAAAAATAGCTAAATTTTTTAAATAGTTTAGCTATTATCCGCTAAAAACCACCCTTTTTAAAATAAAATTATTGAAATATTATAAAACAAACAATAAAAAATAGCTAAATTTTTTAAATAATATGTGAATTTAGCTATTAATCTCTAAAAACCACCCTTTTTGAAATAAAATTATTGAAATATTATAAAACAAACAATAAAAAATAGCAAAATTTTTTTAATAATAGGTGAATTTAGTTATTAATCGCTAAAAACCACCCTTTTTAAAATAAAATTATTGAAATATTATAAAACAAACAATCAAAAATAGCTCAATTTTTTAAATAATAGGTGAATTTAGGTATTAATCGCTAAAAACCACCCTTTTTGAAATAAAATTATTGAAATATTATAAAACAAACAATAAAAAATAGCTAAATTTTTTAAATAATTTAGCTATTAATCGCTAAAAACCACCCTTTTTTAAATAAAATTATTGAAATATTATAAAACAAACAATAAAAAATAGCAAAATTTTTTTAATAATAGGTGAATTTAGCTATTAATCGCTAAAAACCACCCAATAAAAAAAAAACTAAATTTTTTAAATAATAGGTGAATTTAGCTATTAATCGCTAAAAACCACCCTTTTTGAAATAAAATTATTTAAATATTATAAAACAAACAATAAAAAATAGCTAAATTTTTTAAATAATAGGTGAATTTAGCTATTAATCTCTAAAAACCACCCTTTTTAAAATAAAATTATTGAAATATTATAAAACAAACAATAAAAAATAGCTAAATTTTTTAAATAATAGGTGAATTTAGCTATTAATCTCTAAAAACCACCCTTTTTAAAATAAAATTATTGAAATATTATAAAACAAACAATAAAAAATAGCTAAATTTTTTAAATAATAGGTGAATTTAGCTATTAATCTCTAAAAACCACCCTTTTTGAAATAAAATTATTGGAATATTATAAAACAAACAATAAAAAATAGCTAAATTTTTTTTTTAATAGGTGAATTTAGCTATTAATCGCTAAAACCACCCTTTTTAAAATAAAATTATTGAAATATTATAGATCAAACACTAAAAAATAGCTCAATTTTTTAAATAATAGGTGAATGTAGCTATTAATCGCTAAAAACCACCCTTTTTAAAATAAAATTATTGAAATATTATAAAACAAACAATAAAAAATAGCTAAATTTTTTAAATAATAGGTGAATTTAGCTATTAATCTCTAAAAACCACCCTTTTTGAAATAAAATTATTGAAATATTATAAAACAAACAATAAAAAATAGCTAAATTTTTTAAATAATAGGTGAATTTAGCTATTAATCTCTAAAAACCACCCTTTTTGAAATAAAATTATTGAAATATTATAAAACAAACAATAAAAAATAGCAAAATTTTTTTAATAATAGGTGAATTTAGCTATTAATCGCTAAAAACCACCCTTTTTAAAATAAAATTATTGAAATATTATAGAACAAACACTAAAAAATAGCTCAATTTTTTAAATAATAGGTGAATTTAGCTATTAATCGCTAAAAACCACCCTTTTTGAAATAAAATTATTGAAATATTATAAAACAAACAATAAAAAATAGCTAAATTTTTTAAATAGTTTAGCTATTATCCGCTAAAAACCACCCTTTTTAAAATAAAATTATTGAAATATTATAAAACAAACAATAAAAAATAGCTAAATTTTTTAAATAATATGTGAATTTAGCTATTAATCTCTAAAAACCACCCTTTTTGAAATAAAATTATTGAAATATTATAAAACAAACAATAAAAAATAGCAAAATTTTTTTAATAATAGGTGAATTTAGTTATTAATCGCTAAAAACCACCCTTTTTAAAATAAAATTATTGAAATATTATAAAACAAACAATCAAAAATAGCTCAATTTTTTAAATAATAGGTGAATTTAGGTATTAATCGCTAAAAACCACCCTTTTTGAAATAAAATTATTGAAATATTATAAAACAAACAATAAAAAATAGCTAAATTTTTTAAATAATTTAGCTATTAATCGCTAAAAACCACCCTTTTTTAAATAAAATTATTGAAATATTATAAAACAAACAATAAAAAATAGCAAAATTTTTTTAATAATAGGTGAATTTAGCTATTAATCGCTAAAAACCACCCAATAAAAAAAAAACTAAATTTTTTAAATAATAGGTGAATTTAGCTATTAATCGCTAAAAACCACCCTTTTTTAAATAAAATTATTGACATATTATAAAACAAACAATAAAATATAGCAAAATTTTTTTAATAATAGGTGAATTTATCTATTAATCGCTAAAAACCACCCTTTTTAAAATAAAATTATTGAAATATTATAAAACAAACAATAAAAAATAGCTAAATTTTTTAAATAATAGGTGAATTTAGCTATTAATCTCTAAAAACCACCCTTTTTGAAATAAAATTATTGAAATATTATAGAACAAACATTGGTCAACAAAATATCAAATAGATAATAAAATCATGATTCTGGCTACGCTGAACAATGCGATTACTGAATTCGCCTTGATTAAGATCTTCGCCAAGGCGAATTTAAAAAGGGTAAATGCAACTCTTCAACCAAGGCGAATTTAAACTGTAGTTGAACAAATACCTTGATAGATACATACATTTTTTTTGTGACTGCAGAATAAAAATTATAAAAGTTAAAATATAAAATAATTAATTTTTTAGTTGTGGTGTCACTTTCATGAACCCGAACGTGTTAAATACGCCTGTCACAAAAGTTTAGCCAACTTTGGCCTCGATTTTGTTGACTTTAATTTAATGCACTGGCAATACTTGTATGTCCACAGAATCGATGATGCCTACCAATGCCAATGGAGAAGTTGAATTAGGGTATTTCAACTTTGTTTATTTGAACTCTATGAAAGTGATGTTGATTATATGGACACTTGGAAAGCCATGAAAGCTTTGG
The DNA here is from genome assembly GCA_943735925.1 of Pollenia amentaria. Lineage (NCBI taxonomy): Eukaryota > Metazoa > Arthropoda > Insecta > Diptera > Polleniidae > Pollenia > Pollenia amentaria. The sequence continues at coordinate 32,257,760 of OX031008.1, read as the reverse complement.
TGGAGAAGGGTTTGGTTAAAAGTATTGGTATTTCTAATTTAAATTCCGAAAAATTAACACGTTTGGTGGCCAATTGTAAGATTAAGCCCATACACAATCAAATTGAATGCAATCTAGGCTTAAATCAAAACCCTTGATTGCCTTATGCAAAAAACAGCATTGTAGTGACCGCCTATTGTCCTTTGGGTAGACCGGAACCAGCTAAGAAAAGTTAAAGCAATTGGCAGTAAATGTAAAAAGACAACCGCACAAGTTGTATTAAGATATTTGGTGAGTTTTGTCTTCATAGATATTTTGAAAAATGATTTTTTAATATGAACTATTTCCTTATACTAGATTGAAAACGGAGCTGTTCCCATTCCTAAACCTTTTAATAAAACTCGGATTGAAAATTTTTCAGTTTTTGATTTTAAACTTTTTTCCCGAGGACCATAAAATATTGGAAATATAAAACACTGGTGATCGCTTGATACCCATGGATCATGCTATCCTTTTAATATTAAGGGACGGAATATACAGGGGTGTCATGGAAGTCGAAAACGTAAAACGAAAGAATTTGGCAGTTCTTTTTATTAAACTTTTAATCTGATTTTTACAATTTTTGTTAAAAAATTCTGTTTGTATAATAATTGTCATAAAAATTTTTTATTACACAAATCTTATTGAAAAACAACAGAAATTTCTTTCGTTTTACGTTTTAAATTTCCATGACACCCCTGATTATTCACATTTATACATACATTCATGTGTACCTTTTTTAATTAAATATTTTAACATCAACATTTGTTTTAAATCTTTGTATTAAAATAAAAATGAAGAATTTCTTTGCTTTTTTTTTTTGGTTTTCTTAAAAGTTTTTATTTAAAAACAAAAATTATTAACATAAAAACAATATATATCGCACTTGTTCCTCAAAAGCATAACTCAAAAATTTTCAATTTTCACTTTTTGCAAGAAATGGATGAACAGTGGTCATTTTAGATCAATTTTAGATCAATTTCTCTAGTATTTTGCCAATAAAAAAAAATACAATTGTTTCCCCCTTTGTAGTATAAGACTACATATAAAAAGCAAACAGTTTTTTGTCTCTACTGAAAATTCATGAATTTTGAGTTGTTATGATTTTGAGGAACAAGTGCGATATATAAAAGAGTTGCGTATATGACTGACTCATTCGTTATCGCCCAGCCCAAACCGCTGACCCTAGAAACTTGAAATTTGGACTAGCGATTGATCACTCCCCAAATCGATCCACTGAGACGGGATTTTTCAAAATTCGAATGTTAAGGCGGTAAAAACGGGAAAATTCGGTAACTTTATCAGGTATGTGATGAAAAACGATCGTTGTCAAAATGATCGTTTTCAGCAGGTGTGATGAATTTCGACCGATTTTAAAATCCATATCTGAAGTAAAGTCTTTATTTTTTGTTCAAAATACAGTTCAATTAATATATTTAATAAAGAATTTAAAAGAATAGGTATATACAGGAAAACGGAGGAAAATGTATTAGAAATTAATTTTTAAAGATACTGAAAACGATATTATCGTTTTCAAATCGTTTTGTTTTCAAAATCGTTTTCCATCACATACCTGTATATCTCCAAAACTAAAAGAGATACAAAAAAATGTAATACTTATCGTTGTCCTTTAGAAAAATAAGCGGACAGGTAGGTGTCTGGTACTTTTTTGAAATTCGGCCCTATAAGGGAGTAAACGGGTAAAATCTGAATTTTAGTACTTTTTTGACACCCCATCTATCTTTTGAACCAATAAACATAGAAACAAAGTTATACCACATTCGAAACTTATCAAAAAAATACGAATACTAATTTGGTACTTTTTCGAAATTCGAACATTTGAGGGATGGAAAAATTTTGCACACATACATTATGATATAGGAAATAAAAATCCATAAATTTGAAACTTTTGCAGATATGTTATTAGGTCTTTAAGATGACGATATACTCTGGGTCCTTGAGTAATTCTACGTTGATTTACCCATGTCCGTCTGTTGAAAACACGCTCACTTTCGAAAAACTCAAAAGAACAAAAAAATAGCTAATTGCTTGTAGTTATCCTAAGCAGTTTGGTATTGAAATTCAGCAATATCGGTTCAGTAGGGTCAAAGCTATTAATCAAAATGTGGAACCACCACCTAAAAAAAATTAATAATTTTGTTACAAAAACTAACATAAATGGTGGAAAAATGCGCGGAATGATAATGAATAAAAATGACACTGTGAAATTTCGTAAAGATCGGTCCATAATTCACCCTACCCCATATAAACCCCACTTCCGGAAAACTGTTTAGTACGCCTAAAACCGCAATAAATAATGCTATCATAACAAAAATTGGTACATCACAGTTTTATAGAACTAGAAATAACACTGAAATTTCGTGATGATAGGTACATAATTTACCCTTGGTCTCATATATACCCTATTCCCGGAAAACAGTTTACTACGCTTAAACCCGTAAAAATAATGCTATCAGAATAAAATTTTATATTTTACAGTTTTATATCACTAGAAATCACACTAAAAAATTTCGTGTAGGTCGGTCCATAATTAACTATAGGCCCCATATAAAGCCCACTCTGGTAACAAAATTAAATACGCCTAAAGCCGTAGCAGATATAGGTTATGCGGTAAACTTTCTTCCAACTTAGCTTCATATGGCCAGAAAAAATGTGATGACATTTTGTGATATACAGTTCATAATAAACCTTAGACCCTATTTTAGCAGCCCTCTAAAATTCACCGCAAAACGCTTAAACTAAATTCCCCTCCTGAAAATTTAAGTTCGGCGTAAACTGTTGAGAATCATGATATTTTACTCAATCTATTTAAAATTGCTATAAAAAAGCATTAAACTTTCTGACTGTCGGTTAATAATTTAATATAGGTCTAAACCGCAACCAATTTTAATGCAAATGTCTGTTTTTATAAAGATAAATAAATTAATAATAAATAGAAATATTGGTCAAAAAATTATCAAATAGATAATAAAATCATGGTTATGGCAACGCTGAACAATGCGATTAATGAATTCGCCTTGATTAAGATCTTCGCCAAGGCGAATTAAAAAGGGTAAATGCAACTCTACAACCAACGTCAAAATATAATTTATAATTTTGTTTATGTTTTGCGACATATTGAAAAAATTATTTTAATAAAACAATAAAGTTAAATTAATAATTTATTTATTTATGTATGTGACCATACTAAACTTTTATATGTCCTTATATCCAGAAGACCGTGAACTTACCGAGTGTTGATGTTTTATTGTCAAACGTAGGTGAAATTGTCGGAGGTTCGATAAGGATCTACAATAATGAGGAACAACTTAAGGGTTATGAACGGGAAAGTATAGACCCTAAGCCTTACTATTGGTATACTGAAGGCGGTTAGGGTTTGGAACATTTAATGTGTTGGTTGCTTAACCGTTATCATATTCGTGAGGTTTGTTTGTATCCACGTTGCTTAGACAGATGCAGACCTTAAGCAGTTAATTAAAACATTATAATTTTAACAAGGTTTCGTTTCAAATGAATCCGTTTTTAGTTTCTTTCAGGTAGTTTTAAATCTAAGGTATTTTTTAATGGTATGTAAAATTGTTATATGGGCCACGAAAGCTTTATATTATTACATGTTATCATGAATAAATAGTGGTTCAATTTGGATTTTTACAGAAAAAATATATTCAAAGTTTTTTTATTTAAGAATTTTGTTTTTGAATTTTTAAAATAAGTGTTTTGACAATGCATAATTTTAAGCTGCAATCCCCATACAGGGAATGTACCCTGATTTACCCCCTAACCATTCGAAATTCCAAAAATTCTATCCAATGCGATTAGGCGAGAGACCAAGCGTTTAGAGAACGAAAAAGTACCAAACTATAGCTTTTACGGATTCTCATTCACTATGGACCTTGCATGTCTAAATTTATATTTCTAGGACCAGTTCAAAAAGTAACAAAAAACTACCCTTTTAAAGATTCTCATCGGCTCAGGACATTGCATGATTAATTTTATGTTTCTAGTTCCAATACTAAAGAAAATTAATTAAAGTACCAGATAAAGAAAGAAAAAGTATAAAAAATATTCGCCTTACAGATTCTCATTCATTCAGGACCTTGCATGTTTTATTTAATGCTTCTAGGTCCAATACTAACGGAAATTCAAAAAGTACTAGTTAAAGGACAAAAAAGTACTTAAAAGTTTCCTCATATCATGTTTCACTCAGGACATTGCATGTTGACTTTTATGTTTCTGGGTCCAATATTAAAGATAATTACAAAAAGTACCAGTTGTAGAATCAACAAATTGAATAAAGCAATATAATTTTCCGTATTTACTCTTTTTGGTACTTTTTTTCTCCCCGTTGAACTTATAATTTAATACCTATATGTCAATAATGAAGAAACATGTTTTGTAAAAAAAGTACCAAAAATAGTTGCGATTTGGCATTTAGGCTTAGCGATGAAAGATAAATAGATGTAGAAAAAGTACCTGTTTATTAAAAGATAGAGAACTAAAAAGTACCAAAAAGCTCCCTCTTATAGATTCTCATCCACTGAGGACATTGAATGTTTGATTTTATGTTTCTAAGTCCAATATTAACTATAATTAAAAAAGTACAAGTTTTAGAACGAAAAAGTACCAAAAAGCCCCCTGTTACAATTCTCATTCATTTAGGACCTTGCATTTTTTATTTAATGCTTCTAGGTCCAATACTAACGGAAATTCAAAAAGTACTAGTTAAAGGACAAAAAAGTACCAAAAAGTTCGCTTATAAGAGTTTTATCACTCAGGACATTGCAAGTTCAATTTTATGTTTCTAAGTCCGATATTAACATTAATTAAAAAAAGTACCAGTTGTAGAACCAAAAAGCGTAAAAAAGAAATTGAGTTTCCCGTATTTCCCCTTTTGGTACTTTTTTCTTCCCTTTGAAATATCAAAAATTGTAATATTGTATTGGTTGTCCATAATTTAATAAGTATATGTATGCCTAAAGTACACTTCGACTTCATTTTTTATATTTATTGAAAAGTTTGACTGCAATTGCATACTTTGACTGCGGCAGTCTATCTTCTGCATGTTTTACGTATAGTTCAACTGCATCTTAAATCGTATAAAAAAATCAGCTGTCTCTTCGCCACCACCTAATAGTCAATTCGCCTTGCTTTGAAAGCAAAAATTTCTATGCGATGGTGGCATCACTGTAATAAAAATTTAGATTTTTAATTAAAAAATTAAAAGGTTTTGAGACAATATATCTAAAAAATAATGCTTTTTAATTAATTAATTTACGTCAAGCAACCAACAAATCGTAAAATTAATAATTGTAAAAAAGTGCAGCCGAACTAACATGCAGTCGAACTATACGCAAAACATGTAGAAGTTCGACTGCAGCAGCGAAAGTATGCAATTGCAGTCAAACTATGCGATGACTATAAAATATGCAGTCGAAGTATGCGTTATACATACATATATATATATATATATATATATATATATATATATAATATAGAAATATTAATATTTTTAATAAGTTGTAACTGAAATCTTAATGTGGAAAGATGGAGGTTATTGAAGCTTTTCTACAAGAATTTGGAAGTGTAATCTTTGAAGAACATTTGGAATTATTATGTACATTCAAAAGAGAATATACAAATTTTAATGTATATAATATGCCTTGCTCTCACGAAAGTACAAGTGGAGATGTCGTGGGTTTGTGTGGATGCTACTTTTTCTATAAGAGGAAAAAGGAGGTTATAAGAATTATTGAAAATTATAAAAAGATATTAAAATATTTTAGAAGTCTAAATTTATGTACAAGAAAACAAAAATAATTAAATAAAAATAAAAAAAAAAAAAAAAAAAGATAAAAGCATTTTTTTCTTTAAATAGAGAGTTTCAAAGCAAAAATATTATTAGTTTACATTTAAAATTCATCGAGAATGTTCAATCTTGTAAGAAGCCCGAAAATATACGACTGTGTATTTGAGTTGGAATATTTTATAAATTTAAAATTAAAGATATCCTGCGGATTTTCCACAGCTCTTGGTTTTAAGCCTATTGTCTGGTTGCATTATAAGGATAGGAACTTCATTGCATTGGACCGGGATGAATGGATAAACCTTATGAGCTATAAGGAATATATTAAGGCAACACTTAATCAGTATGAATTCCAAGATTGTATGAATCTAATTAATAAGGATGAAAAGAAGGATGTTCAATATACATTTCAGTATAGGAATAATATTTGCTATCTCATCCTACAACAGGGAAACCATAAAATAAAAATTGATCCTGAAACTTGGAAATCTCTGACTCAAATTGGAATATTCTTGACGACATTTTTAAGCTGGAATACAATTCTTCGCAAGCAAATCTTATATTTTTATTATGAACATTATATTCCTAATTGCTCTATTTTAAATAAAACAAATGTACAATATTATGAAATTAAAAATATAAATGAAAGAGATATAGAAATTGATTTAACCAGACTTTGTTATGAGTTTGGAAAAAAAATGCAAAATAAAATTAAAACAGATGTTAAAATCTATAGATTATTATTAAGAATGGATAATAAATAAAAAACAAACAAACAAAAAAAATAATAAAAAAAAAACAAAATATTTGAGTTTTTTATTAATTCTTTATTTTGAAATTTATTAAAAATTTTAAACATAAATGACCACAAATAAAAGTATTAAATTTTTGATATCTTAAATAGTTATATTTAATGTTTTTACCCAAGTATCTTAAAACTTCTATAGGTGGTTGGAGATTACCAAAACTATCAAAGTATTCTACATTGTCATTATTTTTATAAAATGCTACCCAATGCGTTCCATATCCTCTATTTGAATCCAAGTTTATAATTCCATTCTCTATTCGGTGTGGAGTTTTAGGAAGTTTATCCCTCATATATACTCCTCTAAAATAAGGAATATACTTCTTCCCAAATGTTCTCAAGTCCACATCTGTTAGCGGTCTATTAGGTAGCTGCTTTAATAGTTTTTTGATGAGGTATAAAATATTCCATAGCCTTTTTTATAGGGTTTAAGATATAGACCTTTACCCATAGCTATTGCCTCTAATGTTTTGTTATGACGCTTACTTTCTTCGAGCTGTTGTCTACCATTTATAGCTAAAGTAATAGTTTTAGCGATTGCTGACCCACCAGAAGCTATTGCTCCCAATGCTCCAAGTGCTGTTAGAATAGGGACAAGTGGAAGAAAACCGCCAAGTTTAGGTATGTTGATAATTCTAGGAATTTTTACTATAGATTTTTTTCCAAGAAATGAATGTTGGATAGCTTTTCGTGCAGTTTTAATAGCGGTTTTGATGTCATTTGGTTTTTCCTTTTTTAAAATATCGGTTGCTGATTTAACGGCATTCTTAAAAATATTTCGTCTACACTTTTTCTTTTGTTTGTCAGTTTTTACTCCCAAGCCCAATTTAACTTTTGACTTCATTGTGTTAGTGACAAGGTATGCGTTGAGTTTTTCTCCAAATGTACTATCTTTAGCTTTAACTCTACTCCAAGCTTTTTCTGCTAGTTCTTTATCTGCGTAATGTCGTTTATGAATATCAGTGTTCTGGGCATAAGCAATATCATGAATTTTACAAGCTGCATCTAACGGATTGATACCTTTATCACCCCTTTGTAATCGTTTTTCCAATTTAGTGCCTGGTCCACAAAATTGATAACCCGGTAAATGAAGTTCAAGTGGTAGTGAATTAATTAAGCTATTTACAAGTCCTTTTCCAAGGACGAAATGTTTTCTACTAAATTCTTTATTTTTATACACAATCATTTATATATAAAATTGCTTTTCTGAAAATAAAAAATAAATAAAAAATCTAAAAGTAAATAAAACGCAATATTAAGCAAACGTATGCTTTCAGTTATAAAGATGCGTTTGGTAAAACAACAATCGAATATTTCAGTGAGAAACTTGGATTTAATGGAAAACAGAAATGGTTTTAAACATAGCTGTCTTTTACCTAATTCTATCAGAGCACTAATAGTTGGTCCCTCAAACTGTGGCAAAACAAATATAATGCTAAGTTTAATTGAAAGTCCGAATGGTTTAAAATTTAAAAATATTTATATATACTCAAAATCATTAAATCAACCGAAATATAAATATCTGTCAAGATTAATTTCATCAGTAAAGGGTATGGGACTTTATACATTTTCAGACAATGAACATGTCATACCACCCGAAAAAGCTAAAGTAAATTCTATTATGATATTTGACGATGTCGCTTGTGAAAAACAAAATAATATAAGATCATATTTCTGTATGGGGAGACATAAGGATATTGATTCTTTTTATTTATGTCAGACTTATACACATATTCCAAAACATTTAGTACGTGATAATGCAAATATGATTATTTTATTCAAGCAAGATGAATTAAATTTAAAGCACATCTACAATGATCATGTTGGCAGTGACATGAGTTTAAATATGTTTCGTTACATTTGCGGAGAATGTTGGAAGGATAAATATGGATTTCTTATAATAAGTAAAGATGATGAAATGAAGCAAGGGCGTTATAGAAAAGGCTTTGATCTATTCATTCAGATTTAGTCATATAAATACTACTAACTACATCAGACGTATACCTATTAATATTAAATACGTTTTTTTTTCCACTTGGAAACTGTTAAAATTATTCCACGAAGCTGTTTATCTGTTTTAAGAAGCTGTTTAGCTGTTTTCAAAAGCTGTTTAACTGGTTTCAAAAGCTGTTTATCTGTTTTAAGAAGCTGTTTAGCTGTTTTCAAAAGCTGTTTAACTGGTTTCAAAAGCTGTTTATCTGTTTTAAGAAGCTGTTTAGCTGTTTTCAAAAGCTGTTTAGCTGTTTAAAGAAGCTGTTTAAAGAAGCTGTTTAGCTTTTTTTTTTCATCAAAGTTATAATCATGGAAGAAAATATTTTAAAAGAGTTGGTGAAATCCAAAAAAATTTTAAAGAAAAAATTTCAAAGCATAAGACTGGGAGAATTGGAAAAATTTAATAATTTAGAAAGAACGTTTAAACCTTTAACAGAACCTCTAAAGAAACTAGTCAAATTGTCAGATTCGTCAAATCTAACAATACCCACAGACGAAAAATATAAATGTAAGCACAATACTAAAATAAAAACGGAAAATAATACTATATTCACCAGCACTCCTAAGAAAAAATTATTGAACGAGAAAAACATTAATTCAGCACCTAATAAAATAAAAAGGGATAAAGAAGAAGAAGAAGAAGAAGAAGACTATAATAGTAATAGTGAAGATGAAGTAAATGATAAATCGAAAAATGAACAATTTTATTCTCAATCATCCGATTGGGAGTTTGATTTATCAACCCTAAATGGAAATAAAAAGCTTGACACTATATTTGGACCTCATAAAATGGAAAATGGAGACTGGAAATTTGGAAATTCTATTTTAAAGCTAACCGATGATAAAATAATAATAGGTCAAAAGTCTTGGGCACTAACCCCAGGGTTATACTCATTACTTTTTCATAAAAATCCAAAACAATTCGATTCGTCAGAGCTAGCAATATATAAAAATATTTTACTTGATACAAATGCACATCGAAGAAACTATGATCCTAATAATCAAATCAATGGAAACAGAGGTTATAAATATAAAAAAATAATAAATAAATTGTTTACTACAACTACTCACGTTGGTAAGGGTTTAATGGAGGTAAATCTTAATAAACCGAACTATATATACTGGGATAATCCTAATGAAATTGTAGACCGATTGAGGCTGTTAATAGCATCACAACATGCTGGTAACAATAATCATTCTAATGAAATAATATCTATAATCGAAGAACTAAGGGAAGCAAATATAATTGAATAACTTTTAAATAAATAAATAAATAAAAAAATTATGACTGTTGACAAATTTGGTCATTACTATAATCAAAAATATATAGGAGATATAACAAGAAACAACATTTCAAAAAAATTCGGTATCAAACTCAACGTAAATAATATTGATATAGAGAATAAAAGAATTTTAAATTTGTCACCTCCAATGAATGGGACAGATGCTGTTAACAAAAATTATGTGAATATACAAATGACCCATATGCAAGAACATTTAAAAGGGGGTATAAACAAAGAAGTTTTAATTGTAAGAAATGAAATAAAGGATTTAAATAAGAAAATTTCTGATATATATAGTGCAATGATTCATCACAACAAACTTTCATCACAACAACAACAACAACAACAACATAATGGAAAAAAGAACGATAATAAATGAACTACATTCTAGAGCACGCAAAAATTTCTTAAGACGGAAAGTAATAACAAAGGGAATTGATGATCTTTGGCAAGCAGATTTAGTAGAAATGGGTAACTATTCCATTATAAACAACGGATACAAATATATGCTAACAGTTATTGATACATTTTCAAAATATGCTTGGGCTGCAGCAATTAAAGCAAAAACCGCAAATGAAGTTTCCAAAGCTTTCCAGGAAATACTAAGTAAGGGGCGAATACCTAAAAATTTACAAACAGATGACGGAAAAGAATTTTTTAATAAGGAGTTTGGTTTACTAATGCGTAAATATTCAATTAATCATTACTCTACTTATAGTGTAATGAAAGCTTCAATTGTTGAACGCTTTAATCGAACACTAAAAGGTATGATGTGGAGAGAATTTAGTTATAATGGAACATTTCACTGGATTGATATTTATAAAAAACTAGTTGATCAATATAACAGAAAAACTCATAGTAAAATTAAAATGGCGCCTATTGATGTAAAACGTGAACATGAACAACATCTACTGAAAACTGCATTTAGCAGTTTAAAAATGTTTAAATCATCAAGGTTTAAGGTTGGGGACTATGTTCGCATAAGTAAATATAAACATATATTTGAAAAAGGTTATACACCAAATTGGACTACAGAAATATTTAAAATAAAATCGATACAGAACACCTACCCAATAACATTTTTACTTGAAGACTATCAAGGAAATCCTATAAAAGGCGCATTTTACAAGGAAGAAATACGTCGTACACGTTATCCTAATACATTTCTGGTGAAAAAAATTTTAAAAGAAAAAGGTGATAAAGCGTATGTTAAATGGTTAGGTTTTCCAAACCAACATAATTCTTGGATAAGTAAAAATGAAATATTATAAGAAAACAAATACAAAAAAAAAAGTTTTTCTAATAAATGTATAAATTTAATAAAACAAAAAAACTCAAGCATTTTCATTTCATTTACAATTTACCATTCAGGATGTCAATTACTTTAGCTTTAAGTGGAAATTCATCAATCCTAACGGCAAATTATTTCCCACCAATAGATCTAAAAGATGACTATGAATGTTCTCTAGTTGATTTTCATTCATATAACTCTATTCCTAATGTAGATTATGATAATAATTTATTTCATATAGGAGATAAAATAATTGAAATTCCTATTGGATCATACGAGTTACAAGATATTGTTGATTTTATAGTTGGGCAGTATAAAGCAGAAAATTATAATAAATCTATTCTCATTAAAGCTAATAATAATACTTTACAGATTGAAATAACTTCATCCCACGATGCAATTTTATTTAATCGAAAACGATCCATTGGTACGCTGTTAGGTTTTAGTGAAGAAATTTTAAAGGCTGGTATGAAACATATATCAAATCAACCTGTAAATATATTAAAAGTGAATGCTATACAAATTCAGTGTAACATCATAACAGGAGCATATATGAATAATTCTCCCGCACATATACTACACGAGTTCGCATTAGACGTACCACCAGGCTATAAATTAGATGTTATTGCTAATAACCTAATTTATTTACCAGTAAACGTCAAAGAAATAACATATCTCAAAATTTGGATTGTTGACCAAGAAAATCGTGCAGTTAATTTCAGAGGTGAAGAAATAACACTTAGATTACATCTAAGACCCAGAAAAAAATGATAATTTACAATAAAACTAAGCACATTAAAGTTAATAGGGTCATTCCTACTAATCATATTAAAGCTATAAGACCATCATTATCGAAAGAAAACACCACCTTTTTAAAATTGCTTAAGTTAAAAATAAAGAAAAATGTCTGATATACTCAATGTCATTGAAAAACCGTATTCTGATGAAAATATAATAAAAAAAGATTATCACAGCTATGTGCCCTATATTCAATCATTTAAAAACAATGATGAAATTCGAATTACTCTACAAAATCAAGACTTATATGTTCTTCCGTCTGAAAGCTACTTATATATAGAAGGAAACATAAAAAACACTAAAGGTGAAGAAGCGTCAGAAAATACTAGATTGAGGAATAATTGTGTTGCATACTTATTTGATGAAATACGGTATGAGATTAATGGTGTTGAAATTGATCGTACTCGATACTTGGGAATATCCAGTACAATTAAGAATTATGTCTCACTAAATAAATTTGAAAGCAATATGATGAGAAATGCAGGGTGGAATATTTCTGAAGACCTGTCAATGCGAAAATTTAATTTTTATATTCCCCTTAAACTACTATTGGGATTTGCTGAGGATTTCAATAAAATAATTTTAAATAGTAAACATGAACTTATTCTTTTACGAAGTTCAAATGATGATAAGGCGTATTACTCTACAGATGCTAATGAAAAATTAAGTTTATCGATTAAAAACATAACATGGAGAATACCACATATTCACCTATCAGATACACGAAAAATACAAATAATGAAGATTATAAAGGAGGGTGTTTCATTACCCATAGCATTTCGCAGTTGGGACTGTTATTTTAATCCAACATTTTCCGGAGGCAGAAATCACAACTGGAATATTAAACTATCAGTGAATAGAGAAAGGCCAAGATTTCTTTTATTCGTATTAGAAAACGATAATAAATATATACATTCAGATTTGAAAAATGTTAAAGTGCATTTAAATTCAGAATCGTATCCATATGATGATTTAAATTTAAAATTTGAGGAGAATCGATACGCTATTTTGTATGATATGTATGCTAAGTTTCAACAAAATTACTATATGAGAGAAGCACAACCTCTTCTTTCATGTGAGAAATTTAAAAATATTCCAATTGCAGTAGTTGATGTTAGTTATCAAAATGAAATTGTTAAAAATGGGCCTATCGATGTGAAAATTGAGTTCGAGACAAGTAGTCCAGTATCAAAAAATACAAATGCTTATTGTTTAATCCTACACGATCGTATGATGGAGTACACACCTTTAACTGGAATTGTTCGAAAAGTTATATAATCTATTTTAAAATACATTCTAATACTTACTTTTTTTTCATTTAATTTCTATTAAATAAAGAATAAAACTGTTGGTTTTTTTTAAATAAATTTTGGGTTTTTTTTATTTTATGTGTATATAGGTGTATATATTTACATATATTTACATTTACATATTCTATACTAATTATTTAGTGACTCAATATCACTAATTAACCTACTTAATTCTAAATCACCATTATCAGTATCTAACTGATAATGGTGCCATGCAAGTGTATTAATCTCATCATTTCTTATTTTACGTTTACTATCAATAAAATTTAAAGCTATTTTATTAACTCTATTTGTTAGTATTGTGTGTAACTTAGATGTGAATGTGTACATACATGCCCCTACTGATTTCTTATTAAATAAGACATGTTTATAATGATCTATAGTATAATTGTCTACCACGCATTTTTTAACCCCCTTAGCTTTTTTAACATCTTTATCATCTTCAACTGTGAAAGAATAAACTTTGGGTCCTAAGCCTACATATTCAGTGATGAATTTACCTTCAGTTTCATCTTTCATCATTCCAAGTACTTTTTTATTTAATTGAGGAAAGTTAAATGGATTATTTTGTGAATATGCTGATGTGTCAAAGAGTGTTTTTAAATCTCCTCTTATATCATCATAGAAATCATCAGTTTTAATTGAGTAAATAAAAGAGTCAGTGTCCATATAATTGAGATTTATATTATCTCCGAATTTAGGTTTCATATACTCATAATGGAAATCATACATTTTCCATTTTGATAGATCAAGTACACAAAAGCCTAAATAAATGGGTTTATTGTAATATGTCAAAGTTTTGTTCATTTGTACAGCCCATAATTTATCAGTAAACTGTGAAATACTGTGAAAATTTGGTTTTGCTATAAGTTCACCTACACCCAATTTATTGCGATTAGTACGACCCCATTCACTAACCAACCGAACGTCTTTTCTCTTATCGACATTTTCCATGGTTTTACCATACACAGCATTATTGAGCAATTTATAGAAATCTTTTTCAAATTGATTCTTAGCTTCTGTTCTATGTGTCGTATTTAAATCTATGTATGTCTTTAACCACGGCTTTTGATTAAATTTCAGAACTCGGTGAACTTTTTCCAAAACCAATCCATTATTTAAACATTGCTCTAATGTTTTATAATGTATGACATATTTCTTTTTGTTAGATAGATCAGCAATTAATTTTTCATATTTACTCCCACCAATTATTTTGTTTTCCACACAGAATGGCAGGTCATTATGATAATCATGACAGCTAGACGGGTATGATAAATCGACTTCATAAATATAACCAACATCTGAGTTATGTGGAATATTTTTGGGGTGAATGAAGTCATTTGTCCAACTGAAGCCTCCATATGGTAGTGACTCTGACATTGCCCAACCATAAAGATTATTTGCGTCTAAATATAAAATGTATTCGGAGGGTTTTGTAGGATCATAATCATTAAGATATTTATGATTCGCCTTACTATACCTCTTACTACATTGTGAAAGACCACCACGAATTCCTCGTTTAATAAAATTATACATTTCTAGATCTGTTAATAATTCTAGCTCAATTCTTGTATATTTTAACATTGCATCCCAAGAAAGCCCTGGGATGGTATAATAATGTGGAGGATCTAGGTTATAAATCTTCTTACAGAGCTTTCTGAAGTTTTCAAATATATCTGTAAGTAACAACACGTCAGTTTTTAAATACAGCTCCATGTAATCCTTAATAGTCTCGCAATCAAATTTTGTCCATATATTTTGTGCTAGCAAATAATCTTCTTCTGAACATTTTTTATCATTTAACCTACTATAAAATGCTTCAATTGGTGGGAGTTTCTTTTCATTTAATTTTTCAAATGAATTTAAATATTCATAAGGAAAAACACCCTTTCGCTTCATAAGAGAAAACTTCTCAGCATCTGGAAAATATTTTCTAACTGCATTTAAATCTTGATCATTGAGGTTACTAGCTAATGATTCCAAACCAGATGCCATAAATCTTAAAGAGTCTAAAAATCTAAGCTCAATTTTTTTTCCAGTTTTATAAACTCGCACCTTTTCAAGTTGTTTTGAAATAATATGCTGAGGAATATTTTGCTTCACTTTTCTTATATACAACTCATTTATATAATCATCAATTTCTTCATCAGTATATACCCGAACAGTATGCGACAAAGAAATGTATAATTCTTTATTTATTGGAATTACATTTGTCTCCCCTTTAATACTAAGTAATTCTTTAATAAATAAGTGACAGTCATATTTCGAAAAATTATGGAAAAATATAGGAATAAAATTTGGAATTTTAAAATTTAAATTACACGAATTATGTGCAGCCCCTCTATATTTTCCTGATAAGTGGCAGTGATCTCTTACAGCTAGTTCATCGCCTAGTGCTAAACCGCAAATATGACAGTTAATAGAGTTTAAAAATTGTTCTTCTTCTAAGGGGGTTAATGAATGCATGGGGACAATTTTTTCATAATACTTCTTATAAATTTGTCTACATTCATTTATTAAATTATTTACAAAATGTTGCCCTACATTAACACTACTACTACTACTACTAAACATTTTAAACTTATCTAAATTTTCATTAAAATTACACTTAATATTAAAACCATATGCACATGGAACATGTTTTTTTGTAAATCTACTATTTTCATTAATACTACTTACATCTACTTCCTCGAGAACGCATTCAAAATCCGCATACACAGTGAACGGGAGATTCATTTGTCGCTCATGATGGGAAAACTTTATGATGGATTTGTCTCCCTCCGGCATCTTGGGAATGCACTCTCCACATTCTTTTTCTTTGTGAAAAATCATTTTTTCCGGTATATCTGTGTGGTAAAGGCATGCGTT
Source organism: Pollenia amentaria (assembly GCA_943735925.1). NCBI lineage: Eukaryota > Metazoa > Arthropoda > Insecta > Diptera > Polleniidae > Pollenia > Pollenia amentaria. The sequence continues at coordinate 32,241,571 of OX031008.1, read as the reverse complement.
GCAAAATATAATTCTTCCATTATGCGTAGATATTTGACTTGAAAGTAGTCTAAAAAAAAGAAATAAATTTATTAAATTGAATAGATTTTTTTTTTTTTAAAAAATTTTATATAAGTTTTTGATAACTACCTTGAAATATTGTTTATTAGAATGTAGTGCATTTTATCACCACATTCGTCTTCCAGCAGCATAAGGTTTATATGCATATTTTTTTCCTTTTTGGTAATGTAGTATGGTCCAATAACAGCCTTGGATTTCCTATCAAACCCGAACACATTTACACTTATATCAGTATTATTTCTTTCAAATACTTTAATATCTTTCACATCAGTAGGAAATTGCATTGATGTGAAATTAAGTGTTCTACCGCAATCAAGCTTAATATTATTGTCAGCAATATTTGGTATATTGTAAATTGTCTGTCTGTATACATGACTGTCATCACCATTATAAAATGCTGCTATTACACTCCATTTAAAGCAAAATATATCATTGTTTTGAATGTTGACACAAGCTTTCTTCCTCGCCAGCTCTGCGGGTGTAGGTATATATTGGGATCCTGATAATGGTGATGCTTTATTTATGTTTATTTCCAGCCATTTAATTTGGATAAGCGTCCAACCAGAATCTCTTTCTTGAAACTCAGACATCTTCGCCTTAATCTTTTCAAATTGAAGTGTGAGAGCTGAGCCAATATTGTCTGCCCTTGATAAGCGTATCATTTCCGTATTGTGGTACATATCAGTTTCTGGTTTAAGAGGATGTGCTGGTAGCTTATATCGAGCTGTCAATTCCAAATTAAATTTCACAATTATGTGCTCAGCCAGACAATTATTTAATAATTTCTGAACATACATTTGACCCTCTTTCAAATATTCATTTACATTCAAATTCAAATCTCCTTTCGGGAAACGGTACGTCAAAAGTCGAGATTTAAATGAATTTTTTATCAATTGAATCCGGTTTCCAATTCTCTCCTGTACATTTTTCTTGTGTTCGGGTTGGGAGCAATGAATAAACCACTGTTGTGGTTGAATTTTAACATTACAATCCTCACACATAATAAAAGATTCTGAACATGACTCAGGCTTTTGTTGTTTAAATGGTATATTTGATTGCAACATCGATAGACGCTTCCTAGATGCATCCGATGTTGAAGGATGTTCATCCATTTCTTCTACTTGTTGTTGTTGTTGTTGTTGCTGCTGTTTTTGTTGCTGTTGTTGCTGTTGAAGGAAATCTAGATGGATTTCCATATGTTTTTTCCTCTCCATTGATGTCAGGGATATATGATTGCACACATCACATGGCACATGAATTTGAATATGTTTTTTTAATTTTTGTTTCATTTTATATTGGTTTTGGCAAATTTCACAAATTAGTACACTAGCCATTATTATTATTATTTTAAATATTAATTTCTTTTTTTATTTTCACAAAAAAAAACACAAACTTTCTTAAGCAAGTCTACTTTAGAAACTAATGAATAGAATATATTTAAAACCTTTTATATACTTTCAAATATCTATACAATCGTAAATTTACTTATCAACAAATAAAATGCCAGACTGTCTCTGTATATCTGTCTGTCTGACTAACTTTCCTTTTCCCCCTTTTTATCTTCTCTTTTCTTTTAAAAAATCATAAATAAATACTTTGAATTTTTCTTCCACCCAAATAAAAATTTAAATAGAAACACCAATTGCATCTATACAATTTTTTTTTAATAACTAAATAAAATCATAATTTATAGATACTTTGAATTTATTCTTCAACCCCAAATAAAATTGAAAAACCATTTGCTGTTACGAAGCCAGTCTGTCTGTATGTCTGTCTATCCATCCAATAATATTTTCGTCGATCACCCAAACAAACAAAATAACAACAACCCTCCATCTGGTTACCCATAAACACACAACAAAAAGGACTTTTATCAGAAATGTGTATTTTCTCCCAACAATCCACAAAACACACACAAAAATAAAAAAAAAATATTTTTCCAATTTCTTCCTCAAGGTCTGTCTGTGTATCTATCTATCTATATTCAAGACACACTCCAATACAATACCCTTATCATCTCACACCCCATAAATTATTAATTTTAATATCAGCGCTTTGAAAAAATTGTCCACAAAATTTTTTTCAAAATCAAGTGCATCGACAAGTACACAGTATGTCTGTCTTCCACAAAACACACACAAAAAATAAATCACATCTTTTCTCAAGTGTATCTACACAGTAAGTCCGTCTATCGATCACAACAAAAGAAAGGCTTCAACAAGTGCATCGACAAGTACACAGTATGTCTGTCTTCCACAAAACACACACAAAAATAAAAAAAAATATTTTTCCAATTTCTTCCTCAAGGTCTGTCTGTGTATCTATCTATCTATATTCAAGACACACTCCAATACAATACCCTTATCATCTCACACCCCATAAATTATTAATTTTAATATCATAAAAAAAAATAAAAAAATGCTCTTATCAGCTTTGTGTGTTTCCTCAACAAAAATTTTTTCTTCACATAATTCAAGAAAATAAAAAGATAGAATTATCAACAATATTTTCCAATTGCTTCTACAAGGTCTGTATGTCTATCTATCTACATATCTCTATGTCTGTCTGGCTGTCTGTCTATCGATCACAACAAAAGAAAGGCTTCAACAATGCACCCACCACTTGTGCATTGCTATCCTATAAAATTTAACGACTTTTTTTTTATTACTTTGTTTTTGAAATTTTTTAAAAAAATTTTCAAGAATGGTTTCATATTTCCCTATCCACTCCAAAATAAAAATAGAAACACCAATTGCATCTATACAATTTTTTTTTTTAATAACTAAATAAAATCATAATTTATAGATACTTTGAATTTATTCTTCAACCCCAAATAAAATTGAAAAACCATTTGCTGTTACGAAGCCAGTCTGTCTGTATGTCTGTCTATCCATCCAATAATATTTTCGTCGATCACCCAAACAAACAAAATAACAACAATCCTCCATCTGGTTACCCATAAACACACACACAACAAAAAGGACTTTTATCAGAAATGTGTATTTTCTCCCAACAATCCACAAAACACACACAAAAATAAAAAAAATATTTTTCCAATTTCTTCCTCAAGGTCTGTCTGTGTATCTATCTATCTATATTCAAGACACACTCCAATACAATACCCTTATCATCTCACACCCCATAAATTATTAATTTTAATATCATAAAAAAAAATAAAAAAATGCTCTTATCAGCTTTGTGTGTTTCCTCAACAAAAATTTTTTCTTCACATAATTCAAGAAAATAAAAAGATAGAATTATCAACAATATTTTCCAATTGCTTCTACAAGGTCTGTATGTCTATCTATCTACATATCTCTATGTCTGTCTGGCTGTCTGTCTATCGATCACAACAAAAGAAAGGCTTCAACAATGCACCCACCACTTGTGCATTGCTTTCCTATAAAATTTAACGACTTTTTTTTATTACTTTGTTTTTGAAAATTTTTTTTTTTTTTAAAAATTTGACCTTTTTTAACACGTGTTCATTTGACATACTTTAACACGTGTTCATTTTAATGGCTTTTGGATTATTTTAATGGCTTTTTAATGGCTTTGGAAAAATTTTAATGGCTTTTGGATAATTTTAATGGCTTTTGGATAATTTTAATGGCTTTTGGGTAATTTTAATGGCTTTTTAATGGCTTTTGGGTAATTTTAATGGCTTTTGGGTGATTTTAATGGCTTTTTGGGTAAATTTGGCGTAGAACTCTCATTATACATATACTCATAATTTCAGTTTTTTTTAGCTTCTTGGATAATTTGATTTATTTGCATTATTTGATTGGCAGTTATTTTCATGTCTTAGCTATTCATCATATAAAATACGATTTTTTCTACCACGAGGCATATTTTTAAGAGTTCTATTTGAGCAGTTAGTACTGCTTTATTAAAGGCATTTCACATTAAGAAACCAAACTTTTATCTGCAGGACTTTCGACGTGAAAAATAGGTGTTTCTTGGTTTTAGTTTATTTTCTTACTTTTCGTATGTATGCCAATACTTTTGAAAATTTTTTGGTTGTGTTACTTCAATAATAATTTTCTAAACGAAAGTTTTTATTAAGTTTCAAAAACAGGCGGAATATATTAAAATTTCATTGGCAACGGAATTTAAAAATAACATTTAATGCTTAAAACTTGTTAAGAATTAGTGGTTTTTTTACGATGACGATTTTTGTGACGATTTAGCTTAGTTAATTTGACGATTTTGACGATTTCTTCCTCAAAATTTGACGATTTTCAACCAATTGTATCTGGCAGCTATGACTGTATGATGGCTTTAATTAGTTAGGGTGTATGCTGTTTTTGGAAATATTAAAAAGTTTTAATATTTGGCCGACATGTTGGATATTTGTCAAGCTTTTTGTGGTCTAGTAATAAATGTAATAATTTTAACGAAAATTTTCAAGAGTAAGGACGTTGAAGAAGTTGCATTAAAATAATTTGCTGTCGTAAATTCTAATTGTTGAAGAAGCATTGTTTTCCACAAAACAGCTTAAAACCATTCTTTACTCCAAAATTTTCCCCTTTATTTTATACTAAGTGGGCCCGGTCCGCGTTGCTGGCCCTAAGCAAAGATTTTAAATTTTATCAAAGTTTTATTGAACAACGTTTTTTTTTATAAGTGAATAAAAATTATGTACATATATAATTTACATTCTCTACATTAAACTACCATAAATACGAACCATTAATATGAAATTGCATGTTATTCCTTCCTTGTGCGGCCAATGAACGCAGAACAACGTTTTATAGCTTTTTATGAATTTTGGCATCGATTTGTTAGTGCATATTTTTGCATATTTTACCCTTTACAGCATTTTGCAGCAAAATTTAGTTAAAAGAGCATTTTTGCAGCATATTTTAAGTTGATAGCGCATATTTTGCCTTTTTGAGGCAAATTTTGATACATATTAAATATTTTTAAATGCTTACAAGAGCTTTCGCTTTTTTCAAAATTCTGGTTTTTCTGTTTTAAATATCTATCTGTTATTAAAGATAAATCTTATTTTATACTTTCAAATTTTATATTTATACATATAAGCAAAAATTAGGCAAAAAACAATTGTATACATTTTTGGAGATGAAATACATAGAAATTCTGACCAATCTTTTAGTAATCCGACCGGTTCAGAATCACTTTTTTAAGAGATCTAGCGATGTCCATCCGTCCTTCTGGCTGGTTAACTGTCCATGTTAATTGTGTGCGCAAAATACAAGTTGCAAAATTTTAGATAATTTTATCAGATTTGGTAAATACATTTTAAGTGTACTATGTAAATGGTGAGAATCGGTTTATTTCACATATTAACCATAAAAACTTCTCTCGAAATTAGACTAATCCACATATTTGCAACGATTGACCTTGAGATTTATTTATTGTCATAGCCATTGCTAGACGTACTAGAAATGGAATGCTTTTAAAGTCAAATGGCATATCTGGCGGAATGGTTGGTATACGTGGAATTAATAAGTTTTCACCTTTGTATTTTCCACATGGACCTAAAATAACAGTTGTGTGATTTTAAAAGTTTTGATTTTTATTTTTCGATCAAAAATTACAGTAATTTTTTTATTTATATTTTTTAGAGCAAAAGTAACAGTTATTTTTAAATTTTTATTTTTTCAATCAAAAATAACAATTATTTTTTGATTTTTTCGAGCAAAAATATAAGTTATTCTTGCAAGAAATGTACGTGTTATAATTATTGAGTTGTCTTTAAATATTTATTTAAATGTGCGATCATCATTGGGATATCTTATGCGCATTTAAATAAATATTTAAAGTCAACTAAATAATTATAAAACGTACATTTCATAAAAAAACTATTATTTTTGATCGAAAAAATAAAAATCAAAAAATAACTGTTATTTTGGTTCAAAAAAATCAAAATCAAAAAATAACTGTTATTTTTGTTCAAAAAAATAAAAATCAAGAAATAACTGTTTTCATCTCATCTGACTTAAGAAAAAAGGAATAACTGTTACGGTACCTGATTTTCCAGTTAATACAGTTCCTTCAATAACATTGTTCAATAATATGTTAACAGCCAATCTAGTTCCGTTACAAAACCGTGGTAGATTTAGTTATTGGCACACCAATTTTTAATTGTAGAATGTGAGGTGGAGTTCCAGCAAATTAAGTGAATTCCAAAATTCTGTTGGATAATTCACAATTTCCTGTGGATCCATAATGCAATCAATCAATTTGTTTGTTTTTGTTTGGCCATTAATTTTATTTTGAATAACAATTGTATGGTTTGAACGCATTTAATTGGTTTTCAATACAAATACATAACACCTAATAAAGTCAATGAAAAAAATTTTAAAAAAATCGCAAAATTTATTGCACAAACGCGAAACTACACAGAAACACGACTCACGGTCCATAAAATATGTGTATATACTTTTTTTTTGTCGAAATCGGTGCAGTACTTTTTGAGTTTAGTGGTAACGTACAAACCCGCCCCTTTTGTATATGCATATAGAGAAGAGATTTCTCCTTCGTTTTAAAAAAAATGCTAGCAAAATTGACGCAGCGATATCGTCATCTGCAGTCATTGAAAACAAAACAAAAATGAAAAATTAATGTTGGTACGTAATATGTTTGTGTTGTTTATTGGCGAACACAAAACGGAAAAAAGTGGGTGTTTGCCAAGCTAGTTGAGAGGTTTGTTTTATCCCTTAGCTTTATGTAATCTGTCATCAAAATCTTATTAAAATTAAAAAAAGTAAATTATGCAAATAATCATCAAAAGAGTAATAATTTTTGGCCGGAATTGACCAAGAAGGATTTAAAAAAAGCAAATTGCTCAATTTTTAAATTTCCCTTTTTTGAATTACGAGTTACATATGTTTTTGTTCAATAAATTAATTTGTTGTCATATTATTGGTTGTGTTCATTAACAGAAAATTGTTGCTTATTTTCAATAATTGTTACTAGTAAGTGTTCACGTACCCGAAAAACTTGCAACGAGAGAGTGATAAAAGAGCATACAAGTTTGAGAGACAAACATTTCTGATAGAATCTGGGAATTGTTTCGTTTTCATAAGTTACTTTATTATATTCAACATTTTTTTTATTTTATTTTTATTTTTTATTTTTTTTATTTAGATAATAGTCTGGTAGTGTATAAAGTCATTCCTAAACATTGAAGGAATATAACTATTACGGAAAAGCTTTATAAAATACATAACTGAAATTAAGCTCATATAATAAAATCGGAAAATAAAAAAAATGTTGAAAATTTCTGATAGTAAATTTTTACTAGCAAGAATTATTCAACCACCTGTTTCATGTTTTTGTTTACAAAAGAAAAATAGTTTTCATATTTTTTTAGTTAAAAGTTTTTCAATAACATAAAATATTAATTTTTCTAAAATTTAGGAACAATATTCCTGCACTAATAGTTCCAAGCAATTGAATTTAGTCAGAAATAATCTCGTATCTTACAGCTGAATAGTGCCGATATGCCTTACTTGCTAGTTTTTGCTGGTAAAGCGTTTATTTACTTTTATATTTTTTTTGAGTAATTGGGAAAAATTTTGTAAATTTACTCTCTCGTTACCTATTATTACTGAAGCACACTGTAAAATAAGGCGAATATAGCGCCGGAGAAATTATTATGGATGAAGCAAGGATGTAGCCTTTAAGCTCCTTTAAAAATTAGGCAGCTATTTTTTAATACAGTGGGCACTATATGTTGTTAGTTCGCGAAAAATTCATATCTTCCAAGCTAATAATCTGATCCACAAAATACATATATATGGATATAAATTATACGCTGTAAGCTCGTTAAAACCTAGACAGATATTTTTTATACTCGTATGTTGTTATACAAAAACTCTTTTGAAATTAAAATTTTAAAGACGACAACTGTATCAGTTTTCTGTTTTATTTTTTTAATTATCTCACACGGAAAAGAACCCTATATGCAGTATTCTTCCAATATCAGTTTTAAATGAAACACAAATTAATATTTTTAATTTAACTTTTATTTTACTTAAACAGGAGGCCCTATGCTCCTTATAGGAGCCAAAGGAACTAATATATATGTTTATATATACACAAGCTCAATAATGAAATTTATTTCTTTTTCAACGTGACCCGTTTAGTCACTTTAGGATTCTGAATATTCTTGGATATAGATTTTAAAAACAAAACTTGTACGGCTTGAGGAAGATGATCAATGTGTTTATTAGATGTCTTTAACGATATCGATAATTTAACGGGGTCTGAAGTATTAAATAGTTCCCTCATGGTTAACTCGCTAGATATTTTTCTGCTGTGAAACTCCCTATAATTTCTGAAGTTCTTATTTCTTCACTCAATTAATACCTTTGAAAACATTACAATGGACAACGATTCCGATTTTATTTTTTCAGCACCATGAATTAAGATTTTATGTAGGCTGGAAGGAGAGTTGTACTAACGATTTAAATTAAAATATATCTAAGTTGATTGTTTCACTAGTAGATTTACAGAATGCTTCTGTATCAACTGCATATCCACAAGCCATAGTTTTCAGAATGGTTTTTAAATTTTGCAAAAGATTTTCGTCAACTCCTGTTATTAATGCAGCAAGATTTGGATATAAAAAAGGTTTATGTATATAAACAATTATGTGAATCTGTCTCTTTAATTTATCAATTACTAGCATTTAACCCGCTACTTCGTTAGCGTTTCCTTTTCTTTCGTGGACATTATTTTACACCAAAGTTTATGTTTCTAGGCTTTGACTTGTTTAACCCGATACTTTGTAATGTTATGTTTATTGGCTTAAAAGATAGATGACGTGGCAAAAAAGTTTTAAAATACAGGTTTTACCCGTTTACTCCCCAAAAGGGCCGAAATTCAAAAAAGCACCAGACACCTATCCGCTTGTTTTTTTTTAATGAACATGAAATTAGGGAATTTTCCCGTTTTTTTTACCCTCCAAACATAAAAATTTCCAAAACTCCCATCCTAGGGGACCGATTTGGCGAGAGGCCAACCTCCGGTGCAAATTTCAACATTTAAGCTTCAGGCGTTTAGGACGTTCGATGATGAATCAGTCAGTAACGTTACAATTTTATATTATATACTAAATAGATGAAGAAAAACGTTTTGAAAAAAAGAAACAAATTTAGGTACGATTTTCACCCCTTAAACGTTCGAATTTCAAAACGCATCAAATTTGTATATGTATTTTTTAGATAAATAACGAATGTGATATATTTTTTATTTCAATTTTTTATTTCAAATGGTTTAAAAGATAGATGGCATAGCAAAAAAGTTTTAAAATACAGGTCTTACCTGTGTACTCCGCTTATTTTTTATTGAACAACAATAAGTTTAAATTTTGTTTTTATCTTTTTTAGCTTAGGAAATATGAGGTTAGAGGGTTCGATTTGGCGAGAGCACAGCCGGTTCCAATGTCAACTTTTAAGCTTCTGGAGTTTAGGATAAGTGATGACGAATCAGTCAGTAACGTTACAACTTTATATTATGTAGATAGATTAGATTTTTTCAAATATTTATCTATATATTTAAATTGTAACGTTAATGACTGACTGACTGACTCACTGAATCACGCCTGAAGCTAAAAACTTGAAATTTGGACCAGGGGTTGGTCTCTCCCCTAAGACGGGATTTTTGGAAATTCGAATGTTTATGGGGTAAAAAAGGTAAAAACGGGTAAATTCGGTAACCTTATATCTCCAAAAACTAAAAGAGATACAAAAAGAAAAAATGTAATACCTATCGTCGTTCTTTAGAAAAATAAGCGGACAGGTGTCTGGTACTTTTTGGAAATTCAGCCCTTTTAAGGAGTAAATGTGTAAAACCTGTATTTTGTTACTTTCTTGTCACCCCATCTATTTTTTAAACCCATAAACATAGTGTTAGAAATCAAGCCTCTTGTTTAATAAAAAGACAACACTTCTTTAAAGTTCAAACGCTTATTACTGACTGAGATTATTTCAGTTAGATTTAAAAATACATGAATCTATAATACAAAAAGAATATAAGAAGTAAAAGAAGAAAAACATAAAAAGAGAGTAGAAAATTTTAGCATTGCAAAACAGAGTTGCATTGTATATGCACATTACACCTCATCACTTCTCCTCAATGCCAATATTTATATTTAAATACAATATAAACTACAATAAGCATCAATTAATCAAACCTAAAAGTTTTAGAAAACGATCATGGTTAACCTTCTGTAGATTCTTGGTCAATATATCTGCAACCATATCCTTAGTGTTGCAATATTTCAAACTTATCAGTTTCCCTTCATACAAATCTCTAACGTAGTGGTACTTAATTTCAATTAGTCAATTCACAAGGTATCCTAACATGTCATATTGTCAAAATGTCCTAATATTTCACAATGGTTTAAAAATATTGTTGTTGGTTTGTTAACAAAAAGTGTCTTAAATAAATAGAACGTTGCTTGCTGTGTTTATTGTGCTGTCGTAATTAATCAGAAAAGTCCAGCGCTGAGCGGCTGAGCCGTACAACAATATTTTTAAACCATTGTGAAATATAAGGACATTTTGACAATATGACATGTTAGGATACCTTGTGAATTGACTAAATGTGTTTACTACGAGCATGGTATATAGGGTTCTAAACGAGCTGCAATGCTCCCATGTTATTGCCCTGGATCTCAATGACAGCACTATTGCATAATTTTACTTCCTGCAGTAATTTACCAACGTATGTTGCTTCTTTGGTTGCAGAAGATAAAGCCATATACTCAGCCTCAGTACTTGATAATGCTACTGACTGTTGTTTTCGGCTTTCCCACGAAAAGCTGCACCTCCAAAGAGAAAAGTGTATCCTGAATAGGACTTGCGGTTAACGGCATCACCTCTCCAGTCTGCATCGACATAACATTCAATTGGTCGGCCAGTTTTATCATACTTCAGTTGCATATTTTTGGTCTTGCTTAGACATTTCAACACCCTTATTAAAGCGGCAAAAAATGCTCCCTATGTGGATCACATTCTTTTGAGATAGTTTCGAAATAGAGTGTATGATATCAGGTCGAGATATTCAACTTGATCAACCCTTTCACAATTTTCGTTACTGCATGCAATTTGAAAATTCGGCTCTAAAGGTGTTGCTACTGGCCGACAGCCATCAATATTATATCGCTTTAATAGTTGTTCAATATTTGATCTTTGACTTACTGCAATTGAGCCCGTTGGTCCATCTCTTTCTATTACGATATTCAAAAAATGACTTACTGGCCCTTTGTCGACAACTTCAACTCTTTTAGCGATTTCACTCTTTATAGACTTCATATCATTTATATCAGAGCACGCAATCAAAATGTCATCTACATATACGGCGATTATGTTTATCTTATTTTCAATTTTCCTTACATACAGACACGGCTCACTTTCACACGCATAAAATTCAATTTGCTTTTTTCCACATATCAGGAAAAATTGATTTTGTAAATATTGTATTAACTAAATGCGTAAAAAATGGCAGAAGTTTTGGAACGACAATTTTTAAAAATACCGGATTTATTTCTTCTAAGCCCACAGCATTTGATTTAATTGATGTTATACTTTTAAGAACTTCAGATTGATCCACACATCGAAAATAAAAACAGTTTTTAATAGGCACGGTGTGAATTTTTTCATACTCATTTTCAGGTGGCCTTTTAACTTGGATTTCGACAAATTGGCTGTTTAATTTATCTACGTCAACATCAGAACTAATAGTGCAAGGATTTCTTTTCCCAATATCTATTTCACGGATCTCTTTCCATTTTTTCTTACTATCAATAGCTGATGAGAATTTCTGTCGATAATAACTGGATTTTGCAATATTTATGCTGTCCACAACTTCCTTTCTTGTGGATTTGAACAATGACCGTAACTCTGGCGTTTGGAATTTCTTCCAACGTTTATATGCCAAATCTCGTTTATCAATTAAACGTTTTATAACTAAAGTAAACCACGGGGGCTGTTTAGCTTTAATCGTTTTAGTTTTTTCAGGCACAGTTTCATTAAATATTGCGAGAAGGTTATTTTGAATGAAAGTAATTTGATCATTAACATTCTCAAGACCATAAATTGAATCCCAGCTAACACAACCAATACGCTGGTTTAACACTGTATAGTCAATGCCACGAAAATCTCTATAAGTGTAAGGAATGTCTTAATTGTTAACATGGGTATGATATATAATAAAAATCAGGTCATGCTACGAAAAAACAGGGGCGGAAAGTTGATCGTACAGCAGTATTTTGTTTTTATTATTAGTAAAAAATACATTAAGTAAACTGTTTGAGCCACTTGGGTAATGGTTTGGAACGATTGTGTTAACAGGCAAAAGACCGAGTGTTTGCATGGGATCTGAAAGTGACTTGTCAACGAGCAGATTACTGTTGAAATCACCGGTAATTATTACGTCGATGTACAATAAGGACAGAGTTTCGATTCAACAAATCTTTGGTATCAATAAAGTTATATGGTCGATATACGCAGGCAATAAGTATTTTTTCAGTCTCTTTCGTTTTTACTTCAAGAAATAGGTACTCAATTTCACTAGTAGGCTCTGATCTTAGTTTTACGCAGCAATTTATCCCCGTTCTTACATAAATTGAGACACCACCAGCGTTTGTTCTCCTGTCAGCACGAAATAGTTTAAACCCAGGCATATTGAAAATTGAATCATTGACTAGAGGATCGAACCAGGTTTCTGATACGCAGATAACGTCAACTCCAGAGGCAACAAAAATATATCTAAACTCGTATATCTTATTATTAAGACTGTGCATTTATATGAACAATTTTGAGTCCAGATTTTTGTTTTGCCAGAACCCTTAACATGTTAAAAACGTTTTCTTTGGAACTATAACTATTATCACAGATCATATATCACACATTTGAAAGCAACACATTTGTATGTTATTAGAATAAATGGTAATAAAAGAGGAACAAATCTAACAAAAGTTTTAAAATAAATAATATAATTGCAGAAATAATTAATGAAAAATAAATGAAACAAGTTATTTTAAAATCAAATAAAGTAAATAATAGGTAAAAATCAAAAAGTAATTATATAAAATGTATGAAGTAATAAAAATATAGTTAAATTTTATAAAAAATATATCAGGCAACATCATTTCTGTCTGGCATCGCTTCTTCATGAAATTCATCATTATTTTGAAAAGGAAATAACTCTTTTAATATTTCCTTTGAATGTATACACATCGTTTCTTCGCTTTCCAATTTTCGAATATATACTAAGCGGACGATATCTTATACTGGTTTTTCAACTTACGAGCAGCGATTAGAATGTGATGGTTTGTAGGGGTGAGATTTTCGTTGACGAAAAACGGCTTTGTACTCATAATTCCGATTTGATTTAATTTTAGCAAAGATTTGGTTGATTTAATATTTGTAGTTATCATTTTAAGCATTTAATTTCGGTCATATGAGCTATGGAATTTAACTATTATCTTCAATATTTTTCATATTTCCAATATTTTTAACGCGATAAATTGTTTTAAATGACATAGGTGCAATTTTAACGGCTTCACACAATTTTTCATAAATTATAACTAAATTGTCATTGTATATATTCGCACTTGGTCTACCAGTAATCCTAATGCCACTGGCTACTAACCTAGCATTTACACATGCCACTGCCAGTTCGAAAAACTCAACACACTCACGATTTTTTACTAATACACTCACATTTTTCGCAATGGCAGCTCCAGTGGCAGCAAAAATTGCATGCGAGTGGAAATTTGGCACTTGCATGCCACTAAATGTCAAAACGATCAGCAATGTTACCCTGTTCAATATTTAATGCAAATCGACTGGATTGTTGTCGAACTGTAATTAAAGTTTTAACTGTTAAATGCATTTTTATGATTAATTTGTAGTAACGGGCGTTAAAATAAGTAAGTTTCCTAATTATAGAGCATTAATTTTGCTAAAATAATGCTAATATAAATAAATGTAAACTATTTCCCCAAAACTAAAACTATGTTATGAAGTCGGCAACTCTTTTTTTGTTTTCTGGTACTTTTTTTTAATTTGAGATGTAAACAAATTATCTCAAGTTGACGCTTCGACGACATTTTGAAAATGAACTGGCAGTGGCATGTGTAAACAGAAACGCAAATGGCATGAAATTCGACTATTTCGAACACTTTTTCGCTTATAATAGGTCTGTCTGCGTACACATATTTTGCATAATTTTGTACAATATGTCGCAAAATCTTGCAAAATGTTGTCTGCGTACTCCAAATCTCTTACAGCGAGAGAGCCAAAAAGAGAATTTTTTGACAGTTAGAATTTAGAGAACTTGCAAAATGTTACTGGAGAAATTTCCTCTGGTAAAATTTTGAAACTAGTTTGAACAGCTGTTTTTACATACTGTTTGAATGAAAGAGTTTACGTGTGCCAAGATAGCGTTGACGAAATAGCATCGAATTTAGGAATTTAAAAAGGGGAAGTAAAAATATATTTATATTTTTAATAAAAATACTAAAAATATTTACCACAGGCTTTTGCACGGTATAAACTATATATTTTCTGAAAGTAAATAGTTTTCTGGACAAAATGAGCGATGCGTGCAAAAAATATATAGTTTATACCGTGCAAAACCCTGTGGTTCATTGCATTAGTCAGTAAAGATTTTTACTGACCATTTTGGATGAACCCAGATTTCTCGGAAACTGTCCGAACGATTTTTTGCACGCATCGCTCATTTTGTCCAGAAAACTATTTACTTTCAGAAAATATATAGTTTATACCGTGCAAAAGCCTGTGGTAAATATTTTTAGTATTTTTATTAAAAATATAAATATATTTGGGCTTAAATCTAGTTTACCGACGCAGTTTCAAATAAAAAAAAGTACCTAGGGTGAAAGAAAATGGAAAAATAAGAAGAAAAAATGAAATAAGAAAGTTGGCGCAAACGCTTAGTTTTCGAGTTATGGGCGTTTTAAGTTTTTATATAAATATCTGATTTTGCAGTACATTTCCAAATGTAAATGGCTCATATTGGTATCATTGCAAAGCGTTTCACTAGATCTTTCTGGACATACAGAATTTATTTTAATATTTTTAGTTTATTAAGAAGTGGGACGAGTTTGCAAAATACAAAAGCTTTTTAGTAAGCATAAAAACAAATTTATTAATTTTTTCTAATTCTTTAATGTATGTATGTATATACTACATACTAATTTATTTAAGAATTTTAATTAAAATACAAGTAAAACCTTCTTTATGTTTATGTTATACTAATGAGGAGAGAATCCTTGCCCATGGGCAAAGGCCGTCTATGCAGAGAATCTTTAGTTAGCGAAGCCGGTATTAGTTATACCATAGGGGAGAAAATATTTGCGCCCGGCCGAAGGCCGGCTATGCAAGGAAGCTTTAGTAAGCGAAACCGGTGTTTATTATACCATAGAGAACATCCTTGCGTCCGGCCAAAGGCTGGCTATGCAAAGAATTTTTTTTTGCGATGCTAGTGTTTGTTATTTTATAAAATTTGTATTACACTTTTATTTAAATAAACTACATTCTTTCCTAGTGCACTTCCGTAACATTTCGACGTAAAATGAAAAAAACTGTAATGTGATCTAAAGAGTTTAATATTTTCAAATAAATTATGTATATCCAGAAAAATCTGTTCAAGAGCTTTAAAATGATACCAATATCGGCCATATACGTTTAGAACTATAGTGGAAAATCACATATTTATATGAAAACTTTAAACGTCCATAACTCGAAAACTAAGCGTTTGCGCCAACTTTTTTATTTTATTTTTCCATTTTCCATCACCCTGGGTACTTTTTTTTTTTATTTGGAGCTGCGTCGGTAAACTAGATTTGTTCCTATATTTGTACTTCCCTATTTTAAATTCCTAAATTCGACGCTAACTTTTTGTTTATACTGCAAATACCCATTATTTGGGTATTTTGGTTTCCCGGTTTTTAAATTCCCAAATTGGACGCTATTTCTTCAACGCTATCTTGGCACACGTTTGTTATTTCAATTGTTTACACACCGATCAGCTGTTTTCTTGCAAGATTTCACTGGATACTGTCTGCGTACTTTTTGAGATATTCTCAGCCGAAAGAGTAAAATTTGTCTTACTCTCTCAAAAAAATTTACTGAGTATTTGCTACTGGAAAAGTACCCAGACAGACCTAATATGTATAGAACAGTGGCATGCCACTACTTGCATGAGTAAAGGCAACGTAAGGAATTTTCTTGCTTTTGTGCGTACATTTTAAGAGTGAATATTTAGTTTTTTATTTTTTCAATTTCAGTTTGGTGTACTATATTTTTATTCACAACTGTCTCTAGTTCGGTAACTCTGTCTTTAACATTGTTAATGTCAATGGTAACAGATTCCAAGAGTATAACCAAAGACTATAAATATATAAAGATATCCCACTGCCATACATTGTACGGCCAGTGCTAAATTTGTTGAACGGCAGTACGACTACTGCCACTTTGATTCTCAGAGAACTTATTACTCTCAGAGAACTTTTATTTCTTATCTTTCAGCGTATATGTGTGTATACACGCGTGTGTGTATGTATGTACATGGCAAATAAAAAAATATGAACAAACCAAAAGTTTTTTTTTTTGTTGAAAACACATTTTAGTAAAAATAAAGAAAAAACCCAACAAAAGAATTTTTGTTTTCATGCAATTATGTCAAAACAACCTACATATGTAAAAGCAAATGTGACCGATTTTTAATTGTAGGGCAATAATATGTGTTTTATTGTTGTACAGATGAAACTATATCGATTTGCACCGAAGTTCAAATTCTGTTATTGTCTAAATTTAAACAATTGTTGGAATATTAAAAATATTTTTTCTAAAAAAATTAACTGCTTATTTATAAAAGATATTTTTATGTTTACTAAAGCGACATAGCGACATAATCAAAATGCTTTTGATTTTCATAAAAATTTGCAGCCAGTTGCACGTGATTTATATATCAGGATTACGTTATCCGATAAAAAAAACACTGTGATTGCCTTTCTAAAGAAAACAAGTTTATTTATTTTTTATTTTTAACTTTTACTTTATTTTGCGACTTTATCTTTTAATGGAGAAACTAAAACTAAATTTACAATCTTAATTGTCTTGCCAAATTACTTTGTATTTCTTTTGATCTATTTCATCAGCATAATTCTGATTGGTTTAATAAATTGCCAACTTGCAATTTATTAATCAATGATTCTTCAAAATAATTCTTTTTAAATTTTATGGTGTGACCGGACGTTATTTTCACCTGTAAGTATTTAGTCAAAAACAATTCCAGGAAAATCGTCTGGATAAATAAAAAATGCTTTAACTTAAATTAGAGCGGAAGTTAAAATTAAAGTATTTATGGAATAATTTTATTTGCTAACAATTCGTGGAATTGTTAAATGTTTTGCTTTGTAAATGAAAATGTAGGTATTTATTGTTAATTTTGCTGATGAAGTAGATTTACAGTTTAATTATTTACTTATTGTTTTTATGAATTCTTCGATTTTGTCAGGTTTTGAATGCTTAACAGGGTTCGTATATATAACTTCCCCCTCCTTTATATTAGAATTCTCCTGAATTCTATTGTTTAATTTTATTGTTATATTTTTGTGTTTCTTCAAAATAATAAAGATTAAAATAAGTATTATAAGTATTATTATTATATTACACCCATATGTTAATTTGGTGTGGTATTTTAATGTTTTTATATTTCTTATGTTATTTTTGTTTTCTGTTTCAATTTCTTGAAACGTCATTTTGTGTGAGAAATTTCCTACTGTGTCTATGTTTTTAATAATTTGTTTTTCTTTCATGTTCTCAATTATATTTGAAAAATAATTATCTTTTATCCTGACTGAACAGTTATTAAAATTTACTATATAATTTCCGTCTAATACAATTTTTTCAAAATTACAAGTTTGATTTATCGTGACATTCATTGCATTTTTAATTAATATTGTGTCTAAATCTAATTGTATTATTTCTCAATCTGTATTTCTTACTAGTTGGCAATTATTCTTTATTATACAGTGACTACTTAATTTTAAATTCCTTAAATGTTTGTTTTCTTCAAACTTATATGTTTTATTTTCAAACTCAATAATTTTTTCACTTATTGAGTTTATTTCTTCCTTGTGATCATTAGGTAATGGAACAATATAACTTAACTTAGCTGTTATAAATGTTTTGGGTATTTTTATACCAAAAATTAGACACGATTTATTAAAATATGTTGTTCCTATCTGAATATGTTTTAATTTATTATAATCAATTTCATATTTTCTTATTTCATTACTGGTTAGAATACTTGGATGTACCATCCCGTATTGTGCGGAAATAACATTGTCTTGTAGGTGTTCTATTTTATTTTTAATAAGTTGTATAGTTGATAAGTGTTCTAAGTATACATTTTTTTCATTTTCAGTTTCAAGCAATTTATTTATTGAATTTAATTCTTTTTCTATTATATTTCTATCATTTTTTATAAGGGTTTTTAAGTGATTTATAGTCTCATTGAAATAGTCATTAATTAGAACTTGTTGGTCGTTATTATTTTCTATTTCGTCAATTTTAAAAAGAGGTTTTTCAATATTCTGTCTGTCATTATCGTCCATAGTTCCAAACAACCATTTGGACATGCTACCTATACCGTTAATAAGTCCGCGTCTTTGTCTGTTTTGTTTTGGTATTAAAGTTTCCAATTTATTTCTAGCGTCTAATAATTCTAGTTGAAGTATTTCTTTATTTTTTGTTTTCATTAAAACTATGTTGTCTTTCATTTGGTCCAATATGTTTTCTATTTCTTTTAAATTTACTATATGTAGTATTATATCTGATTCCCTGACTATCTCTTGATTTTTCATATAAATATTTATGTATCCTGATTGTTCTGTAAGTCGCTTTGTTATTATTAGTCCCTCAGTTGATAGTGTCATCAGGAGTATCATCAATATGGTCGGCATCTGCAAATTTTAGAGGTCTTTTAACATTACTTGGATGTATATTTTCTAGTTTTGCTTTCTTATATTTAGGTTGTTCTTTGTGCCTGACTGCCTTATAGTTTTTTATAAATCCTTCTGTTCTTTCTTCTCTATAGTCTTCTCTAAACTTATTTAGTTTATCTATTAGCTTTCTTTTGTTATCTTCTGAAATTTTTCTGATCTTTTCTTGGTCAACCTTTCCTTGTTGGACTTCACTAGGTGTGCATTTAATAGTCGAATGATAACGCTCATTGTAATTTCTAACTGCTTTCTGAATTAATTGTTTTACTGGTAATTCCCTTTTTATTTTATACAATATTCTAAATTTCTCTGCTATTGTATTATGTAATCGCTCTATGTCGGCGTTACCTGTATGGGTGTTAGGTTTTGTCAGATGTAATTCTATATTCTCACTATCCAAAAATTCCTTTATCCTTATAGCCTTAAATTCATTATCTGCTACTATTTTCTTTGGTTTTCCTACTTTAGTGAAATGGTCTTCTAATTGTTCGATGATGGTTATGGGATTCCTATCGTTCAAAGGATAAGCTGCACCAAATTTAGAAAATTTATCTATTATTGTCAAAAATCGAAATCCTTTCATAACGTAAGTATCAATATGCAGTATTTCATTTTTACTCGATGGTGTTTCTGTAACCGCAAATTTTTGCTTAATGGGGTTCCTATCGTACTTTACTTCTTGGCATAAATCACATTGGTTGATTACTAACTGAATCATCTCTAATAGTTTTGGGTAATATATCTTATTTTTAATTTGGTTGTAAGTTTCCAGGATGCCTGAGTGTACACTTTCTCTAACATGATAAAAAGATATTTGTTTAACTGCTTCAGTCTCTGTTTCTATATCCTGAGCTCTTATTGTGCATTTAGTGAATTTTATTTGTCTATCATTAGAGAACATTTCTATTAGTTTTTCCTGAACTACATTGTAACTTCGTTCGGATATTTCTGAATATATTCCAATCTTCCCTTTTTTAATGTATTTTCTGAATATTTCACCCATTATTTCAAAATCGCTTTCTGCTATAAAAATTATTCGTTTGTTATGTATCATCTTGCATTCTTCTATTTTATTATTAGTTAGTATAATCTGGGTTTTGTACTTATTTACTAATTCTTCTTTAATATAAAAGTGATCCTGTAGATTTTCTATTGCTGAATGAACGGTTTCCATTGATGTATTATCATCTTCTACGTTGTTTATTATATTCAAATCATTAATTTCGCTACTCTTCTGACCTGTGTTCTCTTCAGTTTCTATTCTACTCAAAAAATCTGCCACCCTATTTTCTTTTCCTTTTATGTATTCTATGTCAAAATCATATTCCCCCAATTTCAATAGCCATCGTTGATGCCTTGGCGACATATCTTTTCCTTTATATTTCGTGTGTAAAAATTTGATGGGTTGATGGTCCGTAAAAATTTTAAATCTACGTCCGTAAAGATATGGTCGTAAGTAATTTACGCTCCATAGAATTGCCAGAAATTCTTTGTCTGTTGCTGAGTAGTTTCTTTCGTGGTTATTTAGTGTCCTAGATACAAAGCAGATGGGGTGTCCTTCTTGCGAAACAGCTCCTATAGCATAATTCGACGCATCGGTTGTAAGCGTGAATTGTTTTTCAAAATTGGGATATCTCAAAATTGGATGTGAGGTAATGAGGGATTTTAATTTTTCAAAAGCTTCTATGTACATTGGATCTTTTATATTTATTTTTACTCCTTTCTTTAGGTATTTTGTTATGGGTTGGGCTACCTTGGCATAATCCTTAACAAATTTTCTATAATAGCCTGTTAAACCTAAAAAGCTCTTTATTTGTTTCTGTTTTTGGGATTTCTAATGATTGTATTACTTTTATTTTATATGGATTTGGTTTAAGTCCGTCTTTTGTAAGTATATGTCCTAGGAATTCTGTTTCTTTTTTCATAAAGTTGCACTTATCAATTTGAATTTTTAGATTTGCCTGTTCTAAAACTGTAAAAATATCTGTTATGGCTTTTACATGTTCGCTCAAAGATGTACTAAAAATTAATATGTCATCTAAATAAACTACACAGGTTTTATTAATAAAATCTCTTAATGTCTCGTTCATTAGTCGTTGGAATGTCGCTGGTGCGTTTTTTAAACCAAACGGCATTCTTATGAATTCATAAAGTCCATGTGGAGTAACGAAAGCTGTTTTTTCTCTATCTTTTTCTTTAATTAAAATCTGGTGATACCCTTTAGCTAAGTCTATTGTTGTGAAATATTGAGCCCTTCCTAGCTTGTCTAGGATTGAATCTATATTGGGCAGCGGAAATTTGTCATCTATTGTGATTTCATTTAATTTTCTGTAATCTACTACTAATCTGAATTTTTGTTTTCCGGAATTATCCATTTTTTTAGGTACAACTATCAAAGGACTGGCATATCTTGAGCTACTTTTTCTAATTATCCCTTGTTCTTCCATTTCTTGAACTTGTTTTCTAACTTCAGCTTCATGCTGTGGCGGGTATCTGTATAATTTAGCGTTAATTTGTTCATCTGTAATTGTTCTGATTTCATGTTGTATTTTCATAGTGCTAGTTAATCTGTCTCCTTCTTTAAAAAATAATTTTCTAAACCTAATCAATATTTTTTTTATTTCTTTATACTCTTCCTCATTCAATTGATCTAACTGGATTCTATTCCAGTCAAAATCTATTCCTTCCAATGTACAAACTTGAAGGTTTTTATACGGATTTAATAAAAAAGGTGTTATTTTATTGTTGAATGATATACAACCGTCTATTAAATTTATTATTGTATTAAAACAATTTAACAAGTCAATTCCTATTATAAAGTTATATTTTCGTCCTTTTAATTCTGTCATTTTCCATTTAATTTTTGCTTTTCCTGCCAGATTAAATTCATCAGGTGGGTCAGTTATTGTTTCAAATCTGATTACGTCTTTTTTTGTTATTGTACTAAATTCAATCGGTCTTTCTAATGTATTTCTTTTAAAGTCTTTAATGTTACTGTCAATTAAACTTAGATTTGCTCCTGTGTCTATCAGAGCAGTATATTTCTTTCCATTGATGGTAAGTATTATGATGGGTAAGATGTCAGAGCTGGTTCTTGAAAAAAACTATTCTCCTCATCATATTGTTCCGTGTTATTACCTTCCATAGGTACGTTTAGGTCTTGCCTAGGATGTTCCAAGCGATTTTGGCTGCAACATGGTCTAGGGTGTCCTACCTGCCCGACCTCCTGGATATTATTATTATAATATTTATTACCTTTTTCTATAGTATCAACCTCCATGGGTTCAACTACAGCTTGTCTAAATGGGTTCTGGCGATATTGGCCTGAATTTCCGAACCTATTAAAATTGTTATTCCTTCCTGCATTAAAATTATTATTTTGCCTATATTGGCCTGAATTATTTTGGTATTGAGGGTTCCTATTCCATTGCCCTATCTGTGGTCCCTTATTAATTCTATTATCCATGTTTCTAATTCCGAAATTTGCATGTGCATTATTATACTGTTGTCTTTTTTCTTGATATCTATTGTTCCCTTCGTTTGTTGACCTATTCTCCTTTACTTTCCTATATTCTGGCCTAATACAACTGTCTTCGAATCTCCTACTTGTCATTATTTTCAAGATGTTATTTAAATGTCCTTCGTTATAAATTTTGTCCAGTAACGTTCCCTGTGTCATTTCCTTTATTGTGTTCACTAACAAACTGTCTATGTTACTAAGGTCAATGTAGTGGTCTCCTATATAATATATTGTCAATTCGTCCGCCTTATATTTAATTTCTTGAATTTCTGTCAATAATTCGTTTACATTATTTACCTTAAGATTTGATATCTTCCTGTAGAGTTGGTGTGGTTCAATATCGGGACGATACCGTAGTTTCAGTGTTTCCTTTATGAGCGGCCAGTTGTCTGGTTCCGGAATGTTTATTATCGTGTTCTTGGCTGGACCTTGTATGGTTCTATAAAAAATGGCTTTTGTGGCTTCTTTCTTTAATTCCTCATCCACTATCGTTGATAATAGGTCCTCCACACTGCTCAGGAATGAGTTGATTGTAATTTCTCCGATACCCGTAAAAACTGGTAGATATGCCACATTTTTATGGATCCTGTCCAATTGATTATGTTGTGGCTGTTGGTGTTGTAGCTGTTGCCATTGTTGTTGCTGTCCGTCTTGAAAAATAGGATTCTGCTGTAGTTGTTGTTGTTGCTGTAATTGTTGCGCTTGTTGCTGTAATTCTACATAAGCTTGGCGCAAGCGTTCCAGCTGCTGGTCTTTCCTGATCAGTTCGTCTGCTAGGCTGATCTGCTCTTGAGTTTGTTCCTCCATTATTCGATTTTTGTCGAATCTTTGTTGCTTTTTAGAACTTATTTTCAAAAAATTTAAGAAAGGATTGTGGCTTCCACTTGGCATCAATGTTCACTACACTGTATAGTGGTGTTCACTTTTTCTAAGTGTGCTTTTTGTTTGTTTTTGTAGTGTCTATTTATAATTGTAAGAGTTCACTGCACTACCGTGGTGTTTTCACTTCAATTTTAATAAATGTCCACTGTACAAAATTTACTTTAATTTGATTCGTATCACTGGATCCTTTTACTCACTAGGATCCTACCGACTGCGCCATTTATATATCAGGATTACGTTATCCGATAAAAAAAACACTGTGATTGCCTTTCTAAAGAAAACAAGTTTATTTATTTTTTATTTTTAACTTTTACTTTATTTTGCGACTTTATCTTTTAATGGAGAAACTAAAACTAAATTTACAATCTTAATTGTCTTGCCAAATTACTTTGTATTTCTTTTGATCTATTTCATCAGCATAATTCTGATTGGTTTAATAAATTGCCAACTTGCAATTTATTAATCAATGATTCTTCAAAATAATTCTTTTTAAATTTTATGGTGTGACCGGACGTTATTTTCACCTGTAAGTATTTAGTCAAAAACAATTCCAGGAAAATCGTCTGGATAAATAAAAAATGCTTTAACTTAAATTAGAGCGGAAGTTAAAATTAAAGTATTTATGGAATAATTTTATTTGCTAACAATTCGTGGAATTGTTAAATGTTTTGCTTTGTAAATGAAAATGTAGGTATTTATTGTTAATTTTGCTGATGAAGTAGATTTACAGTTTAATTATTTACTTATTGTTTTTATGAATTCTTCGATTTTGTCAGGTTTTGAATGCTTAACAGGGTTCGTATATATAACTCGTGTGTGCACGTAATTTCTTGAAATTTTTATTTATTTTTTGTTTAAAAATGTATGAAAACTTGATTTTCAATGTTTTTTTGTTAAAATTGTATTATTTGACAAATTATTAAATTGTTTCCGACGAAAAATCCAATTTTATTTATTATTACAAATTATGAAAAATAATCAGGCTTTGGAAGTCTTACTTTAGAAGTTTGTAGAATTCTTATAAAAGTCTGCAAAAATATTTTTACAAAATAAATCAATGAAAATGAAAAATTTATTAATTTATTTATAGTTTTTGGTTTGCGGAGAATAATGTATGTTATAAAGACAGGATGGAGATGTTAAATTTACTAGTCCTTATAAATATTATGACGGAAGCAATACACATGGGAAACATTTAAATACCTTCAAATCATCGATTACATACTGAAAAAGTTAAAATTTGTAACCATTAAACTTGTAAAGAGCCTATTAGTTAAATTATTACCTAAATACTCGTGGTAAATAGTTAGGGCGTGTGTGAAACGGTAGCAAAGTACTATGGTAACAAAGTATTTCCGTGTGGGGAAAAATTCATGTTTCTGCTGTGTAAAATGATATCTTTTAACGAAGTAAAGAATGCTTTTTCATCGTATACCTAGATAAACAAGGATATATACGACGAGACGAGGCAACGAAATAAACTGAAATTAAATTACCGATGTTAATCCATTTAGGGATAACAACATGTTGCCAAGCTTATATATTAAAAAAATGGTGGCTACACCGATATGGTGCCTTAAACTATTCTTTTGTTTCTAAGCTATTTCCCATTTTAATTATACTAATACATAGCTATGTATGTATTGCAGTACTTACAAGTTAATTTATCAAAATTCCTAAAAGAAACACCTTAGATTTTATGATTGTAAATATACTAGAGCTCGAACACGGGACAGTGTATGTTATATTAACTACTATTTGTTTAGTTATGGTCTACATTATAAGAAGTTTTTTGAAAAATATCGTTGGAAAAAATTATATCTTTTTTGACGATATAAAATGTTGACGTTGTGTTAAAATATTAAAAAAAATACTATGTACAGTACTTTTTGCTTATAGTCACAAATCGTGGACTATATCGCTAGAATGACTATACGCCTAGTTCACATGTGTATATGTGTGCCACATATGTAAATTTTTGGCAAAATTTAAAAAAGTTAGCGATTTATGAAAAGCAATTTACGTTTCTTTCTTAATTACATAAAAAAAAATTATGAGCAAGGCTATAGTTTTTTCTTTAAATTTCTAACAAATTTTAAAATCGCAATACGAATGAGATTGATAATATTGCCAGATAATTACATTAAACACATTTAAAAATTGTTGCTTTAGAAACTTGGAATAAGGCTTAATCTTTATTTGATTTTCAGACATTTTCCTTGCCAAAAGTTATCAAACTTCGGATCTCTACAAGAAAACAATTAATTTTTTTTTATTTATTTTGGAAAATAAAGTCTAAAAATTTAATCGCGTTTGATTGCATATTAAATGAAATTTCTTAAAATTAATATTTTTGCAAAATTCAATTCACTGATCTCTCAAGTTCTAGGTTTTAAACTATTCAGCATTGTTATGATATTCGTACGATTTAAAAAAGCAAAACGCCAGATTTATTTTACAGTGTTCGGAAACTCGTGCGTTATGCAAGTTTTTCTTCTAGTTTCCTTCAGCATACTTTTGTAATTTTAATTCGCCAAACTTCGTGCTATTGTGATTTACACATATTATACGATTTCAAGTCAGAATCACAAATGTTAAGCGTT
This sequence comes from Pollenia amentaria, assembly GCA_943735925.1. NCBI lineage: Eukaryota > Metazoa > Arthropoda > Insecta > Diptera > Polleniidae > Pollenia > Pollenia amentaria. Next base: position 32,215,491 of record OX031008.1, on the reverse strand, counting down.
TTACGATTGCCAGAGCATGCCCGATTTATTTTAAATCGTTCAAAAAACTATAATATAAACACACTACTGGAATAATGCTAAATATTGAAAATTTTTTGCCGATTTTTGGCGAATTTAATATGAATTTATAAAATAAAAAATCATATTAACAACACTGACAGCGGGATTATAGCTTTGCAACAGAGATGCAAACTATTTTAAAAAAGTTAAAACAATAATAAGATATTTCATCACTGTTACCAAACACAAAAACTAATTTTTTTCGATTGGAGAGTTGATAAGAAAAAGTAAACGATTAATTTCTTGATTCTTTGATATGGTTTGTAACTTAGGAAACAAATAAAAAACTTAGGCTTATGTGACTAAAATGTTAATAATTTGCTTTACTTTTGTAAATGTGCTTATAACGCTAAATGGACTATAACGTAAATACTTTCTATTAATCTTCTGTATAGCGGCAAAAATAATGATTAAATGGACTATATCGCTAATGTGACTAACAATGGAAATAACTATAAACGAAAAGTACTGTATAAAATAATGAACAAATTAGGAAAATATAATTTTTTTGCAGCTGGCTCTATGCATTTTATTTTATATTTTTGTTTTGAATTCACAAAATTTTTTAAACGTTTTTATTTGACTTTTTCAATTACAATTTGCGATTTGCTGCTTGTCAGAACTTTTGTTGGTTGTTTTAAAAATTCTACTAGCCCCCAGGGCTATTGAAGTTTCATTAATTTCAGAAGTGTCAACATTTTACTTGCATTCGCTCTTTTCTATCGCCTCACACACGTCCTAAGAAAACACACTTGTTTTATAATAAATTCGTTTGATACATACATACACATATTATAAGTACATATGTACATAGTTGAATTGTCTAAAAATTTTAATAATAATTCGGTTCGAATCGTTATAATTTCATTTTTACAACAATAAAACACATATTCTTACCCTACCAATTAAACAATCGGTCGCATTTGTTCTTACGTAGGTTAGGTTAGGTTAGGTTAGGTTCCATTGGCAGCCGTGATCAAGCACAGCTCACGTGGGTCCATTACTTAGTTCCCGTTGTGTTACCATATCACGCCGTCTCCCATGGGTCCTATGAAATCTGGCTGCTAGTATTCCCATGCAGCCAACCGGTCGATTCAATAAAGGAGTGGATCCTATTTACGTCAACATCAGAGAGACAAGTTTTGTCCCCAAGGGTTCTTCGACCAAACATTTTGAGTCTTAAGTCTCCGAAAGCCGGGCAGTTACAGAGAAGATGTTCCGTTGACTCTTCCTCCTCCTCATCGCCGCAACTTCTGCACAAGTCGTTATAAGGGAGCCCCAGCCTCTGGGCGTGCCTCCCAATTGGCCAGTGGCCAGTTATAACCGCAGTTAGGTTTCTTAGATGATGTCTGGACAGCTGTAATGCCCGCCGTGTCCTTTTTTCATCTATGATGGGCCAGATTTTCCTGGTTTCCCCACAGGTGGTTTCATCGTGCCACCTCTGACTGGCGATAAGATGAAACTTATGCGCTATAAGTTGCTTACACCTTGGGAGTGAAGCACCTACATATGTGGAACCGTCCCGATTCAAGGTGGTACCTGCATGCGCCAACGAATCCGCCATGCAGTTCCCATGTATGTCCCCGTGTCCGGGGACCCAATTAAGGGTAACCAGTGAATGTCTCGCTATCTCCTCCAGAGACATCCGGCATTCTCGGACAATTCTCGATGTGATGAACACATTCTCCAGGGATCTTATGGCCGCCTTGCTATCGGTAATAATGTGAATATCCCTTCCAGATATTTCACCGTACCGGATGCGTTTCGCGGCTGTGTGGATGGCCATTATCTCGGCCTGGATTATACTGCAGTGGTCCGGCAGCCTTATAGGAATGCTCCAGTTTAGCTGCTCGGAGTATATGCCAGAACCGACACCATACAGTGTTTTAGACCCGTCCGTGAAGATTCGAATCGTATTCGCGGGGATTTGCAGGTCATCATAGTGGACCACGTTATCCACAATGCTTACCGTGAAGCCAGGATCAAAGATTGGCTCGGGTGTGACATAATCAACATCCATGTGCCAATTAATATCATTCAGAATGTTAGCATGTCCGATATTATAATCTCTCCATGCTCCGGTGGCCCTTAGTCTTACCGCCGCGTTCGCAGCTAACCTTTTCGCCAAAATGTCTGGTGGTAACCAGTTTAGAATCGTAAACAATGCCTTAGAGGGGGTTGTTCTAATGGCACCTGTTACAGCTATCGCCACCATTCTCATTGTACGTTCAAACCTGGATTGATGACTCTTCGCCTTGAGCGCCGGCCACCAAACAGCTGCCCCGTAGAAGAGAATGGGTTTAATGACACATTCGTATAGCCAGTATACATTCCTCGGGTTAATTCCCCAGTTTAGGCCAATGGCCCTTTTGCAGCAATATAATGCAGTAGCCGCTTTATTAGTCCTGGAGCTGGTGTTCATCCTCCAGTTCAGTTTACTGTCCAATATTAGCCCAAGATACTTGGCGCTGTCAGACAGTACCAGTGACACCCCTTTTATCCTCGGGGTATTAAATTTGGGAATTTTGTATCTCCTTGTGAAAAGTACCAGTTCTGTTTTGGAGGGATTTACATCCAGTCCACATCCCTGGCACCATTTTGTTAGGACGTCCAGTGCGGACTCCATTAGTTCAGACAAAAGTCTGGGATCTTTACCCATAGCCACAACTGCAACGTCATCCGCATATGCGACCGTTCTGCAGCACGTCCTTTCCATGGCTCTGAGTAGGGTATTTATATTCAGATTCCAAAGTAAAGGTGACAGTACACCACCTTGCGGGGTGCCCCTAGTCGCAACCTTTGAAATGTTCGAGGCGCCCAAGTTGGATTCGATACGCCTGAAGTGCAAGATACTGCTGACAAATTGAATGATCGCTGGGTCGATCTCCAAATGTCTCATAGCGTTAATAACCGATTCAGGTTTAACATTGTTGAAAGCGCCCTCAATATCCAGGAATGCCACTAAAGCAAATTCCTTGTAATGCAGGGATCTCTCTATGTAGCCCACCAATGAGTGAAGCGCAGTTTCAGTGGACCTTCCCTTCGTGTAGGCGTGCTGAGCCGGTGACAGGGAATTGGGTCCTAATGATGATCTAATGTGAATATCCAAAATCCTCTCCAGTGTTTTCAGTAGAAAGGAGGATAGACTAATTGGTCTGAAATCTTTAGCCATAGTGTGAGATGTCTTCCCACTCTTGGGGATGAAGACGATCTTATATGATGTCCACGTTGCTGGGACATGTGAGAGACTCAGGCAGGCTCTAAATATTGCCAAGAGCCATGGCATCAATATTCCCAGGTTATTTTGTAGGTCCGCTGGGATAATGCCATCCGGGCCTGGAGATTTAAAGGGATGGAAGCTTTTGACCGCCCATTCCACACGATGGCGAGTTATCGGAATATTAGAGATATCCCGAGCGCCACTAAAAGTTTCCTCCCTAGGCACATCATCAGTGCAACCAGGGAAGTGTGTATTCATCAGGACCTCAAGGGTGTCCCGACTGTTTGTGGTCCAGGATCCATCCATCTTCCGTATAACTGATGGAATAGCTGGATTATAGGATAAAATCTTACGAAGCCGACTTGTCTCCGAGGAGTTTTCCACGTCACTGCAGAATTTCCTCCATGACTGTCTCTTGGCCTTCCTTATAAGATTCTTGAATTCATTAACTGAGGACTTGTAATTGTTCCAAACACCATTACGTTTTGCCTCATTAAAGAGCTTCCTGCTTTCCTTGCGTTTTTCAGCAATTTCCGCATTCCACCATATGGGCTTAGCTTTGCCCCTCCTGTCCATTATTTTACAGGCTTCGTTTGTTGCCTCCATTAAGGCACCGGTCAATGACTCCACTGCGGAGTCGAGCATGGACACACTGTCTATGAGAACTGGGCACATAGGCAGCTTGTCGCCGAGTACACTCGCATAGATGGACCAGTTAGTCCTTCTTCTGTTCGTGTAGGGTTTAACTGAATCAACTCTAAAGGAAAAATTGAAATCAACATACATGTGATCAGAGAAGGAACAGTCCTTAGACACGTTCCAATCGCTAATCATATCCGCGAACTTATCACTAATAAGCGTAATATCAAGAACTTCCCTCCTGTTAGTCACAATAAAGGTGGGCTCACTACCCCTATTAACTACTGTTAGTTCATTTTCTACTATGAAGTCCAAAAGCGACTCACCTCGTGGATTGACATCCGAGCTGCCCCAGACGGTATGGTGTGCATTCGCATCTGCACATATTACAAGGGGGATGTTGTGCCTTTTAGCGTGCGACATCGCCTTCCTGGTTGTTGAGTTTGGAGGGTTAGCACCCTGGTCGTGTGCCATGTAGCAGCTCATAAACCAGACTGTACTGGTTTTGCACTCTACTGCGACAGTGCATGTGTCCTTATCGCTAAAATCAGAAAGAATGAAAGCTTTAAGGATGTTTTTGACCATAACACAAGCTCTGGTCTTACCTTGATCGGCTGCGTACAGAGTACTGTAACCGTCTAATCTAAGTCCGCAAACCCTGTCTCTATACGACAATGGTTCTTGGATGCATATAAGCTCCTCCGTGCCTGAAGCTAATCGGAGGAGAAGGGCAGCTGACGCCGCTTTAGAGTGATGAAGGTTGATTTGTGTCACCTTCATCATAGCTCATCACTATGGACGACTGTGACGTTGGCATCCTCTGGATCGTCGTCCGATTCCAGAAGGATGTCCTCATCATCCGCCACTCCCATCTTACCAAAGAAGTCACCCACAAGTCCACTGACCGATTGGGTGTCTTCATTGGCCGATGACGTAGCAGATTCGTCTTCCATACGCTCCGTTGATGCTGTTGTTGTGGTGGTGGTAGTCGCCGGAGCTTGAGGCTTCCCTTTGTCGTCACCTTTATAGACTCGGAGGAAGATAGTTCCAAATCCATAGAAAATCTTCCCCTGTGTCTTCCGAAGTGACGGCAGAGAGTCACTGTTTATCACAACAGTGGCCTTCCTGGACTCTTCAACAGATTCAGAAACCCTCACTACTTTCCAGTCCTGTGTGGGTAGCTGGGGGTTACTTAGCTGAATTATTTCCAGGATCTCCTTGGGGTCGGATGGCTCAGCGGGGATCTTGGCAATAGATCTGGGCCTTTGCGGTACATCGGCCAGAGGTATTGCCTCAATCTTAGCGCCCTGCCAAACTTCCCCCAGGGACTCCACGGCATCCTTGTACAGCAGCGCTGAACGCTCATCTGCACACGCTATCAATTTAATGTGCCCTTGATACCAACCGGCATCTTCGCACTGTGGTGGTGGTCCAGGGTTTCCCCTTAGAACACTCAGGAACGCCCTACTAAGTGCGACGACAACCAGCTTCCAGTTTTTGGACGAAATGGTGCCGTCACTTGCGTTGCGGTCAATGATCGCCCAAATGAGGTGGTCTTTAGCCACATCTTTGTACGACCTGTTTTGCGGCCGTTGAGGCGTGTGTTTGGACCTTTTAGTCCCAGGAAGCGTGTCCTCCCCAGACCGCTGCCGTTTAGGCGCTGCTTCGGTTGGCTTCCGTTCAGGATTGCCTTCCTCTGCAGAGGGAGGTGCACGTTTTAAACCCTCAATATGGGTTTTTGCCCACTGGAGAGAGGTTTTCTCCTGCTCCGTGAGCTCACCAACCGGTTTTTCACCAAGTCGGCTGATGATTTTGTAGGCGGAGGGCCTGGTTATAAAGGCCCGTTTGGATGGGTTTATGTGCCTTTGGGGTTTTTTAATAATTGCCGTAGAGGCTGGGGGAGGTACATCAGAGGGCATCGAATCTTTCTTCGTATGCTCTCTTTGCACAGGTTTCGGCACATGGGAAACTGGATTTCCGGTAGACTGAGTCTGCACCGTCAAGCCAGCACCCGAGGAAGGGGTTTTGACGGGTTTTTCTCCCGTCCGGACCTGGGAAGCCTTGGAGGTACCTGGTTTCGAAGAACCCTGTACCAAGCTTGGTTTACGACCGCCTGAAGGCTTAGCCGTGAGTTTTTGCGCACTAGTAGCTAATCGACTAGCAGAGCCTGGCGCAACCACCTTGCTAGTCGAGGTTTCAGTAGCATTCGACATACTACAGCCTGATACCGACGCTGTAGTAGTAGGGTCTCCGGAGATTATGAAGCCCTTTACCGGATACGTAGGGCGTAAATTTTCGGACATTTCGTGGGGGGTGTGTTGGGGTTGCATTTTATGCCTACTGCCAGGCGAAATTATACCTGCCGCTCCTCTGGAGACAGACGCAGACCATCAGCCGCTCACTATGAGAACAGACGCTGATGGATTTTATTGCGGACCGACAGCCTTCAGAAGGCAAACAATTGACCGTAAAAAAAGGCCAGCGGACCTAGTCATTAGCCGCTCCAACTAGGAGAAACAGACGCTAATAGACGGGGGGGGGGGGGGTAGTTCTTGGTTCGTACTCGGTTTAGACCCTTCTGGCATGGGAGGCCCTACCGGTCTTGACTAACGTCACTACCGCCAGCATGACTCTAAACGTCCTTGTACTTAAGCCCTCGCATCGCGGCAAGATGACTACCCATTACGTAGGTTATTTGCACATAAATTGCTTGAAAACAAAACAAAATCTCTTAAAAAATAAAAATACCGAAAACCGGTTTTAACGAAAAAAGCATACACACACACACACGTTGGTTTACAAAAACAGAAAACATGTGTATGTATGTATTAGGGAGATCGGACGGTTATTATTCGACCGGTTTTAACCGGTTAGTTTAGCTTTGCCCAAGTCGGATATTTTAAAATGCCCATTTTTCGAATATCAAATAAACCGGTTATATTGGTATAATAAACCGGTTATTTTAGTAATGTGTAATTTATATACATTTTTCTTGCTCTTGTTGTAGATGTACCGGTAATTTAAGTATTTTTCTAATTGAATATTGGTCAAACTTAAACTTTTTATGAAGAATGTCAAAACAAAATGTAACAAAGGTCAAAAAACATTATGAGCACTGTAAATACAAATCGCTTATAAAAGCGTGTGTTCTTGTAGAAAAAAAAACAAAAACTATTCAAAATACTACAAAAACGTGTGCAGTTAAAAAGTAAATAGTAATTTGTGCAAGAGTATTCTAAAAATTAAATATAATTTTATATAAAGGTTATCTCTAGATATTTTTCGAACGCGATTAAAAAGACAAAGTTAGGTGCTTGAGGTGCCCTAAAATGATAAGTTACAAAGGTTCACGACTTATTAATCACCTTTAATTAGTCTACATGCTTGACATTAATGTGCTCTAAATAAAACTTAGCTCCGTTCGAAGAAGTTCTAAAGAGACGACAAATAAGAACTTACTAAAATACGCTACAAAAAATTAATCATTGGGTGAAATATTAGCCCGTTGTGTTGCCGAGGACGAAATGCCCGTTAATGCACTAAAAACTCTTAAGTAGTTCTAGCATCTCTTCATGCTGAAAACTACAACATTTCGGCGGAATCAACGATATGGGAAAAATGTCTACCAGTTTTATTTATTAAAACACCAAGAACTAAAAAACAATATTTAAGAAATCAAACAATGTCATGCAATGTTTTAAATTGTAGTCGACCAATTGACAAATATTTTACACAAAAAGAATGTTCAGTTCACTATTCGTTTCTATAATGCTGAAACAAAATAATTTGAAATAGATAATCCTGGCTAAGAGGTTTTGTTTGCAACTTTTGAAAAATATGGTTGATTTATATAGATAACTTAACCACCAACAAATTAAAACTGATTCAAAATAAATTTGAGAGAATATTTCAAATAATAACTTCATAAAATTCCTATCATTTATTTGCTTTTGCAAAACGTTTGTCTAGATCAAATGTCATTCAACAGTTTCTAAATTACATAATACAAATATCTTCGTACAAATAAAGTTTAGTAAATCAAAAAAAAATTGTTGAAAATTTAGCTAAAGTTTGATCAATTTACTGGTCCCACTTTTCTTGGATTTTATCGTCAAATATTTGTAAGGTCTGATCTAAGTGATATCTATGTATTTTGTTAGTTCCTTACCTTTGCAAATTGTTTTGTTTTTATTCAAATTAACTTTTTATTACAAAAACTTATTTGATTTTTGTGTTTTTATGTATTCGAATTAAAACCGGTTAACCGGTTATTTAAAAAATGCTTAACCGAAAACCGGGTTTTTTAAAATAGCAACTATTCGTAATATTCGAAAACCGGTTATTGAAAAAAGTCGAATAATCGATCTCCATAGTATGTATGTATTGATGCATGTTTGTGGTTTTTTGCTCTCTTCAGTTTTCTGAATGTGAGCAAGAAAACCGGTTTTAACGAAAAAAACATACACGTTGGTTGACAAAAACAAAAAACATGTGTATGCATGTATTAATGCATGTGGGTTTTTGCTCTCTTCAGTTTTCTGAATGTGAGCACGAAGTTTTTGCTTTCCTTGTTACTTCCCCCCCTCATCATTGAGAAACACAACATTTTTGTCAATTCCAAATGTACTAAGTGCAACATCTTTATAAATCTATAGTCTTTGGTATAACAATATTAGTTTTCATTACACTGAATCTCTTGTCGAATTCATGTAAGAGATCTTTTTTGCACTCATTTAACTTGGTTTTAAGTATGTTTGAAAGTTTATCGAATCGTTTCTCCATAAAGGCCATGTCAGATAAAACTTTTGCTTCGCGTTGCGTTACCGATTCGCTTTGACATCTAAGATAAAATATACATACTTATACGAAACATGTCACATAAAGTACTTTCAAAGCGGAGCGAAGCAAAAAGTTAGCCAACTCTCATCTTTTTGCGCACTTTGACAATTGGCTAGTATAATTTTCTTTTGTTTTTTAATTTTTTTGCCAAATTCAATTGAAAAAAACCGTCCAATTAAATTGTTAACTTTTATTTTTGTAACAAATAATTAAATGTACAAATTACCAACCCTTTTTATAAGTAATCAAACAATGCATGAGTGTTGTCAAAGTTTTTATTGTGTTATATACCTTTTGCTTTGCGTTTTTCTGCCAAAGGTAGAAACGTCACGCAAAGCGACAAAGTTTTATCTGACACGGCCTTAATTGTTATAAACTTAAGAGGCGATTCAGTGAGAGTTAAGCGCGGAGTTTTGCACACATTACCGAGCAAAGCGTTTTGCAAAACATCTCTTAAGCGTTTTTGCGAAGGAGTGTTAATATTTTCTAGTTTGTCATTATTGTTTACACTACTTGCTGATGTTATGGGAATTTCTTCTGTATCGATTTCTAGTATTGTTTCAAATTCTTCAGTCGAGTTCATATTTTGACGCTTATTGCTATTATTTTTAATTTTGTTTTGAGTTTGATTTTTTCTTTGTCTAACCATAATTTTATGAGTATAGCTCTTTTAAGAGATTTAAAGTTTTTATTTTTTTTTTTTTTTTTTATGATTTAAATGTTTTGTTGTTTTTTGCTTAGTTGTTTTGTTGGGTATATTAATTTGAACTTTTTTTTTTGGTTTGTTTCAAAAACAAAAATAATTAGATTATTTTTTTTAAAAACTTGTATGTTTTGGAACTTGGTTAAGATTTATTGCATTAAAATTTATTGCAATAATGTAATAGTTTATTGTTGTTTTGGTATAACACTGTTGTTTTAGTTTATTAAAGACTACGGAACAATGAAAAAAATACATCCGTTCTCTACGATGTCAACTGCCTATCAACGGTTTCGGGAATGTCAATGTTTTCAGAACACATTAAATTAACAGTGTTGTATATTTTTTCTAGATCTACCTGCACCAGTCTGTACGAATAATTTTTGGCCTTACAGATCTCTTTCTTCCTGGAACTTCTTCAAAGCCATAAAAATCTGCTGATTCATAATCACTTTCATTTTCCGTATGCACTTCGGCATTTTGTATTATTTTTTGGTCATTATCCTGTTGTTCGACACTTTTTTGCAGCAGTTCAATGTCAACAAATTCTTTCGGCTCTATATCTATAAAATAAACGTCTCTGCTTATGATTACTTTACCGGTATCATTCTCATATAATCGATAAGCTTTTGAGATATCCGAATAGGGAACGGTCAACTGCCGAACAATTCCATTTTCTTTCAGGTAGGTATCAGAGAATGACAAAAGTATCATTTTAAGTACTCTTTTAGTATTAGTGAGAAAACATGTATGGGCATGTATGGGTAAAGATCAAAACCATACACATACATACCATTACCCATAACAAGTTGAAGTTAAATATGCATAGGTATACGCTGGCAATGTGTATTTGTATATTCATTCTTCTTTAAGAAAGTACATGCAGATATAAATAAAACTTGTATTGGCTATCTGCAATATCCATAAGAATAAATAAGTATGTGTATTTACGTATGTATGTAATATTGCCGTGCATAAGTACAAGTAATACACATATTTTTTGCAACACACAACCATAGCGGTTGTTATTATTTGTGTTATAAGTATGGATATACACAATAACGTAAAGCTTGGGTAAATACCTCTGTATATTATTCTTATGGGTACATGTTGTCATTCTCTGGTAGGTATCAAAAGCTCCATTTACAAATTTGGTACCGTTGTCGCTGCGCGATATTTTAATTTTTCGATCAATCTGACGCTCCACCATAGATTTAAATTCTTTAAATTTCTCGAACACCTCAGATTTATTTTTTAGAAAATAAACAAAACCATATCGACTTTTGCCATCGATAAACTTTAGCATTTATTTTGCATCGTCACTGGATGTTGTGTTTTTAAGGCCGCAAACGTCAGTATGTATAATTTCCAGCAACTTATTGGCTCTATTCTCGCTCTGCCTTTGAACCTTTTTCTTTACATTGAGCCGCATAGTGACCATTTTTGCCGCACACCAAACATTAAGAATTTAATTTTTTTCGAGAACTGTTGTTCATTGGCATTGTTGTTGTTGTTTTTGTTATAACTGTTTCGTTGATTGCGCTTTTTCTCTTTATTCTCTCGCGACATAAAAACTTGCATGCTATTGTCTGCACCTGTTGTTATATTGTTGTTTGCTTTTCTACGTTCACCTTCTTCAATTAATTTAACCTTAAGTGTGGATAATTTTGGAAGGTCATCCCTTGCTTCAAGAGCTACTACTAGGTTTTAATAAGACTTTGGTAGGCTAGCGATTAACATAATCACGTATAACTCCTCCTGAAGGGTGATACCAGTTTCTACCAATTTGTCAACAATTGAGCCAAAGTTACATATGTATTGTTAAGCACAGTCATCTTCTGACATACGGGTTTGTAGGAGCTGTTTAAGCAACGTCACCTTACGTACGGGCCCCTTTGGACGCTGTAGCTCCTGTAGTGCTCTCCAGGTATCACTAGATGTTACACAATTCTTTATGTGGGCTATTTGCATTGGGGTTGAACACAATATTATTGTAGCCGTTGCCTTCTCATTCTTTTTTTTCTCCATCTATTTATCTTTCATCGCACAGCATAAAAGCCTGAAGCTAAAACATTTTGACCGGAGGCTGGCCTCTCGCCAAATCGATCCCGCTTATCTCATATCTCCTAAAGGCTAGATTACACTATTATACTTTGTATTAATACATGTCAAAAACTTAAGTAATATGACAAAGTGTGATAGTGTGAATGCAATGTGTCACAAGTATTACGAAAAAAGTTTGACATCCCATACGACTTAATCGTTTTTTGAAAAATTTCTAAACGCTAATACTTTTCATTGGATCAGGGTTGCATTTTAACAGAAGTATGTTCATGTGTGATAGTGTGACTACAAACTGTAATGTTACATTAGATTTTTTGACAGTCACAACAACATTAGATTTCCATCTCACAAAGTATTATGGAATACGTAAGGCTTGTGAGATAGTGTAATCTAGCCTTAAGCTAAGAGAGATACAAAAAAATGTAATACTAATTGTTGTTCAATAGAAAAAAAGGCGGTAAAAAACGGGAAATTCGCTAACCTCATATGTGTGAAACTAAAAGAGATACAAAAAATGTAATACCTATTATTGTTCATTAAAAAAATAAGCGGACAGGTGTCTAGTAAACCTCTGCACAAAGGCATTTAAAAGCCGTTTCAAGACATTCGTTTGTTTTTTAAATACTGATTGTCGCTCACTCTTTGCTAACGAATCAAATGCTATGTTGTGCAAAACACATATAACAAAAAATAAATAAAAACACACAATTGCAAATTAATTGTAATTAGTGTGTTATAAACGACCAAATACGAAGTGTTAAGAGTACGGAATTTACACCAAACAGCAACAAAGCAAAACAAATCACACGAAAGAACTGTAGCAAAATAGGTGATAAGTATAAATTATCTTGTTTTTTTTTCCAATTAGCAAAAAACAATTAGAGATGAAAAATATTTTTATAGAATATTTAAGTTTTTATTTTAAATTATTTTATTATTACCAAAACATATTATCAAATATTTAATTAAAAGTAAAAAAAAATTAAAAGGTAATTCTATTAGTTGCAAAATTAATATAAAAATAATACATACAACGATCAAAATCTGAGAAACAATCGGCAATAAACATCAATATCACACACTGTGAATTGAAAAGTTTACCGTACATAACTGTATTATAGACACACAATTGTTGTGTGTTGTTTTTTCGTTCAAATCAAATTATGGATTGAGTTGGTTTATTTAAATCCAACTACTGCTTTACACTGATTTGTTTAAAACGAACTACTGTTTTAACATTGATTTGGTTTTTCATAATGGATCATTCGAGCTGATTTAAAAAAAAAAATTACAGTAGTTGACACAACAATAATTTGGTGCTGACAACTGTGTCTAGCACTTTTTTGAAGTAAGAGAGTTCGCGATCACTTTTGTTATTTGAAGTTGAGAGCATGCCATTTGGTCGTTAACTGTATGTGAACTCCTTTTTCATACATATGCCGATTCACGATTACTTTTTTCATACAAAGTTGGGATCATGCCATGGTGCTGCCACCTACATAGCTTTTTAGCGACCAAATTTTCTCAAACAAAAATCTATCAAATAGGTGATGACACTTTTTAACTAATCAGAGTAAAAACTTAAATAATCGTACTTTTACCATTAGCAATATTAGTTTTTAGCAAGATCACAAACCAATATAATATATTTCAACACTGTTTAGTGTTGTCAGGTTCAATCTGTAAGCAAGATCACAAACCAATATTCTATCATTTTTAAATATTCATCCGCCTGCTCAGTGTTTCCATTTATTTACATTAGCAGGGAGTAACTTTACATTTTGAATATTTAATATGCAAAAATTAAAAAAATAATATAAATCTGTAGCTCGTTTCTGTATTTTTCGCATCTTAAAATTTCTCACATGAAGTGTGAAACAAAAAATTCCATCGTTCCTCGATTTGTGAGAAAAAAGTATTTCTGTATTTGAATGCGAGAACAGACAACACAAATTCTGTTTTAACTGGAATACTTCCAGTAATTAAGTGTCAAAACAAGCGAAACGTCAAAGAAATATATATAATAAAAGTAGGGCTGCTTGACTCATTTTGACGACTTTTTGTTCCGAAATTGACAAAATGCCGATTTGATGATTTTTTTTAGAGACGATATTATTCAGTCTTCGAAATAAAACAATTTTAAATACATATTTTTATATGTTTGTGTATTAGGCGGCACAAAAAAATAAAGATTTCTTTAGAAACAAGGCAGCTTAAGTTTTTATATTATCCCTATTGTGAAAATTGTCCTCGAAATTGTTTGTCTGTTCCCTAAAAAATGTAAAATGTAATACATTATTGGAAAGAGAGTTCGAAAGCAAGTTCGCATCATATTTTAAAAGTATGAATGTTTTAGTGAAAAAGTTACAATTAAAAATGAGTGTAATCGCAAACATTCCTATTGGTCAGAATAATTGTAATCAGGGTAATTATTCATATGTCCATAATATCGACAAAGACAAATAGAACTTTATCGGTAAGTAGAATAAATAAGAAAGGCTAAATGTAAGTCTCAAACATAGAATATAAGGCAATACAATTTTTAATAAAACCAGACTTGAAATTATCAATCTAATCGGCAATAACTTGCCTTTCACTTTTAGTTACAAGCTCTCTAATCTTTCGGCAGTTCCTTTGAACGCCTAACCAATCAGCTGAAACACTGACAGCTAGTTAAAATAACCAAGGGCTTTAGGGAATATAAAAAGGACACATAGACTCCCATACACAATGACATACTCCACAACTTAGTATCCCATCATTCACCACTAGTGGTCAAATTTGGGGCATAAAACCATAGATTACATATATATGAAACTCGCTTGTCAAAAACCTAAGTCTGTTGTCAAAAAAACATAAGTGATGAGAATGTGTTAGTAAAATTTTTATCATTGTTTTAGTATATTCCCCACATTCCCAGCAAACACAAACATAATTTCGGAAAAATAATTTTGATTTTATTTTAATTTTATTAAGAAATTCACAAAAAAATTTTTTTTTTAAATGCTATTAGTTTTGAATGATATTTAATTTTGTAAAAATATATATTTCAGAATGGGTTTAATCATTATTATGTGCTGTTTCCAGGTGAGAGGCAATTGATTGTGTAGTAAAATTTGTATGAAAATCGCACAGTTTTTTGAGTACTTTTCATATAAATTTTACTACACAATCAATTGCCTGTCACATGGAAACAACACATTAATTTCACATCAAGCTTTACAAGTTTGCTGGGAATACATCACCACCTTAATGATATTTACCTAATTATAAAAAAACCAGTGAGAAAGCCCGACTTCATAAGACCCCATAAGATATCAACATCTGAATAAGATTTTTTGGAAAGTGTTTGTATGGGACCTATAGTTAATACTGGACCTACATGTCATGACATTGAAGTTATAGTCACCAAATTTCATGGCAATTACAATATTTATAAGGTTGCTATGGCCTCAAAAGCTGTATTGAGGGTATTTTTATGGGAGATGTGGTCAAATATAGTCCGCCAATTAAAATTTGGTTAAGTGATTATGGTTAGAATAACACATTTTTGGGCATAACAAGATGATTTATATGAAAGAAGACTCTATTCTGGAAAGAAGTTTATATACATATATATTTTCAGAATCTGGGCAGTTTGATCATGGGTGAGGGGAAATTTGTGGTACAGTGTAATTTACAGTTCGTTCACTGTCGGAAACACTATATTACTTCCAAATACGTAACGAATAATGCTTTTGTGGTGACGTGATCTAATTTAGTTTCATAAGATCGCAAATTACTTCAAATTTCGTAAAGATTGTTGGTCCATAATTTTCCATAGGTCAAATATAAAACCCAATCCTTAAAATTACTTTTGTTGAAATTAGCTCGAATTCCATTCCCAAAACATTATACAAGTAAGTCAACAGCACCACTGGATTTAATTCACACAGATGTATGTGGTCCAATGTCAACAACAACACCATCGGGAAACAGGTATGTGCTAACATTTATTAATGATTTTTCAAATTTTTCTTTTGTTAAATTAATTAAATTAATTCCTGCTATTCGTCCTTATGAAAATTTAATAATTTGTACCAAATTTCATCCAATTGTCTCTAAAATTGTGAACTGTAATTTGCGTTATACAGCCAAGCCAGCCTGATGAACGGACATCGTTAGGTCGATTCAGGAGGTAATTCTAAGTCGATGGGTATGCTAAAATAAGGGTCGAAAATCAATATTTTCATGTGTTACACATATCAGCGCAAGTCCATAATACCCTCTCCAAGTATGGATGGTTGCCATAAATCCAGATGAGACTTTGGTCAATCGCGGTTTTTTAAAGGTTCAAATTTTATGTTGTATAAGTTTGAGATATAGACTGCTGTTTTACCCAGAGACACGCCCAAAGAACAAGCTCCTCAACACGCATACGAACAAGCCACGGAAACACTTTAAACGCGAATGTGACTTGTTTTTCTCAGTTTTAATATGATAAGCAACCAGCACCAAGGATACTACATACGTAATAAAACTTTTCGGCATTGTTTTAAATGCAATAAAATGCAAAAATTTAAAATTTCTTTTAAAAAATTGTAAAGAAACAATCAAAAAAATTTTATAAAACATTTGTTTTTTAATACAGTAGATTTATCTGTTTTTGCAAGTTTTTAAGATACAAAAATTCCCAATCTCTATTTGTTGAAATTATTTCGTTAAATAGATCAAAGTTTAAAGGCAGAGTGACAATAAAAGTCATACTTGACATGATGCTGGTGCCTGTAAACAAATTAGGGGGGGAAGGGGCGGGGGATGGACGTAAATAAAACAACTTTAACTTGTATACAAAATATTTGTCGAAAAATTGAGGTGAACATTTACAAGTGTTTTGAATTCACACAGTTCCTATATGTGAGAAGAGGTAAATATATTATTTTTTTAAATTTTAAGGGAGTTTCGTATCTATGTATGTAATCTGCATAAAACTTTAAACTATCACAAAAAGATTTTTTGGTCTAAAAATCTGACGCCGTGCATACACAAATATTATTTTAGTGACATCTGCTTTGAAAAGTTAGAATATTAAAGCGATAATCGTTTCAGTTCTTGCTGCACTGCCGATGTCACACGTGGCGTCTAAAAGTATGCTTCATTTGAATTTACAATAAAGTGCTGCCAGAAAAAGTTAGAAATATTTTGATAAAATTCGGTCAGTCGCAGCTTTTCAACATTCCGATTCTCACCACACAATCATCAATCATGGACAACCACCATGGTGAGAACGACAATATTATTCACAGTTATTATAATCAACACCAACAACCAAAGAATTGTAGTGTTGCTTTTTCACTTGATGTACGACCGAACACATGATTAAAAAATTTAAATCTGTAGTCTTCCCACACTGCACTATTAGAGTTTACATTTAACAATTTTTATCAAAAAAAGTAAAATAATACCACTACAAGGTGACCGATTTATTGTGTAATGCTATGATGATACGACCAGTGTGGGCATTTTGGATTTTTTGCAGTTAAATTTAGCATTAAAAATTTTTGTTTATCTGCAAAATTTTCATTTCGCACTTGGCATTTTATTTAGCATTTTTAGGAAATGTTTTAAGCTTTTTCTTTAGCTTTATTGTTAGTCATACCATAAATATCGGTTAGCACTAAATACTTAGTTAAATATAAATATGGATAATTATCATTTTTATAAATTAATAGTTATAAATACATATTTTTAATTTTTATTTTAAATAAAAATTTTTATGTAACAAATTCTAGTCGAGTACAAAATATGTATGTATATATGTCTCATATTTGTAACTCCAATAGCTGGAAAGTCTAGCAAGCGGCCGGGTGTTGCAAAAACAGTTCAGCTCTACTTTCTAGTATATAAGTTTTCTCGATGAATTCCTTAATCTGCGTCGTGGGGTCCCAAAGTAGGACGGAAACCTTAGATACGTAAAATGTTTTAGTGCTCGAATTTTCCTTTTTAATTAAAAAAGGCACTAATTAAATCTATTATTAAACTTGATTAATTTTAATGCAATTTTGAAAAATGTAACTAATTTAGTGATATCTTTGGGATTTTCTAAAATATCGGACACAATTTTAAGCCGATAATCTCTTGAGTTAAATAAATCCATTTTAAAATTTCTTCATAATGGTCTTTAATCAATTAAGAACAATTTTTCTTGTTATATAAAAGGTTATTTGTTTTGTTCATAAAAGTCTTTGACCTCAAGAATACGTTTAAAATCAATGGTTATATATTATATGATACCAAGGATCCTCGAGATAGAGCTTGTGGAGGTTCTGTATTTTGATAAAAGCCCGAATAAAACACTACTTAATGAGTGATCATCGTGAAGATTATCTGCAAGCAACGAACATTTGCGTTGAAGAGCATAATCGAAACTTAGTACTTTAATCTTTATACTTTCCACCTAAATTTTCACTATCAGAAAGACAATATTAAAAATATTTTAAATCATTAGGACCCTGTTTCCTAGCCGCTGGCGATTACAACGCTAAACATATGCACTTCTGGGGGTCACGGCTCACAACACCAAAGGGTCGTGTTTTGTATAATACGATCTCTAAAATGGATTTAAATGAGGTCGCGAGCGGACAACCAACTTATTGGCCTACTGATCAGCAAAAAATTCCAGATGTCATCGATTTTGGCGTAACTAAAAACATCCCCGCAGAAATGACTAATGTTGAAGCTTCCTTAGAACTATCTTCCGATCGCACACCTACAATTGTTACTTTAATGAACCCAAATAGAAGTTCATTAAAGTAACCAGAAGTAGGTACACTTCTGGTTACTTCGCGACGTTCGCCACACAAATAAATTGGTTAAAATATAAAAATATCTTAGTGCCCATTGATCAGAAAATATTCCGCTTAGTACACCGGGGAAAGTGGATCTCGCTATTGTTAATTTTGACAGTTATATCAAACTAGCTGTTACCCATTCCAGCATAACCCTCAAAAAACCAAAAATAATAACATATATTCTACAGATGTCGAGCGTCTCTTGACTGAAAAAAGGATAGTTCGAAGAGAGTGGCAATTGCACAGATCCCCCCAACTTAAGACTTTATTAAAAGAGTGCACAAAAAGGCTAAGAAAGTTACTGCAGTCTCATAAAACGGCTTCCCTGGAAAAATATCTTAAGGAACTTGATGTAACTCCACAATCAGACTACTCATTATGGCGTGCAGCTACTCATTAAGAAACTTCAATGGAAGTTGGGCAAGAAATTACATTGAAAAAGGAAATCTGTTTCTTCGTCATCTGAAAAATGTATTTACCCTTAATACATCTCACGATATAGCAGTCGAGTTACCGCCTGTAAATGTTAGAGCAGCTATTCCCCTAAGATTCGAGTTTGGAGAAATCGAGAAGGTTATTTGTGATTTAAGTACCAAGAACACACCCGGTATTGATAAGATCAGTAAAAAAATGCTTTTGGAGCTACCAAGTATAGCAAAGAACCTTATTCTTTTTATTTTTAATCCTATTTTACTCCTTGAATACTACTCTCAAGAATGGAAGGTTTCCTTAGTAACCATGATACCAAAGCCAGGAAAGGATCACACACAAGTTGAGTCATACAGTCCTATTAGCTTATTATCTACTATCTCAAAGCTATTTGAGAAACTACTAGTGTCAAAATTAACGCCGATTTTAAATGAAAATAGATGTATTCCAAACCATCAATTCGGTTTTAGAAGAAAGCACAGCACAATTGAACAAATTCATCGAATAGTAAATGCCATAAGAAAAGCCTTTGAAGAAAAAAATTAACGCTAGGGTCCCACAAGGCAGCATCCTGGGCCCTCTATTATACTTAATTTATTCTTCGGACTTGCCAACGACACAGCTACACCCATACCTCAACATTTGCGGACGATACAGCTTTTCTAAGCGTACACGCAAACTGTCAAGAAGCATCTCGTTACCTACATGATCATATATTTGAACTAGAAAGGTGGTTAAAAAAATGGAGGATAAAGATCAATGAGCAAAAATGCGCCCATATAACATTCACATTGCGTCGGGAAACATGTCCACCTATTAAAATCAATAATCAATTAGTGCCCCAGCAATCGCATGTAAAATATCTCGGTATACATCTAGATCGGCGTTTAACGTGGAAATGGCATATATAAGCTAAATTAACTCAAATGAAACTAAAAGCAATTCAATTTAATTGGCTTATTGGAAGAAATTCTGTTCTTAGTCTCGATTGCAAACTTCTACTTTACAACTCTATATGTAAGCCAATCTGGTGCTACGGTATTCAGCTATGGTGCACTGCCTCGGCTTCTAACATCGAAAAAAATTCAAAGGCGCCAAAATAAATTTCTTAGAATAATCACAGCTGCTCCCTGGTACGCCAAAAACTCAAATATTCACAATGATCTCAATGTGCCATTAGTAAAAACTATAACAACGAAATATGCAGTAAAATATTTAAAAAGGCTGGAACTGCAGCCAAATCGAAATATTTTAAATTATGGCGGCCACACTCGCTTAAGAAGAGGAGACACTGCACCACTCACCCAATCAGATGAGCGATAAACACCTACATATGTGAACAGACCCCGTGATGACGAAATATTTTTTGTCTGGCACTGGCAGGACATGGGGCAAATATTAGGATAAGATTTGATTCATTATTGTTAGTTCATATTTAATATATGAAGATTCAATAAATAAATACTGAAAAAAAAAAAATTTTTGTTCGGAAAAACATGGACACTTTTTTATACCCTACAGCATATTGAGTGGGAAACGTTTTTAATGTTGCTGGAAACGCTAATAAATAATAATTTAATGGACCCAAAATAACTTCTACTAATAATTTGGTAAATAAGCGTTGTCTAGCGTAATAACGGAACATATTAAAATTGGTGGAATTCGTCTAGCCCGAAATAGGCTGTGACCAGCAGAGATGCCAAAATAGCTAAAAAGTACTAAATTTAAAAATCAAAGATTGTTCTGTTTTTAATCCATTTATTATTTGTTTTTGCTTAAAGATAGGGACGGGCAAATTGAAAAAATATATCGATATATATCGTATCGATATTTTTTAAGAGTATCGATATTTATTAATTAAGATATATCGATGTATCGAACGTATTAAGCTGAAACTATTACCAAATTTTAATACATATTTACACAGGCATAAACATAAACATATTACATGTAATTCCATTCTTACATTTTATTGTTTCTTTTAATTTCAAATTTCCTTTTTTTTTTTAAAACAAAAACCAATTTTAAAATGTAGTTTTTAAGGTAAGTTATGCGAACGAAGTTTTCGTTTGAAATCGAGGGACCAACAACAAATTTTACAATAAAAAAAGTAAAGAATACAAAAAAACTTTTATTTATTCGCCATATGAAATCTAAAAAAAATTAATTGGGATTATATAATGCCGGATTATATACTGCCGGTAAACGAAACTTGTGACACATACTATCGAGTAAACTGTGCAATATTTTATTTTGAATATATAAGAACATGCTCAAATAAAAAACAAATATTTTTTTTATTATTAACATTCCAACTTTTATGAGTCTATTGCTGCTAATTCGCCATAATTAAGGCGATTCTTTGCATAATTCTAGGAACCCTTACCAGAATATTTTTTCGCGCTTATTTTGTTGTTGTCATCTCTTAAAAAACCGAGACAAAACGGAACTGTGTAATCTATGAAAATGTACAATGAAAAAGCGCTGTTTAATATTAGTTAAATAGTCTTAATATTAGTTAAAAAAACGTATGATGCAATTCTTAAAAAACAACAGTATTGTAAGCAGTTGAGCAACGGTTAAAATGTTGAATTTTATTATAAGGAGATCTTAAAAATATCGAATTCGATAGTCGTAGATAAATATGGATGTAGTGATATATGTGTATTTTTAATATAGGTGATATATATCGATTATAATTTTTTTAAATATCGATATTTTCATTGCCCATACCTACTTCAAGACTTATTTATATAGTAAAAAAATTAAATTTACATATTATTAGTGAAATTACTACTCAAAAATTGTATTAAAATCAGCCTAATTATGAATAAAAATTCCCCGGGAGCTTTTTCCCTTTCCACATTTTTACAATATAAACTTATATTGCCAAAAAAAAGGGAAGAGAACAACTACCGGGGAATTGTTATTCATAATTGGGCTGGATATTTACGTTACAATATGTACATACATACACAGTAACATTTCAAAAAGTACATTTAAAAATATGAACAGACATTTAAAAAAGTGTTAATTTTTTTTCTTTTTCGCCTTTATATAATATTGTTACTTTATTCTTAACAATTTAGTTAAGAATTAGCTTAATTTATTAGTTTTTTTTTGTATTTGTTAGTTATCTTATCAGTTTAAATTGTTATTGTATTAGTTATGCATATTTATAATGTCAAAATAACGGTACAGAATTTTCTAGTAGAAATGTAATTTTAAAATTGTTATGCATAATTGTACTTCCACCTCAATGTAATTTCTCGAATATTTAATTATTCATTAAAGTATACTTTAGTTTATTGATGTATAATAGCTCAATTTGAATTCGGCCATTGTGTTAATGTAGATAACTATAGACGCATAAGTATAATTAACATAATAGACGTAAGTTGGCTCTAGGAACATTCTAGAGCCAACTAGACGTCAGGGCTCGAATAGAGTATAAGTAAATTCGCAAAAGATGGCATTACAGTTTGTAGATCACAAATAGAGGTCGCAATTGTGAGTTAGTTTCTAAGAGCTGTAAATAAAGATTGTGAAAGTGACTTACGCCCGTATTTATAAACATTTTTTAAATTGAATAAAGGCTTACAAAGAAAACTTTGTATGATAATATTCCTTAATAAATATTTTTTAAATTTAATAATTGTTTATGAATATAGGGGTAAGTTCTAAATAAAGTTTGTGAACTGAAAAAGTTTTTAGTGTTTTGTTAATTTTATGAAAGAACTCAAGATGTTTATTATAAAGGAAATAAGCCAAAAACGTTATTAACAAGTTGGAGTGCTATATTCGGCATTGCGGAATCTTTGATACCCTCCACCGACAGAAGTGGGCTCTATATCGTCCCCTCAATATAACAATAGCATATGTGCTCATACGCTATTATTTTTTTATTGCATATTTAGAATCTCCATCATTGATTTTATGCCTGGTCAAAATTTCGTCAAATTCCACTTCCAAAAAGTGGGTCAAAATGTCGTTGGAAAAAATTGTGTATAATTTCTTGTTCAAAATTTTCTTTCAATAAATGTGTAAGCTCATATGCGCTATTTTACTTGGAATTGCCACTCCAAAGTTGTTAAAAGAATAATAGTGTACACGCATTATACTCCATTTTAGCCTGTAGAAAAAAATACAATTTATGAAAACTTTAACTCATAAAATAACTTATAATAATATACACTATTGTTTGAGAAATAGTTTTTTTCCGACCATTTCTATATCCCACATAAACTGTTTTATTTTCAATACAAATTCGAAACTTTTATCAACAATTGACAAGAATAGTAGCCTATGCGATGTTTACGTTCTTTTGACAACATGAATGCTAAGGAAATATTGTAGTCATTTGAAATTTCAGTTTGCAAATTTAGTTCAAAAATCAACGAAAACAATTATTATACAAGTAGGAATGGGATGAAGACTTGAAAGTAATTGATATTGGAGGAACGCGAAAAACAAAAGAGATGATCAACATTTCGTTTACTGGAAAATATAATAAAGAGCTGCAAATGTGTAATCGAAAGCTGCGTGATCTCCAAAATTTGTTCAAGAAGAATGTAATTCCTCGTGGCTCGCAGTCATTTTTTTTAACTTACAAGGTGGAAAGAAGCGAAATTGTTTAGAGGAGCCAGATGTAGCAGAGGAAGAGAAAGAGAACGAATGAATTTCTAGTTATTTTTGATTTACGCAATGTATACCTTAATTTGTCAATATTTTTGGTTTATAATAACCCAAATTGAAAAGTAATGAGTATGTGCCACTGAATTAACAAAACTATGAATTAATCACTGTTTTATAATGTTACAAATTGATGTTTTTGAGATCAAATATTTTAATAAAAATACCGTAAAATTATTGAATAAAACAGCGTATACCATACAAAATAAAATAGTGTATCAGTAACATCATATGAAATCCTTAAAAAATAAAATAGCCTATATGGAGGACTTGCGCTTTGAATTATATAATTATGGTCTTAAAGGATGCGTAGTATGTATAAAAAATTGGTCATTTTAAAGACAAGAAACGGTTTTATGTATTCGTCGAAGAATCTAAGATGAAGAATTTTTATTTACCGCGATATTGAGGTTTTAATAGACATTTGATTTGACAAAAACTTTAAGCACGATTTTCTCAAAACCCCAAAAAAATTATACGCTATTGTTATATTGAGGGGACGATATGATAAATATTAGGGAGATCGATTATTCGACTTTTTTCAATAACCGGTTTTCGAATATTACGAATAGTTGCTATTTTAAAAAAACCGGGGTTCGGTTAAGCAATTTTTAAATAACCGGTTAACCGGTTTTAATTCAAATACCTAAAAACACAAAAATCAAATAAGTTTTTAAAATAAAACGTTAATTTGAATAAAAACAAAACAATTTTCAAAACAAAGGAACCAACAAAATACACAGATATGACTTAGATCAGACCTAACAAATATTTACGATAAAATCCAAGAAAAGTGGGACCAGTAAATGGATCAAACTTTAGCTTTATTTTCAACAATTTTTTATTGATTTATTTGTAAGAAGATATTTGTATAATGTAATTTAGAAACTGTTGAATGAGAATGAGTTTTAATTTGTTAGTGGTTAGGCTATCTAAATAAATCAACCATATTTTTCAAAAGTTGCAAACAAAACCTCTTAGCCAGGATTATCTATTTCAAATTATTTTGTTTCAGCATTATAGAAACGAATGGTGAACTGAACATTCTTTTTGTGTAAAATATTTGTCAATTCGTCGACAACAATTTAAAACATTCCTTGACATTGTTTGATTTCTTCAATTTTGTTTTTTAGTTCTTGATGTTTTAATAAATAAAACTTAATTGTTCTTTTGCCGTATTACGCCAGCCTAGATGCTGTTAGCAGCCCCAACTCATCATCATCCTAAACAAAAATGATGCACAAAACTTCAACAAATAATAATAATCGAAAAGAACCGGATTTATTCATGACAACTTTTAGCATTAAAGAAAGGACAAGAATTGGAACTTGGAATGTAAGAACGCTTTTGGAAGAATCTCGACTGGAACAACTCTCAAAAGAATTTGTAAAATTCAATTTAATTTTTTTAGGACTTAGTGAAGTCCGATGACCCAACACTGGGCTCACTTTTATACACTCTGGTAAACCAGAAAATTTGCCTCGTTCAATTTTCCCACATAAACGCCTCCATAAGGTAACATGGATATCCCCGGATAAAGTGACGGAAAACCAAATAGACCATATTTCTACCTGTAGAAAATGGCGAGGGTCTCTACTAGATGTTCGGAACCGCAGAAGTGCTGACATATCAAGTGACCACCATCATCTTGTAGCAGTCGTGAGATTAAAACTGGCAGTTATTATGTCGACTGCTTCGAAAATTCCAAGAAAAATAAACGTACGAAGGCTGAAAAATGCAGACATCTCTGCAAAATACACAGAAGCTCCGAGAAGGACTATAGAGGCGGCAGCAGACACCCAAATAAAAGAAAGAAGACAAAAGAAAGAAGAAACAAAATAAAAGAAAGAAGAAGTATAAAAAGCCGTATGAATTCCACGAAAACGTGCGCCGTCAAGACTGCCCTCCAACAACAATACGCCACTATGTGAAACGTATTGCACGGCCGGACAAACGTAAATGGGTTAGTGGCATTGTTAACAAAGCCCAAGCAGCAGCGGAAACTAACCGCATTGGTGACCTGTGCCCATGTTCTGTAACTCTCGTGTCGAGAAACTTTTCGATTGAAATGTAAGAAATGAAACAAAAATGCCATAAATTGAAACAAACAGCTGTTTTTCTCACTTAACTGCGTCTGTAACATTGTGGAAATTTCTCGCCAATATACTGAAAAAGTGTGTCTAAAAAATTTTTGTGAGAAAGTTCCCGCTTTGAACTGTCAAATAAACTCACTCGTAAAAACGGGGCGAGAAAAATTTTTAACACTAAAAAATAAATTAAAAATGCAAAATGCAAAGAATATTAACACGGAAGAGATAAGTATTTTATTCTTGGCAGATATTTTCATTGTTTAATTATTTTTCTTTTAACATTTTTTAAAAATATACGAATGTTTTCATAAACAAACATTAAAGTCGCACTTTACATTTTTTGGTATAGCCGACGGTTGTTTTCTCGCCGCCGCCGTTGAAAATGTTTAAATTTTAGTAAAATTTGGTCGCCGTCAACGATATGTTTGACTGGCGTTCACAACATATGTAATTTCTAATCGGCTTCGAGTGGAATATTATGACATTTATAACGTAACGACGTAATCTCTTTTGATAGTTTTCGACATGAGTTACAGACACACTTTTTTCTCACTTTTCGAGAAACGATGGAATATTTTGTTTCACATCTTTTCGATGCGAGAAGTTCTCACTAAAGTTACAGAACATGGGTACTGTATGCCCATGTTAAGAGATTGACAAACAGCAACACGTACACTAATAACTTCACGGGATAGCCAACGAGAAAAATGGGCAGATTTCTCCTGTGAATGCTCCTCTTACACTGAGAATCCGTGTATCACAGCGCAGTACCCAAATCTCGCAGAGCTAGTGGAATCTGCTGAGAATGCAAGTATGAGAATCAACATCCCAAAGACAGTCTCTCCGTGTAAACCCAAGTGTGTCTGATGAGTTTGTTATTAACAACACGCATCTTTAGGATCTTGACTCCTTTTGCTATCTCGGTAGCTTAATAGCAGCTACCGGTGGTTCCAGCAGCGATATTGAAAATCGAACTAAAAAGGCACGACAAACTTTTGGCCGTCTAAGTAATGTATGGAAATCATCGTCACTCTCGCACCGTATTAAGGTAAAGATATTTAACTCCAACGTAAAATCAATGCTCCTCTATGGTTGCGAAACCTCGAATGTTGCGCCACGAGATATGCAGTCTCTTTAAGTACTGGTTAATCAATGTCAACGAAGAATTATGAACATTTTTTGGCCGGAAACTATCAACATTGGACTCTGGTCCCAAACAAACCACCAGCCAGTTTGCATTGAAATACGTGAGCGCAAATGGAACTGGATCGGCCATACTCTGCGCAGGTCACACGATGACATCACCAGAAATACAATTGATTGGAATCCGCAGGGAAGCAGAGGAAGAGGACGGCCATCATATACATTGAGGAGGCAAACAGAGTCCGAAGTAAAAAGCTGGGCCAAAATAAAATTATTGGCAACAACTAAATCACATTTCAACCAATTCGTTGAGGCCCTATGCTCTTTGTAGGATTGACGGGATTATATATATTTTGCTTAAATTTGGTTCAAACTAATTTTATTGCAATCAAAATTTTCTTACAAAATTTTATTGGAATTGGTCCATATTTGACTATAGCTCCCATACAAATTCTGCTCCCGAAAATAGCTTTTAATGCTACAACTTCTTTATATTTTGTATTTACACAAAAATGGGCTACACTGACTTTCGCGATAGCTTCTATTATATCACAAAATGTTGTGCTGGTGAATCCAAAATTAACCACAGGTCTCATGTAAACCCCCTTCATTAACTTAATTTAACGCAAACAAATTTCATATAGATCTAAATAATATTTGGCACAAATAACTTTTATAAGAATCTTCAACTTAATTACATAAATTTGTATTGGCGGGTCCTAAATAGGTTACACTTGCAAAACTGTGGTGTAGGTTATAATTTGCGGGGTTGACCGACTATACTTTCCTACTTGTCTTATGCTATGTATTTTATAAAAAACAAGGTAGGAGTGGGCTCTATATGATATCTACATATATAATATTAACTAATCTTCACAAAAACGAATGTCAGCATTAAAATTGGTTGCGGCTTAGACCTCGATTAAATTATTGACCGAAAATCAGAAAGTTTTATGCGT
This sequence comes from Pollenia amentaria, assembly GCA_943735925.1. Taxonomy (NCBI): domain Eukaryota; kingdom Metazoa; phylum Arthropoda; class Insecta; order Diptera; family Polleniidae; genus Pollenia; species Pollenia amentaria. The sequence goes on along the minus strand of OX031008.1, from coordinate 32,187,826 downwards.
TTCTTTTAAGAACTTTGAACTGGATAGAAAGACAGACGGTCAGACGGACAGACAGACGGACATGGCTTAATCGATTTAGAATTACTCAAGGAGCCAGAATATATATACTTTATGGGGTCTTAGATGTATAATAAAAAAGTTTCATAAGGAATGACAAACTTAGTGTTTATAATCGCAATCAACAAAGTTCGTGTTCAAAGTTCCATAAAAAATTTATAGAAAAAATTTGTTGAACATTTTTGATACACATAAAAAAGTTTTTTATTAATTAAAAGATGATTTAAAAAGTATTTAAATTTTATTAATGTGATAATTTAATCAATTATTTTTTTAATCGAAAGAAAATTAAAAATATAACTTTGATGTAATTAATATTTGAGTGGTTTAAAAATAAATTTTTAATTAAATATAAAAAAAATATTAATTTACTTTTTCGTTTAAAATAAAAACATTTAAGCTTGTAGAATTGTTGTTGGGAATTGTAGATATTTAATTAAATAAATTAACACATTGTTTGAAATGGCAAAGTTTGTTGATAATTTTTTTAATTACAATTAAAAGTATCATTTATTGAAAAAAAATAAAAAAAAATATTCAAAATTTTACAATTTGTAGTAATCAATATAATTATTTTGGTAATAGGTGCAAAATCAACAAGTTGTTTGCTTGATATTAGAAATTTGGTATAAATTTGGTGATTTGATAAAATTTTTAATTTTTTCTGTGTAGTAAAATATTCACTAGCAAGAATTAGAGGGAGTTTACACGGTGTCTTTTTAGACATGTCTAACAAACACGTTTGTTTTGTTTGTAGGCGATCGGGTTACAGAAGAGTTTTCATGTTTTTTAATTTGTTTGTTAAGTTTTTTTCTGCATTTCATTTGACTTATCCCAATTTAGACTAACTCAATTTGAACCATGGAAAGATACACAATCGAGCAATGCGTTAAAGTTATTCATGCCTCTTATGAAAATGGGCGTTCAAATCAAAATGCATTTTCACCTCAGTGGATTCGTCAATAAGTAGAATTGCCACATTTGTTCGAATGATAATCCAAAAGTGATTGTCGAAAAACCAATGCACCCACAAAGAGTGACTGTTTGGTGCGGCTTATGGGCTAGCAGCACCATCGGGCCGTTTTATTTTCCAAAATGAGGCCGGTCAGGCAGTTACTGTGAATGGTGTTCGCTATCGTGAGATCATAGCGAACTTTTTATGCCCCGAACTGGAAGATATGGATGTGGACGGCTCCTTTGCCCAACAAATTCAATGGCCGTGTTATCTCACGTGGGGGCGATGTCAATTGGCCGCCAAGATCTTGTGATTTGACACCGTTGGAATTCATTCTTTGGGGTTATTTGAAAGAAAGGGTGTACGTCGATAAGCCAGCAACAATTCAAGAGTTAAAGGATGAGATAATTCGGCACAATAACGGCATATAACCTCAATTATGCCTCAGCGTCATCGAAAATTTGGATTATCGGATGGAGGTGTACCGCCGAGGTCGCGACGACCATTTGGCCGATATTTTGTTCCATACATAATTGAACCATACCAATATTATCATAATAAAAAGAAATGACAATAATTTCCTAAATAATTTGTGTTTAAATCAACATCTTCCCTTAAAATTTAAGCACCCTTTATAGGGATGTTAGACAATTATACATGAAAACAGACATGTCTTGAAAGACATCGTGAAAAGACTATAGGTTTTTGAAAGCATGTTCAAAAGAGAATGAATAAAACAGACTTGTCTGAAAAGACACCGTGTACATGTCCACTTATTCATTATTCAGGTTTTTGTTTACAAAAAAAAAAAAACAATAATTTTCATAGTTTCTAAATTAAAAGTTTTTCAATAACATAAAAAAAATTTTTTTTATTTTTCTAAGATTTATTAAGAACAATATTCTTGCGCAAATAGTTCAAAGCAATTGAACTTATTAAGAAATAATCTCATTTCTTACAGCTGAACAGTGTCGATATGCCTAAATTGCACGTTTTTACTGGTAAAGTGTTCATTTTTTTTTTTTTTAATAATTAGGAGAAAACATTTTTTAATTTTTTATTTTTTGGTAGGGAAGTGGAAATCTGTAAAATCAGGCCGTTACAATCAACACAAATGGCGTGATCAAAACAAAAATAACAAAACACAAACCACGTGGCAAGTTTCTGCTAGTAAAGTAAATGGGTGTGTTCATTGATAATTGGTAATTTCAATATCATTAAAAAAGTTTTAAGCCTAAATGTATTCAGCAGATTTTATCTTAAGCCTACACTGCAATATATGTGACTTTTTTCAAAAATTTATAAATTTGCTCAGCGATCGGTTTACGCAAAGAGAATACCCTCGTCCTTATTTTGGTTCCAGTAAGACGACGGAAAACTAAAAACGCTGAATTTGATAAGGCATTTTTAATTCGCTCATATCTACTAAAGTACACAGAGCGAAAAAGACGTTAACAAATTATCAACTAATGTAATTAAAATGATAACAAAGTGTTGTCATTGTTTCGACAACATCTGTTGTCAAATTTTTAACAAAATGTTGTCAAATTGGAACTAAAGATGTTAAAATTAAAAATACCATTGTTCTAAAATTCAAAACACCAAGTTGTCATACTGATATCGTCCTGTTGTCATTATGCGCAGTATATCGAAATAAAAAGTGCAAACTTTTATAACTTATAAATAAAAATACAAATAAAAAATTAAAAAAAAAAAAATATCATAAACTGTGACGACCAAATTTTCCTTCCATCCAGTGTGACCAGATCTTAAAAATTTTTACAGCTAAATCTGGCAATAGACATGGCCAAAAAATGCTAAAAAGATTTTAAAAAATGCTAAAACCTTTTAAAGATTTTTGTTGAAAATATATTACCAGTATGAAATTGTATTCGAAACTAAATACATTTTAGTGACAAATTTTTTACCGTAATGGAAATTAATGGTTATATTAAAACAAGACAGTAGATTTTGGTAAAGCATCTGATACATATAAAAATGTAGTTGAGATAAAAATTTTAATTTAGCCGACCCAAATGTCAAACATTTACACTATAGAATTTTTATCTAAATACAAAGTGCAATTTCTTTGTACATACTTAAATATCGTAATATCAAAGGGCAAATAATATATACAATCAACATGATGAGGGCCTTTCTAATATACCCTGAATATTCTATTTTTTTTTACATAAGATTTATCTTAACATAAGATTTATCCAGTTTCATACGAAATTTCATTTTGGGTACAACTATTTTTATTATTATAATTTATAAAAAAAATTGAAATTAAATACACAAAACTATTCGTTCAAATTCTTAAAATAAATAATGCTAAAAAAGCTTAAAACATTTTATAAAAATGCTCAATAAAATGCCAAATGCTAAATGGAAATTTTTTAATGCTTTTTAGCTGCAAAAATGCCAAAATGGCCACACTGATTCCATCTTTAAATATGGAAGGTATTTATGATTATTTAAAAAGTAAGTAAAAATCACAGATTACTATACAGATACGCAATTTGCATTTTACGGTTTTGCATTTTATTGTGTCTTTCTTAGAAAGCTGCCTTTTATCATTTCTCTTTGCACCATCTTTTATGCCGAAATTCATTAACCACAAATTTATTTAGTTGAGATTTATTTGCAAAACTATTGTAAAAATTAACTTTTAAGTTTACCGCAACACTAGTAAGTCATGGTCCAGACTTGCAATTTTTGTTGCAGCAATTCTTGATTTGATTGGTGAGATGAGTACCCCTCCAAAATGGTATCACTTCTCTCACCAATTGCTGCAACAAAAATTGCAAGTCTGGACCATGTCTAAATAATATTTAAGTAAGTAAATAACATTATAAAATAAAACAATACTACTAAATACATTTTTTTTGCACAAAATAAAACGTTTGTTGAACTAATGCTAGTATTTTTATATTGCAATTTGGTTTTATTAAAATATAATTTGCAATTTTTGTTTTGTTGTTTAAAAATGTAAATAAATAAATATATATTTCATATGTGTTTTATTGCTTGAGTTCAGAAGGGGTGATGCTTTACCCCACAGGGAACAATGTGTTGTCAAAATGATAACTAAATGTTGTCGATATACAACCAGTGTGTTGTCAAAAATTAAAACAACTTGTTGTCGGAATGACACCAAAATGGTGACAATATATTAACATTTTGTTGTCAGAATAAGACCAAATGGTGACAAAATGACAACGAGGTGTCTTAGAAATGTTGATACCATCCGTTATCAAATTGTATACAAACGTAGTTGGCTCACTTTTGACAACGGATGGTGTCAATTTTGGTATTTGTATACCGGATTTCCCCCCCCCCCCCCCTTCTGTGTGCATATGCAATCTAAATAAGTTTTTTTTTAAATTAAAATCAATTAATACGACATTAAAGTGTTATGCAGTAGTAATAATTAGTCAATTCACAAGGTATCCTAACATGTCATATTGCCAAAATGTCCTAATATTTCACAATGGTTTAAAAATATTGTTGTTGGTTTGTTAACAAAAAGTGTCTTAAATAAATAGAACGTTGCTTGCTGTGTTTATTGTGCTGTCGTAATTAATCAGAAAAGTCCAGCGCTGAGCGGCTGAGCCGTACAACAATATTTTTAAACCATTGTGAAATATTACGACATTTTGACAATATGACATGTTAGGATACCTTGTGAATTGACTAAATATCTTATACGCATAAACTACTAAGTTGTATGCAAATTTTCATTAGTTAATTTCCCGCGACTCCCTTCTCTCGACTTTGGGTTTAAGCCACAACGAACATCCCCAAAGTATCTTGCATTCGGAGGCGTCAACCAATAGCGAGTCCGCTGCCTGTTCACCGGGGGCTACTGACTCCCGTAGTTCCAGCTAGAATCTCTGGTCAGTCGCGGTCTCAAAATATCTGTCAATGTAAGCCGAATCCCAGGTGTTGGATCCACCTGATTTTCCCATTAGATGCAACACCAGAAGTTGATTACCCTTAGGATGGTCCCTACAAATCCCCGGGCGTACTGATACATACAACAGAATTACGTTCAGACAATATTCTTACTGTGATTACAAAAACACGCCAATTTTAAAATCATTAAAAATTTCTCCGAACGCAGCAAATCACTTTGTGAAAAGTCGCTTTCTCGCCACCTCAGAACATTGACAAACTTCTGCAGATGCATCGGTACTTGTCCTCCACTAAACTATTTTTCTTTAACTATTTTGATAATTAAAAATCTATTTAGAAAAATGTAACCAAGCCGAATTCATACAGGTGACATTTTCAAGTCATCTGTTTATTGTTTATTTTTTTGTGTGTAAACTGAAAGTCAAGCTTTGTTTGACATTAAAGTTCAATAAAAATCTAAATACTTGAAAAAAACTTATTTAAATTTTATAAAACAAAAAAAGTGAAAAAAAAATCAAATGAAGGAATTAAAGGTGCGTTAGGAATAAGTGGAGCCACAATAAACTTGCAATATTTGTAATTGTGTATATTTTATTAACAAAAAATTCCCTTGTTTATAATTTCAACAAATAATTTTGACATTCACTCTAACTTTTTACAAAAACAAAATACATAGTATTTTTTTAAAAAAAGCGATAGCTAGGATAACTCTATCTCATGATGCGGTCACCTGTATGAATTCGCCTTGAAAGTAACAAATAAAAAATGAAAATTATGACAGAATTTTCATTACGACTTTTTTGCTTGCGGGTATAGAAATGATTTTGAGTTTTTAAGCGATTCATACGGTTTAATAAAAAGAAATTGAAATAAACCGAAAATATAGTCTAAATCAAGTTAAATTGAAATCTAACGAGATTTTTCTGATTATTAAAGAAATCGTAGTTCTGGCAAAGATAATTGGTACTTAAACTTTTCACTTCTACTTACTCACAATTGATTTTCAGAGCATGGCAAATAATTATATTTAAACAATTTCTATATCCTGATCCTTTAATTAAAAATTATTTATTGCTTTAGTTCGTTTCATTGTACGTTTTTTAACCATCTGTTGCTCTTGATAAACCAATAAAAAATGTTGCAAGAATTTATTAATTTTTCATATTAAATTTGGTTTTTTTGCGATCAACAATCAAATTGAAATAAAAAAGTTTTCATAGGTATGAATATTTTTTTTTTTAAATTGATAACATGTGTTTTAATTTAAGTCACCGGAAATTACTTAATTTAAAGATGAAAAGACCAACAGCTGTTGGTCGTTTTAATAAAGCAATAAGATCTCTTTAAGAAAAATAATAATTTTTTTCTGGTAAATAAAATACTTAGTCAATTCACAAAATGTTCTATTGTGTCATATCGGTTGTGTATCGAGGGCCTATATTCACTATCTCCAATCTACAAAAATACAATTGCTCAGGAAAGTAAAAGATCTGATTCGTCCGCGAACTAGATTTTTTTAAATTAAACTTTCTTCTAAAATATTGTCTAAGAATTACAAATAATGTATATGCACAGAAAAAAAATTTTTTATCAATTAAAAAAACAGTTTAAAAAGTATTTTAATTTAATTAATGTAATAATTTAATCAATTCTGTTTTTAGTTGAAAGAAAATTAAAAATATAATTTCGACTAAATGCGAAATTTCAGCGAAATGCGCATAGAAACTAGCTTTCCCACAACAATAAATTTCAGTGTTTTCATTCAAAAATTGGGATTATTAGCACATCATTAATAAATGAACTAATTAATAATAAATATTTCATTCCCGAAAATAATTTTTGATAATATTAAGATTGTTTTGAAATAAATTTTTAATTAAAATATTAATTAAATATCAAAAAATATTAATTGAATTTTTCGTTTAAAATAAAATTATTTAATCTTATAGAATTGTTGTTGGGAATTGTCAATATTTAATTAAATAAGTTAACACATTGTTTGAAATGGCAAAGTTTTTTGATCATTTTTTAATTAAAATTAAAAATATCATTTATAGTGAATATATATTCACAATTTAACAATTTTTAGCAATCAATATAATCATTTTAGTAATAGATGTCAAATCAACAACTTGTTTGCTTGATTTAGTATAAAATTGGTGATAAGAGACAACTTGTAATTTTTTCTGTGTGTATTCTCTTATAATTTTTCTTCCCCTTATTTACATCGCTAACGCACATTATGCAATAAAACTTTAAGACTAGTAGTTAAAAGCTCTTGTATAATAAACAAATTGTATCTATATCTATAAATAAATCGGCAAAGGCAAACAAGTTCAGAACACGTTCCTTCGTTTCTTGTCAACCGATTTGAACAAAAATACACCATTTGAGAGGTATATACTTGCAGAAGTTTACAATATATATTTTATTAAAATCGGAGGGGGTAAAATAAGAGTAAAAGAAATATACATACAAAGATACATTAGACAGGTGTCTGGTACTTTTTGGAAATTCGGCACTTTTAGGGCCGAACCGGGTAAAACCTGTATTTAGGAACTTTTTATCACCCTATCTAACTTTTTTAAAAAAATAAAAAATTCGTAACTTATCTTAGTCCCAATTTCCACAATGCAAGTCTTATTGATAAACTTATCACATTTTCTTCTTTGAATCAGCTTCGGCGTTTACACAATGCTTATCTTATTGCTGATATATTACTGTTTTATGTATGAAGTACACACGTACGTGTGAGTTTTTTACATTGCGAATGAGAAAACAAAACGTATATGACAAGTACATTAAGCTGAGTACTCGTTTCTTTTCCCCTCGTCACTCTCGCCTACAAAGTAGCAAGCTGATCAATAAGACTTGCATTGTGGAAATTGGGACTTAATAATATGAATTTGGTACTTTTCGAAATTCAAACGTTTGAGGGGTGAAAATCGTACCTTTTTTTGGTACTTTTTACAAAACATGTTTTGCAATTTATTGCATATACATATTAAATTATTGTCTCCCATTACAATTTTGAAATTTTTGATACTTCAATGGGTAGAAAAAAAGTATAAAAAAGGGGAAATTGGGAAATTTAATTTGTTTCTTTTACTTTTCCGTGCTGAATGTGGTAATTTTTGAATGAAAGAAAACCTATAAAAGGAAAAATGCTGGTACTTTTTTGGTTCATTAACTGGCACTTTTTGAATTTTCGTTATATTTGACCTAGAAACATAAAATTAAACATGCAGGGTCCTGAGTGATTGAGAATTTGTAAGAGGGATCTTTTCAGAACTTTTCGTTTGAAATTTTATTAATACTGAACCATTAAACATAAAATCCAACATGCAGAGTCTAGAGTGATGACCGATTTGAACAAAAAATACACCATTTGAAAGGGGGTAAATACGGTAACGTTGGAGACAAAAAAAATGTAATACTTATCGTTGTTCATTAGAAACATAAGCGGACATGTGTCTGGTACTTTTTTGAAATTAGGCCAATCTTGGGTAGTTAACGAGTATTGCATGTATTTTGGAACTTCTTTGTCACCTCGTCTGTCTTTTAAACAAATAAACATAAAAATAAAGCTAATACGAAATTCGTAACTTGTCCTAAAAACACAAATATAAATATGGAACTTTTTCGAAATTCGTAGGTGTAAGGGCTTAAATTTGTACCTATTTCTACATAATGTTTTTCTCCATTAATTGTCATATACAAACATATTAAATTATCGGCTCCCACTACAAAATTGAAATTTTTGATACTTCAATAAGGAGAAAAAAGTATCAAAAAGGGGAAATCGGGAAATAAAATTTCTTTCTTTTACATTTCCGTGCCGCATGTGGTAATTTTTGAATATCTAATTTATTGAACTTATAAAAAAACTTATCTTCATTTAAGTTAATGTTTCTCCGTTGTAGTTTTGGCAAAGTTAATTAAATAAGTCTTAAGGATTAAAGTTTAGACGGTTAAAAAAAAATGGGGATATTGGTGCTGAAGTCGGTGATTGCATAGGGGTGCCACAAAATTTAGAGGCATTACTCGATCAAGATCTATTTTAAAGGAAAAACAAATTTCAAAATCGTAGGGAATAAGGGGCCAAACAACTACACAAACAGTTCAACAGCAACAAGATGTTTGTGTACTTTTTTTCGCCCATATAAAAACCTATAATTTAATATTAAAATACTAGGGCAGATCAATAAGTCCGTGACTTTTCGAACTTCCCTCGTAGTTATAGGAAATGCAACACTGCTCCCATCAAATACCACCTGTTAATAGACTTGTACACTTAGTCCAACGTTTCTCCAAAAAATAGGATTTTTCGAGGTCTATAAAATAGGCATTTGTTTGACCAATAATTTCATCGTTGGAGCTAAATATCTTTCCAACGAGCCATTTCTTTAGATTCGGAAATAGGAAATAGTCACTGGGGGCAAAATCCGGAGAATATGGCGGATGAGGTACCAATTCATCTAATTTTGCCATTGAGACTGCACACGTGTGCACCCGTGCGTTTTTTTTATATCCTCGTTAAATCGGTCGAAAAAGTTGGCATACTATTCGCCGTTTATTATTTTTCCCTTTTGAAGGTAATCGATATGGAGTATCCCCTTGCATCCCAAAAAACTGTGGCCGTCACCTTATTGGCCGACAAACTTACCTTGGCCTTCTTCGGAGCCGGAGAAACCCATTGTTTAGACTGCTGCTTGGTCTCCGGAGTGTTGTAATGGATCCATGTTTCATCCACAGTTACAAAACGCCGCAAAAACTCATTCGAATTGCGGTTAAACAACTCCAAATAATCCTTTGAAGTTGTCACACGATTACGTTTATGGTCAATTGAGAGCAAACGCGGCGCGGCACCCATTTTGCAGCCAGCTTTCTTATGATAACCGACAAATTCTGTAAAAACAAATGAATTTTCAGTTATTTTATATAATTTAACTACCAAAAAGTTTTCAGTTATCTATTTACAGAGCTGTGGCAAAAAGTAAAAGTGAAAAAAGATTTGCTTGTTTTGTGTAGAAAATTCCCATATTATATTTGTTAAAATTATTTAATTAAATACATCAAATTTTTAAAGTAGAATTATTACGAAAACCATATCGGGCATACTGCTGGTGTTTTATAATTGAGGGGTATAATTTCAAAGACTGCAATCTCCACATTTATAGTTTTCGTAATAAATAGTAAAAACCTCTAGCTCAAAGTATATTCATATTTATTTATTGTATGTAATGCTGCTCAGTTATTAAGAATATGAGGAAGATATGACGCAAGTTTCAACCAAATCGATATAGCGGCTTGCTGAAAATTATAATAATAAAATTGGAGATTGCTGTGTTTCCTTTAACCAAATGGACATTGCTGATTTTGAATTAATCGAATATGGATTTTGTTTTGTTTGATTTGAGATAATCCAGCCTTTAGACTTTTAAGCAAAGAACTTAAATTATTATGAAATCAAATTTTTAATTATGGTGCTTTTTCTATGAATTCATATTCATAACAACTCAGCTCCGTAATTACGATTAATGACAAAGTTACTGAGCTACCTAAACAAGGGGGGCAAGCGTTTTTTAAATATGAAAATTCTATTTCAAATACATTTTCAAAAAGACGAATCGACATAGCGATTTGTCAAATAGGATTCGCGTTCTAAAGTTTTTTTTCGTATAAACTTTATGCAAATGAAAAGTTTTGACATACAAAAAACGCTTGCCGCTCTTATTTAGGTAGCTCAGTTATAAAATGAACATTAAATCTAACTGTTTCATATTATAAAGAAATTTTTAAAAGAAACAGAATAATAAAAATGGCATTAATTGCCGAAAATAGTTGAGAGAAAAACAGCTAAGCAAGCTGTGATCATGGCAAAAACAACAATCTCCAATGGACATTGCCGTTTTTGCGTCAATTCTTAATTTTTGAACATACTTTTTTATGTGATAAAAGTGTATCTGGTAATACCACATTCACTTATCGGAAGCATCCATTAAATACAAGTAAAAGGCATTATTGGTTACGTTTGTGAAAACAGTGGAGATTGTAGCCTTTGCATCTATACCCCTCAATTGAAAGTTCTTCTGTAAACAAAGTGGCCAGTACAACAAAAGTAAAACAAACATGTATAACGGGGTAAGTAAATAAAAATAAATATTCTCTCTCTCTCTCGCTCTCATTAGAATAACAAGCGGACAGGTGTCTGGTATTTTTTAGAAATTCGAGTAAAACCTGTATTATATATAATTACTGAATTACATAAAATAACTGAAAATTCATTTGTTTTTACGGAATTAGTCGGTTATTTTTTTTAATAGTTGAATTATATAAAATAAGTGAAAATTCATTTGTTTTTACGGAATTCGCAGTTGAATTTTTGGCAGTAAATATTAAATGAACTCTTCGTTAAAAATAAATGAAAAATAAGTAGACCGGTTTTTAACTAAATATTCATTTATTTTATATTACAATTTCAGTTAATTTTACGTACAGAATATTGTGAGTGTATATTAAATTTCTTATTAATACTACAAGAGAAAAATCTGTCAAGTAAGTTATGTCACAAACGATATTAGAGTTTTCAATTGCAGATATAAAGTAATCTGTAGAATTTTTTTTAATAGCGGCTTATAAAGGAACAACATTTCGTTTTGTGTAAGAAATAAAAAAAAGAGCACCTCCTAGTAATTAATCGCATAACTTTACATTCACCTCAAAATCACTTCCGTTTTTTGTCACGTACGATATGCACCTGTTTTGCTCGATATTTTCGACAACAAGGTTCAGAATGTGAAATTTATTTTTTTTCAAAAAAGGACCCTCTAAATGAAACATAATGATAAAATTTTTTTTCAGTTAACACTATTTTTGCAGAATCTCTACCTCTCTGAAGGCGTACAAATGTTAAGTACGATGAAATGGAAATGCCCATATAAAAATTTGGAGAAATTTTAGTTTTTTTTTTTTAACTCAATTCAACACGTTAAGTCTTTTTAGTTATTACCAACCATTGAATTCAACGGCAGCGTTTAATGAGTAACATATGAGTAACGTAAGTACTAGTCATTTTGATCTAACTTCAAGGTGTCCTAAATATCGAATACCTACAATGATTCTACTAAAGCTCTCATGTTGCAAATGCACACGCACAGGTGTCAATTCCAATTCATGGCGGATGGGATCACACAGTAGCTCATTGATTAGGAGGTGGATGTATCCAAACTTCACTGAAATTGCAGCTTCCGTTGTATATTAACGGCACACAGGGGACCTATCAGCAGTTTAAACTTTGGTTTGGTTAGAAGATAAATAAACCCCTAATTTCCATCCTCTCGATTTAAACCTAAGCCACAGGCGCCCCGTAATCCCAAAAGGGGCCTCAACAGTTGATGCAACTTTATAAAATATATATTGTGGGCTGCATTTGTTTTTAGAATTGAAATGTGAATGCAGAGCACCATCCTCAGCATAAGCAATAACTCTATAGCCGTAGGACTCCCTAGAAGTGGTGGGAAATTTTTAAAAACAGCTTTTAAAAAAATTCGCTTATTTCCTTTCTAGACGCTTACAGAAAGTCAGTTCATATAATTCCAATATTTCCTTTTATATTCTAATTTTCAAATAATATTTAACTAAAGTTGAACAAACTTTGCGAACATGAACATCATTTGAAGTTTTTATTTTTTTGGAGAAATAATTACTGATAAATGCGCCGGAAGGGGAATGTAAAAATTATGTTCACACTTTTGGGCTGTGTGATATTTAATAAAGATAGAGACATAAACCACGTAAACCTGAAAGACTGAGTAACTAATATGCGATTAAATATTTGCTACACTTTTATTTATTTATGTATAAATATAAGCGTTTAAGTATCTCTCCGATGGTACTCGTATATGAATACGAGAATACTCTTTAGAGCTCACGTAAATATTTCTGAGAATGTGGTCATATTTTTTCAATTATCGTTAAGTTATTTATCGCCTTGTGCTTTTCAAAATCCAAAAAAGTTTATCATAAAGTATTCATACGCCCTGAATTGAAATCAAAATATGTCCAAGTATAAAATGAATAGAGAAATCAGTATTAAATACTTTACGCTTGAAAACGTGTGCATCTTAATCCAAGTCGCTAAATCATACAATGAATACAAACAACTAAAACTAAAGGAATTGAAATACTTGCCAAGATCAAAAGTATTCTCACTTTGGGGGCGTTACCAAGTTTAATACATTTATTACAAAAACAGCAAAAACAAAACAAAAAGCAGTCAAAAATGTTTGTAAAAAATTACTAAGAACTAGTGCACAGTGGGAATGAATTTAAAAATTTTTTCAAAGGGTAAGCTAGAGCTTATGTATGTAAAAAATGCAATAATATTTCTGCTATTAAAAAGCTACAAGAAGTCAAAGTGAGAGCTACAATGTGAAATACACACACATATTAAAGCATATAACAATAGGTGCGTTCGAGTACTCATAAGTTTTTGCTATTTCTTACTGGTTTTTACTGCATTTTACTAAAAAAGCATAAAATAATTAAATTGTGTAGGAAAGAAAGGAAAAGGAAAGAAGGAAAATTTAAGTAAAAGAATTAAATAATTAAAAATTATTTTCTTAAATAAGCACTAAATAAAATTAGAAAAAATTTTTTTTGTTAATATAATTTTTTTTTCAATAGCCAAGGGCTTTTTATATTAAAATATACATTTTATTATAACAAGAGAAATATGTTTAGTAAAGTTAATATAAAAAAGACCTCAGGCTTAAAAAATTAATATATGTGTATTTAATAAGAAAAAAATTTATATAAAAAAAATAATTTTTTACACTGCACCTTCTTCCTAGATTTTTTTAAAATTATGAGTCAACATAAATAAGATTTCCCATGCCTTAAACATTAGCTGAGCAATAAGAAATATTGCTCTGTTATTCTGCCGACGTTATTGCCAAATTTCTGAGATATTTATCTTTGGTCTAGACCTGGGGTTATAAAAGCGCCTGTTCTTGCAAAAAAAAAAAAAAAAATAATTCAAAAAGTTACAAAAAAAAAACAAACAAAAAAAAAAATGTTTAACTAAAAAGGTAAATAGCAATTTGTGTGAGAGTATTCTAAATATTAAAAATATTTTAATACAGATGTCTCTGGAGATTTTTCGATCGGGATTTTAACGACAAAGGTGCCCTAAAATGATTAATAAGTTGTAAATGTTTTCGACGTCACGACATATTAATCACCTTTAATTAGTCCATAAACTTGACATAAATGTGCGCCAGATAAAACTTGACTCCGTTGCAAGTAGTTTTTAAGAGAGAGCAAATAATACATAACTTAAATACAATGCCAAAAAAAGAATCATTGTGTGAAATATTATCCCGATGTTTTGCCGAGGACGGAAGGTCCGTTAAGGCTCTAAATAATCCTAAGTATCTTTATGGTAAAAACTACAACATACCGGCGGAATCAACGATATGGGAAAAATTTAACAGCTTTTTCAATTAAAACACCCAGAACTAAAAAACAAAATAGAAGATAACAAACAATTTCTTGAAAGGTCTTAAATTGTGGTCGAGGAATGGGCAGATATTTCATACAAAAATATGATCGTATTACTATCTGTTTCAATAAAGCTGAAGCAAAGAGGTTTTGCTTGTAACTTTTCAAAAATATACTTCAAGTCTACTGATTCATATAGACGTGCTTAACCATCAACAAATTAATAGTATTTTCTTTTCTAGAAAAAAATGTGACATTTTATTAATAAAACTTAATTTGGTGTTCGCTTCTTAAAAAGGTTTTGCTCTGTAAAGGGGTGGCATGTTTTATTCTATGGAAATCATTCACTTTTAGTTATGGCATATGGCATTGTTGCACTTTTCGCCCCAAGCTAATCGAAAGGGTTGTAAAAGAGGTAACTTCGGATTTATATGGGGGTTTTTTTTTATAACGGCGACAATTGCCTCAAAGAGCAACAAGGCTAAGCGAACATTAAACAAATTCGGAAAAGTTTGCAAAAATAGCGAAAATTCGCGAAATTTTTAATATTTCAAACAAGCCATAGAATTGAATAAAAGTCCCAAAAAACGATAAGGAATGGCAAATATATGGTAAAAGTTGCTAAATTAAAATTGGAAACCAACCCTCAAATTTATTTGAAATCGCTAAATCGGATAAAAATCACAAAATGTCGGAAAATAACATAAAAAAACGTTAAAAAATTAGCTGATGAAGAACAAACTTTTTGTCAGTTGTTAAAAACGAGCATTCCTTTTTTCATAATTTGTGTTTTGCTCTCGACAAATAACAAATTATTGACAAGAAATAAGACTACTAAATTTCGCTATGATCGGTCCATAATTTGTCATACGCCCCATATATAGCCCACTTTCGGAAACCCCGTTAGCACGTCTAAAACCGTAACGAATAATGCTATTGTAGTAAAATTTGGTCTCTCGTAGTTTCATTAGATTAGAAATCACACTGTACAATTTCGTACTCTGATATCATGCAAATACGCCTAAAGGCTTACGGAATTTACCTTTATATGGTTAGAAATAACACCATACAGTTTCGTGATAATTGTTCTACAATTTAACATAAGTCGCATATAAAACATTTGGCCTAACTTAGGACTTGTAATCACTCTACATAATTTACCAATTTCCAATGAAAAAATTTCCTCCTGAAAATTATTTGAATACTGCTACAACATAATTGGGGAATTCTCATAATTTATATTTCTACTGTATAGTTATGACAAATCAACAAACACAGCACAGAAACTCTTATTTTGTTTTAAACACAACAATATTTTTTTTAAATAATTGTAAAATATTATTTAGGATATTATGACGATATGACTTAATAGCACAGCTTGTGAATGCCCCAAATATTTTATTCAATTAAGTCCAAATAAAACTGTATATGACTAGAAAAAAAGGCATAAAACTTCTTCATGGTCGGCCCATAATTTATCATAGGTCTAAAACCGCAATAAATTATAATGCTGTAAGATCAGATTTTATTAAGATTGGTTGATAATTTGTATAAAGCCCACTCGTGAAATATGCTAACTCTCGGTGGAGGGTATCAAAGAAAAAACGCAAGTAAGAGTGATATATTAAGCTACGGTCACACCAATAAAATATTTGACCAAATAAGCATAACCACTACTTTTGCTAAGAGCTTGTGAGACTTTACATGGTTTTAATATCTCAAAATACAAATAATTATACTGCTAGACATAGCAGAAAACGGTTTTATGTAAGATGTGGTATTATAAACAAAATAAATATTGGAACTAAAGAAAATAATACTTGCCTGTTGGTCCTGTTTTTTCGTCAACTATTTGACAAGTGTGACCGTAGCTTAATATATCACTCTTACTTGCGTTTCTTTAAGCTGTGCCAATTTGTTTTCACATCTACAGGCGCTGAAATTTTCAAGTGAATCATTTAGTAAAGCATCAATTGATAGATGAGTTTGGCGGTGGAAATTTTATCTTATAACGACTTCATTATAATTAACTAGAACAATCATCACAACAGTATTAAATCCTTGCTTGAGCGAAACACATCACAATAGTATTATGCGTTTGTGCTGATGTTTGTAACAACTTAAAATATTGGTCCTAGACCAATCTTTTAGTGCACCGATCGACTCAGAATCACTTTTAGAGTCGATCTAACGATGCCCGTCCGTCTGACGGAGATAATTTGATGAAATTTGGCACACAGGTTCTAAGTGTTACAAGGACAACCAGGCCTATTGAAAATTTTAACAAACGGTCTTAAATTCCACATAGCCCTAATTCATGCTTCTATCCGAAATAGAGTCTTTGTGATCATAAGCCATCTTATTACATTGATATTTAGATTAAATTTGGTGCATACTTATTTTATTGCAAACTAAATCATCTTACAATATTTTATTGGAATCGGTCCATATTTGACCATAGATCCAATAAAAATAGTACTCCTGAAACTAGGTTTTATTGACATATCTTCCTAATAAATAATATTGCGCTGGTAGGTCCGAAATATATGTCCCATATAAGCCTCCTTTCAAAAATCACTTCAAGGTACACAAATCTCATATAGATGAAGATATCTAAATAATATTCGGCACAAAGATTTTTTACATAATTCTTAACCTCATAAGAGAATTTTGCTCGGGCGGATTCATAATTGCCCATGGATCCCCAAATAGGGTACACTCTCGAAAATGTATCTCCTAATTCTGTGGTATAGGGTATCATATGGTTGGGCTTGATAGGGTACGCTTTCTTTGTTGTTTTAGGTTAACTTACCCATAACCATAAAAATGCAACCCTAATATGGTTGTAGCTTTCTTATGGAAGACTAATTTAATCAGAATATGATTTCCCGTGACATTAATATCGTTGAAGCAACCATAATATGTTTGAAAAATAAACCTATATTGAAAAATAGGTTTTCTTTGCGTGTAATTTCAAAATGTTCTGTGCATATTTGCAATTGAAGAATAAAAAAATAATAATATAGTTGAACCTCGATTACTCGCAATGGTCGGGACCGAGAACATTCTGTATAATCAATATTCCCGGTTAATTGAGTACCAACTTTGTTTTAAGGGGTCTTTACACGGTCATAATGCTTGTCATGCAGGCGAATTCACTCGTGTGCGTGTGCTGGACGTAATATTCGCCGTCTCTTGATTTTCCATCCAGCATCGTCGGTGTCACACATACAAACACATTTTCACTAATACTACCAGTGCGCTTGATGAAAAACGCTTGACCGTGTACAGATCCCTTGAATTTTTCTCTGCTTTTTACAGTTCATACAAATACAATTATAAAAATAAACCCAACAATCCACACTTCCCAATTTTCTAAACTAAATATCTGTATAAATGCTTCGAATAATAATATAATGCGAACAAGGGAATTCCCCTTTTTCGTTTAATGCACATTGTGTTTGATTTTTAAAAAATAACAATAAGAAAAATTATGCTTATAATCCCGGATAATAAAGTAAATCACGGTTAATAGATGTAGAACATGTTCTTTTCCCCGGATAATTCATGTTGCCGGTTAATCGAATCACGGATAATCCAGGCTCAACTGTATAATACAAAAGACACATACTATCCATTTAGTAACTTGAATAACTATAAAAAAAAGAATTCAGAGCCATAGTGCAATAAAGTTCTTTTCCAGCTTTGGAGGTAATAATTATGCTTCACGTTGTTATCCTAATTTACGTCGAAAACGCGCAAACTTGAAAACAATTTTTACTTAAAAGACTTTAAGTTGGAAGATTCACAACCACGTGATCATGATCATCATTGCCTTCATCGTTTGCGGCTCGTCCGCCAACAATATTAAGTTGGTCAGCAATAAATTGCTTGTTACTCTTTGACTACCACCTCCAGTTGAAATCCAAATATACACACTGGAGTTTTTGAATGCATTTTTGCGTGTATGAAATGCCGCCAGCACTAATAATGAGGGCACGCCATTAAAAAACAAAACAGACATTCAGAATCACTTCTGTCCAATGTTTGTGCCATGTTATTGCATTATGCTGTCCCGACTTGTCTGTTGTGTGCTCTGTTGTGTTAATCCCAGCCCAACTAGCCAACGAATGAGGCTTAACTTAACCGCCAACCTTTTTCAATGCCTGGTCATAAATTCATCCAATTCCGTTAATGTTTTTTTGTGTGAAGAGTGAAAAAAAAAAGATTTTGAAAATTGATTTCTCACCTTCGTTCACGTTTACATTTCGTTTGCAGTCGATAATGATGCTGTTTCGGTTTCAGAGGAGCTGTACACGTTAAAAAAAAATCCTCAACGAGAAGAGAGAAATCCAGAGAATTTTTAATATAAAATTGAAAATGATTTAATACAATTTAAAGAAACATATCGGTGGTCTCATGTAGAAAAGCCCTAACTTTTTCAAAATTGAGTTTTTTAGTGATTCTAAAAAGTGATGCCAATAGTATAAAAAACAGTTTCACAAGCAATAGTATCGGGTGATTAATAGTTTGATTTACAATGTAAAAAAAACAAATAAAGTTAAAAGTGGACTTAATTTTTTTATTATCGGTTAAAAGAACAATTTATGGCATTTACTGTATGAAGATGATATAATGTAAGTGTTGGCCATGACTACGTCTGAGGTGGTCCAATTTTGAACGACAGCCAAAATACGGCAATTATGTTTATTAACGCATTAATTGATCCAGAAACGTGATCCATCACTGAACAACATTTCACAATAAAACACCGGATTTTTATTAAGTTTTTCCTGAGCCCATTCACTGAAATTAAGAGCAAATTTATGTCGCCTGGCTTCAATTTTTGCACAAGTTGAATTTTGTACGCTTTAATGCTCATTTCTTTACGTAAAATACGCCAAGTTGTCGAAGACGACAAGCCAAGCGTACCCTCTGAGCTACAGCTGCTATTTCCACTAAACTAAGTGCTGGATGTGTTCTTACCGGTCTAGTATCATCCACGAATGTAAACTGGGATTCCAATTTGCGAATGGTGTTGGCAATATTGGTTTTAGTAGGTCGATTATGCGCTTCGTAATACAGCTGAACAGTTTGGAGACGCTGTTATGGCTTGACAAACGATACTGAACAAAAATGATAAAGCAGTTTGTATTGAGTCACGCGTGATCTGTAAAAAAGCATATTGAATGTCAAACCTCACGATAAATCACTCTTTAGAGGAAAAGAAATGGCATTCTCTTTTCCCTTCTCTCCTAAAAGCTCAAGACTTGACGGCTAAGACTTGAACAGTGTGAACCAGCACTAAATAAACAACTTGATAAAAAGCAAAAGAAAAAATTGAAACAAAACAAAACGGAACGCAGAATACCAAAGTTGCCAAGTAAAGAGACATTTCGCAGAATAAGGGTGATTATGTTTTAATCTTCTTCAATTATGTAAGTTAGGGCCTTTCTACATTAGACCAACGGTATATTATAAAGAATCTAATAGTCCAGAAATAATTTAAATTTAATATAAGAAATATTTTATCCAAATTAACAACACATTTTTGTTTTTGCCAAATATTGTCTTACAAGGAAAAATTTTGAAATTCTATAAAAAATACAAAATTTTTTTCAGTGTAAGAATGAGTTATACATGAAATTTTGACTTAAAAAGATGTTGTTTTTATAATTAATTAATACTTACTTCGTTTATATCTTTGTTTGGTAATATAATTTTTTTTACCTTTCTTTAAAGACTGACATTAAAACGTGATTGCCTCCTTTTTTTAGTTTTGGCTCTTAATCGTGTTACTGTATGAACATTTAAGAATATCAGAATATTCAAAGATTTCAATAATCAATTCAATATTAAATTTATTTACTATTTTTTAAAAATTATATTCTAATATCCGACTCCGACTCCAACCGCTGGAATTTTTTACTCCAACTCCGACTCCTACTTTAACCTTGATGCTTAATGTATGAGACTGGTCTTTCTTTGACTTTGAACTTTTTTTCTGCAAATCGATATTTAAATTCAAAAACGTGCCGCATTGCAATGAGCATTAATATAGTTATTTACATATGTAAAGTAGAACAATTTTGGAGCAGAAGTCGCGAGTTTTTGTGGGTACTTCGACTCCGACTCCACAGCCCTGCTAATATATAATAGTTTGCTCATGGCCCAATTTGTAGGTCTGCCCGAAATGCCCGTTGATTTTTGTAGAGTTGTGTTTTATCGCATAGTTGGTTTTGTAGCAATTGTTTTTGACATCTTGTCCATTTTTTACACAAACAAATACATTGGGTTTTGACATCTTTAACATAATTTACATAAACAAAGTTCGTGTTGTTTTTTCTATTGTTGCATTGTTGAAGTTTTGCGCAGACCTACTAATTGGACCATTTAGTCGTCAATTCCGTCGTCCATTATCAGGCGACGAGTGCACATGCGGTGGATGCTTGTAGAATTTCTTATATTTTTTAGTTAGAATACTTTTCTCTCTTTTCACTTATACTAATATGAAGAAATACAACCACAGTTTAAATTTTGGACATCACTGGTCTAAGTCGTAGTCCTTCAGCGTGTTGTAGCGGAAATGATCCAAGACTCTGTCGGAAATTGGTCGCTACGTACTCGCCTACCGAGGCCAAACAATTAATACAGTAATAAAATTGAACTGAATAAAAACTTTTTTTGGAAATGTGCAAGGGGAAAAGCACAATTTTAATGCTCATACAACTCGCAAAATATGAAAGTTCAGTAACACAATAACATTTGCTTGACATCGCATTATAAACAGGGTCTCCAGAGTGCGGTTCCTCTTAAAACCTAAATTTGAATACTCCATGGCTTTCTATAATTTAAATACCATGACTAGGGTATGGAATTTTATGCATTTTTTTTGTTTGTTTTGTTTGATTTTTTTGTGGAAGAAATATTCTTAGTATTTATATGATGATATTTATATCAAAGTAATAATTATTGACAAATATGTGCTTAAAGCATTCTTAAAAAATTAAAAAAAATGCTTTAAAAATTAGCAAAATATGCACTTATTATTTAAAGAAAAACTGACAGTAAGTCTTTTAATTCTACAATTAAATTTAACCCGTTTTTCGCCGACCGGTGATTATAATCACCAGCACTCATACTTCTTTTTTGTTGTAATTCTTTTTCCTGTCAGTCACTTAAAATCTTATTTCCTTATTATATTGTCAGATTCCTTGGTGCGGCGAAAAATGGGTTAATAGAATTTAAGTTATTTTTACTAACAATCATCAAATTTGTTAAAAGTAAACATAATTTTTATTGGCTGTGTTTAAAAATTAAAAGCTATACACTTTCACTGAACCAAAAAATTACATAAAAATAAAGAAAAATTTCATTGTTTCAATGATTTTTTTTTCTCAAATTTTGACCTTATGTACTGGTACGTTGAAGCAATAAACTGCCGCTCATTACAAAATGTACAGTCGTACAAGTTTTCGTTCATTATCTCAATGAACTTGTATTTTAAGTTCGTAACAAATTCAATGAACGTTTACATTGAATTTAATTAACCTATGCGTTGACCCAAATGAATTTGTACATTGCATTTAATGAACCTATGCTACGACCTAATGAACTTATACATTATTTTAATGAACTTTTACATTACATTAAATTAAATGAACTTTTACATTAAATTTAATAAACCTTTACGTTGACCCAATGAACTTTTACATTGAATTTAATGAACCTATGCTATGAGCCAATGACCTGATATATTGTTTTAATGAATTTAAAAAACAATGATTTTAATGAACTTTTACATTGAATTAAATGAACTTTTATATTGAACATATACATAAAGCACTTTATTCATAAAAAAATATTTAATATAAATTTTTTTTGAAATAAACAACATTTTATTTATTTATTAATTACTAACATTAATGCATTTTTAAAAGGTTTTATATACATCCCTGCAAACAATTTCGATCGAAAAATAATCTAAATAGTTTCCCCATTTAGCAAAAATCTATCGCTTTTGCTATTCAATTCTTATTGATGTAGTTACATCGTTCGGGAAGAAGTGTCCCACTATGGTAATATTTACTTTAAGAGTCCACTTAGTGCCTATATTATATGACGAATTAGAGCGCTTTGGAAGCTTAATATCAATTAAATTTAGTAGTATCGCTGTTGGCTCCAAAAAACAGTCTTTTGAAGTTACATTTTTTCTTATTGTTCTTTATAAAAAAAGTGGGTCATTTTACTGTTTATTTGATTTGATTTTGTAAGGGAAATCTAAGTAAAATATAAAATAAATGAGCTTAAAGTTAAACAAATATTAAAAAATCTACGTTACATTTAATCAAAATAGCTGTTAATGTTTAAAAGTTAAAAACCTAATGTGGTAAAATTTTGTTAAAGAAAACTACACAAAATCACAAATTTGTTCAAACACAAACTTTGTAAACTTTCATCATATTATAACTAGCATATCTTTTTATTGCAAATTTTTATTTACAAATTTTCTTCACTCAAAGTTATTGTTGATCTTCACTAGAAAAATTTAACAAAAACACTAATTTTCACACTAAAATTTTTAAAGTCATTAAATAAACAGACAGTTTAAAAAAATCACTAATATCCTTTAAAAAAAGATAATTATCAAATTATTTTTTTTAATTTCATTTTCATTTGCTCTAAAAAAAATATGCATGAGAAATTATTAAAACTTTAACCAATCTAACCGAAGAATAAGTTTGGGCTGTTTTGTGCACTCATTTATACAACTTTCGTGAACATTTTTTTTCGGTAACATTTGGATTCCGCGGAGTCCTAATTTTAAGTACAATACTATAACTATTTCATTTTTAAAATATTAAAAATTTCACTCTATTTTACATAATTTTATATATTAATATTATTTTACACGCACGTAGCACAGATCACATGGCAACTTAAATACAAACTGTGCTCTTTTACGTATTTGGCTTTTGTAATATTAACTATTAAACAGCAAATCGTTGCGAAGAAGTCAATATAATATGTGAAATATTCAATTGTGCCATTGTTGCAGTTGTATAACTGTTACAATTATCTGAACAACTCACTAAAGTGACGAAAAAGTATAATTTAAGAACTCATAATGCGATTCTACCGCATTTTGTTGTTGTTAAATTCCGAAACATCTACTGTTAAACTACCAAATGTGACGAAGTAGTTACAATTCGTAGACAATCGAAAAATACTCTACCAATTGCTTGGAGGGATAACACATATAAACAGCCTAGACCAACTTCGTCATCGTGATGCAGCGTCTGCGAAACAATTTTTTATATATACAATCCGTCTCTGGAACCAACTTCCTGTATCTTTACAACATTCAACAAACGCAACTAAATAAAAAAATTCTGAAGTTTTTGACATTTTAATTAGGCTTAAGTTCATCAAATTTAATTTTCACTAAATTATTTTTAATGAAGGAAGGAATTTACAACATAAAATTATTTAAAATTTTTTGGATTGACAAAACACGGAATTGAACTTGGGTCGAATATGTTTCGAGAATAACCACATTCCCATCATCAGAATTTTTTGCCATTCCACAGTTTGCGCCACTGCGGCGCCTGCCAGTCTATAGTCAAACATTAATCATTAACCAATGGTATTGGTGGATCTAAATTTGCTGTATCATGCTTCTTCCTTAATTCTGTTTTTTTTTCGTCCTTTTTGTGAAGACTTTGTATTGAAAACTTAAGTACATTCGTTTTTTCTTTGACTTGTCTTTCCAATTAAAATATCAAAAACTTTAATTAAAAAATAGCAGATTAATGAAAAATCACAATTGTTATTAAAAAGTTCTTACAATAAAATCAAGAGCATTTAAAATTATTACCAAAATTTTAAAATTCAAATCTTTCTGTCATTTTAATTAAGTTTTCTGTTAATTATAATTATTGATTAATTTATCTATTATTACTTATTACTTACACTTTGAAATTATTCACATTTTACTTTAAGTACATTCCCGCGAAGCCATGTGGCTTATCTGCTTTATTTGCTAATTTAAAATCAAATCAATCCGAAGTGATATCAATAGTAACGTAAGTACGGATTTTCTTGAATAATTCTCCTATTAAGTCGCGCGATAGGTCAAATAAATCTAGTGTGCTCATAATTAGGGTTTCGTTCCCGGGAAGCGTCGGGAAAAAATTCCCGGAAAATATAGCATTTTTTCACTTCCCGATTCCCGGGAATTTCTGTCGGCAATCCCGGGAATTAAAAAGTACTTAAAATTTTAACCATGTTGGTAAGAAATCATTTATGACACTGTTATGAACATAAAAAGAAGAGTGAAAATGAAAATAATAATAAAGTTACCGTACATTTGAAGCTTATTTTTTTTTAAATGTCGTCAAAACTTTTGATTGTTTATAAGAAATGTAAGTATGTACATGATTACAATTACTTAAGTTATGCTTAACTTATTAAAATGTATAATAAATTTCACATAGACAATGGATAAATCTTCCACTAGTGGCTTAGTAGAACATCTGGCGAAAGTACACGATATAAATCAAAAGTCAAATAACAATACCGTTGATTTCTGTGATCACTCTCCTGCCAAAAAACAACGAAAAAGGAATTTGTTAAAAAAATATGGTAAAAACATAGTGGCCCAGTAATAGCAATAACTCGAAGCTCGTTTATCCGAGAATCATAAGCCCACAAAGGTTTGTCAAGTCCTAAATGTGAACTACCACAATGAAATTAATTTTAATCTATTATGAAGAAGAATAATTTTGTTTTATGTTATTTTATCATTAAACATATCAATTTTGAGCTACCTGATATAAACATATATGTATATGTATATATATTTTTTTCATTTAAATATATAATAAAAATTTTAAAATAGCATTGTTTAATATTTTTATAAGCTTCGGGAATTCCCGGGTACCCGGAAATGGAACAAAATTTTTCCCGATTCCCGGGATTCCAAAAAAGCCGGGATCTTGGAAACCCTACTCATAATGTATGACAGTGTGGCTTAAAAACGTATTGAGTGACAGATTTTTTTGACAAGTCTGTCCGACTTGGAAATGTTTATGAACATTTTCATAAAATAATGGATTTTATGCGATCGGAGTTACATTTTCTTGTAAAGTAGCTGAGTCATTTGATTTTTCATCTTTTCTTGTGGGATGGTGTAGCATTGACAGCAGATTTTTTTTATGTCGGATAGAATTCCGTCAGATTTTCGTGTGAATGAATCGTACGATAATGTAGGATAGTGAATACCGGCCTTAATCCATATTAAATCCCAAGTTCGTATTTTAAACAATCCGAAAGTAAAATTAGATTGATTATGATTGATTTACTTAACCGTTTTACAACTATTTGTTTTACTTTTATTGACAGGATTTTAATTTTAAAACACCATCATCCCCGACATGATGTATGTATTTAACTAAATATAAACTAAATCGGAACTTTTACTTTTCATTTTACTTCTTAAACATGAAAACAATGTATGTTTTGCTTTTTGTTCTGTTGTTGCTGTTGTTTCTACACTAAACCAACAAATCGTGTTTTACCTATTTGTGTGGGGTTCTTGTAGTTTCTACAGCAAACCTTGACAAATACACGCGTCAACTCGGGGATTTTCGCCATTTGAGTGCTATTTTAAATTTTGTGTGCGAAAAAATCCTTTTTTGGTGCGTGGTGGGCCTTTTTTTTATAAATTTCGGTGCATTTTTTTAATTTTTGGCAATTCAAAACAAATTGTTGTTTCAGTGTGAGAAACAAATCTTTGTACAATAAAATACACCAGTTTCACTACCATTTCATTCAATAGTTCAAAATTGTTACTAACAATTTTACTACAATAAGAACAACAATTAATGATTTTTAAAGAAACATTTTAATTTATAATTTTAAATAAAAAATAAATTTTAAACTTGGTGCGTTTTTCCTTAAATGACGCGGTTTTTCTCCGTTTCATTGCGTTTTGAAATTTCAAAGTGGACAACGCTGAGGCGAATGCACGCATTAAAAGGAAATGCTGAGTGATGAGACTAAGGGGGTTATTTTCTAAATCACTTCACCTTGCGTTGAGAAATTTTTGATATAAAATTTTTTTGATTTTTTAAAAACTTGTATAAAAATATTTTTCAATTGAGGTGAAGTGTTTTAGAAAATAACGCCCTAATAAATTATATGAGATTGCACTACCAACAATAACTTCAATCTTTCTTTTTTCACTTGGTCTAAGAATTTTATACTTTTTTTTAAAAAAATTCAGGGATTGATTTTCGAAAGTTATCCCATTTATGATTGTTTAAGTACATTTTAGTAGTATGTATTCGTTTTAAAATTTCTAAGTACGACTTGAACTTAAAGTAAGTATAAAAAACTCAATTTATTCCAAAGGTTTTTCTTTCTATGTATGTTATAACCAGTGTTGCCAATTCATGTGAAATTACACATATTGTGTGTAATTTTTTTTGCATGTGTAGCCCGTGATTAATCTATGTGTAATTTTACTTTCAGTTCTATTTTTTCATTAATTTTTTATTAATTTTTGTAATTTTTTTCAGTTTCCTTCAGCCAAAATTGCTTTTTACACCCTGACTTTTTTCACTTTCCATCTCCACGAGCAATAGTCTACTTACTTTCAGTACAGCGAATTCTCATTTTTCTAACGAGATAATTTTAACAAAAACAAAATTGAATCGAAAAAAGATTCTGTTAAGAATTATTTTTATTAAAAAAATTCTACAGGAATTCAGTCGTGTCTCGAGGAATTTCATGCATTGCATTTTCTCTATCTAGAACCAATTGTAGGTTTTGTGTGTGACACTTGATAAATTTGCACACCAATTTGAAGATTTCTGTCAAACACAAAAAAATCTTGCAAAATAATTAAAAATAACACCAGATACTTCAAGCATTAAACTAACAGTAATTTTTAATTTGAATAAAGTCATTTATTTTACCCATTTTTTTAAATTTTTTTATTAAAATTTTTGTTTGATTTTGACAACACGAAAAATGAATTGAATAAAAACAAAAAATATACAAAAAAAAAATATGTTTTTTTTCAGAAAAACTAACAAAATATTCGAATTTACTCGTATATCCATTCTTAAACATTATATGACAAAAAAAAAAAGCCAAAAAATCAAAATTATGCACAAATATGCAAAAATATGCACAAACAAATCGATGACATTTTTCAGAAAAAGTTGTGATTCGGATATATAACTTTTTCACTTAATTCTTAAACTTTCGAGGAAAAACAAGCATATTAATGAAATTCTACACCCTTATCATGAAATCGGCCTAAAAAGGTTATATTTAATTTCTTAAAATTTAAATTCTGCCCCTGTTTTTATTATACGCCACCCTCTATCAATTCATATAATAAATTTTCTTTAAATTAATTTGTCCTTTTTTTTTAATAAAAAAAAAAAAACATGAATAAATTACTTCAATTTACTGAATGCTTTAACATTTTCATATACAAAGAAACAGCTTAAGGCGGTTATTTAAAATATATTTTAATTGTATTTTATTTAAGACTGATAGCAGCTTTTGGATTTTTATGAAATCAATGTTCCTATTTTAGACTTTAATTATATTAATCTTAATAATTTCGTATGCATTCGAAATTTGAAAATAAAATAAATAAGATATTAATTTTCTACTTACTATATAATACTGTCTAAATTGTTTATTAGTTTAGGTAGCCTGAGTCTGTATGTTTATATTGTATATCTCAGGTAAAGAGAACTGGTGCAATCCATCCGTAATTAAATCAATCCAAAGCGGTGGCAGCAGTCAATAAAAAACGGGATTGACTTAAGTAAGAGCGAGGCAAAAGTTTATCCCGAACTGTGCTTGACTCAAGAATTTCTAAGTTGGTTTGATCCGAATTCGTACTTGAAACAGTGTTGCCAAGTAAATTTTAAGAAAAATCCCCAAATCAAAAAAAAATACCCCCTAAAAAAAAGAATATTTTTTTAACATTTTATTTAGTATATTTATACATATATGTACATAATTAGTATTGTAGTTATTTTATTGAACTGTTAATGGTTTTTAATCCAAATTTAGATATTTTTAATTAGGCTTAAGTTCATTGAATTTAATTTTCATTAAATTATTTTATGAAGACAGGAATTTTACAACATGAAATCAATTAAAATTTTTCTTGATAATTTTTCATTCTTGACTGCGCTGAGATTTGAACCCAGGCGATCACGGACAGGTTGCCCAGACTAGTTCCGATTATAACCACACAATCTCTTCAGTGGGGTTTGCCGTCTTACTCACTCGGCTATTGCAGCCGGATGAAGTCAATAGTCAAACATCAATCTTTAAGCCAAATGGTATTTCACCTTGGTAGATCGAAATTTGCTTTTTAAATGAATTATTGTCTATTTTAATTGATTTACATGTTCCTCCTAACTTCTGTTTTTTCGTACTTTTTGTCAAGAATTCTTCTTGAAATCCAAAGTACATTTTTCTTTTTCTTGTTGACCTTTTTCAGCACAACTTGAAGGACAAATGTAAACATAGCTCATGTAAACATAGTCAATTACTTTTTTATTTTTAATTAAAATTATTCAAAACTTTAATAAAATACACTAGTCACAACACAAAACGTGGCCTTTTTGTAAACATAAACAAAACTTTGACAATGGAAAGGACAAACAATGCAAGAGCAAAAAATTGTCATCTGGCGTAGTAATGCCACCTGTTTATTTCATCATGATATCAACTCTAAAATATCCCCAAATACAATTTTTACACCCTAAATTTCCCCCTAACTACTTTTTAGTCCCTAAAACCGACCCTAGAGGCAATATAAAACCCTAAATTTAGGGTGAAAATCCCTAACTTGGCAACACTGACTTGAAATATCTGAAAGTGAGATTGATTCTAACCTAAACACTTAACCAACAGAACTATAGAAAGAGAGAGAGAGAGAGAGAGAGAGAGAGAGAGAGGGAGAGGGAGAGAGAAAGAATATTTTTATTTACTAACCCGTTACAAATTTTTGCTTCACCTTTGTGTTGTATTCCCCTTTTTTGCATTCCCACAACAATTGGTTCTATTTACTGGAAAGACTCGGAGTTCAACGAACATCGACCGATTGTTTTCAACTTTTTTACATTTGAATTAAAATGTTATGATAAAACGACACAGATTGTTCATTTTAAGCCATTGTGAAGGGTATATTAGATTCGGCATAGCCGAATATAGCACTCTTACAGCCGTACCTAAACAAGGGCTGAAGGCGGAACGTTTTCCTTCGCGTATCTCTTACGCTTATATGCCATACCTAAACAAGAGCGTTAGCGTTGTGCCACAAGCAGTTGTGTTAACTTTCGTGCTTACTAAAAGCCTCATAAAAGAAAAAAGAAATGGAATTAAAACCGCTAGTTTGACCGAAAAATAGCTAATTTTTAATTATTTATTATCGAACGATAACAACAGGGTTGTCAAAACTAAAAATATAACAACCCTGCTTATTTTAGCGCGCTGTCAAAATCGGATTTTCCAATTCAAAGCGTTGACGCCGCGCTATTAAGGGATGCTTCATACAAATTGTATGGGCATGAGGATTGTTGACACCTAGTAAACGCGTTCCGCTCTTATTAAGCTGTTACTTGTTTAAATATGACAAACTTGAGAATCAAACTCAAAATAAGAAAATTGTACATATGCCCATAATATGTAGTATAAATACATATATGGGTGTTTCTCTGGTTATGCACGCGACATTTGTACGCGTTTTATTGTGTTTGAATATTAAAAAAATAGAAGTGGATTGGAATTTTAGAATGAATTCTAGAATCATTACATTGTTTGTGATGAGTTCTTTCTAAAAAGTATATATAATGGTAAATTGAGCACTGGGTACCCAAATGCCATGCAATCAAAGTTGACTTACTCACGTGACAAAAATAGAAGTGCCTTTTAGGTCCGTAAGAAAAAGTGCGAAAGTAAGTGAATTGTAGGAGGTTTTTATTTCGGAAAAAATGTTTTTATAAAGGTTAGTAATGGACCTTTATAATAATGTTTTATTCAAAAGCAACTATGCATGGGTTGGCGAAGAAAAAAATAAATTGTAAATTACGCACGTGACATTACGCACGTGACACTTTTTACCTTCATACATATTTTAGTAATTTTACATATATTTTCAGAAGTTTTTAACAAAAAAATTAAACTTTTATTCAAAAATTAAAAATAAAAAATAAAAATATACTACAAAATTAATCCAACTTAATTTTTTCCTTGAAAAAAATTATGCGAGCGCTTTGATTTTTTAAGTCACGGTGGACCATTTCAGAGAAATACCCATATACATATATCAAATATAACAAGTATCCTCCAACAATAAATTTCAGTATTTTTCAATCAATTATTAAAAAAAGGGGAATTAAGCACAACAAACAAAATCTTTTAATAAATAATAGTATTCTCAAAAAAGTTAGCATATTTTTTAATGCTTTACAAAGTTTATTTTACAACTTTTCTTCACTAATAGATAACGTTGATCTTCTCTAAAAAAATTTAAAAAACACACTTATTTTCCACACAAAATTTTTAACTCATTAAATAAACAAACAGTTTCACAAAATCACTAAATTGCTTAAAAAAAAGAACAACTATTAATTTATTTTTTAATTTCACTTTCATTGGCTCTAAAAAAAGAATGTATGAGAAATAATTAAAAATTTACCCAATCTTACCGAAGAATACGTTTGGGCTGTTTTGTATACTCATTTATATAACTTTCGAGGACTAGGACACTTTTCGGTAACATTTGGATTTCGCGGGGTTCAAATTTTAAGAACAATATTATAACTGCCATTTCACACGCACGTACCACCGATCACATTGCAATTTAAATACAAACTGTCTGTCCTCTTTTACGCGTTTTGCTTCAATATAATATGGGAAATGTTCAATAGTGCAGTTGTTGTAATTATATAACTGTTACAATTATCTGAACAACTCTTTTAAGTGACGAAAAAGTATAATTCAAGAACACATAATTCGATTCTTACGTATTTTGTTGTTGTTAAATTCCGAAAAATCTACTGTTTAACTGCCAAATGTGCCGAAATCTACCAATTGCTTGGAGGGAACATTTATATATTTATTGAGCATGCATTACACAGTGTAAGATTTAAGGCAGAATTAGTTCGTACGTTCTGTTCAGTTACGAATCAGCTGTTTTGTTTCTGTTCAATTGAAA
This sequence comes from Pollenia amentaria, assembly GCA_943735925.1. NCBI lineage: Eukaryota > Metazoa > Arthropoda > Insecta > Diptera > Polleniidae > Pollenia > Pollenia amentaria. Next base: position 32,156,135 of record OX031008.1, on the reverse strand, counting down.
GCCTGTATCTGTGGTTTGTTTTTACTTTTTCGTTCTGTTCTGTTGCGGACAAATCTGTTGAAAATAGAATTCAACGTTAAGTTACGGCCAATGTGTGTATGGATTAGTTTGTTGTGATATGAAAAATCTGTAATTTTTTGTTTAAAGCTAGAAAAATTGATTTTAATTAATGATTTTTTAAAAATTTACGTATTTTTGGAACAAAATATTAGTTTTTTATTTTAACGAAAAGTTTTTTCTTACAATTTCAATGCTTTTCTTTTTAAAAGCAGATGATTCCTTTCACAGAAGAAATAATAACAAAATATTTGCTACAGAAAGGAACGAAACAGAACGGCAACGGAAAGTAACAACTAATGAGGTCTTTAGCCATTCTAGGGAGACAAAATAAATTATCTTGGAAAAAAATTGATCTAGACTCATGAATTTTGGTACAAGGTGTTATTAGGCTACTATGTACCATTGTCATGAAACTGGTCGAAATTGGATCACTGCCACGCCCACCTCCCATATAACTGCAAAAATTTATATCTGATATTATTTGCGTTGGATAATCAATAAGAAAAAAAGAGGCGATTATGCATGAGAATGTTTAAAATAAATAATAAAGAGGTAGAAGTAATAATAGCTGTTTCATTTTTCTTCATTCATTTTAAAATAAGAATATATTTCATATGTACATATAAATTAAAGTAAGAATAAAATGTTAAGATTAATGGCATTCTTTTGGTATTTCTGGAGATTGCAATAAATGTAGTACTTCCACAAATATGGTTTACGGAACGGTCAAGCCTTTCATTTTTGGGTGTTTTAAGTCATATATCAAAAATTTCGTGGTATGTGGCATTATCACTCATTATTTGTTTTTTTTTATCGGCAAATCTCGGCAGATAATTTTATATGTGCCTTAAAGCAGGTACTTCAGACGTACGTTTAAAACTAATTTGGTGTTGAAGCGTTTTAAAGAAAAGAATTTATCGATTATATAATTTAGTTTTTTTTTCTTAACTTAACGAAAAGAGTAATTGTTTAAATGAAATAGTATTAAAAGAACTTCCCAGTTCTAAAAATAAATTCTCATGATATTAACAGCGAATAAGTTGAGCCTCAAAACAAAAAAAGAATCGTTAAAAAATTCCAATCCAATAAAAAGTTATACGCTTTTAAAAATGAGCAATTTCATGTAAGTGTTTTTGTTGTTTTTAATTCACTCAAAAATATTCAAGTTTAAAGTTACGTTATATTGTTATTGTTGACAAATTAAGCAAAGTTTTTGCATTTTCTTATTTTATAACAAGCGCTCTTTCATATTTGAAAAATATATTTACTCAAATCTAAACCCAAAAAAAAAAAAAGACTTTTGTCCAGATGGATTAGCAAAATCTTACACTGTGCACTGTTTTAAAAAGTGACTTATCTTTGTAGAGCAAATCTGCTCATCTACAGAAAAACTTTTTTTAAAAAAGTTAGTATAACAATGATATGGGTTTCCCAGTTGTGAAACTTCGTTTGAAGAGCTTTCCAGGAAAGTAATAAGATCTTTATTGTACGCCATATTCCTTGTTTTCCAAACTTATTGTCTTTTGTCAAAAGGGGGAAGCTTATGAGCTGTGTGAAGTAACTGAGTACTCTCTGAGCTCTATGCCCTGAAATAAATTCTGAAAGTCTGTTTCAGAGGTTGTTAAATTAATGTAAGTATTAGCTAAGGCCACTCCCCGTTCTGCGACATCATTTACCACGTGCAATTGCTGAACTTTGTTTGTATGCCATTTTTCCGGATCTGTTTGTAAAAAATCAACTGAAATGTTGCTGGTTTCAAAAAAGGCTAGGCTGTCTTCAGATATGAAATCTTGAACTTGTTTGTTATTAAGCATGTTTTCGGATAATTCTGCTTTTACTTATTCTTTACCGTTACTTGGTGCGTGTAGATTTTGGACCATTAAACGCAAAGTTTTGATGTCGATACGTTCATCAAAAAATGCTAAAGCAGCCAACTTACCGGATAAGTACCACTGATGCCGCAGAAAAGTTTTCAACTTGGCGCGTGCGATTGATTCGTTAAGGCTTTTGTAGTCATCCAATTGCTTCAATAAAGTTAAATCATTGAGAGGAGCGTATCTAGGGCATTGGTATAGGTACCAATTTTTGATATACATATATTCTCAAAATAAATGAAATAAATTCAAGCAAGGCTTCAATTTTCGAAGCGTTTATGAAGGAATATATAATTTTCATCATCCAGCGTGCCCGATTAATGGCTCCAGGAGCTTTTATTGTCGGATGGGGCTCAGATCTATCACCCAAAAATATAAGGCTCAGTTGAAGCAGTTCTTTGTAATCTTCTTTTGGGTGCATTTCCTGAAGTTGCGCTTTGATAAAAAAATTTAAATCTTCGCGTATATATTTCGGTATAATTTTTTCAACAATTTTGTGGTTTATGCAATCAGAAATTTTAGCTTTGTCAATGGACTCCCAAGTTTGCTGAAGAGTGGCGAAAACTTTGATTTGTGGTGATGTCGTCTGTTCTTCAATATCAACTGCCTTAAACGCTGCTTCTGCTACAACCTCCAACATATGATGACGGCATGCTAAAAATATGAGGTCTTTGTTTAGTTTTTGGCAAAGTAAAACACATGCCCCAATTCGACATCCTGTATTGGAACTTGTTGTGTCTGTACACATAAATTTAATATTTTCAGTTAAGTTCCAGGTTTTAAGAATTTTAAACACTGCCTCGGCTCGATCTTCTCCCCTTCCGGATGGAAGTGGTACTACTCCCAGAAGCTTGGTGTCGAAATTTCCGGTTGCACTAATAGAAAGTCTATCAATTTTTTTTCTTTAACTCGGGCATTATCTTTGCATCCCAATGTATTGTTATGAAATTTGACGCCTCAAACGATTTCTTAATAGATTCGGCGACAATCGTTCGCTGTTTCTGACGTTCCCTTCAAATTGAGCTCTTTGAGCATGCAACTTTTGATCTACTTTGTCCAGGATCTGAGAAGCAATTAACTAGAAGTGCGGCTTAACGGCAACTAATTCCGGTTCTGTCCAGACTTGCACAAAGCTGTTGCTTATTTGATGAAGTAGCAAGTTATTTTTGGACTTATTTTGTTGCTGGCTCATATTCAGAATCATTATCATCATCAACGCTATCAACGCTGCAGCTATCCATGTTTGCAACAGATTCCAATTTTATCTTCCGGACCTGGTTTGAACTAGGGGTTTTGCAGAAGGTTGAACTATTTTGCCGAATACGCTCCTCGTGTCGTGCATGAAGTTTTCTTGTTTTTCAATTTGTCGTTTACTTTTCAAAGATTTATTCTTATGTAACGATAACGACTTTGAGTGCAATTTTGTTACATCGCGTGCAATGTGTTGAACCTTTCGATTTGTTTCCCACAAATCCATTCAGTTATATGCAATTTTTCGGGCGCTTTTGGATATAGTGTATTTTTCAACCAAATGTAGTTTGAAAAATCGTTGCAGTATTTGAATTTTCGTTGGCGGCTTAGCAGGATCAAAGGCATCAATCATTTTGCCCACAAGCCACACACTTCTTGTCTTCAACAAAGCCATATCTAATTTTAACCGAAATTCCTCATAATTATTTGACTACTATATAGTTATTTATACTTACCAGTTCAATAGTTGTTCAGATTAATAAGATATTTATAAAAATTATTTTTGCTTTTTGTTTTCTCGGTCAGCTGATAACAAGGGAAAGTTTACACTATGCTTTCTCTATACCAGCTGATTGAAAGATCTAGTTTACACATTAGGTCTGTCTGCGTACACATATTTTGCATAATTTTGTACAAAATGTCGCAAAATCTTGCAAAATGTTGTCTGCGTACTCCAAATCTCTTACAGCGAGAGAGACAAAAAGAGAATTTTTTGACAGTTGGAAGTTAGAGAACTTGCAAAATGTTACTGGAGAAATTTCCTCTGGTAAGATTTTGCAACTAGTTTAAACAGCTGTTTTTATATACTGTTTGAATGAAAGAGTTTACGTGTGCCAAGATAGCGTCGACGAAATAGCGTCGAATTTGGGAATTTAAAAACCGGGAAACCAAAAATACCCAAATAATAGGGATTTACAGTATATGAACAAAAAGTTAGCGTCGAATTTAGGAATTAAAAAAGGGGAAGTAAAAATATATTTATATTTTTAATAAAACTACTAAAAATATTTACCACAGGCTTTTGCACGGTATAAACTGTATATTTTCTGAAAGTAAATAGTTTTCTGGACAAAATGAGCGATACGTGCAAAAATTATAGTTTATACCGTGCAAAAGCCTGTGGTTTATTGCATAAATCAGTAAAGATTTTTACTGACCATTTTGGATGAACCCAGATTTCTCGGAAACTGTCCGAACGATTTTTTGCAAGCATCGGTCATTTTGTACAGAAAACTATTTACTTTCAGAAAATATATAGTTTATACCCTGCAAAAGCCTATGGTAAATATTTTTTGTATTTTTATTAAAAATATAAATATATTTGGGCTTAAATCTAGTTTACCGACGCAGCTCCAAATAAAAAAAAAGTACCTAGGGGGATAGAAAATGGAAAAATAAGAAGAACAAATAAAATAAGAAAGTTGGCGCAAACGCTTAGTTTTCGAGTTATGGGCGTTTTAAGTTTTTATATAAATATCTGATTTTGCAGTACATTTCCAAATGTAAATGGCTAATATCATTGCAAAGCGTTTCACTAGATCTTTCTGGACATACAGAATTTATTTTAATATTTTTAGTTTATTAAGAAGTGGGACGAGTTTGCAAAATACAAAACTACATACTAATTTATTTAAGAATTTTAATTAAAATACAAGTAAAACCTTCTTTATGTTTATGTTATACTAATGAGGAGAGAATCCTTGCCCATGGGCAGAGGCCGTCTATGCAGAGAATCTTTAGTTAGCGAAGCCGGTATTAGTTATACCATAGGGGAGAAAATATTTGCGCCCGGCCGAAGGCCGGCTATGCAAGGAAGCTTTAGTAAGCGAAACCGGTGTTTATTATACCATAGAGAAGAACATCCTTGCGTCCGGCCAAAGGCTGGCTATGCAAAGAATTTTTTTTTTACGATGCTAGTGTTTGTTATTTTATAAAATTTGTATTACACTTTTATTTAAATAAACTACATTCTTTCCTAGTGCACTTCCGTAACATTTCGACGTAAAATGAAAAAAACTGTAATGTGATCTAAAGAGTTTAATATTTTCAAATAAATTATGTATATCCAGAAAAATCTATTCAAGAGCTTTAAAATGATAACTATATTGGCCATATACCTACGTTTAGAATTATAGTGGAAAATCACATATTTAAATGAAAACTTTAAACGTCCATAACTCGAAAACTAAGCGTTTGCGCCAACTTTTTTATTTAATTTTTTCTTCTTATTTTTCCATTTCCCATCACCCTGGGTACTTTTTTTATTTGGAGCTGCGTCGGTAAACTAGATTTGTTCCTATATTTGTACTTCCCTATTTTAAATTCCTAAATTCGACGCTAACTTTTTCTTTATACTGCAAATACCCATTATTGGGGTATTTTGGTTTCCCGGTTTTTAAATTCCCAAATTGGACGCTATTTCTTCAACGCTATCTTGGCTCACATTTGTTATTTCAATTGTTTACACACCGATCAGCTGTTTTCTTGCAAGATTTCACTGGATACTGTCTGCGTACTTTATGAGATATTCTCAGCCAAAAGAGTAAAATTTGTCTTACTCTCCCAAAAAAATTTACTGAGTATTTGCTACTGGAAAAGTACCCAGACAGACTTATTAAAACAAATCAATGGCAAACACATTACAATTGGGGTATTCACAAGGTGTGCTATCATGGTTTATTGTCATAATGTTCTAACATTTTACTATGGTTTAAAAATATTGTTGTTGGTTTGTAAACAAAAAGTGTTTTAAATAAATAGAACGTTGCTTGCTATGTTTATTGTGCTGTCGTAATTAATAGCACATTAAATTATGAGGGGTTGCTCACAACAGTCGTATTTTTTCATGTTTTTATTTTAAGACATATGACTTTATAACACCTTGTGAGTCCCCCAAATATTTTTAATTTCACAAAATGGGTACAAAACTTAAAAAGGGTATAACTTTGAAACAGTAAGAGCAAATTCAATTATTTTTTTTTTGCAATGACTCAGAAGTTTAGTTTTTGTAAGTTCAATATAAATTTTAAAAGTTACAAAGCATTATTTTTCAAATTTATGTTAAATTTACAAAAAAAAATGTCATTAAGGGGACCCAAATGAGCAAAAAAAAAACCGAAACTTATAATATCTGCACAGAGAAGTAAAGTTTGAGAAGTTTTCTTTAAAAAAATTTACTTTTTAACAAAGAAAAACGTGCTAATGGGCCGAGTAATCAGAAAAATTAAAAAAAGTCGAGAAATGCCGATTTTTGGGTTAAATTCGATTTTAGCGACCTCTAAACCTCTTCCGAAAAATCTGAAAAAAATCACAAAAATAATTTACCCAATAAGCTCTCAAAAAATGCTGGGGTACCTATAAAAATCAAAAAACTCACACTAATGTTGAGTTTCATTTTTATTTTAAATTCTTATATTAATTCGAAACAAACCAAATTAATACAAACAAACAAAATTGTGATAGTGCATTGAAAATATTCCTGGAAAATATTGAAGGAATAAGACTATTAAAGTATAAAAGCTTTTAAAATTGTAATTTGACCTGGAATTTGAAATTTGACTTAGAACATTCGAATTAATATAAAAATTTATAATAAAAACTTAATATCCATATTTAAAAGTATATGCAAAAGTAATTCAAAGAAAACTTAATATATATGTATGAATAATTCATGCCACAGTTTATTTCGTGTACTGCCAGCACCCTTAAAAACAACTAGTTGGAATACGGTTTAGTATTTGGTATGTGCTCCATTCTGGTTTATTACATCTTTAAGACGATTTTCTATCGAGGCAACAATTTTTTTTTATAATTTCGCTGGGGATATTGTATCATTCCTCGACCAGAAAAATTTTTAGTTCGTTTAGATTACTAATATGTATTTTCAATATCGCCAAGTCCAAAATTGAACACAAATTTTCTATTACGTTTAAGTTGGGGGATTGTGGAGGTGGATTCATGAGGTGTGGCCAGTTCCATATCAGCCTTGATTGCACAATCCCAGATTTGTGTTTTGGATCATTGCCTTGGCAATACCGAATACGATCGTTAACACCCAAAGCAGTTGCACATTGCAACGAATTGCCTTTTAATATATTTAAATACATATTTTTTTCCATTGTGACTTCGGCAAAAACAATGTTGCCAATTCCAGAGGCAGCCATAATAGCCCAAACCATTACATTTTTACCACTGTGCTTGACAATTGGCTTTAAGTGTTTGTTCTGGAGCTCTTTATTGGCCTTACGCCACACCCACTTAATATTTATCATCCGATCCAAAAATATAATATTTTGACTCGTCAGCCAGAATAATGTCTACACAGAATGTAATTGGCTTTTTTACGTGGTCCTCGGACAATTTATGTCGACTTTGAATGTCTTTTTTTGATATAAACGGCTTTTTATGAGCTACTCGGCCATGGAAGTCTTGTTCCCGCAGCGCACGGCGCACTATTTCGGGGCACAGCATACTTTACCCATTTAATTTTCCATCTCCACCACCCAACATTGGAGCAGATATTTTTGAATTTTCCTTAATTTTCCGGACTTTTTTCCTTTTGTCAGCATCTTTGTTTAACACAATTTGTAAAATGGATCCAAATGTGGTCGCTGATCAGCAAAAAGTTCCAGATGTCATCGATTTTGGAGTGGTTAAAAACATCCACGCAGAAACGATTTATGTTGAAGCTTCCTGAGAATTATCTTCTGATCACACACCTACAATTCTTACTATAACAAATCCTAGTAGAATTGTATCTCCGTCTGGTAACTTAGTGACGATAGCCAATCAAATAAATTAGTTAAAATATAAAAAATATCTCAGTACCCACTGCACTGAAAAAATTCCGCTTAGTACACCGGAGAATGTGGATATTTCTATTGTAAATTTTGACAGTTATCTAAAACTAGCTGTTCAACATTCTAGCAAAACCCTCAAACAAATCATAAATAGTTGTTGGGGTGATAATAGGGTTACCTGGTGTGGGCACTGGCTCGATGGTTACCACTGGAAAAAGGCACGTCCGTGTGGCTCGGTAACTATAAAACGAGAAAACGGCACCTGTTGCTCGTTGTGGGAAATAAAAAAGACACTGTTGTTTGGTTGGGTTTATGTTTTATTTTTTCCTTTTTCACTGGGGTTAGTTCACACTTTGTTTTCGGTTTTAGTTAATTTCTTTTTTGTTAGTCTTAGTTAATTTTAGTTTTCAAAATCTTATGTATGTTTCACTTTTAATTTTTTCTATATTTTTTCAATTGCCGGCGTCTTGCAGGTGTCCGATTTTGATTAGCAGTGACAGCAGAAAAAAAGATATAACCTAGCCACGCTAACTCAGCACACTACATATGGGGCTGTCACCACCATATACAGTGTGGTTTCACACGCTGGAAAAACTAGGAAACTTGAAACCCGGTTCCCACCAGCCAGACGCAAACATACCGCCCGCCTTGCAACGGTGGTGCAACAAATAACTAATTCAATTAATTTAAAACATGTTATATTCAAATATTAAAAATTAAAAAAAAAAGAAAAAAAAAAAATTTAAGTTAAATCCACACATCAGAATATAATATATATGTACATATAATATATAAAATTTAAAAGTATATATAAAAACTAAAAAATATGAAAAAAAAGTTTAAACAAGATGAAAAAAAAGAAAATGAGATCAATTCATATCTTAAACTAAACAAAATAGAAACGGGTGGAGACTTAGTGAGCCAAATGTAGACGCTCATAAAGAGCCAAAACCACTATCGCCGAAGCCGGCTAGTTGGAATCGTCCTCATCCGCCTCTCCGAAATACACAAAGCCGAACACCGTGTCTTGCACAAGCAGACCCCCTGGCTTGCCTGCCGCTGGACCCGTAAGGATACCACCAATGACATCCGCCCCCAAAATTACAAAATACGGCAGACTTTTGTGCAAGTGCCGGTCGGCCGACCCGTCATTTGCCTCAGCACGATAGTCTCGCCGAACGTCTACGATTGGGCTACAACCGTACGCCTTGTCCTCTACCGCTAGCTCGACCTCGAAATATTGTCGCCCCTGCTCGTAGAGTATCTTCAGCTTTGTTCGCCCTTTTGACACCACGCACTGCAGCTCTTCCGCCTCGCGCAAAGTGAGTTATGATCCTGACGCCCAGGGGTCTATTAGCGCTCGTGTTCTAATGGGCTTCTGGCCCCGCTTAGAGACCACTAAGATTTGGGCTGTCATCTGAACTCAGATTTTGCCATCCGGCATTGGGTGTAGCCAGCTATTGTGGGCCTGCTTGCAATGCCTACAGCGGTCTAGACTCCTGCACTGGCTGCTTGAGTGCGACTGGGCCAAACAATTGTAGCACAAAGCATGTTGGGCAACGATCCGGAGCTTCCGCTCTAGTGGCACGGTGACAAATTTGGTGCATTGCCGGATGGCGTGGTACTTCTGGTCCAGCGGGCATTTATATTTGTCATTAAACAGTACGCCGGCCATAACGATCTGTAACGAAATCAGCATTAAAATTAAGGTTGAGGGTGACTTCAAATAAAGGTTTTATTGGCGCTCGTGAGGTAAAATAACTAGTTTGTGGATCGGCCGAGTAATTACGCCATTTTGCGTTTTTAGGTCGGCTACTGGCACCTTGCCATCACTGCCCCGATAAATTCTAACGGTACGCCCTAAACCCCGCTCAGTGGGACCACCTGGTTCGCCTTTCAGAACCACAAGATCGCCTTCTTTCAGGTCCACCTGAGGGTGTTGCCATTTGGTACGCTTATTTAGCTCTTTTAGGTACTCCTGCTTCCATCGGCGACAGAATTCGTGTTGTAGGGCCTTCAGTTTACGCCACCGATTTACTAAACTGATGGCTGACGCCAGCTCTTCAGGTTCAGCAGGGGTAAGCATGGACGTTCCTATCAAAAAATGGGCTGGCGTTAGGGCCGACACATCTTCGATGTTTCCGCACATTGGGCCAAGAGGGCGTGAATTGAGGCACGCCTCTATCTTCGCTAGAATTGTAGAGAACTCCTTAAACGTAAACTTTAGTTGGCCAGCAGACTTTTTTAAATGCATTTTCATGCTCTTTACCCCTGCCTCCCATAACCCTCCCATGTGAGGTGCTGCAGCCGGGATAAAGTGCCATGCCAGGTGCTGGTGCCCATACTTCTCGACCGCCGTGTCGCGGACCTCTTTCACGTGTTTGGCGAAGTCTGAATCGATTTCTCTAGCGGCGCCAACGAAGTTTCTGCCGTTGTCAGAATACATGCATCTTGGGCAACCGCGCCGGACGATGAAACGAGCCAAGGCTGCTAGAAAGGCAGGGGTAGACAGATCGCTAACAGCTTCAAGGAGAATCGCCTTCGTAGAGAAACAGACAAAGAGACACACGTAGCCTTTGGAGATTCGACAATATCTGCCCGTGAAACTTTTAATCTCGAATGGGCCAGCAAAATCGACGCCAGTATTCGAAAAAGGGCGGCAAAAGGTAGTTCTTTCTGTGGGCACAGCGGCCATTATTTGATTTTGAAGCTTTTTCCGATAGAGAACACAGGCTTTGCAATTACGCACAACTGTTTTTATCAGATTTTTCGCTCGAATGATCCAGCACTCCTGCCGGACTACATTCAAAACTAGCCGAGGGCCTCCGTGAAGGACTAAAGTGTGAACGAATTCAACATACAGGCGCGCCAATCTACTGCCATACGCCAAGATGATAGGGTGCCTTTTATTGTAGGACAGGCAAGTACTAGAGCTAAGACTACTTTTAGATCGCATAATGTTGTCTTTATCAACAAAAGGGGTAAGTGTCAATAGGGGGCTGCGTGATTCGATTTTCTTATTCGCTTTAAGACAGCGGAACTCCCCTGAGAAGTGAATTTGTTGAGAAAGGAAAAATATACGACTTCTTACGAATTTTAACTCACTAGCCGAGATCTTCAATGAACCATAATCGACATTTTCGCGCCTTTTCTTACTGGTAATGGCAACAAATCGAAACATATAAGCGATTACGTGATACGCTCTTGATAAGCTAGAAAAGCGGTCTAGTATATCTTCTTGATCAGTCGATCTAGCAACAAAAACTTGAGCTCTTTTCGACTCTTCTGCGTCTCGAACTTCACGGGCAGCCACTCAGGTCCGTGCCACCAGAGCCTATTTTCTATCAGATCCGCAGGGATCAACCCCCGGGTTGCTAGATCGGCAGTATTGTCACCAGAAGCCACGTGACACCAATTCTTATTTCCCACTTTTTCTAATATTGTAGCCACTCTATTTGCCACGAATGTCTTCCAGCTGCAAGGTGGTTTTCTCAACCACGCTAAAACAATCGTGGAATCAGACCACATATAAAGGGGGGTCTGACACTGTCAACCAAATTTGCCAAAAGTACTGCTCCACATAACTCTAAACGAGGTAAAGATGGCTTCTTTATTGGGGCCACTTTAGTTTTACAAGTGAACAGACTTGTCAAAACTTTATCTCCTAGCTGTACCCTTATGTATATTGTAGCTGCATATGCCCATTCAGACGAATCACAGAACCCGTGAAATTGAATACTACAGCCAGGCGAATACTGAACCCAACGTGGCAACTTAATTTTCTCAATATCCGCATAATTAGCAACGAAACTGCCATTTCCGCAGAGCCACTGGTTTGATAGCATCGTCCCACTCGATTTTATCAAGCCACATCTGTTGCATCACAATCTTTGCTATAACTACCACCGGAGCCAACCAACCTGCCGGATCGAACAGCCGAGCGATGGTAGAAAGAACCTTTCTCTTGGTGTATGAGTTTTTAAGTGCTATCTTTTCATATGCAAAGAAAAAACACATCTTCTGCCGCATTCCAGCGAATCCCTAACGTTTTCGTTGTGCTTTTTTCATCGAGCGACAAAAATTACGAATTTAACAAGTGCTCTGGGGGCAAGTTTTTTAGAATCCGTTCTGAATTGGACGTCCATTTTCTAAGCTCAAATCCCTCCCTATCCTGAATAGCAATTAGTTCATCACGTGCCACCAACGCATCAGCAACTGAATGAGCACCAACTAGGGCATCGTCTACATACATATTCTCTTGCAAGATTCTGGCGCCTAACGGAAAACGTCGCTCTTCATCATTAGCCAACTGCAAAATGGTTCTAAGTGCCAAGTAAGGGGCACAATTTACACCAAAAGTCACCGTTTTCAGCTGGTAATCACCAATTTCCGCACTGTCACTACTACGGAAAACCATTTTTTGGAAGGGCCTATGTCTGGGAGTTATCAAAATCTGCCGGTACATTTTTGAAATGTCCGCATTAAATACAAACTGAAAAAATCGCCATCTCAAAATCAGATTAACTATATCAGCCTGCAGAATAGGGCCAGTGTACAACAAATCATTAAAACTTCTGCCATTTGCAGAGGGACTCGAGGCATTTATCCTCTTCTGATAAAATTCGCTTTTGAGATACTTCTTCTAACTCCCAAAACTTCGACAATTGGTCATCAATGGCTACTTTTGTCATATGAGACACACTAACTATTCGAGGGGAAACTCTAGTAGGCGTTGGACCTGTAACTATCCAACCAAAAATGGTTTCTTGAGCCACTAAGGATTCAAAAACACCTTGCCTCACTCCGCCACGAAGAATAGAGGGGTAAAGATCACCTCCTAACAACAAATCTATCTCACTGCTTTCATAAAACTTCGGATCAGCATAAAATAACTCGGGTAGCTCAATCTCTTTTTGGGGCAAAAAGGTATGCGTTGGAATGCTCCCAGTTACACGAGGGACAACTAGGGCCTGTATATTAAGAGACATGGTTTGATCGAATAAAGAAACAATCGTAAAAACTGCCATTTTCGAAGATGTGCTAATTATATCTCCGCCTAAACCTGAGACTTCTGCAGAAACTGGGTTAGTTGGGAACTTCAATAATTTTTGAATCTTTTCGGAAACAAAACTTTCATCGGAACATGGATCTATCATAATGTTAACCCAGGCTGTGGCTAACATAACCTTTTTCGCAGCCGAGGTATGATGATATTGAATTACACCAGAAGGCCGGCAACATTAGTGGACTGTATTTGACTTTGATTATTTTGATCTTGACCTTGCGAATTAGTGTTTGACTGGCTGTGGTGACTATTTCTATTTCTTACTACTTCTTTATGTATTAACGTATGGTGTTTCTCTTTACACTTCGAGCAACTATTAGGAATCGTGCAATCCCCATACATATGCCCCATAGTAAGACAATTAAAACAAAAATGAAATTTTTTCAAAGTTGAAACACGGTTCTTGTGGTCCATGCTCAAAAATTTACTACGAACACTAATCTAATGATTTTACTTACACAATTTGCATGTGCTAGAGTCAACTTTTGTGTGATGCGCCCTAAATTATTTAGCTTTTGTTGAATTATTGTTATGCGGGGGGCCTGATTGGGAACTACTAGCGGCTACATTGTTCGTTACTAAAATTTCCGAAACACTTTCAAGGGCATGAAATCTATCAGTCAGAAAATTATTTAATTCTTCCCATTTGGGAACCTCTGTTTTATTTTTTACCGATTGCTCCCATAGTTGTAAAGTATTTTCTGAGAGCCGAGACGAACATTGAAAAACAAAAATTGGATCCCACGAGGCAATATCTACATTATATAATTTTAGCACCGGAATACAATTGTTTATCTCCCTTTGGAGCCTTTTTATTTCGCAAGCCGTTTCTCGTTGGCATGGAGCCAAATTAAATAAATTTTTCAACTGACTATTTATTAAAACCCGTTTATTCTCATATTGGGATCTTAAATTACCCCACGCAATTTCAAAATTTTTTGCCGTGAGGGCAATATTTCTGTTTATCTCGCGGGCCTCATCATCTGTCTTTTAAAATAAATAAAACAATTTTTCTACTGGGGTAAGTCTAGAATTATTTATGTAGATTGCCGTAAACATGTCCCTGAAGGTGGGCCACGAAACGTAATCTCCATGAAAAACGCCAGTATCGCAAGGGGGTACAGGTATAGAACATAGGTTGGGAACCACTGATTTCTCATCCCTTTTATTTTCATCATCCAATACCTGTTTAGCATTAGCCAAAATATTTATGCACCTCACATATACTTTTCGCACCTGTGTAAATTTTGTCTTGACCGCTACTAATTCTTTTTTGTCTTCTATAGTGTCCCCGGTACACTCGTCAAAAATTTTTTTAAACTTCTCCCAACTTTTGTCTAATTCGCTTTTTTCAAATTGAAAAGCCTCACTGGTATATGCAGAAAAGTCTTCTTTTTTCAACATAACCTCAACGTTTACTATTTCATCTGCCGCCCGAATAAATTTTTCAAAGGTAGACATCTTGCTTTAAAAATGCGAACTACCGAACACCAAAAAATTAGCGAGAGTTTGAAAATACCCCAAAAAAAATTTCCAACGAGGAAAAAAATTAGCACTTTTCCAATATTAGCCTTTTCATAAATTCTTTGAAAACTTTTCCACCAAACTAGTTAAGTTTAAATTGCGCCACGAATTTAAAACGAAAAAGTTTCTTACTCACGATGTGAAACACAAACAAAAACTTTTTTCTCTAAAAAAAGTTAGCCGCAAACAAAGGGTCAAGTGTAAAAGAAACAAATCAAGTCGCTTACAAAATGTTACAACCAACGGGATCTATGTAATATTTTTCAATGTCAGATTAAAGCAACAAAAAACACTTGACTAACGGTCTGAATTTGGCACTCTTTATAAAAAACCGCGTTCTAACCTTTTCAAGGTGACATTAAATTTACTTTGCCGAACCACAAATCAGCACGAGTCTCAATATGCACCACTTTAAAATATAACAAAATTGAATTTTACGCACATTTTTAATTCCAAATTCCCGGTAGAAGGACCAAAATGTTGGGGTGATAATGGGGTTACCTGGTGTGGGCACTGGCTCGATGTTTACCACTGGAAAAAGGCACGTCCGTGTGGCTCGGTAACTAAAAAACGAGAAAACGGCACCTGTTGCTCGTTGTGGGAAATAAAAAAGACACTGTTGTTTGGTTGGGTTTATGTTTTATTTTTTCCTTTTTCACTGGGGTTAGTTCACACTTTGTTTTCGGTTTTAGTTAATTTCTTTTTTGTTAGTCTTAGTTAATTTTAGTTTTCAAAATCTTATGTATGTTTCACTTTTAATTTTTTCTATCTTTTTTCAATTGCCGGTGTCCGATTTTGATTAGCAGTGACAGCAGAAAAAAAGCAATAACCTAGCATTTACACATGTTTTTACTAATTCACTCACATTTTTCGCAATGGCAGCTCCAGTGGCAGCAAAAATTGCATGCGAGTGGAAATTTGGCACTTGCATGCCACTAAATGTCAAAACGATCAGCAATGTTACCCTGTTCAATATTTAATGCAAATCGACTGGATTATTGTCGAATTTTAATTAAAGTTTTAACTGTTAAATGAATTATTATCATTCATTTTTTGCAACGCCCATTAAAAAAAAGCAAGTTTGTTAATTATAGAGCATTAATTTTGCTAAAATAATGCTAATATAAATAAATGTAAACTATTTCCCCAAATCTAAAACTATGTGATGAAGACGGTAACTCCTTTTTGTTTATTGGTACTTTTTTTTAATTTGAGAAGTAAAAAAATTATCTCAAGTTGACGCTTCGACGACATTTTGAAAATGAACTGACAGTGGCATGTGTAAACAGAAAAGCAAATGGCATGAGATTCGACTATTTCGAACACTTTTTCGTTGATAATATGTATAGAACAGTGGCATGCCACTACTTGCATGTGTAAAGGCAACGTAACCCAGCCACGCTAACTCAGCACACTACATATGGGGCTGTCAGTTGTCACCACCATATGCAGTGTGGCTTCACACGCTGAAAAAACTAGGAAACTTGAAACCTGGTTCCCACCAGCCAGACGCAAACAATAGTAAAATATATTCTACAGATGTCGAGCGTCTTGACTGAAAAAAGGAGAGTTCGATGAGAGTGCCAATTGCACAGATCCCCCCAACTTTATTAAAAGAGTGCACAAAAAGGCTAAGAAAGTTACTGCTCTCATAAAATGGCTTCCCTGGAAAAATATCTTAAGGAACTTGATGCAACTCCACAATCAGACTACTCATTATGGCGTGGAGCTAGAAATCTTAATAGACCGGTTATCACTAAACCACACTCACAATATTATTACAGTAACGGACTGTAGGTTATTCAACAAGTATTCCGTTCAGTCAGTTTAAATAAATAAGCATTTAAAATTCCAAGCAAATTTATTTTTAACTGATTCTAACATTTATTAAAAAAACTCAGTGCACATTAATACGGATTTTCGGTTGCATTTAATATTGTCAGTTGATTATGTAAAAGTATTCTGTATGTAAAATTAAATGAAATTTAAAACAACTGTAAATTTACTTAAAAACCGATCTACTTATTTTGCATTTAATTGTAACGCAAAGTTAATTTAATTTTTAGTGTCAAAAATTCAACCGCGAATTCTTTAAAAAAAATAACCACAAATTCCGTAAAAACAAATTGCATTTTCAGTTATTTTATATAATATAACTACCAAAAAAATTAATTTTCAGTTATCTATTTATAGATCTGTGGCAAAAAGTAAAAAACGATTTGCTTGTTTTGTGTAGAAAATTCCCATATTCTATTTGTTAAAATAATTTAGTTAAATACATCAAATTTTTAAGGTAAATAATAGCGAATGCCATATCGGGCATGCTGCTGCTGTCTTATAATTAAAAGTTCTTCTGTAAACAAAGGGGTCACTACACAAAAAGTAAAACAAACATGTATAACGGGGTAAGTAAATAAAAATAAATATTCTCTCTCTCTCTCTTTCTCATTAGAATAACAAGCGGACAGGAGTCTGGTATTTTTTAGAAATTCGTGTAATTATATAAAATTACTGAATTACATAAAATAATTGAAAATTCATTTGTTTTTATGGAATTCGCAGTTGAATTTTTGACAGTAAAAATAAATGAACTTTTCGTTAAAAATAAATGAAAAATAAGTAGACCGGTTTTTAACTGAATATTCATTTATTTTATATTACAATTTCAGTTAATTTTACGTACAGAATATTGTGAGTGCACCATTAAGAAACTTAAATGGAAGTTGGGCACGAAATGATGTAGAAAAAGGTAATATTTTTGTTAATCATTTGAAAACGTATTTACCCCTCATACATCTCCCGATATTGCGGCCGAGTTGCCACCTGTTGCTGTTAGAGCTGCTGTTCCACTTAGATTTGAGATAAGAGAAACCGCAAATTCTATTCATGATTTAAACACCAAGAAAGCCCCTGGTTTTGATAAGATCAGTAACTAAATGCTTTTAGAGCTACCCAGTATAGCAAAGAAAATTATTCTCTTGATTTTTAATGCTATTTAACACCTTGAATACTACCCACAAGAATGGAAAGTATCCTTAGTTACCATGATACCTAAACCAGGAAAGGATCCTACAAAAGTTGAGTCATATAGACCTATAAGTTTATTGTCTAATATATCAAAGCTGTTTGAGAAGCTGTTAGTGTCAAAATTAGGCCCAATTTTAAATGTAAATAGATGGGTTATTGGAAGAAATTCTGTTCTCAGCCTCGACTGCAAACTTCTACTTTACAACTCAATATTTAAGCCAATCTGGTGCTACGGTATTCAGCTTTGGGGCACTGCCTCGGCTTCTAACATCGAAAAAATTCAAAAGGCGCCAAAATAAACTTCTTCGAATAATCACAGCCGCTCCCTGGTACGTCAAAAACTAAAATATCCACAAGGATCTCAATGTGCCATTAGTAAAAACTATTATTACGAAATATGCAGTAAAATATTTAAAAAGGCTGGAACTGCACCCAAATCCATTAGCTAGAAATATTTTAAATGACAGTGGCCACTCTAGATTAAGGAGAAGAGATACTGCAGGACTCATCCGACGGGAAGACCGCTTAACATCTACATATGTGAATAGAAACCGTGAAGAGAAAAATTTTCGTCTAGCATTGGCAGGACAAAAATAAAGTATTAGTATAAGATTTGATTAATTATTGTTAGTTCATATTTAATATATGAATAATGAAAATAAATAAAGAAAAAAAAAAAATCTTTTAGCTTTTCTTAAGTTTTTGGAAAAGGGTTTTGTGATAATCTGATCTAAGCAACCAGTGAAATGCGCATAGAAACTAGCGTTCCCTCAACATTTAATTCCAGTGTATTTATCAATACTTAAAATTGGGAATTTAACACGTCATAGATAAATCTTATTAATAATAAATTTTGTATTCCCAAAAATAACTTTTGTAAAAATTACTCGCATATTTTTTTTTTTTTATTTCCTACACTAAATCCCGCGAAGCTTTACGCTTGTCTGCAGGAGACCAGAGTCTCTGGCGGGAATCGAACCCGCAACCTCGGTACTGATAGACTAGCTCACTACTAGCTAGCCTACCGGGGCACCCCTGGCGCATTTCTGCCCTTATCGGCAACTCGATTCTCATGTACATATCTCTCTATAATATAATCAACTGCACTGGTACTCAGTCCTAACATTTCAGCTATTTTACGCTGGCTTTTTCCATTTTTTAAATGAATCAGGACCAACACGTGTTACTCGGTTTTTATGCCGTAAAAGCAAAACTAAAAGTAAATTAAAAGCAGAAGAGAAAACTCAATAAAATAAGAGGATTACCACCTTTTATAGGGGTTTTCCCTAAATGAATTGTTATTCAATCATTTTCTATAAATAGTCCATTATTTTTATTAACATTTATAGTATCCATAAAATTAATGAAATCTTTAAGGTTCTCTATTTTAAATTTTACTCTTATTTCGATGATGTTTTGAGGAAGTTGAATTTTTTTAAGTTCATCAAAAAATATGGATTTTCTAAATCAGTTTCTGACGAGATAATGATTTCTTTATTTATATCAATTAAAAGAAATTAATTTAAATAAAACTTATCACGTTTACTTCGTTTTAGTTAAAAATTAAAAAATATATATAATATCACAGAAAACAATTATGAAAATGATTATGTGATTACTAAAAATTGTGAATATTTTTTTTCAATAAAGGTGTTATGATACTTGCTATTTTTTGTATTTTTTCTATATTGGAGAACAGTGCAAATATATTTGCATAGAAAAAATTACTAAGTGTAAAGAGTTTGATTATACCATAAAAAATCTTGAAATGTCAAAAAAATATATGTGTGTTATCGATAAATAATCTTAGACTGTCAAAAAAAATATAAAAATTTGTAACTTAAAATTGACATTTCCAGATTAAATGTTAGCACTGCTGCTAACTTTTTTAGTTTTTGATCGAAAGTAGCGGGTTTTAACTTTTTTTTTGCGATTCATAGCTTTTTTTGACGGTTTTTGTGGGAACAAAACGTGAGCAATATTGTTTGTTTTGTTTACATTTTATATTGTATTGTATTTCTTGTTCTTTCTCACATTTGTTGTTTCATTCAGTCAATCCTAAAAAAATCCAATACAAAAAATAGCAAGTATCATAACACCTTAAATGATGTTTTTAATTTTAATTAAAATATTATCAAAATCTTTGCCATTTCAAACAATGTGTTAACTTATTTAATTATATATTGACAATTCCCAACAACAATTCTACAAGTTTAAATTATTTTATTTTTAACGAAAAAGTCAATTAATATTTTTTGATATTTAATTAATATTTTAATTAAACATTTATTTCAAACATAAATATTAATTAACACATTCGCGGACAGTTCATTTTCGCCTTGCCCCATTGTGGGGCACAGGCTGTATCTTCGGATTTACTGAAGATAATTAATCCGGGATTAGAGTAAAATAATTAGAATTAAGAATAAAATTATATTACTTGCAGTTTTTGAATAATTTAATCTGACGGTAATTGCCGTCATGTCCTTGCCACAACTACAAATTGATATCACAGGACATGACGGGAAGACCCGTCTTGATGGCCTCAACCGTCATGTCCTACGTGGTTATTCAAAGCTTATACGATGTGACAAAGCGGGAAGTGCCGTCAGGATTTAAATATATCGTATCTGAAGAAAAACACTATTTTTTGATTAAAATTAAGGTAATTAAGTTGTTTTTAGGCAATAAAATTAAACAAATGAAATGAAAACTTCATCAAATAAAAGATATAACAAAAAATTCATTTATTTATGATTAAAAATAAGGACATTGGTAAGAAAAATAAAAAGTAAACTTAAAAATAAATAATTTAATTAATCCTCGCATGAATGGTAATCTTCAAAACATTTTCCAGGACAAAGAGCAGGTTTATTGGGGCAATTTTTGCACCTGTATGATGTTTCCTTACGGACCTTAGATTTTTGACACTGGCTACATCTTAAATAAATTGTCTTTCTCTTTCTATTATCAGTTGCCAGAGGTATTTTCTCGATGTAATGTGGGCTTTGCATATGATTAGTATGTGTTATAGAACCCCTCTTATTTCCTCCATGGACTGGGCCCATTGAGACTAATTCTTTTCCAGATTGTATGAACTCCGGCAATTGTATCAAAGATTTGATTAGTATGTTTCTAAAGTCTATGAACGATATTTTTGATCCACTTTTTATTTGGAAAATATAGAAGGAGTTCCAGACTGCAACATCCAATAAGTGAAATATAAGTTTTTTATACCAGCGAATAGTTTTTCGCGGTGACGAATAGTAGGATGTCATTTGATCCATTTTGTCGATTCCTGACATATAGTTATTATAAGTGATGATCTCCTTTGGTTTTGAAACATCTCGTCCCCATTTTGTAGAAGTTGCAACGAGTTCAGGGTGATTTGCAGTTGTTATACACAGTACCTCTCGCTTATCACGCCATTTAGATACATAAACCTGGCCTTGACGACGCCATATATACTCCCCTTTAGAAAGTTTAACACCCGTAACAGCTTTCGGATTTCCTTTCCGATTTGCTCGCAGTGTACCTGTGATGTGTGTTTTGTACGATAACATAGTCTTAGAGAGATCGACGCTGTTGTAAAAATTGTCCATTATTAGATGGTGACCTTTATTTATGTATGGATACATTAAACGATGAACAATATCTCCAACTTTAGACGGTTGATTTTTTTCCACTGCTCCTTGGTATATTTCAATATTCAAAACATACCCATCGCTTGATGTAAGCTCGTACAATTTTATTCCATATTTGGCTTTTTTTCCTTTTATATATTGCCGGAAATGGAGGCGTCCACGATGAAGTAGAAGGGATTCATCCAAAGAAAGGTACTCTTCAGGGTAGTAAGCTTTTTGAAAACTTTTTATAAAAAGATCCAGTAATGGCTTGATTTTTTTTAGTTTTGTTTCATCGTGTTTTTCAGAAGAGCAACTTAAACAGCGTAGTAGCCGTTCAAATCTACGACCAGTCATAGTGTTACGAAATACTGGATGATAATATAGGGGATCACTCGAAAACATATCACGAATCTTAGGCGCCTTGATTTGGCCTTGGAGTAAACAAAGTCCCAGAAACTGAAACATTTCTTCATTACAGGTGGGCTTAAAGATAGCGAAGCGTGCGTTTCGTGTATGTGGACGACTATTAGAGCATAAGTTGGAGCCATAAATATTCGTTGAGCTTACCAATTTTGTAACTATATCCGACGAAAAAATCTCATCGAAAATATTTCTCGGATTACAATCCTTACCAATGCCGATTTTTACTCCACAGATTGTTAAATCGAAATTAAATTGAGGTATATCTATCGTGTTTTCGAGCCACTCATCTTCAAATTCCATTTGCGGGTGGGTCTTCTCCTGTTCTTCTGAGTCTGAAGTATCATCAGAGTCACCATCCTCATAATCGAGAATATTTTCTGCTTTATCCTCAGGCAGTAATTTGTTGTCACGAAGTGTAAAAGTCGCAGGTACGTCTGACGGCTGTGATTTACTGATAGTAGGGTTTCCTTCTTTACCTGAGATTTCGTCGGAATTTTCTCCATCTGGTTCATAATTTGGATCGCTACCGTACTCTCCATCATCGCTGAAAGGATCACATGCAGATTCATCGCCAGAATCAATTTCATCGAACAGTTTCAAAACTCTATCTCTCTCTCTGTTGTACTGGTCCATTTTATCACAAAAAATCACTATATCAATACAATATTTCTTTATTTATTGATAAAAACTTTTTTTTTTTAATTTAGAAGTTACATGATTTCCTTTTTTTTAATAAAATTTACTCACCTTTACCAGCAAATTTATTTGCTTTTATTTTTTAAAAAACAACAAGTCCCACTGGACACAAGTAAGAAAATGAACTGAAAACTAACGGGATATGCCGTCTTGCCTCTGCGAATGTGTACTTAATCGCAACAAGTGTTTGCAAAAGTTAGTGGCCGTTATTTTTTGTTCTATGGCACATAGAAGAACATTTATTGGGACGTTTACAAAAACGAACCATAACTTAACATTATGTTTACTGCGGTAGATACCGGCTTGTCCCAACAGTATAAACAACTGGTGACGGTATATGCCGTCGTGTCCCAACATTTTTCTATCATTTTGACGGGATATGCCGTCTTGTCCGCGAATGAGTTAAATCAAAATTATATTTTTAATTTTCTTTCAACTTAAAATATAATTGATTTAATTATCACAATAACTAAATTTAAACACTTTTTAAACCATTTTCTTAATTGAAAAAAACTTTTTTCTGTCATGGTGTCTTTTTTCCATTTTTGGCGAATTTTAGGGATCCGGAATTTTTTTTTTTTGGATTTATAAAAAATATTTTTAATAATTTAAAAAATATATACTGTATTGTCCAATTATATATATTTGATTCATTTCAAAATTGTGAGGTGTAATTACTTATTTGAGAGCACTAACATATAAGAAATGTTCAAAAAATATTTCAAATGATAGAGAATCCAGTTGTTTCTTAAGTTGTGTCTTGAAAAATAGACAAAACCTGTAAAGATAACAAATTTCTTATAGTTCTTACAGTTTACAAACTTAACAAGAAAAAAAATGTGAAAATAAGCAAAAAAAAGTATTGAATTATTTTTTTGTTCTTTTCTGTTTTCTATCATTGATGCAATTGTTGAAGCACCGGGGATATTGATAAATTTCGATATATAGCAAATTTTTAAGGATCAAATATAGATTTTAAAAAGTTTTTTAATTTATTTTCAAAGTAATCACAATAATTTCTATTTTTTTTTATATATTTACAATGAAGTTGTTTGACGATTATATCATATTGAATAATAAAAAAACGATGTTCGGATTTTTTTTCGGATTTATGAAAATGTACGAAAGCTTAATTAAGAAGCAAACCAAAAACGGTACGAATTAAAAAATGTGTAAAATTTTCACTTTCGTGCAAATTCTGTGCCATACCTAATAATTCACAATAATATTTTCAAAATTATTTGTTCGATTAATTTAAAATTGATCACTGCGATTAAAGAATTAATCGAAGAATTTATGTCGATTAATCGAATAACAATACATATATGGTTTTTCTGTCAAATGTATAATTTTTTAAAATTTTAAGTCAAATTAATAAAATGTATGTGTCCGTTGGAATAAAAAAAAAAACAGTCATGTTTAGTGAGTAATTCACATACATGGGCGTACTGATTACTGGAAAAATTTTCAATAACCAGCAAGTGTTTACTGATTACTGAAATAATGTAGTAATCCGTTAATTTTTACTTATTATTGAAACAAAAACAAAAAAATATTTTTAACCCTGCGGCCACACGTTCAATAAATCACTTTCAAGTTGTTCACAAGAACTGCTTGTCAAAACTTGTTTGAATTGACAGCTGTGTCACAGGCTGCACTCAATTTTATAGTCAATTTCATTTTAAAAGTGCCCCATAACGTAGAAACAACTCAAAGAAATGACTCAAAGTATTTTGTAAAAAAGCACAAGAATATTTAAGAACACAATTTTATTTTAATAAAGTACATTTATTTTTTAAGAAATATATTTTTTATAAAGAAAGCTCCAAAGTTAATTTGTGGTCAGTCGTTAAATTGAACGTAAAATTGGCAAACATATGGAAAGGTAAAATTGAGAGCAATCTCGTGGTCAATTTGAAAAGTGTGAGTGCGTTAGTAAAAAAATTGAGAGAGTATAGCAAATTAAAAGGAAAGACAAAACTTGATCGTGTGGCTTCCAAGTAAAGCAAAAAATTTAAACAATATTTTATTTTTAAAAGATTATTTTAAAATATCTATTTAATTGTTTGTACATATAAAATTATATGATCTCAACACAAGTTTTATTTTTTTTTATCGTTGTAAAGGTTTTATCAATAACTATGAATTGGTAAGTTTGTTTTGTTTTTATTTTAATAAAATATTAAAATACTTGTAATTAATAATGTTTATTTACTCAAAAATCTCTTAATTTATAAAATTTCTGGATTTGGAATTATTCGATTAATCGATTAATTTTAAAATTGTATTCGTTTAATCGAAGAAGTAAAAAATGCCAAATATCGATTAATCGTTGATTCGAACAAATAAAAGGCCGATTAATTGATCACCCTAATTCCGACTAAATTTTCCGTCTGCCAGGATAAGTCATCGTCCACACTTTAAATTTTTGCTGCAGCAGTGCTTGAGTTTATTGGTGAGAGAGTTGAGAAGATTGTTAAGGGGCCCTGAGTTTCACGTACTCTAATATTCTGTTTAGTTTTGTATTTCTCAAACTTTTCAACTTTAAGCTGGCTGTAGATGTATTTGTATTTATATGTAAAATATTAAATGGAGAAGAGGAAAGGCGAGATTAAAATAAAAAATGCAACTAATGCAATTTCAAAGCAAAATTTTAAAAAATTGCAGGAACAAAAATTTGCTAGTCTGGACGGTGACTAAAAAATTGCAACCCCTAAAAGAAACACAATTTAATATATGTAGTAGACTAAGATTTCTAACGATTTACTTGGGACTGCGTATTCTATGATATACAGTTTTATTCGTTAAAAGTCTCTTATTGATTTTGTTAGAAATATTTGCTGTGTTCATTTACTTAAAATTGTTACGAATTTGTAACAATTTAAACTGGAAAGTGTTCATTAACCCAAAAAATTTGCAAGTTGAGAGCGTCAAAAGAGAGAAAAAAATTGAGAGACAAAAAAAATTCTTGCAAATTTTTACTGGTAAAATTTTTACTTGCAATAATTTTTGAAACAGCTGTTTCATGTTTTTGTTTACAAAACAAACTTTTCCAGAATAAGTTTTAAATAGGGATATTTTGCAAAATTAATTAGCTAATGTTGATTTTTAAAATTATTAAAAATATTTATGCGATAAGAAATCATACCTTTGTTTAACTTAGGACAGATATCTCGATATTTTTATTGCTAAATAAAATAACGAACTTGTTAAAAAATCCCTTATGTATTTTGTTTTGCTTTTAACCGATCACGTGTTGTTATTAGTACTGTGAGTATAATGGTTACCTAGATACCCGATACTTAACACTATTGCAGTATAATACCCCATTAGATAAAAAAATTTATTTGCAAATTAAATTATTTACAAAATTAAAGATTCTTATTAATTATAAAATAATTTGAGATATTCTCATTGTTTACTTTATGACCGTTTTGTTTATTATGAAACAAACACCAAAGAAATGCATTTGGACCAAATAAAACGGCCATAAACTAGATAATGAGAATATTTTAAATTATTTTATATTTAACAATAATTTAAACCGCTACCTCGTTACCTTTCTTTCGTGGTCATATTTAAATGCCAAAGTTTATGTTTCTAAGTTTAAAAAAAAAATTACCAACGTTTAGGTTCTCATTCACTCAGAACCCTGCACCCATAATTTTATGTTTCTAATATCTATTATAGCAAATTAAAAAGATACCACTTGTAGAACGAAAAAGTAAAACAAAGACCTTTAGAGACATTTAAGTAAACCCGTTTTTATTTCTATATTTATTGGCTTTAATTGAAAAATTAATGGTTTAATTTTAATTCTTGTTCAGAACAAAATGAACTGCGATGCATTTTTTTCTATTTGTACATAAAAGTTGAATTGAGCTGCCACATCAGTGCTAATTGCTGAAAAATTAAATAAAAAAATAAATATAATTAAAAATTATTATGTATGTTTTTTCGACCTTTTTGTTTTAACTTCAATAAGTAAACGAATAATTAAGCTCAAGGCCTTAGTTTTTTTAATAAATTTTATTTATTTATTTTAATATTCAATATTTCGTAACCCTACGGGAAACATCTTCAGGATAAAAATATAGAAATTTTTATTAAAACGAGTAACAATAGACGTACATTAAACGACTGCCCGCTAATCCGATCTTTATTGTACTCTAAAGATCGGATTACATGAAAGTAGTTTCGTGCAAGTCGATATGCACTAAATTTGTTGACTAACACACACACAATTTTCGCACTATTAGGCAATTTCTTTGTTTTTTGGTGGATCGATTTAGCGAGAGACAAGCATCCGGTTCAAATTTAAATCTTAACGGCGTTAAGGCTGTGCGAAGATGAATCTGTCAGTCAGTCCGTAACGTTGAAATTTTATATACCTCTATACATAGGTTAAACATAGATTGTTAAATTTAATATTTTGTTTTGCTTTACAAATACTTTTATTGTTAACGAAGTTTTATCTTTTATTATTGATGAAAACCCGAATTCTTCTTTCACCTCCTAAATTAAAAAAATCCAATTCATGATTCATTTTATTCAACATAAACAAATATAGATTAATAAAATCACATTATTTTTACCGTAATGTATAAATTTTTCCCAAATCTTAGAATAATTAATGGGTACTCAAATATTCCTGTATATTCGTCACTACTTAAACTTGCAAATTTTGGCTGACAAAAAGTTAATTTATTTTTAAGCATTTTTGAAAGCAATTTCTTTAAATTCCTACTTACCCTCTCTTTGCAAGTTTCTGCTAGTAAAGTAAATGAACACACCTATTGTAAGTTTTAAAAACTGTCGCATACTATCGATAGTTTCGACTATCGATTGAATGTGGACCACACCTAAACGTCCAGTTTTTTTCTGCATTTCATTTGACATTTCTCAATTTCAGACTAACTCAATTTGAACCATGGAAAGATACACAATCGAGCAATGCGTTAAAGTTATTCCGGCTTATTATGAAAATGGGCGTTCAAATCAAAATGCATATCGTCAATTTTCGAAGAAAATTATCTTCAGTGATGAGGCACATTTTCACCTCAGTGGATTCGTCAATAAGCAGAATTGCCACATTTGGGCGAATGATAATCCAAAAGAGATTGTCGAAAAACCAATGCACCCACAAAGAGTGACTGTTTGGTGCGGTTTATGGGCTGGCGGCATCATCGGGCAGTATTTTTCCCAAAATGAGGCCGGTCAGGCAGTAACTGTGAATGGTGTTCGCTATAGTGAGATGATAACAACCAAGATATGTGGTTTCAACAGGACGGTGCCACTTGCCACACAGCTAACGAAACAATGGCTCTTTTGCGCGACAAGTTCAATGGCCGTCTTATCTCACGTGGTGGCGATGTCAATTGGCCGCCAAGATCATGTGAATTGACACCGTTGGACTTCTTTCTTTGGGATTATTTGAAAGAAAAGGGGTACGTCAATAAGCCAGCAACAATTCAAGAGCTAAAGGATGAGATAACTTGGAACATTAACGACATTGAACCTCAATTATGACTCAGAGTGGGCTCAATATAGGTCATATGGCAAATTATAAACCGATCTTTACGACATTTGGCGAAGCGGTTTCTGATCTTATGAAACTATGACAGACCAAATTTTAGTACAAAAGCAAAATTCGTTACGGTTATTAAATACTTTACTTTCCAGTCATAAAAAACGAATTTGTGCAAAATTAAATGAGATTCGCTGCATTCTTTCACCAATTCTTGCTAGTTTTTATAACAATAATATTTTAAGGTACATAACTCTTTTCCTACTGAACCGAATGCGCTGGATTTCAATCCCAAACTGCTTAGGACATCTAGAAAGTGTTTGACATAAATTTCTTTCTTTTCCGTTTAGTCTTTCAAAAGTGAGTGTGTATTCAATATACAGACAGATGGGCATGGCTAAATCGACTTAGAATTACTCAGGAGCCCAGAATATACATACTTTATGGGGTCTTAGTAGAATATTAAAAAGTTTTACACGGAATGACAGACTTACTGCCAATTTTACGATGTCGAAAGGACGCTCTCTTTCGCACAAATTCATTTGAAGCAAAAAACTGTTTTTGAGAATTTCTTTTTGTTTTACAAGTAGTTGTGCGAAAGAAAGAGTTCTTTCGCATTTAGTGAAATAGGCAGTTGGTGTACCCACCAATAGTGGTGGTGGAGGGTATAAAAAACTAGGACCTCTTTGGCAAACGCAAAATTAACTTCGACAAAGTCTTGTAAAATTTCATTCCGACTTTCATTTACTTCTGCACACGCAAGTTTTACTTTGACACATTTTGTATTCTTTTGTTGTTGTTTGTCAAATTAAACATTCTATAATGTTTGTATGTATAAAGGACAAGCGCAGATAAAAGAAAATTTGCCAGTACCAGTTTGTGCTCACCCCCATTCCTTTTTCCCTTCTCTACGACAAACTCATGACTTTTCATAGAAAACTTTGCATGTTCAAAAGGTGTCTAGTTGGCAAAGCAAAAAAATCTTTTCTTTTTAGCCAGATTTTTTTCGCTATTGGTTTTTAATAATCCAAATGTGTTGAAAATATGAATTCATACTTTAATGGCCAAAAGAAATCAAACATGTTTCAAATTGCCATACCCGGTACTGTCTGAAATTAAAACTTTAGCCCTGTTGCACGCAGATACTTAAAACATTTATCTCTTCTTATCCCCCAGTTAAATATCGAAATATGCACATACAACATAAATGTATATAAAATAAAAATAATTACACAATTTGTACATGATACCAAACAAATTTAAATTAATATACGTCAGAGTCTTGAAGTCTTTAATAGTAAAAATTACTAGTTTCCATTACAAACCTCAACTCATACCAAAAAGAAAGAAAAAAAAAAAGATGTGTAAAACTGCGATGGCAGGAAAATACAATAACTGTTTTGTGATGGAATGAATTAACGCCTTTAGGTGATGATGACTTGGCTCAATGCTGCAGATGAAGACGTTATCTGGAAATGATGTCCGTGTTAATTTCGTATGTACTATTAGTGCGGTTGTAATTTGAAGATGTTTGTATCCAGAATTGAATATGAGTCGGTGTAGCCATACACTTTGTATAAACACATGATGAGTATTTTGGAATGCGTACTTGAGAGGAGCTTGAAAGAATAAATTAACGAGTTCTGACGTGCCAAAATACAGAAAAACTTTTTCCAGCTTATGAATTTCATGTTAACGGTACTAAGATATTACCCAAACTCTACCCACGAGAGTAAAAATTACACCAAATTCGGGATATTACCCACAAAGTGGCAACACTGCACTAAATTACTGGAAATATTCTAGTTAGAACAGAATCAGTTTTGTGTGTTTTCGCATTCAAATACAGAAACACTTTTTTTCTCACAAATCGAAAAACTATGGCATTTTTTGTTTCACACTTCATGTGAGCAATTTTACGATGCGAGAAACACAGAAACGAGCTACTGATACAAACAAAAGATTTCCAATATTCTGCAAATTCTTATTGCCATAACTTTAAAATATCAAATTATTTGTTATCCACAAATATTATTCGATGGATCTCAATTATAAAGGTAGAAGTACATAGCACACGTTAATTCGTCGTGCGTTTAAAAACTTTAGAGCGGTAAAAATGGTAAGTCATACAACACGCATTATAAAAGCCTTTTCTTTTAGCTTTTTTTTATTTGTTTAAAACTTTTTTTTTTAAAGAATTTCAAGCTTCAGCACCTATTTATACGATACTGTATGTTTTATAAGCTGTTCCTCCATGATTCACAAATTTGTTAAATTATTATTTCTTGTTGTCATCTGATTACCTGTCAAAAATACACAACGCGTTAAAAAGTTCAAAGTTAACCTTTACGTTCTTTTTCTAAAATATTTTGTAAATTTTATTTAAATATTAAAAAAGAATTTATATTTATTAAAAATATTTTTTTATATTTTATGTACGAATTTTTGTTGTAAAAACAAAAATTAAACAAATAATAATTTTTTTAGTACAATTGGGGTCCGAAAAGTACAATTTTATTAACATGTTGGTACAATATGGAAATTCTCTTTTTGCACCCCAGAATTGAATAATTTATTTATTCGTAATTCCTACGCGAAGGTTTCGAAAAAAAGATAAGTCAACAAACAAGGGTGAAAATTCGTTCTTTTGGGAACTTTTTGTAAGCACGTATTTTTTCAAAATAGTTTTGCTTCAAATTGAAACCTTTGTCATTAAACAATAAAGTAAATTTGAGGGCAAAACAGGGTAACAATTCGTTATTTATTTTATAAACACGCTTTTTTCAAAATAATTTTGAGAAGACCTAAAAACCTATGTCTCTAAACGTAAAGGCAGAAAACAAGTAAAAAGTAAATTAGACTTAAGAAGAAAAACTGGGTAAAAATTCGCATGTAACATGTATTATTTAAAAATTATTTTGCTCAAAATGGAAACCTTTGTTCTTCAACACAAAACCTTAAACAAATAATGTACTTTGAAGGGGCAAAACAGGGTTAAAATATGCACCTTTTGTAAACATTTTCTTTTTTTTAAATAATTTTGCTCAAAATTGAAACCCATGGTCTTTGAAATAAAGGCAGCAAACAAATAAAGTACATTCATGGGGGCCAAACTGGGTAAAAATTTTTACTTTTTCTAAACAAACAAAATAACTTGTCGCAAACTTTAAACATTTGGTTTTTAACAAACGGCAGCAAACAAGTAAAGTATATATATGGCACAAAACAGGGTAAAAATTTATATTTTAGGTACTTTTTTTACACGTTTTTTTTTTCAAAAAAAAAAAATGTTGGCAAAACACGGTGAAAATTCGTATTTTTGGCACTGTTTGTAAACACCTTTTTTATTGAAATATTTTAACATTAAATACGTACAGATGTAGAAAACTAAATAACATTTTTGTATTTTTTTTATTTCAATGTTGCTCTTATTTTCACGTGATCAAAGTCACGCGTAAAAACTTTAGAAAATCAGTACTTTTCACTTACAGTCACATCCTTTACTTGCAGACAAATCGAATAATCGGACTATATGGCTAATGTGACTATAAGCCTAATTCACCTTTGAGGGCATATAACCGCATTCGAATATAATCAAGTTATGTGAATATAGAAAATAAAAAATTCATATAAATTTTATATTTGCAACAAAGTTATATACTGCATAAAAAACTGATACCAACGAAAAAACTTATTTTTTACGAGTAGAGAGTTGATGACAAAAATTAAGCGATTTATTTCTTAGTTCCTTAGATGGATTGTTGTTTCGAAAATTAAAAAGAACCAGTTTTTTAAGTTTTAGTTGTTCCTTTAATTTTGACGATCTTTCTTTAACGTCGTTTGTTATGCTGCAGTTAAACGTTTAAGTTTTGAACCCATAGTGCTGGTTCAGACACGTCAGGTTTAGCTGAACAGATACGCAATCAGTTTGTACCGTAAATTTTCTTGTTCTTTATCTTAAACTCAAACTTATCCCCTTTCTCCTAAAAACTGAAGACTGGACGAGTCAAAACTGATGTGTGTTAACCAGAACATACTAGGGTATTTATTTACTCGGGCGTTTGATATAATCGGTTAATCCCTCGATTAGTTAACCGAGGTTTTGGCTTAATCGGTTAATTTTGATATTGGTCGGTTAACCGATTAATAAAGTTTTTTTTATAAATTATGTAATTTCAATAAATAAATGATATATTATTTGGAATTTATTAAGAAAAAAGCAATAACATAACAATTCTTGAACTAAAACGAGCAAACAAAAAATTACTACGTATTATGTATTGATTAAAAAAAAAACTGTTAGATCATTTTATTAGTTATTTTTATAGTTTAAGGAGATCTTATAAAATTATCTTTTAAAGAAATAGTTTGGTTTAAATGTTTAGGATTTAAGCGATTATTTTCTTTAGTTTTGATAAAACTTGACATGGAAAAAATTCTTTAATTTATCGTTAATGTTGGAGAAATCGGGTTAAACGGTTAATCGACTAAAATTAACCGGTTTCATCGTTAATCGAAAAATGCCAATTTTGAATTAACCGATCAGTTAATCGGTTAATCGAGTTACGGCCAACCGAATGAATATCCTAGAACATACTGTTGGTTAAAACTCAATTAAATATAAAGCGTCACAACAACAACAAAAAACGAAAAATCGTTCATTCGAATTGTAATCAGTAGTGCGATTCACTAACTTTTATAACGATAATAGTATCGTTAAAATAAATATAACGAAAATGTATCGAAGTTCCTATTCATTTTTAACGATATTCGCTATCTGTTGAGGTCAGCTGTTATGAAAATAATTTACGTGGTGTTTATTAAATCGATAAAGTGTATTTTGTATTCAAAATGGCTTTTTAGTATGTATTTGGCATTCGCGTATTTTGACATTTTGACGACAGAAATGTCAATTGATATCAAATTAAATGAGTAAAAAAATACAGCTGTATACTATCGTTAAAAATAAATTACAGAATCACACTATCGGCACTGCAAGCAAATATATACACATGTCGACATATATAACGATTGACGATTCGTTACAAGTTAGTGAATCGCAGTACAGCTGTTTTCATGGATGAATATGGAAACACACTCCTGGAAAGAGAATATTAGTGCTGATTTACACGCTTCATGGTGTTGTCGTTAATTCTTGAGTGGAAAAAATTACATTGTCTTATTCATGCTCTTCCAAAAATCCAAGTCCGAGTTAAAAAAAGTACATGTGTACATTAGACCGACTCAAGTTGTATGGAGATGAAAAAAGTGTTTTAGTTACCCCTCTGAATAATAATAAAGGTTGATATCTTTTATGATGATTCCCAAATATTTTGGTTCTAGCGTTGACCATCCGTGAGCTGGACCATTTTTAAAAAAGGTCTTTTTTCAGTTTTTCGAATTTTTTTGTACTTTGCTCCAAGACGACATAAATAAAATTTCGTATCATCAAAAAGAGTTTTTGAAGCAGCATCCAATGGTATATAAAACTTGACCGCTTGCGGCCTACTAATTGAGATATTAAGCTAAATACATATTTTCGTTTCGGGGTTTCATACAAATACATATGGGTATAAAACTTTTTCATTTTTTAATTTATCAAAATGTGAAAAATACAATAAAAAAATATAAAATGAATAAAAAAAATACGTAGAATTTGTATGAAAATCCGAAACGAAAATATGTATTTAGTTAAATATCTCAATATGTAGTTCGCAAGTGGTAAAGTTTTATATACCATTGGATGCTGCTTCAAAAACCCTTTTCGATGATAACAAATTTTATTTATGTCGTCTTGGAGCAAAGTACAAAAAAATTCGAAAAACTGAAAAAAGACCTTTTTTAAAAATGGTCCAGCTGACGGATGGTCAACCGTCATCCACGTATTTGATGAGAACTTTTGGCTTATCTCCCATCAGATCCACTGAAGAGTCTAGAAGCTTTTCCATTATAATATCTGCAATTACAGGAGATGCTGGTGATCCCATTGGCATACCTTTTCTTTGTTCAAATGTTTTATCCTCATATTTGAAATATCTAGTGTCTTTGATACAAAATTGGATATTTTTTCAATCTTATAAAAATTTTAAAAATTTCCAAAATTTTTTTTGTTGGTTTTTGAATTATTTCCTTAATACTTCTGATACTCGGGACTAATCTGTTTTAAAGCATATTTTTCTTTTTCATATTCTGTTGCATTTCTTTTTAATTTTGTTTAACATTTAATGTGTTTGGTGCGCGTTTGTTACGGCGCGTTAAGAACTGAAGGCGCGAAATTAATGAATCATTCACACCTGCATGACGGATTGCAGGTATTCATTTGTGGCTTAAGACTTTTTGAATAATACAGACGTAAAATTACCAACAATATTCTACATACTGCATATGAGTTAAATAAAACAACCGAAAGTGATTGTAAGCGAGTCAGAGTTGGGCGAAAATGCCTTTAGTTCCTCCATACGATTTTAACGGCAGAGCTTGTGTGAGTGTGTGCAAAGGAGTTTCCTCAACAATTTATTTAACCAAAGTGTGTACGAGTTTTATGAGAACTATTTTTTTCTTTTAATTTAATTTCATTTTAACTATAGACAAACGACTTGTTATTTGGCCAAGTTAATTAAGATGTTTGAAAGCAATTTTGTTATTTACTTTAACTTTTTTTTTAGTGGGTTTTATTAATAAACTAAGCGCTTTTATTTGTTTGATATTTCAACAATTTGTTTAAACAAAAATATTTGTCTCTTTCCAGGCAAATCTTTTGTTATGATGGAAGTTTTTGCATATTTTGGGATACATTTAAAAAAATATTTATTAATAAGTGTTATTTTTTTTAATTAGCAATAATTTATTTATTTTTTAAACTATTAATATTTGATTATTGTGCAATTGGAATTAAAATACTTTCAGGTTTTGTCATTTAATAGCGATTTTATACTAAATAAATTAAGGGTGGATTTTTAACATGGATATCAGAGATTTAGTCATCTTTAATCTGTGTTTTTAGTTTTTAAAATGAGGATTAATTACTTTTATTTGCCAGTTTAAGCAGTCAATGTTGGTGGTTTAAACTTATTCAACAAAAGTCAACACATATGACAACGCATGTAAAACAAAAGCAGCTGTTAAAATACAAGAAATAATACATGTGCATAAACGAAAAATGGATTATTCTGTTGAATATGAAGACTCTAGTGATTCTGAAACATATGAAAACCTAAATAAAACAATTATAAGAAGTAAATTTCTTTTTATAAGAATTAAGAAGGGTGGAATTTCTTCTTCTTCTGTATAAAAAGCAAAGTGGCATTAATAAAAAGTTGCCATTTTAAAATATCTTGTTGCCATTTTTTGTGATTCATTATGGTAATGCTGCGAGGTTTAAGCTACAACTTAAAAACGGCAAACCCAATTAGTCCTCAATTAAATTTATTCATAGATTAATTAATTATAGTTTGCTGCTAAGATTAAGCTCGATGTTAAACTTCCACTCTAAGAGGTTTAAAATTTGTATTTTTCATAATTTTACATGGTCATTTGTGTTATTTTTAATTTCTCATTTATCGCAAGCAAATAATTTCGTATCTTCTTGAAATATCTTTTTAGTGCTTTTGAATGGATTAGGACGTTTTATATCGGGAGGTTCCAATCGGTAAGAGAAACTGGAATTGTTATAATCAGAGCTAAACCAGTAACTAGTGCCGTTTTCGGTATTGCCTACAACATCCATTAGAAAATATTCATTGCTATCACTTTTAGAATCTGATAAAGGTAAACCACAGGCTAAATGACATAATAAACCACACAAATTGCCTGGCAAACATGCCCTTTGCTATTGCTTCTGTTTGCTAATAAACAGCACAATCATATTTCGTACAAATATTAATATTTAATTTTTGGTATTGCTTTCAATGAATGCTGACGACGATTGTGCTGCGGCAATTTTGCTCGCTATTTGCTTAAAACGCAGAAGAAATATAAAATAAAGAAAAATAATTTGTTCTAAAGAGTGCTCTAAACTAAAAGCTGTTTTGGGGCAAACAATGCTGCTAAAAATCTAGAATTTACGACTGAAAATGATTTTATTGCTCCTTCTTCTACGTCTTTACTCTGCAAAGTTTTTGCTGAAATGATTACTTTTAGCTCTAGACACCACAACAAGTTTGACAAATATCCAACATGTCTACCAAATATCAAAAATTTTTAATATTTCTACAAACATTGCTTCAAATGAATGCTAGATCCCCCATTTTGAGACCCAGCATTTATTATTGGATAATATTCGACCGAATAGACCACGTCCAGCACGCTGTGAAGAAAATATAGCGGCCGTAGCTGAGAGTGTACGCGAAGACCGTGGAGAGTCGATTCGGCGCCGTTCGCAGCAACTCGGACTGACGTATGGAACGACTTGGCGCATTTTACGTCGAGATCTTAAATTGAAAGCGTACAAAATACAGCTTGTGCAACAACTGAAGCCGCTCGACCTTCCCAAGCGACATCGCTTCCCTCTATGGGCTCTTGAATAGTTCCAAGAAGATCCGACGTTTTCGAGCAAATTTTGTTCAGCGATGTGGTCCATTTTTGGCTTAATGGGTATGTAAAGAAACAAAATTGCCGCATTTGAGACGAAGAGCAACCTGAAGAGATTCAAGAACTGCCACTTCATCCAGAAAAACGGTTTGGTGTGGTTTGTGGGCCCGTGGAATCATCGGTCCATATTTCTTTAAAAATGATGCCGGTGCGAACGTAACCGTCAATGGCGACCGTTATCGTGCCATGATAACCGACTATTTGATGCCTGAAATTGAAGCTCGTGATCTCGGCGACATTTGGTTTCAGCAACACGGCGCCACTACCCACACATCGCATCAATGAATGGATTTATTGAGAGAACACTTCGGTGAGTACATAATTTCACGTTTTGGGACGATCGATTGGCCACCACGATCGTCTGATATCACACCGTTAGACTTTTTCGTGTGGGGATATGTAAAGTCTAAAGTTTATGCGGACAAACCCGCTTTGATTCAGGCCTTTGAGGAAAACATCACGCGTCTCATTTGCCAGTTACCAGTCGAAATGCTCGAACGAGTCATTGAAAATTGTACTCAACGGATGGACCATCTGCGACGTAGCAACGGCCAACATTTGATAGACATAATCTTCAAAAAATAAATGCCAAAGAATCATATATATTAAACGGCAAGTGGATTTCTTAGGAACCCTTTTACGCCTCAACTATACCTACATATATTGTATTTTAACAAATGATATATCATTCGAAAGATAAATTTTGTTAAAATCGGTTCTGTATTTCACGAGCTATACGCGTTAGAAAGTGGTACTAATACATTAAAACAATTCACATACGTGTGAGCAAAAACCATTTAAACACATAACAGAAGCAGTATGCTTTGTTTTTGTGTTTACATAGTAAAAAGAACAACAACATGCAGAGTTTTCTGCTATGCATTAAATTGGAGAACAGTTAGGCTTGCCAGATCCAGATTATCAAAAAGCTCGACATGTGAATTAAAAAAGCTGGATATTAAAAAAAAGCTGGACATTTTGAAATAAAATTTTCACGAAAAGTTACTTGTTTATTGTACAAAAAATTTTATTAAAATATACCCATATGTACGAGATTAATATTTAGTCAATTCACAAGGTATCCTAACATGTCATATTGTCAAAATGTCCTAATATTTCACAATGGTTTAAAAATATTGTTGTACGGCTCAGCCGCTCAGCGCTGGACTTTTCTGATTAATTACGACAGCACAATAAACACAGCAAGCAACGTTCTATTTATTTAAGACACTTTTTGTTAACAAACCAACAACAATATTTTTAAACCATTGTGAAATATTAGGACATTTTGACAATATGACATGTTAGGATACCTTGTGAATTGACTAATTATTACATTGTTTTTTTTTTATAATACTTTACTACAATACTAACATAACAAAATATAACTAAACTTAAATTTTTTCAGTTCATTCATATGTACTATATATCTACATACATACCTCTCATTTGCTGGAACAACGTCATAACTCATAAAATTAGTTTCTTATTTTAATGTAGAATTAATTATCGCTCCTATATTTATCTTAAGTAAAAAATTGATGTAAAAATCTTGCATATTCAGCTCTTGAGAGAAATATCATTTTCCCATTGACTTCTTTGCAAATTGAACACTTCAATTATGACTTTTTCCAGCAAACGAGCATTATGTATTTAAGAATTAAAATTAAATAACGAAAACAAAAAATCATATCAAAAAGACGCAAACAAAACAAAAAAGCTATTAGATATTTTTGTACTTTGAAGAAAAAAAGTTATAGCAAATTAATAAAAAAAATTATTTTTTCTGCCACATATATTTTGTATTTGCACTTACGGCCTTTACTAATTCCAAACCTTTAGAGGTTTGCAAAAAACTTTGAAAATTTTTGCACGATTCCTCTAAGTTTATTCTTATTAATATTTCCGCTCTTATAAGATCGAAAGACATTCTATTTCTTTCTTTTGGCGCTATTGCAGATGCATTATGTTCCAATAAGGAAATTTATAAAAATTATTTTAAAGCAATAAATATTAAGAGCATTTTGTGGAAAATTTTTTTAGCTGGACAAATTTCTTTTTAATTGAAACTGGACAGGCCATTAAAAAGCTGGACAATCCAGCCAAAACAAGCCCGACTATCAACCCTAAGAACAGTAGAGATTAAGAAATACAAAAGAGAAAGACAACTTTAAATATTTTGTTTTCTTTTTGGGAGAGTTGTTGTTTTTAAATGTTACCGTTGATTTCTTAAGTTTTTGCGCTTATGAATAATTTTAATGTTATTGTTACATTATTAATATGGTTACATTGTAAAGAATGTGTTTATTGCATTTTTTTTTTAAATAAAGTGCGATCTTTTGATGGGCTGCGATTTTATATATGTAACAGACACTACCGATCATGGTCATTTGTTATATGATAATCATGTATTTACAAAACATATATATATATAGAGAGGTTATAAGAACATAATTCATTAACGAAATAAATATAAATGGAAAATATATAAAAGGCTTTGTTATAGACATTGAGATTAGGGAACTTATGTTATATATACATTTTTAGAAAAATTGTCACTAAATTTCATATGTCTAAAAGAAATATGCCTCATAAAATTAAAAATTGTTCTGCTCTACTGAGAATTATTACATTTTGAGTTACTACCCAGTTTATAATCAAGTGCAATATGTTTAACATTAAAAAAATATGTATATTTCTACACATGTAT
The DNA here is from genome assembly GCA_943735925.1 of Pollenia amentaria. Lineage (NCBI taxonomy): Eukaryota > Metazoa > Arthropoda > Insecta > Diptera > Polleniidae > Pollenia > Pollenia amentaria. The sequence goes on along the minus strand of OX031008.1, from coordinate 32,116,964 downwards.
GTACATATATACATATTTAATACAGTTTTACATTAAATAAATATTAGAAATAACGGTACAAATAAGTGGCCCATACTAGTGATAATAAACATTCCCCATTAAATTTTAATTTTCTGTATTTTTTTTTTTTAAAGTAGGGAACCTCGAAATGGATTACGCTTTAGTTGACTGATGAAATTTTAGATTGACACTCAAGTAAGCAATCACACCGTTATTGCTCAAACTGGCTGCAATTTATTTAGAACGCGATTTGCGTGCTTGCCGATTCTTTTACGTTAATCGCCCCTAAAAAATAAGCAGTAAAAATTAAATTGTACATTTTTTTTTAAAATAAAATTTAAGAATGTAATACCTTAATTTGTGTTTTAATTCCTTTGGTGGTATGAGCTCTTACGAATATGTTTGGGGTTGCTCATTATGAGCTCATTATGATTCTGCTCCTTATTTAGTATATTGTTTTTTACGCCGTTTTGTATTGCAGTTTTGGAGCCACACCTACAAAAAAAATGTTAAATTTTTTATTAAAACTATGTTTTGGCTTTTAAATAAACTGTATAAGTAATTTAATAAACATTTGATAACTACTGGCCAATTTTTTACACTGGTCATTTGGGTGATTTAAGGGAAATATTATTTCTTATCGTTTGAAAAAGTTTTGATCAAAATCGGACAACGGAATAGTTATCAAGATATGATAGAATTAGCATAACCGCTTATATGGGGCGAAATATACGTAATGGAAAAAGTGAACACGGATAATTTTTTTAAAATAGATTTTTGCTGCAGGCCAGTGTAATTAATAAAATTGCTTCAGCATGTGAACAGTGCTGCCAAAAAGTTTTTGGTTCACATCCGTCAATTTATAGTTTGATGTCTCCAACAGTCCCCATTATTTCACCTTTTTGTCCCCATTATTAACTTTTAATTAAATTTTTTGTAAAGACATCATCGATTTTTGGACACAACCAGTGTTGTCATATCCTAGGATTTATCTTTTTTTTGCAAGTTCTTGAAGTGCAAAAAGTTTTTTTTTGAAATTGAAGTAGCCTATATAAATTTACTAATAATTTCTAAAAATTAATCTTCCCTCAGCCTGGTTTATTTCGAAATACAAGAATTTAATACGTGATATAATTTTAATTTTTATGTATATATTTTATATATATTTATAAGTTCATAAGTTCAAATTGAAACAAAACACATGCAGTGTAAGTGGTTCTCTTAAACGATTTATAAAAAAAAGTGTTTTTGGTCGAAAAAGTTTTTTTTAGAAATAAAAAGATTTTTGGAAAAAAATATGACAACACTGGACATAACTGAAAGTGATCTTAGATATTTGTTCCATCTGTTATAGAACATATTGTTTCATTATAGAAAACAAATTTTATTTTAAAACTCGACACAAAGTGGAAATGAAAAGAAAACACATTTTTTAACCAGATTTTTATTCTTGATAAATTCACTGAAATTTATTGTTGGAGGATACGCTAGTTCCTATGTGCATTTCCCTGGTTGCTTAGGCAAGATCATCAGAAACTATTAAGCGAATGAGCATTACAAACACTCAAGTCTTATTTGCATCGATATCAAAGCTTAGACAATACACCAACAATAAACAGTGAGTCTATCTTTTCCTACATTCCCTACTACAATTGTTTGTGCTTTTTCCGGCTCGATATGTAGTTGACGTTCCGTAGAGAAAAAATCATAATTACATAAAAACAAATTCCTTATTTTATTGTTTTCGCAAGAAAATAAAAATAAAGCAATTTGCCACTTCAGTTTTTTTACACGGGCACCTGCAAATTTAATATCAAAGTTATTTTCGGGAATACAATTTTTTTTTATTAATTTACTAGATTTTGTTGTGTGCTTATTTCCCAATTTTTATTCTTGTTAATGCACTGAAATTCATTGTTGGGAGTAGCGTATCTCCTATGCGCATTTCACTGGTTGATTTTATACTTCTTGCTCTAAAACCTTCCTCTTAAAAAAATGGCTTTGAAAGAATAAAACGTTAAAAAAAAAAAGTATTTAAAAATAGTAAAATCAATCATGAGAACCGAGAAAATTATTCTCATTTTTCGCTTAAAATTGTCAAAGAAATAAATAAAATGTAGCTAAAAATTTTGTATAATTATGTGAGAGTTTAAAAATCCAGGTACTGGGAATCAAAACGAAATCATAAATACTTTTTCAAAACTTCCTCTATAAAACATTTCTGGGATTTCAGGGAAATAGAAGCCATAAGTTTTGTTTTGCAAAAATACTCAACCCCTTCCCCGACGAAAATCAGTTCCCAAATAATCTGATAACACTGATCGTAGAATATGGAGTGGTGTTTGCGCTGTATGGTGGTGTGTATAATTGGAGTTTCGTAGTTGTATGGCACTAATTAAAAAGGTTTTGTCTGATGTACTCCAATGGATCCATTAAGTCTTTATTAAAAATTCTTATTTAGTATCCACATAGATTATTTCATCTATCTGACGCTGTGTATTCTTCTCTTTTGGTTAAAGATTTCCTTTTTCCAATAGGGTTTCAAATTTGTAATCTAATTAATTGCAACAATTACTTTAAAACATGTCTATTTGTCTTACTAAACCATTTTATATGTACGTACAAGTAGTCTTAATATCCCTTTCTTGTATTAATTTCCTACACTTAAGACATCATATTGATTAAAACGTTTTCACGTTCAATTAAAAAAATTATTAGTTTTCTATATTCTTGCTCTCTTTATGCGTTTTCTAATACGAGTTGAATGTATTAAATAGTGAATTATTAATAATGATAATGATTAAATAATAACTATGAATTTCATATTGAATGATTATTTTAAATCGAGCAATTTGTCACAAGCTGGTTTTTAGTTTTTAATAATACGGTTCCATTTAATGTCACATTAACAATGTGTGTAAATAACTATATATGTATGTGTGTATTACCCAGAAAGCCCTTAACATCAAGCTAGGAAGAAATCGTTTAAGGTTAGAAAAGGTTTCTTTTTAGCTCTCTCAACAATAGAAGGCACATTTTCAATTTTTTTTAATAATAGTTCCAAAAAGTTTTTAGTTTAACATTTGATATCAAATGGGAAATTCTGTATTTTTCCAATGTTTCTTTGTGTTTGCTGGGTGAGTTAAGTGGTATTATAGTAAACTATTACTACGAATTGTATTAAAATTATAATAGTAAATACATACATACAAACTTTCACTTATTGTTCTAAATTTCAATTGGAACAAAATTTAAATTACAATCAGAACTTATTAAGGTGAATTTATTATATTTGGCGGTGTCAACTCTAAATTGCAAAATTTGTTGAAAATTCATATTTATTTGCATGAAAAATTTTGTTTGTAAACAAATATGGCTATTTTCCTAAATGTGTGTTCACAATTATGATCCAATTAGTAGTTCAGCGCGAAACGCCTGCTGATTTTTTGCAGAGTTGTTTTTAGACCACTAGTGGTAAAGGAGGGTATACTGAGTTTCTCATTTCGTGTGAAACTTCTTTATTATACGTCTAAGACCCCATAGAGCAGATATATTCATCTGTAACTAGCGGAATCTTTATGGATGTTCATTTTTCTTATATACCACAGCTCGTCGGTCATGGTTCTAAGATTTTTCGATTGGCCCTCTGTACAAGCTCAATACTGGAACGGCTAGCAGTTCCCCATAATTGCATACCATATTTGGACATATACAGGTTGACCTTATAGCCCAGGCCAAGTTTAGAGTTATCACTAATTAACCAGTGAAGTCTAGAGCTGTTTACTTCAATTAAAGTCTCTTGGTTTCTATATGTCGACGCCAAGTCAGCCGTCTATCGAGATGTATGCCAAAGCATGTAACAAAATCAGACTGGGGTATTGTAACATTATTTAGTATGACAGGTGAACAATTTCTTCTCCTGAGTGTTATCGTAGCGTGTTTACTTTTTAACTCGTTTTTTCAAATACGCCAATTTTTCAATAAAGTTTCTACTTGACCGAGATAGTAATTAAGTTGATGAGAAATCCCTAGCGGGGTCACGTGCGAGCTTAGAATAGTCGTATAAGCCGAAAATGGGGAAATGATCCGTATTTGGGCATATCGGAGGTGTATATAAAATAGAGAGTAGGTCCAGGAACAGTTACCTATTGATCCCTGTTGCCTCGATTTACGTCGATTCATTTTGCGTATTTTCCCTTCGCGTCGTATTTTTTAATGTTGACTAATACGATTTGCATCGTTGTGATTTCATTGCTTCGTTTGAATTTGCATCGTTATGACTTCGATTTACGTGGTTTCAGTTTGCGTTTTCATAGAGCTTGCTTCGATCGGTTGAATGTAACGTATTTATGGAAAGATATTGGCTGCTCTTAAAGCACTTTAATTGCACTTAAAATCCTAAAGGAATACAAAGTTAAGTCTAGGCTCTAAAAGCTTAGAGAGTTTAGAGTTTATTCAGTAGCAACGAACATATTACTTTAGACTTAGAGTGGGATATAAGCCATTATGCAGGAAAATTGCAAATAATGCCGGCATAAGTTAAAGCGATTTCCCAATATCCAGAGCAATGTTGCTAGGAGTCAAATCTAACGGGACCATTCCCGGACTTTATTTAATTGTGTGAAGGGAAAGAAGAGCTAGAAACTATAGAGCATATCGCCTGCCACTACCCAATATAAAATGAGTCAGGTTACTTCAATCATATTTTATGACGAACTTAATAAATTCGATATCTTATTTCAACTGCAAAAGTCAAAATATTATAAGCTTTCTCATGGGCTTAAGGCAGCTAAGAAATAGGCAATTTGTTAGCATAGAATGATTTATATATTGAAGGAGCAAGGGATTCACTCACTAACTGTAACCGTTTTTGATTTATATTTCTGAGTTATACTGATGTTACAAAAATGTTTTAAATGGAATACCACAATAAAGCAGGGAAGCCAACCGATTAGTTTCGGTATTGAGCTGTTTGCTATTTCGGTACCGGTATTTTATGACGGTAAAGGTATATCGGTTTTACAATTTAATCAAACAAACCAAACAAGAATGTTAAAAAGCATAGAAGGAATCTAAACGACTTCGATGACACATTTTAAGATGGTGGCAGTTATAAAATGGATTTTTCTCTTAAATATTTACAGAAACAAATTTTTCTCCAATTTAAGCATTAATCAAAAATAATATCAGTTTTAATTAAAATTTTAATCAAGTGAATTAAACGTTTAATAATTTTATTTTTGAATAATGCTTTAATTGGTAAAACATTTCTTTCTGTGTTGTAAAAATTGTATTATCTTTGCGATGCCGAAACACATTTCGGTATCAGTACCGATGTTAAACTATTTGTTTTTTCGGTTTCGGTATCATTACCGGTATTCAATTTTAAACGGTATTCAAGCGGTATCGGGATTAATAACGATGCCGGTGGCAAATCTTTATTTTACTTTGAGCTAACACTCAGGGGATGCCCTCTACTAATCCGATGCATTATGTTGGTATTAGAAAAATAGATAATGAGGAGAAGGAAAGAGGGAGATGTATTTGTGGACATTTAACTTAAACTTTTCCAAATTGTAGCAGACTGGGACGGCGTCTGCAGGGAGTCTATTCCACATACGGCAAGTTCGATCGATAATCGAATTTTCTCTGTAATGCGTTTTGCGATACATTGGACAGACGACAACGAACGAATGTGATCTGCTAGAAAGGCCAGTACTACGTGCATGCACCCGCGTCTCAGCGATGAGTTCGCCTTTTTCGGCTGAACAGTCACCGGGGTAATATCCATAGAACAATGACACACAACCCACATTCCGACGATGCTCCAATGAGTCAATAGAGCATGATACCCTTCTGACATTGATGAGCTTCAATGCACTCCTTTGCACCCGATGCAGAAGCTTCTAGAAAGAAAAAATAGTGGACTTAGAAAAGTTCTAAAAGTGGATATAATTATGGGAACTAAACATGTAACGTTCAAAAAAAAATAATATTATTTGATTGTCATAACAAACTAACTCAGGTCTGAAAATGACTCATCAAAGTGAATTAGCCTCAAATTTTAAAAGGAAGTCTTATGTACGTCCCTCAATCATTACACTTGCACTCTTCTGGTATTGTATTTTAAATTTGATAGAAATTAATATTTTCATTGGCAATAGTGGCGCTCACAGTGGAGCTTAAACGATTTGGGCAACACAAAACATTTGTTCGACTATTTTACAAATTTATATCGTTTGCATGGAGCTTTCAAAAAAAAAATCTTTATAGAATTAAATATGAAAATAGTTCTAGAGAAGTGTGTTTGAGTGCATTTAATTGTGTGTAACTGTCGATCTGTATAAGTTGTTGTACATATGTATATACTAGTGTAATGTCTAAATTCAATATAAAATAGTTTTATAGTAATTTTCATTTAATTTCAATACATTGAAAATTGTTTTTTCCAGCAGAAGACATGCAATTTTCATTCCAAGCTAAACATTTTTATTTAATAAAGATTAAAAAAAAGGAATAATGCGTGGCTTGTACGAGAAGTTGTGGTAACATTTTACTTAAATCAAATTTCCTTTTGTCTTAAAAGTAAAAGGTGTTGTTTTAAAGATGGACAGCTTTGAAATAAAATAATATTATAATGCCCTTTACCACTAAAAATATCTATTTCAGGTTTTAAAAAAGTTCGTTCACAGAAAAAAATTAAGACAATCAATTGCCATATTGAGTACCAAATTCGTCAATACAATTAATCAATAATTCCGAAAAGTTTATTGCTATTTTAAAAGAAGGAAATGCATTGGAAAGTTTAAATTAATTTTTACTATTTAATTAGGCTTAAGTTCATTAAATTTAATTTTCATTAAATTATTTTTATGAAGAAAGGAATTTTACAACATGGAAGATTAATTAAAATTGTTATTGATAATTTTCATTCTTGACTGACCTGGGATTCGAAGCCAGGCTGGCTGGCGTGTGATTCGAACCCAGGCGGCTGGTTACCCTGACATGTTTCGACCTCAACCACTAGGTCTTCTCAAAGGGATTTGCCGTCTTACACTCGCAGCCATCGATGACTGCTGACGTCAGTAGTCAAACATCAATCCTTAAACCAAATTGTATTTTAACCTTTGGTAGATCGAAATTTGCTTATTGAATGATTATGATTAAATTTAATGAACTTAAGCCTAATAAAATAGTAAAAATTTGGATTAAAAACCATGAATAGTTCAACAAAATAACCACAATACTAATTATTGTTAAAGCTAAGGCACAAGCTCTATGTGTTCATTTGTCCTTCAAGTTGTGCTGAAAAATGTCAACAAGAAAAAAGAAAGACAAAAAAACATGATAAACAAAAAATGTACTTTGGACTTCAAGAAGAATTCTTGACAAAAGTACGGAAAAAACAGAAGTAAAGGAAAAACATGTGAGATCAATTAAAAATGGATAATCATTCAATAAGCAAATTTCGATCTACCAAAGGTTAAAATACAATTTGGTTTAAGGATTGATGTTTGACTACTGACGTCAGCAGTCATCGATGGCTGCGAGTGTAAGACGGCAAATCCCTTTGAGAAGACCTAGTGGTTGAGGTCGAAACATGTCAGGGTAACCAGCCGCCTGGGTTCGAATCACACGCCAGCCAGCCTGGCTTCGAATCCCAGGTCAGTCAAGAATGAAAATTATCAATAACAATTTTAATTAATCTTCCATGTTGTAAAATTCCTTTCTTCATAAAAATAATTTAATGAAAATTAAATTTAATGAACTTAAGCCTAATTAAATAGTAAAAATTTGGATTAAAAACCATGAATAGTTCAACAAAATAACCACAATACTAATTATTGTTAAAGCTAAGGCACAAGCTCTATGTGTTCATTTGTCCTTCAAGTTGTGCTGAAAAATGTCAACAAGAAAAAAGAAAGACAAAAAAACATGATAAACAAAAAATGTACTTTGGACTTCAAGAAGAATTCTTGACAAAAGTACGGAAAAAACAGAAGTAAAGGAAAAACATGTGAGATCAATTAAAAATGGATAATCATTCAATAAGCAAATTTCGATCTACCAAAGGTTAAAATACAATTTGGTTTAAGGATTGATGTTTGACTACTGACGTCAGCAGTCATCGATGGCTGCGAGTGTAAGACGGCAAATCCCTTTGAGAAGACCTAGTGGTTGAGGTCGAAACATGTCAGGGTAACCAGCCGCCTGGGTTCGAATCACACGCCAGCCAGCCTGGCTTCGAATCCCAGGTCAGTCAAGAATGAAAATTATCAATAACAATTTTAATTAATCTTCCATGTTGTAAAATTCCTTTCTTCATAAAAATAATTTAATGAAAATTAAATTTAATGAACTTAAGCCTAATTAAATAGTAAAAATTTGGATTAAAAACCATGAATAGTTCAACAAAATAACCACAATACTAATTATTGTTAAAGCTAAGGCACAAGCTCTATGTGTTCATTTGTCCTTCAAGTTGTGCTGAAAAATGTCAACAAGAAAAAAGAAAGACAAAAAAACATGATAAACAAAAAATGTACTTTGGACTTCAAGAAGAATTCTTGACAAAAGTACGGAAAAAACAGAAGTAAAGGAAAAACATGTGAGATCAATTAAAAATGGATAATCATTCAATAAGCAAATTTCGATCTACCAAAGGTTAAAATACAATTTGGTTTAAGGATTGATGTTTGACTACTGACGTCAGCAGTCATCGATGGCTGCGAGTGTAAGACGGCAAATCCCTTTGAGAAGACCTAGTGGTTGAGGTCGAAACATGTCAGGGTAACCAGCCGCCTGGGTTCGAATCACACGCCAGCCAGCCTGGCTTCGAATCCCAGGTCAGTCAAGAATGAAAATAATCAATAACAATTTTAATTAATCTTCCATGTTGTAAAATTCCTTTCTTCATAAAAATAATTTAATGAAAATTAAATTTAATGAACTTAAGCCTAATTAAATAGTAAAAATTTGGATTAAAAACCATGAATAGTTCAACAAAATAACCACAATACTAATTATTGTTTAAATTAATTTTTTTAATTAAATATAATTAAAATCTCATCAAAAATATGTATCTTTAACATAAACAGACTTAAGACTCAGTTTTCAATAACAGTCCTAACGGTTATTCTTATCGAGATTAAACAAAACAAAATTTGAATTTTTTACTTTTGTATTGAAATTTATTGACAGAAAATGATTTTATTTTTCAACCAAGGCGAATTCATACAAGGTGGTCTTATTTTGAAAACGAATACAACACTGTAAAATACTTTAACTTTGTGACAAAATAATACAACACCGCAAGGTATATTTATAGCAGGTAGCCGCGAGATTACAACAATCGTACCATACAACAAACAACAGGGCTTGTTATTGTTGTTATGTGATACGAACTGTCAAACAGCAAAGGAATTGATAAAAGGAAAATGAAAAACAAACAAAATAGATTCATTTTCATAGTTATTTTTTTAATTATATATTAAAGTCTTTACCCAAAATTGTTATTAATTATAAATCACTTTGATTTTCTTTTTAATTTTATCACTTTTTACTTTGATTAAAAAAACTTGTTTACTTTTTAAGCTAGAAATTTAACACGTGTTGAAAAAAACATAAACAACATTTGACAGTTCGTATCACAAAACAAGCAAATAAAAAAATAATCAGCGGGCTTTCCGAGACTACCTGCTATAAATATAACTTGCAACACCGTAGTAAACATTTCAAACAAACTTTTTATTTTGTTTTTAATTTTGAATTGTGTGTTTTGAATTCTAATAATTTAAGAACGTTCTAAATTTCATAATTCTAAGTGAGAGTTATAGAATTTATTAAAGATTCCCTAGAACCACCAGAATGGTATACCATTTTGACACATGGTTAGTTATCAGCTGTTGATTACGTAGCAAGCCAAGGTCACCTTGTATGAATTCGCCTTGTTTTCAACTAAAACAAATTGTTAAGGTAGAGTTAGCCGAACGTCCACGTCCCCTAACGAAACGTCTGGTCCGTTTTGTTATTTGCTTACAATGTAAATGCTTACCGAATTTAAATGTCACGTAACGGAACGTCTCAATCTGTATAAAATAGAATTTCTTGCCGTCGTTACGTGACAGTTGTAAAGCAGTGATGGAGTGCTTGTATATTAAATTGAATGCGGGTATTTTCGCTCTTTTTTTTTGGTACTTTTTTCCAGTATATCTATGGACTTTCGACAAAACGACTTACAATACAACATATTTCCATATATATATATATATACATATGCTAAGATGTACAAAATAAACCAATGCATATGCACATACAATAGAAATGAGAAATATATAAAAGGCTTTAAATGGTTACAAAATATTGTTTTGTCTATGCACATTTACAAAATAATACATGTAAATGTGCATGTATATGGTAAAATACATATTTGTTTATTGTAAATCTATAATATAAATATCAGATATTAAATTATTAATTTTTTTTTACTTACACTAAATACTGTTTTAATACCATTTTAATCACTTGGTACTATTTCTGCACAACGGTCAACATTTAAACCTTTTTATTTCCCATCACTGTGTGTGTTGTTTTATGTTTTATTGCTTTTTTTGGTAATGTATGTGAAAAACATATGACACGTTTTTAGATGTTCTATAAGTGCACCAACGTGCAAGCAGTCCGTTACAGTAAGTTACGGGAACAGCAACGTTCGCCTAACTCAGCCTTTACTATGACAACCAGGGTTTCGAACAACTGCTAATAGCAGTCAAAATTTGCTAAAAATGTCATTTATTTTAAGTAACATGCTGAAAAAAAGAACTGTATTTTATTTTCATCCACACTTATACTTAAAACCAGTGTTTAAAAATGCTTGACTATTTTTAATGTTTTTGTAATTGCTTAACTTAACTTAAGAAAAAGAACACAGTAAAAGCAAAAAGCAAAAGCAAACGCAGAAAAAGTGAGAGTAAATAATTTATTTATTCTCACCATGTTTATGTTCTCAGCTTAAAAAGCCAGCCAAGCAACCACTTGAAAAAAAAAATTGCTGTTGCTGTAAGTAATAAGTTTTTGTTTATTTTTTTTTTGCTTTGGCTTAACTGTAAATTGATGTGCTTAAATTCAGCGAGTATTAACTTCTTTGCTGTTTTTGACTTCATTGCTGTTGCTTGCTGTTGCAGGCGTTAGTTTCCTAGAATATATACATAATTACATAACACAAAATAAACAAATTAGTTTAAAAAAACGTGTAGTTTCATTTACGTATGTATGTACCTATTTATTAAAAAAAAAAAACGCAAAATACCAAAAAAATTCGAAACAAATTCGACAGCAACAGCAAAGAAGTTAACTTGCTGACTTTAAGCGCATCAAAAGCAAAAAAAAAAACAATCAAAAACTTAATACTTACAGCAACAGAAAATTTGTTTTCTTAAGTGGCTTCTTTGCTGACAGATTAAGCAGAGTACATGCACATAGCGAGTTTAAACAAATTATTTACTCTCTTTGTTTTGCTTTTGCTTTTTTGCTTTTGCTGACTCGTAATCAAAGAGTTAAGTAAACACTTAGACACACAGTTTTTTAATTTGCTGCAAAAAATGTAAACAAAGCAAAAATGTGCGACTGTTGCTATTTTAAAGCAAGCAATTTAAACACTGCTTAAAACAGTTGAACTATGTGCGCACAGTTACTGAAAAAATATTAACACAATTCATTTTTTTTCAGCAGTCAAAAGAATCAGCAGCAGACTCCCTCCATTTTAAACACACAGACTGCTGAACTTGCGACTGAAAACCAGAAGCTGCTGTGTTTACAGTTGACGTAAACTCTTTTTTTTAGTTTACTAAACAACGTAGCTAGAAACTGGCAGTTCGACTATACAGTAACGTAAACACAAACTGGTTTGTTGAATGAATTGAGTAATGTTAAGTTGAAAACACATTTGTTTTGTTGTTTAAATCAAATAAAAGAAAGGAGAAAAACAATTATTTATAGAATGAAACAAATAATTTGTAATATTTCGAATGCCAATTACAATACATACCTACTTTTTATTTAAAAATATTAATTTTTGTTTTATAAATTTTATGTAAAATTAAAATATTATTTTTTAACTTGATAATAATTCAGTGAAAAGCTCAACCATTAAAACATATTAAAATAAGATTTTCTATAGTAAAAATAGTAAATATAAAAATTTTTCCTGTTACTTTAAAATATAATATTTTTCTACTAAAATTTTTTTTAACGTTTATTAATTGAACAATATTAAATTGTAAAAACTTAAACTATAATAAACACTAGTAAACAATATTAATTTTTACACATTTATTAAAAAGTCTCAAAAACAAGGTCGCGAGTATTATTATTAGAATGGATTAGATTTTGATTTTCAGAAATAGGTTTTGATTTTGAACTTCAAATGATGAAGATAAATATTATATTTAATTTAAGAATGTTATGAACAAATTGTTTAAAAATATAAGATTTATATGGCAATTGTTAAAAACTATGGTCGAAAAGTAAAAAAGCCAAAAACAGATTATTCATCTAGCCACCAATTTTTTTTGGTTTTAGAACATTGTAAACTACGAACTACTGTATTGGAGAATACTTGTGTCGTAACGTACATTATAATTATTTGTTTCATTGCAATTTACCGCTTTTATACTGGCCCGTCTATAATTCTGATATAAGACTATTATGCCATTTTTATTTTGTACAACCCCTATACTATCGCGGTACATATACAAATGCATCAGTTTAAAAAATCCTTTTTGCAATGTCTTATTCTATATATATAAAATTGTAACGTTACTGACTGACTCACTGACTGATTCATCATCGCACAGCCTAAACGCCTGAAGCAAAAAACTTGAAATTTGGACCAGGGGTTAGTCTCTCCCCAAATCGATCCACTAAGACGGGATTTTTGGAAATTCGAATGTTTAGGTGGTAAAAAAGGGCAAAAACGGGTAAATTCGGTAACCTTATATCTCTAAAACTAAAAGAGAAACAAAAAAAATTTAATGCTTTTCGTTGTTGTTTAGAAAAATAAGCGGACAGGTGTCTGGTACTTTTTGGAAATGCAGCCCTTTAACGGAGTAAACGGGTAAAATCTGTATTTTGGTACTTTTTTGTCACCCCATCTATCTTTTAAACTAATAAACATAGAAATAAGGGCTATATCACATTTGAAACTTATCTAAAAAATCCAAATACAAATTTGTTACTTTTTCGAAATTCGGACGTTTAGGGGGTAAAAACCGTTACTATTTTTGGTACTTTTTTACAAAACATTTTTTATTATTCATTGATATATACGTATTAAATTATGGGCTCCTACTACAATATTGAAATTTTTTATGCTTCAATGGGGAGAAAAAAGTACCAAGAAGGGGAAATACGGGAAATTTTATTTCTTACTTTAGGTTTTTAGTTCCACAACTGACAACTTTTCTAATTATCGGTAATATTGGACCTAGAAACATAAACTTCAACATGCAATGTCCTGAGTGGATAAGAACCTCTTAGGCTACTTTTTGGTATTTTTTTGATCTTCAACTGGTACTTTTTTAATTTCCGTTAGTATTAGACCTAGAAACATTAAACTAAACATGCAAAGTCCTGAGTGAATAAGAATTTGTTATAGGGATCTTTTTGGTACTTTTTCGTTATTTAACTGGTACTTTTTTAATTTTCGTTAATATTGGACCTATGAACATAAAATTTAACATACATGCTCCTGAGTAAATCAAAATCTGTAAGAGGGGCTTCTTGGTACCTTTTGGTCTTTAACTGGTACTATTTGAAGTTCCGTTAGTATTGGACCTAAAATCATAAAATTCAACATTAAATGTCCTGATGGACAAGAACCTATAAGATGGATCTTCTTGGTACTTTTTCGTTTTTAACTGGTACCTTTTTTATTTTCGTTAATATTGGATCTAAAAACATAAAATTAAAAATGCAATGCCCTGAGTGAATGAGAATCTGTAAGAGGGGCTTTTTGGTACTTTTTGTTCTTTACCTGTTACTTTTTGAATTTCCGTTAAAATTGGACCTATAAGCATAAAATTAAACATGCAAGTTCCCAAGTGAATGAGAATCTGTAAGAGTGGTTCTTTGGTACTTTTTCGTACTGTATTGTTTGCCAACAGGTACTTATTGAATTTTTGTTAGTATTGCAGCTACAAACATAAAATTAAACAAGCAAAGCGTTGAATGAGCAAGTGTAAAACCTGAATTTTGGTTCTTTTTTGTCCCCCATCTACCGTTTAAATCAATGCACATAGAAATAAAAATTATATAAAATTCGTAACTTACCTAAAAAATGCCAAGTGAAATTTTTGTTTTTTTTCTGAATTCGAACGTTTAAGGGGTAAAATCGTACGTAATTTTGATACTTTTTCCAAGATATTGTTTCTTCATTTATTTATTTTCATCGCACAGCCTAAACGCCTGAATCTAAAGAGTTGACATTTGGACCTGAGGCAGGCCTCTCGCTAAATCGATCACGCTGACCTCATATCTGCTAAACTAAAAGGGATACAAAAAAATTGAATACCTATTATTGTTCATTAAAAATAAGCGGACAGGTGTCTAGCACTTTTTTGAAATAAGGAGTAAACGGGTAAAACCTGTATTTTACAACTTTTTTGCTATGCCATCTATCTTTTAAACCAAACATTAACATAAAAAATATATCACATTCGTAACTTATCTAAAAAATTCAAATACAAATTTGATGCGTTTCGAAATTCGAAAGTTTAAGTGGTGAAAATCGTACCTAATTCTGTTATATTTTTCAAAACATTTTTCTTCATCTACCTATACAATATAAAATTGTAAAGTTACTGCCTGATTCATCATTGCACGACCTAAACGCCTGAACTAAAATGCTGAAATTTGCCCGGGAGGTTGGCCTCTCGCGAAACCGATTACCTATGATGGGAGTTTTGGAAATTTTTATGGTTAGAGGGTAAAAAAAGGTTAAAACGGGAAATTCCCTAACCTGATGTTCATTAAAATAATAAGCGGTTAGGTGTCTGGTACTTTTTTGAAATTATACCGTTTTGGGGAGTAAACCTGTATTTAAAAACTTTTTTGCTATTTATTAAACCAATAAACATTTAAATAAAAAAATATCACATTCGTAACGTATCTAAAAAATACAAATAAATATTTTCGAAATACGAACGTTTAGAGGTAAAAATCGTCCCTTTACAAAGTAGCGGGTTTAAGCCTAGAAACATAAACTTTGGCGTAAAAATATGTCCACGAAAAAAAGGGGCGCTAACGAAGTAGCGGGTTAAATGCTAGTACAGGTTTTACCCGTTTACTACTTATTTCAAAAAAGTGCTAGACACCTGTCTGCTTATTTTTAATGAACAATAATAGGTATTCAATTTTTTTGTATCCCTTTTAGTTTAGCAGATATGAGGTCAGCGTGATCGATTTAGCGAGAGGCCTGCCTCAGGTCCAAATGTCAACTCTTTAGATTCAGGCGTTTAGGCTGTGCGATGAAAATAAATAAATGAAGAAACAATATCTTGGAAAAAGTATCAAAATTACGTACGATTTTACCCCTTAAACGTTCGAATTCAGAAAAAAAACAAAAATTTCACTTGGCATTTTTTAGGTAAGTTACGAATTTTATATAATTTTTATTTCTATGTGCATTGATTTAAACGGTAGATGGGGGACAAAAAAGAACCAAAATTCAGGTTTTACACTTGCTCATTCAACGCTTTGCTTGTTTAATTTTATGTTTGTAGCTGCAATACTAACAAAAATTCAATAAGTACCTGTTGGCAAACAATACAGTACGAAAAAGTACCAAAGAACCACTCTTACAGATTCTCATTCACTTGGGAACTTGCATGTTTAATTTTATGCTTATAGGTCCAATTTTAACGGAAATTCAAAAAGTAACAGGTAAAGAACAAAAAGTACCAAAAAGCCCCTCTTACAGATTCTCATTCACTCAGGGCATTGCATTTTTAATTTTATGTTTTTAGATCCAATATTAACGAAAATAAAAAAGGTACCAGTTAAAAACGAAAAAGTACCAAGAAGATCCCTCTTATAGGTTCTTGTCCATCAGGACATTTAATGTTGAATTTTATGATTTTAGGTCCAATACTAACGGAACTTCAAATAGTACCAGTTAAAGACCAAAAGGTACCAAGAAGCCCCTCTTACAGATTTTGATTTACTCAGGAGCATGTATGTTAAATTTTATGTTCATAGGTCCAATATTAACGAAAATTAAAAAAGTACCAGTTAAATAACGAAAAAGTACCAAAAAGATCCCTATAACAAATTCTTATTCACTCAGGACTTTGCATGTTTAGTTTAATGTTTCTAGGTCTAATACTAACGGAAATTAAAAAAGTACCAGTTGAAGATCAAAAAAATACCAAAAAGTAGCCTAAGAGGTTCTTATCCACTCAGGACATTGCATGTTGAAGTTTATGTTTCTAGGTCCAATATTACCGATAATTAGAAAAGTTGTCAGTTGTGGAACCAAAAACCTAAAGTAAGAAATAAAATTTCCCGTATTTCCCCTTCTTGGTACTTTTTTCTCCCCATTGAAGCATAAAAAATTTCAATATTGTAGTAGGAGCCCATAATTTAATACGTATATATCAATGAATAATAAAAAATGTTTTGTAAAAAAGTACCAAAAATAGTAACGGGTTTTACCCCCTAAACGTCCGAATTTCGAAAAAGTAACAAATTTGTATTTGGATTTTTTAGATAAGTTTCAAATGTGATATAGCCCTTATTTCTATGTTTATTAGTTTAAAAGATAGATGGGGTGACAAAAAAGTACCAAAATACAGATTTTACCCGTTTACTCCGTTAAAGGGCTGCATTTCCAAAAAGTACCAGACACCTGTCCGCTTATTTTTCTAAACAACAACGAAAAGCATTAAATTTTTTTTGTTTCTCTTTTAGTTTTAGAGATATAAGGTTACCGAATTTACCCGTTTTTGCCCTTTTTTACCACCTAAACATTCGAATTTCCAAAAATCCCGTCTTAGTGGATCGATTTGGGGAGAGACTAACCCCTGGTCCAAATTTCAAGTTTTTTGCTTCAGGCGTTTAGGCTGTGCGATGATGAATCAGTCAGTGAGTCAGTCAGTAACGTTACAATTTTATATATATAGAATAAGACATTGCAAAAAGGATTTTTTAAACTGATGCATTTGTATATGTACCGCGATAGTATAGGGGTTGTACAAAATAAAAATGGCATAATAGTCTTATATCAGAATTATAGACGGGCCAGTATAAAAGCGGTAAATTGCAATGAAACAAATAATTATAATGTACGTTACGACACAAGTATTCTCCAATACAGTAGTTCGTAGTTTACAATGTTCTAAAACCAAAAAAAATTGGTGGCTAGATGAATAATCTGTTTTTGGCTTTTTTACTTTTCGACCATAGTTTTTAACAATTGCCATATAAATCTTATATTTTTAAACAATTTGTTCATAACATTCTTAAATTAAATATAATATTTATCTTCATCATTTGAAGTTCAAAATCAAAACATATTTCTGAAAATCAAAATCTAATCCATTCTAATAATAATACTCGCGACCTTGTTTTTGAGACTTTTTAATAAATGTGTAAAAATTAATATTGTTTACTAGTGTTTATTATAGTTTAAGTTTTTACAATTTAATATTGTTCAATTAATAAACGTTAAAAAAAATTTTAGTAGAAAAATTTTATATTTTAAAGTAACAGGAAAAATTTTTATATTTACTATTTTTACTATAGAAAATCTTATTTTAATATGTTTTAATGGTTGAGCTTTTCACTGAATTATTATCAAGTTAAAAAATAATATTTTAATTTTACATAAAATTTATAAAACAAAAATTAATATTTTTAAATAAAAAGTATGTATTGTAATTGGCATTCGAAATATTACAAATTATTTGTTTCATTCTATAAATAATTGTTTTTCTCCTTTCTTTTATTTGATTTAAACAACAAAACAAATGTGTTTTCAACTTAACATTACTCAATTCATTCAACAAACCAGTTTGTGTTTACGTTACTGTATAGTCGAACTGCCAGTTTCTAGCTACGTTGTTTAGTAAACTAAAAAAAAGAGTTTACGTCAACTGTAAACACAGCAGCTTCTGGTTTTCAGTCGCAAGTTCAGCAGTCTGTGTGTTTAAAATGGAGAGAGTCTGCTGCTGATTCTTTTGACTGCTGAAAAAAAATGAATTGTGTTACTATTTTTTCAGTTACTGTGCGCACACAGTTCAACTGTTTTAAATATGAATGGTGATGAAAAATGATGGTTCGAACTATTTTCAGTATAGTTGCATGTGTAAAAATACAAACTGGCGACTGAATTTTAAACACTGATGACAACTACAACCAATTTATCTAATTAAAAAAATTTATTAATATATTAGAAAATTAGAAAAAAGATTTTTAATTGCATACTAATTCTTGTTATTTTTTCTGTGTTAATTTTTCTATGAAATATTTTTAAAACTAAAATGTTTTACAAATTTTAGACAGACAGTATTTTAAATTTATGTATGTTGGATTAATGTAATGCTAAGTTGTTTGGGGTCCAATTTTCGAATACTTTTCTAGGAAAATCCAGGCTTTATCTCGGCAAAGATCCATACAAATGATAATATTTAATACCCTTAAAGTTTCCGATTTGTTTGCATATCGGAAGGATCCATCCAACGAAAGTAGTCCAATGACGACTAAATTATTACAATTGAATAATATTTTCTTTAGCAAACGATTAATTGACTGTTAATGATGAAAATTATCTGCGTCCAAGGTGAATTCAAGTACACGGTGGCAGCAATACTACGACATTACAAAAACAAGAGAAACAACAGGGGTGTTTTGTATTGCATTGATAGTGTTTAAGGTTCTAATGGCCAAATTTCAGGATTGATATTAAAACACATTTATGTTTTAAATCGTTTTAAATACACTAAACACTTAAATGAAACTTAATTCACCGATGTGGTTTATTGAAATTCAACTTTAGTTTCCATTGTTATATCTTAGGAAGGTGCAGCAATGATAGTCAGCTGCTTTTTGAGACCTAGACTTTTTGGTTTTTTTTTTTATTTAGTAGTGCTACAGTACTTTTATCTTAATTAAATAAGACTTTTCAAATAAAACTCAAAAAATCAATCTGCATTAAAATACGATTTAAGTTTATATGAAAATTAAAATAACATAGATTTAAATACTTTCCTGAAAATTGGAGATAAAACATTTAAGAAATGCTAATAAAAAAAGTCACCCTGTCCCAATTTATTCGTCGATCGTCTGCGTACGAAATAGAAATAAACCTATCGCAGAGTTCGTTACACACGACGAATTTCGACCCACCAAATGGTTGGGTTTTTTTTTTATTAGGGAAGTAACGATACGCCTTTTACCGATACGATACCGATACTCAAAGAGAAATATCGGCGATACCGATAAGTATATTAAATTTGTATTGCAGGTAAAATTGACAAACTCAAGTAGAATAATTTTTTTATGATACAAAATTATAGTGTTAAGCCTAGTTCTCGGTTCCAACTTCTGAAAATCCCGGGACTTGAATTTTTTAGTCCCGGGATTTTCGGGAGTTAGTTAATCCCAAAATCGTTAACTGAATTTTTTGGCTTTACCTTTTTTTATAATTTTGAAGAAATTTTGCTGTTTACACGAGTTTGAAGCATTTTGAATAGCAATTTTGAAGAAAATTTCAATCGTGTAAATTTAGCTTAAGAAACTCAATATTAATCTTTAATATTTATTTAATTACCGGAGTAAAATACTGTCATTAGATTTTCTACGCGAGAAAGAATTCCCGGGAATACCGCGACTTTTTTTTTAACAAATGCCGGGAAATTTTTTTCCTGGAATTTGATATTAACTTTTTTGGAAATTTACATTTTGCAATGTAACTGCTCGTTGTAATGTTACTTAAATATATTTTGAGATATTTTTAGATCAAACAACAATTTTATTGGCAAGTAATATAAAATTGTGAGTGTAGGCTAAAATGGACCGGTCGACACGATCGGTAGTGTGGAAATATTTTGCTTAAACCAACGATGACGTGTAATGTTCGCTTTGTCCTAAAAGGCTGACATACATCGGTGGCAGTACAAGTGGTTTGATCCGACATTTGCGACAAGTGCACAATGTAACCTTGGACGAATATGTTATAGAGTTTCCCATGCGTCTTCTGCAACTACTTCAGGCGTTGTAAGATATTTGCAGCCTAAAGATTCTGTAGAGGAAATATATATTCATTTAAAAAAGTAAAAAATGTTGTTTTGAACTCATATAATTAAATCATTATTTTGTTCTAAGAATTCCGGGATTTCCGGGAATAAGATTTTTTTGTTTCGTTTCCCAGGAATAGAAGAAGTCCGGCAAATTAGAAACCCTAAGTCTTTGAAAGCAAAAGAAAAAAGTTAAACTTTGTTATTCTTTTTAAGCGTGTCCAACAATTATAAAGAAATTTTAATGTGAGAAGAAAATAATTAAAGAAGAAAATTAATTAAAAAAATAAATGCCTATTGAAATGCACAAAACAAAAAGAAAATCCAAAAGTTCTGTGTGGTTTTATTTTCTAATTGATTCCGCTGGTGCACAAAATGCAAGCTTTACTCTTTACAGGTTAAGGCCTATTAAAGTGTTTTCCCTACGGACCTACGGAAATTTATGGATCGATTTTACGAAATATGTTTTCCTCTGATGTATGATCAATAGTTTTTTACCAAATGTAAATAAAAAACATTTTTGGTTTTTTTAAACATTTCTTTGTAAACTTCTTTTAAAGACTTTTCTATAAAAAGCATTTAGCTTTCACTTTAAAAAATCCCGAATAATCCCAGGATTTGATATTTTGAAATCTCGAATCCCAGGATTTGGGAAAACCAGTCCCGATTGACATCCCTAGTGGCCACACGTTATTTTAATAAATAAATTTTCCATCACGCCTATCGTGAAATAAATTGCTATAAATTTAAAAGGGAAAAGGAAACAAATTTCGAGGGAGATTTTATTCACGATAGCGATGCATATCTTTAGAGATTCGTGAATAAATAATTTTTTGAGCGGTCTGTCAAATAATTAATAAAAAACATTACGCAAATCATTGATTGCATCGTTAAATGGATGTAATTTACGGTGGCATTCCCAGGTTTAATACCGATTACCTTTCACGAATTAAAGTCAGAAAATTTAACTTTATTTAAATAAACTAACAGACAACCCTCGAACTTGTATTTAAACCCTTTTACTAGGCATTCCTTTAAAAATTTTCTATCACAGAAATTGATGTATCATGCCAAGAAACAATTTAAGCTTAAATGTCATTTTTGCCCATAATCACAATCGACATGAACCTTTTTCGATGATTGTTGGAACAAAAACAAAAAGCAGCAACTGTCAAGTGATGATCATAGTCGTGCAACCTTTGCATGTGGAGGCAGAAACAAAATACCACAAACACACAGACGAACATATAAAAACAGTTGCAATTTGCTCTTTTTTTCCTGATGTGGAGCAATTGAAATTATTTAATTTGTGCAACAGAAATGAAATAAATGTAATGGCAGATAATAATGTTGTAATGATGCAAGTAAACAGGATAATTGGATTTAAGACAATTGAATGTTAGTTCCAACATATAAATACGGTTTATTAAATTTGAATAACAATAAATAGCGGTATTGCCAGAATGGATTTAAATACATACTATATTATGTAGAACTGCATTACTATTAAGCGACCCTGTATTACCACACTTGAACAAAAAAATATAATCATAATGACAACAGTATTATCATGCAGTTCTATATAAAATATAATTTTTATCAATGAAAATATAAATTTTTCAATTTCTAATTATTTTTCGCCATTAGTGTTAGAAATAAGCTTTAAAATGAGATATCATTCATTAAATTTGATGCGGTGGTATGGGAGATATTTGCAACCGACAAAAAAAAGTGCTTTAGAAATAATATACAGTGGCACAGTTAAGTCTGCATACTCCCTTGAAAAACGAGGTTTTGAGTTATCTATGAACAATGCAGCAATAAAGTGCATTTTAAACAAATTAAATCTAACAACAAACAATAAATTTTGACCAAAAAATTTTTTTTCAAAAAACTTTATTAACAAAAATATATAAAATCCATTTTTCAAACACAGAAAATTCTACATACTTTGAACAAAAAATTTATTTCACGTAAAAGTAAATAAAAAAAAACAACAAAATTAATACTTGGTGGGCCCACCTTGGCTTTGTAGAACAGCACTTTATCTATTTTTCATAGAATTTACCAATACCTTTGTGTAGTCATGTGAAATCAAATTCCATTCTTCAAGTAGAGCATTTTTAAGATCCTGTTTATTTTTAATCGTCCTTTTTCTCACTCGACGGTCTAATTCATCCCATAAATTTTCTATGGGGTTCATATCCGGTGACTGAGGTGGCGAATGAAATTGATGAGGCACGTTATAGAGTAGCCATTCTTTAACAACACCAGCGGTATGCTTTGGGTCATTGTCTTGCTGGAAGTACCATCCTTCTGTAAGACCCAATTTTTTCGGGGATTGCCTCAGATTGTCTTTGAGAATATTCAGTATGGCGTCGAAATAATGAAGCATTATTGCCCAAAAACTTGCTTCCTACAGTGAAACACGGTTGTGGATTCCATTATGGTATGGGGTTGTATGTCGGCGGCTGGGGTGGGTAATTTAGTATTTATCGAAATTAATATGGATCGTATGGTATACCTGAACATTCTCAAAGACAATCTGAGGCAATCCGCGAAAAAATTGGGTCTTACAGAAGGATGGTACTTCCAGCAAGACAATGACCCAAAGCATACCGCTGGTGTTGTTAAAGAATGGCTACTCTATAACGTGCCTCATCAATTTCATTCGCCACCTCAGTCACCGGATATGAACCCCATAGAAAATTTATGGGATGAATTAGACCGTCGAGTGAGAAAAAGGACGATTAAAAATAAACAGGATCTTAAAAATGCTCTACTTGAAGAATGGAATTTGATTTCACATGACTACACAAAGGTATTGGTAAATTCTATGAAAAATAGATAAAGTGCTGTTCTACAAAGCCAAGGTGGGCCCACCAAGTATTAATTTTGTTGTTTTTTTTTTATTTACTTTTACGTGAAATAAATTTTTTGTTCAAAGTATGTAGAATTTTCTGTGTTTGAAAAATTGATTTTATATATTTTTGTTAATAAAGTTTTTTGAAAAAAAATTTTTTGGTCAAAATTTATTGTTTGTTGTTAGATTTAATTTGTTTAAAATGCACTTTATTGCTGCATTGTTCATAGATAACTCAAAACATCGTTTTTCAAGGGGGTATGCAGACTTAACTGTGCCACTGTATATGATAAAATAAATAAGTGTTGTTGCAAATTTTCTGTATGCAGAAAGAGTGAGAATACTTTTGCGAGTTTGCAGCAGCCCGCTGCCGGAGACTGCCAGAGACATGCAAAATACTATTTTACCAATTTTATTTACTACCATCTATGAAAAAAACTGACTGTTGAAAGAAATTAAACTTTAACGAACTATAATTATTTCCAATAAAAAAAAAAACAAGAGCTGTAGGCTGCTTGGCTTATTTTCAATAAAAATCCGATAACATTGATTTCTGTGACTCCTAAAACCGACACTAATTTTAGTTCGAAAAAAACCGATAACATTGGATTTCATGACACCAACGTTTTGTCGGTTTCAAATCCAACACCGATAAGATCTATGACATCCCTGAATGTATTATTTTCGAAAGAATAATAATGAATTCATTGGAATCGAGAAGGTAAAATTATTTGACACAATAATTATGCATTGATTAGCACGTATAATCCCACATATGCAGAACAAGGAATGTATTATTTCTGTTCGTGACTATTATTCGTATTTTTATACCCTCCACCACCACTGTGGTGAATGAGGGTATACTAAGTTTGTCATATTTTCTTGCTCCTTGAGTAATTCTAAGTCGATTTAGCCATGTCCGTCTGTCTGTCAAAAGCAAAGAACAAACTTGGTCTCAGATTGCTTGTAGTTATCCTAAGCACTTTCGGATTGAAATCCAGCAAAATCGGTTCAGTAGGATCAGAACTATGAATCAAAATATGGAACCACCACCCCAAAAAAATTGATAATTTTGATACAAAAACAAACATAAATGGTGGAATAATGCACGGAATGACATAAAATTTTTACGACTTTATTTATACGACTGCAAATCATACATTTAAATTTTTTTAATTGACTATGGGCCCCATATAAACCCTACTCTCGGAAAACTGTTTATTGCGCCTAAAACAAAATAAAGTCCACTTTGGTAAAATAATTAAATTCGCCTAAAACCATCACATATATAGATATTGCGATGAAATTTTTTACTTAAATTCATATGACCAGAAAAAATATCATGCAAATTTGTGAAATTTACTTTTAACGCTAAAACTAATTGAACTGCTGTCTTGAAATTTATTCTAATTTATTTGTTAAATGCCAAAAATTATTCTTCAGAATTTTGGGATGATTGGTCCATAATTTACCATAGGTCTTATACAAATTACACTCCTAAAAATTATTTCAGTTCGGCTAAAACTTTTACAAATCATGATATTTTACTCAAGCCAGTTCAAAGTTCTATCAAGAAACGCATAAAATTTTCTTATTGTCGGTCAATAATTTAATTCAGGTCTAAGCTGACGTTTGTTTTTGTGAAGATTAGTTAATAATGTATATATATTTATCATATAGAGCCCACTCCTGTCGGTGGAGGGTATCAAAGATTCGGCATAGCCGAATATAGCACTCTAACTTGTTGTTTTACATATTTTCTTAAAAATAATCCGTTATTTTTGCTGCCTTTATGTCGCCTACTAATTTTTATTAAATACTAGCTTATCCCGGGGTGCTTCGCTACCCCAATTTTTTTTATTAAATTATTAATTAATTATTGCAATGCTTTAGGATACACAACGTTTTTAGTTTTTCCATCTGGGGCATAAGCATATAAATCAGTTGGTTTTCCAACACGCGAGCATGCAACATAAAGCTGTCCATGCGAGAAACACGAATTTGCTAAATTTAAGCCACAAACTTGTAGAGATTGCCCTTGGGCTTTGCTTATAGTCATCGCAAATGTTAACCTGTCCAACCACAACTTTACATAGCCTAGGGCTCATTAATTCATAACAGCAGCCTACTTTGAGAATTTGATGACGATCGGTTCTGTGGTTAATTAGATATAATCGACATAAAGGGGCATGGCCCCTCCCACTTTTTTCATGAAACGTATTTCTATTCATAACAATACCATATATACTCGTACCAAATATCATCATCCTACGCCAAATAGTGGCTAAGATATGAGGATTTTATGTTTTGCGTTGTATAGGCGTGGCACCGCCCCTTTTTCCAACCACATCTTTATATAGCTTAACGTTCAGTAACTCAAGGCAGTCGCCTACTGTGGACATTTGATGACGATCGGTTCAGTAGTCTATTAGATATGGTGGTTTTTACTTTTTCTAAAAAGGAGCGTGGCTCCGCCCTCTTTTTCATGGAGCTTATTTCTATTCATACTAACACCATATGTACTAAATATCATCATCCTATGCCAAAAAATGCCTAAGATATAACGATTTTAAATTTTGGATTGTATGGGCGTGGCATCGCCCCTTTGTCCAATCTCAACTTTATATTTCCTAATGTCTCTTCCAGGGTCACAGTTATATACTGTGAAAATTTCAAGATGATCGGTCAAGTGGTTTGGCCTCCTATAAGGCACAAATATATATATATATATATATAATATATACAAACATACATTCACTTTTATATATATAGATAAAGGATGAATTATTTAATTTATTCGCAGGTCACGTTGAAATAATTTACTACAATTCTTGGAGATGTTCTGTGTTAATAATAATGAATTCTGGAATCAAATATCATACAAGATATGTATTACTTTCTCGATTCTTATTGATAACATTTTCCCACTGCGGATCTAATACTTCAGGATCACTGAAAAGTATTCGATACAGTGGACCACAATATATTATATTTTAAGCTTAAGAAAATGTGAAAATTTTCTAATACCTCGTCTAAATTAATGGTATCGGATCCAATCTGCATGCATGAAGAATAACTCGTCTAATTCCTTATTTCTTACAAAAGGTGTTCCTCAAGGATCAATATTGGGACCCCTGCTATTTACTCTGTACGTAAATGTAAATGATCTCCCTTAACAGTTAAAGCACTGCAAAATGCATATGTATGCTGATGATGTACAGGTCTTCTTAAAAAGTACTGTGCAGTCAATTGATGAATCAATAGTAAATCATCATTGGGCTTCAGGAAATGGGCTAAGCCTTAAGGCTCATTAAGCTCAGAGTAACAGTAACGTTGTAAATTTGTTGTATTTAAAGCAATTAGAACGTTTATAGTTAGCAGTTAAGGTGTAAGATGGCATTACTTTTCCTCTCAGCTAACTGGGCCTTTAATCCTGGTAGTCCATAAAATAACTCTGAATATAAATCGAGAATTAAATGTTTTTCTAAACCACCAGAAGATTAAAATTATTACTTCGGTATAAAATCTTGGCATACTAATTATTGAAATTCTTTAATGGAGCAATCATGTAAACAGAATTGTCGGCAGAATGTTTGGCATGCTACGAACATTATGATCAACGCATTTGTTTACACCACTAAAAACTAGACTTTGAATTACGAAAGTTATTTAATGCCGTGTTAACTTTATGGCTGTGAAATATTTGCCAACCGTAACTCGACCAACATGGAGAAACTTAACAAGTTATACTACAAACGTAATATTATATACGTTTATGGTCTGAAAAAGAAGGACAGTATTTCTACGCATGATACTAAACTTTATGATGTCACCTTTGAAAATGTTCTTAAAATTAGAAGCCTTATTTGTATTAATAAAATTATATCGGGTGATTCATGGTGAGGTTTGATTAACGATGTAAAATAAAACACATAAATTTAAAAGTGAACTTAAAGTTTTTATTATCGGTTGAAAAAACAACTTATGACATTTAAATGTTGGCCATGACTACGTCTATAGTGGAAGCTCTAATTTTGGGCGATTCGTTCGAGCATAGCGACTGGTATCTCGTGAACAACACGAGTAATGTTGGCTTCCAAAGAGTCAATTGTAGCTGGCTTATGCCTGAAGACCTCAGATTTTACATATCCCCAGAGAAAAAAGTCCAAAAGTGTGATATCGCCATGCTCTTAAATTTCAGGAAGCACATGGTGCCAAGCTGTTGAGAACGACGACGAATCGATTCGTCACGGTCTTCGCGTACATTCTCAGCTACAGCTGCTACATTCAATTCTCTACGTGCTGGATGTGGTCTAATCGGCCGAGTATCGTCCACTAGTGTAAACTGGGACTTCAATTCGCGAATGGTGGATAGAGATACCGAACTTTCGTTTCTTCGTGGCATTTTTTCACCGGAACTATCAGACTGTGGAGTTCATTATCTCGTAACATTCAGTAAAATAGTAACGCATTCGAGTTTAAAAAAGTTAACATGAATTGAAGTTTTTACGATTTCGTGTTCTTCCGTTGCCTTCGTCATCATTTTCGTCACAAAGTGATTCTAGAAAGAAAAATTATATTAAATATTTTTGCTTTAATATTTGTAACTATTTTAAATGTAAATGAAACTTGGAATATGTCATAGTTGGGATAAATTTCATCACTTTTCCATTTATGAGTAAGGGACGCTTGCCATATGGCTTAAATAGGGGTTGTTGGGTACCAAAATCTTGTTCACATAACGGTAATTTTTAATGTCTTGATATTTTCGTTTATTCATAAATTGCAAATTAATTTGTATTTTTATAATTATTTGTAAATGCAAAGCAGCATTGATAGCAAGTGGTATATTAACACAACCGGTTTCAGTACAATAAGGGGTTAAAATGAATACAGTAGGAGTGTTTATTTACTTTACTAGCAGAAACATGCAACGAGAGAGTAAATTGAAAATTTACAAAATTTTTACCCCAATTACTCAAAAAAAAAAATTTTAAAAAGAGAATGAACGCTTTACCAGCAATTTAGAAATATCGACACTATTCAGCTTCAAGATTTTTTCTTAATAAATTCATTTGCTTTGAACAATTTGCGCAAGAATGTTGTTCCTTAATTTTAGAAAAATAATTTTTTATTTTATTAAAAAACTTTTAATATAAAAACAATTTTTTTTTTTGTAAACAAAAACATGAAACAGGTGGTTAAATAATTCTTGCTAGTAAAAATTTTACTATCAGAAATTTTAAAAAAAATTTTCGTCTCTCAAATTTGTATGCTCCTTTTTCACTCTCTCGTTGCAAGTTTTTCGAGTACGTGAACAGTTACTATTGTAACATTTTTACAACCAAAATTTTTTAAAAAGTTACCAAATGTGAAAAAATATAAACAAATTATAAATAACTTTTATTAATTGAGAAAAACATTAAAATTAAAAGGAAAATATTAATCAAAAATTAAGAAAAATAACGAGAAACTTAAGTTTTTATTTATTTGTGACCTTTTTCATAAAACTATTTTTATTTTATAAAGGTGGACTAACTAATATTTGACGAAAACATCAAAAAAAAAAGCGTGACCAGTACATTCATCGAACTTTAGCCTTATTTTGAACAATTTTTATTTATCTAATTAACTGTATGAAGAAAATTGTATAATGAAATTTAGAAACTGTTAAATGATGTTTGATTTATCCAAACGTTTTACAAAAGCAAATAATTTAATAATAAAACTAGCGGTTACGTGAAGGACGTCAAATATTTAATAGGTGTGAACATAGCTTAAGAGTTTCCATACAAAATGCAGTATATTGAAAATTTAATTTTTTTTCCCCTTTTTAACTGTCAGTGGCAGGGTTGTCAAATGTGGCTATTTTTTAATACCTTTGGCAATGGAAATTTACGCTTGGCAATTGTTGTCAAAGGCTTTTTGTATAAATTACCAATACTCCCAAAAAACATTAAGTAAATATACATACTGACAGGTTACAAAAAAGTAAAATTTAAAATTTATTAAATTCTCGCCACTCTTACCAATTTATATCAATTTATTTTTGAAAAATCTTAAAAGTCCTATGTGTATTTCAATATAATAAAATATTCTAATGGAAATAATGTAAATTTAGAACATGTTACTCCTATTCAACTTTTTAGAAACACTAAGGCCCCTATTATGAGTTACATTCGATAAACGATTTTCGCTGGCTGTCGAACATCGACTATCGAATGTTAATTTGGTATTATGAGTTGGCAGCACTGTCGAAAATTTCGTTGTGCATCGAATTTTTCAACGAAAACAAATTTGCTTTCGACGGTGTAAAGAATTTAAAAAAAAATTGTTGAAAATGTAAGTTTTTGTTAATTTATTAGTTATGGTGTGCAAATTCCACATTCTTAATTATTTTTGGTTATTTTATGCAGGTCTAAAGTCGACAGTAGTAAGCAGCAGTTGGAAAAGCTTGTTTCCCTTATGGAACAAAATCCTTTGTTGGCAAAAGGAATTTTTACAAAAGTTGAGGCTACAGGTATAGGCCAGTTCCAGTAAGCGTTCATCTTCATCAGATGAATCATCATACCATAATTTCGTCGTAGTCATGATTTATATTAGTTTAATTTTATAAATTTGTTAACAAAAATTTTGTATTTAAAGTGACAGCTGATAGAAAATGTACTACTGTGAATAAACTAAATCACAATAGTACTTTTTTTATCGAATGTGTGCCATAATAACAAATGAAAATTCGTTCGATCAAATAATTCGACTGCTGTCGAAAATCGAATTAAGTTCATAATAGGCACCTAAAACTACTTTTGTGTACTTTTTCAGTCATGTTCAAAATCGATTCCGCGTGATATTATGCACTTTCTTCTTAAGGTACCTTATCTTTACTACTCTTAAAATCAGAAAAAACTACGCTCATTTAAAAAAAATTAATTGAAAATCTCCATCGATAAAACTTCATTTGAGTTCAATATCAGAACATGACCGTTTATAATATAAAAACCACATTTGGCAATTTTTTCTTAACAAAAATCTTAAAAAATATCTGGTAGCTGTTTTGAAAGGGATTTTTTGTTTGCGATAAGATATAAAAACTTTCGTTTATTTGAAACAAATAACGAGAAAATAGTAGTGCAAAGTACTCATTATTCGAAGTCGTAAATAATTTCCTTCGAAATACGCGACAACCCCCCATGTAAATGAAACATATTCATCATTATTTTTTATTTTAGAAAAAAAGTAACCAAAATGAAAAAAATATTCACATCTCCAAATTGAGAAAAAAGTTACCAATTTTGGTTAGAAATAACCAAAGACGGCAGCTCTGGTTTTGGCGGTATCTGGTGTACAACTAGTATGCCAACTGGAGAGAGCGTTCTCAATTTTTTAGTTCACCCCTCACACATATACGCTCTGTGGGAATTCAATACACATAAAAACAACAAAAACAAAACAAAATTTGAAATTTTTCTATTTAAAATTGTTCACAGTTTAATTTTATGACACAAACACATAATTAATAATTTTTTTCAACACATTTTGCTTATTTGCTTTTGCAAAATGTTTTTATTGTTCACACACTAAAAATTTTTAAATACATTTTTTTATTTAAAAATTTAAAGCCAGCAGAGTAGTATTTTGTGGGATAAAAAAATATCTGAAATCTTAAATTGTATATATTTTTTCTGATTGCAGAATAAAAATTAAGCAAACATGAAATAAATTGAAAATTTTTCGAATTAATAAAATGTTATTTTTATTTATTTATTTATTTAAGTCTATGGATTTAAATCCGTACAGACTAAATTAAAATACGAACAATATTATTAGCTTATGTATTTAAAAACAAGATAATACTACGTTTAATGACACTGGCACTTAAAGAAAAGTCAACTAAATCATACATTTCATTAAAATCTTTACATATTCTCCGAAAAGGATCAGAATTTGCATAGTTTGTGTGAAAGGCCTGAAGATATAATGGTTTTAGAACATTTTTATTGCCACATTCTATACGATTTTATGCAACTCTGTTTAGGAGTGAAAATATATTTTTAAGAGCACCAATACATTTAAAAAAAGTCTTACTAATACAAACATATACTTACTGCTTGACATTTGAGTTAGGTACCTGTCAAATAGTCGGCATACTAGTTGTATACTATGCCTAGTATGTTTTCGAAATGAGGACAGTATAACACAAATATAATGTCAAACATTTTTATTTTTAATGTCTTTCTTAATGCCAAATATCACATTTTGATATAAAAGATTAGATTTGAGTTAAATATATATATTTTATCTAAATGGTAAGTGATCATACCATGATGCTAAGAATGTTTTACTGTGGCTATTTAAAGAGTTGTGGAAGATTTCATTTCGAAAAAAATAGTTTATTCGTATTAAATCTTGAGGAGCGCTGCGCTTTAATCTTACGAATGTTGAGTTATTTCTCATGAGATTTGGTGCAAACGGGTTTGGATGTTTTTCAATTCTATTTTTGTAGGATGCCGGATGAGTTTTTATTTCGTCTTTTATGGTGGGTATTTTGAGATCTTTGTGGAGTTGATTTTTTGTTACATACGAAGGTGCGTTAACAATTCTTCGAATTGTCTTTGATTGAAAACGTTAAAGAATTTCAATGTTTGAGGTCTGGAATCAATGAGAAATACGAATTTTCTTAGTTGGATATGTAAAGTTGGATATGGGTTGAATGTGTTTTTTCCACGTTAACTTTTTATCTAAGTGTATACCAAGGTATTTCGCTTGTTCTTTTTGAGATATTTCAATGTCATTTTTTTGATAGGAGGGCATGTCTGACGATTTAGTGAAAATGTAACCCGCGCAGATTTCGACTCGTTTGCTTAAATACGACAAGTCATGATGATGTGTCATTTAGACATTTTTGAAGAGTAAATGAGGCGTTTTAATTGATTCTGTCTACAGTTAATGCAGCTGTATCTTCTGCAAAAGTTACAATGATGACAGCTATAGAGTGTGGAAACTCGAAAGTGTAAAGTAGGTAAAGGTTGGGTCCTATAATGCTAACTTGGGGAACTCCTGCAGATATTGTATTTAAATCGCTCATATGAAATCGCTTATTGTCAAAATGAGAATAATGCGTTGTAACAATGATAATAGTTGTAGACAATATGAAATGAAGGTGTTTTTAAAATATTGTAAGCACAACCTAAATTTTTGACAACATATGGATATTCAGATTGCGATTAAGTTAAAAGTTTTAACTTAAATAAATTTAAATTTCGGAACAATCTTAATGTATTAGACCCAGTAAGAAGTATTCATTTTTAACGGATCTTATGAACAGGTTAAGTCCTATTATATCAAAATATTCAATTCAACCATTTTTGATCAAAATTATTGTTCCACATACATATGCACTAATGATTATAAATTCAAGTAAAATTTTTTTGTTTTTAGATATTCTTGACAAATGTGTTCAAAATTTTAGTGGGTTCCTATCAAAATATTTTACAGCGCATATAACACAGTATAATTTTTTTATTTTTTTGTCAAACAACACCACGTGCTTTAAATTTATACTCGGCAACTCTTTTGTTTAGCAATAAAACGGCGTTAAATGCGCGATTAAGATTAAAACTTCAGTCAACAACGTGATCAAAAAAGAATCTTTGCCAACAACCTATCACGAATCCATCATACTGGAAACTATTTTTAACTGTAGTGCCATCTTTGACTCTGATCAACCGCGCGATATCCTAACAATATCCCCTTGGCATATATAAAAATCAGTTTAATTGTTTCCAGACAGTCGTAGGAAAAATTTTACATACGAACTATGTACAATATTAGCGATTGCATGTGTAAATCAGAGCTGTAACAAAATTATTTCTTTTTTGTAATTTAAGTGAGAAACTGTGAAAGCAGAAAAAATTTTTTTTACTAATCGCGCGTTCCGTGAAATTGAGAATGTGTTCGAACTGTTTTACAGTTTTTTCTCGTGCTCATCCCGTTAACGTACAGGCTGATTGTTTAATTAATTAATTAGTTTTTTAATTTTAAACAATTTTGTATTATAAAAAACCATTATTAAGTTAAATTTTAAATTGAATAAGAAAATAAACGACAGGACACCATTTGAATAGCAGCAGTAACAAAAACAATACATAATAACAGTGTTTAAAAATGCTTGACTATTTTTAATGTTTTTGTAATTGCTTAACTTAACTTAAGAAAAAGAACACAGTAAAAGCAAAAAGCAAAAGCAAACGCAGAAAAAGTGAGAGTAAATAATTTATTTATTCTCACCATGTTTATGTTCTCAGCTTAAAAAGCCAGCCAAGCAACCACTTGAAAAAAAAAATTGCTGTTGCTGTAAGTAATAAGTTTTTGTTTATTTTTTTTTTGCTTTGGCTTAACTGTAAATTGATGTGCTTAAATTCAGCGAGTATTAACTTCTTTGCTGTTTTTGACTTCATTGCTGTTGCTTGCTGTTGCAGGCGTTAGTTTCCTAGAATATATACATAATTACATAACACAAAATAAACAAATTAGTTTAAAAAAACGTGTAGTTTCATTTACGTATGTATGTACCTATTTATTAAAAAAAAAAAACGCAAAATACCAAAAAAATTCGAAACAAATTCGACAGCAACAGCAAAGAAGTTAACTTGCTGACTTTAAGCGCATCAAAAGCAAAAAAAAAAACAATCAAAAACTTAATACTTACAGCAACAGAAAATTTGTTTTCTTAAGTGGCTTCTTTGCTGACAGATTTAGCAGAGTACATGCACATAGCGAGTTTAAACAAATTATTTACTCTCTTTGTTTTGCTTTTGCTTTTTTGCTTTTGCTGACTCGTAATCAAAGAGTTAAGTAAACACTTAGACACACAGTTTTTTAATTTGCTGCAAAAAATGTAAACAAAGCAAAAATGTGCGACTGTTGCTATTTTAAAGCAAGCAATTTAAACACTGCATAATAACAAAAATCGTACAGTCAAGAAGTCAACAATGACAATGATTTAGATAATTTTATTTATTATACCCAAGAGAGCACAGGACGTTGTACAAAATCCAAAAACACCAAAAGCAACGGCAACAATAAGTATTTAAAAAGAGAAACGGGTAGCAGAGTGTACTTTTTTATTTATTTATTCTATTTACTCTGTCAAGTGCAAAGAGTCGAACCGTAACTCCCCATTGATTTCTTACCAACAAACATTTCAAACACACAAACACACACAATTGAGAAGTTAAAAATTCCACTTGACATTGAAAATGTAACAAAAAAAGGAAAAGGAGGCGTAAGAACAGGGGAAGGAGAGATATTGTTTTGTTAGACGATAATGAATGTGTTCTTGTTCTTTTTATTTCCAAACTTTATTTTTTCATGATAAAATACCAACAACAATAACACATACGAGTAAAAATACCAACAATAATATTATACATACGAGTATTTAAAAATCACAGATGTGTGATGTATTGAATTGTAATAGAATCTCTTTTGTTTCGTCTCTTCTATCACTTGGTAAACTCTTGTGGATTTTACACATTTTCAAGTGCGGGACGTGTCACGACTTTTACAAATTTATTTATTATTTAGTGGTTTACCTTCAATTTTAAATTCATTTCTTTTTTATCGTTTTCTTTTAAATTTCTTAGAATGGGTTTGCTAACGGACTTTTGTTTTATTTCCCGGAACTTTTTCCCGGGATTTTATTTGTAAGAATAATAAGAAAAAGTATATATGTACATTTATCTGTTCAAACATAAGCACTTAACGGAAGTTGCCTAGTTTTACTTTTGAGAAGAAATTTATTAACTTGTAGGCCACACGATCAATTTTTGTCTTTCAATTACTTTCAATTTGCTCTCACTCTCATTTTTTTTACTAGCACATTCACACTTTTTTAATTGACCACGAGATTGCTCTCAATTATAACTATCCATTTGTTTGGCAATTTTACGTTCAATTTAACAGCTGATTAGATGTTTAGTGAGCAAATTTTTCGTTTGTTTTCTTGATGACATCTTGAAAGTAAATTGCTTAAAAATTGCGTGAAGCCTACGTCACAGCTTTCAATTTATGTAAATTTTGACAAATAGTAGATGTAAAAGACTATCAACAAAAGCTTGATCGTTTGGCTGCAGTGTAAGAAACGTATTAAAACTTATAGCTTCCATTATTTACGAAAAAAGGAAAATGTTGGCGAAAACTTTTTGAGGAATCTCAAACCAGAAATATTTGGAAATAATGACCACTTTTTCTTCTTGATATTAATTTTAAAAGCAAATATTCTCTCCTTGCAAAAAAAAAAAAAAAAACGTTGATATAAACCCCTATATGAGGTACATTCGACAAACGACAAACTTGTTGAAGATGTAAATAATTGCAAATTTTTTTGGTTTTCGTATACCAAATTCTTAATCAGTTTTGTTAATATTATTTTATTTAAAGTGCATGCAGAAAGAGAAAGTACTACTGTGAATAAACTAAATCACAACAGTACTTTTTTTTATCGAATGTGCGCCATAATACCAAGTGAAAATTTGATTGTTCGATCAGCTAATTCGACTATTGTCAAAAATTGAATTTAGTTTATAATAGGCACCTTAATTTCCGAAAGCTTTCATTGCTTTAAACTTACCATTTCCTTAATTTGCTTAAACTTGACGAATTTTTTATATACGTCTAAAAGGAAATACAATCCTGAAGATCAGACGCAATTAAATCTTACGAAACTTCGAATTTAAGCTAAAGACTTTGCAGACAAATTCCCAAAATTATACGTCGAAAAATGTTCCGCAATTACAAATTTTTTAAACATTTTCCCCGAATAGGAGCTTATTTTTTATTTAAAAACAAATTTTCGAGAGACCTTAATGGGACCTGCATGGGACCCATGGGCAATCATGGATCTGCCAGAATAAAATTATATTATGAGTTTTTGCTCATAACTCAGCCATTTATGGACCGATCTGGCTTAATTTCAATAGAAAAATTATAAAAAATATATACCAAACAAGAACCCATCGTATCTGGGGTCTTTAAAAAACCTATTTCAACAGACGAACGGACATCCTGCATGTAAATACTTTCAAGGGTGTATGATCAATATTGTAGAAATTACAAACGGAATGACAAAGTTCTATATCGATTACTGCAAAAACTTATTATTTCAATAATTTATTAATATTTACAGAATTGAGATAAATTATTGAAATAATAAGTTTTTGCAGTCATAGAACACAAAAAAAAACAATCGTTTTATATGAAAAAGTCCAAACCGTATATTTTTAAGATACGAGGTTGAGAAAGTAAAGCATCGATATACCCTATTACCTTTGGTGAAGGGTATAATAAATTCGAACATTATAAAATGGTTTATGGACACAAAGACAGTATTTCGGAAATAAGCTTGTATGGGGGTTATGGGAAGTTATGGACCGACTCCCACCATTTTCTACGCGTCATTGCGCCAATTTGAGCCTATGTACCATATTTGATGAAATTATCTCTCCACTATTGTGGTGTGGATATAAAAAACATTGTAAGGACAAATTCGGGCATCTCTTTTTATGCCAATAAATTCTTTGTTGGTTATATTCACTTGACATAACTCTAGAGGAAATAAATCAACAAAATTAAATATCAACGTTGAAACCACTCCGAGGCCTGCATATGCGTCTTGAGAAGCATTTATCACTTGGGCCTGAACTCTCGATTGATATTGAATCTTGTCTGGGGCCTAAAAATTACAGACTGCTCAAGATCACAGGTCTTTATAAATAATGGACCGGCTGTTGGTAAGGCCCGTTTCGGTGATCTCGCGACTACTATGGTTTAAGTACTAATCGCGATGGGAAAGAACTTAAGAATGCTAATTTATCTGTTAATATTATCCCAGTTACGTAAAACAAAGTTTGGTTCGCTGTCGGGTCTGCCTGTATGCTGCTACTATAGAACAAATTATGCTTTGCAGTGGATATGGCTTTGCTCCAAATCCTAAGCAAGAAGGTAATTGTTAGCCTCATTCACAATGGAAGCAGCCATTTCGTTTTTCAAATGTCTCAATCTTTTTCAAAGTGAGAATTTATATAAATTCTTTTTATTTTAAGTACAAAAATTTAGCTAAAGTTTTGTTGAAAACTGAGTCTATTTCTGCGATCGGCAACCTATACTATTACATTTTGCGATTGTATGCGTTGTATACATTTTACATATGTTGTTGTTAATGTTTTTTAACTCTCTGCAATGTGTGTGCACACGTACGTAACAAAAGAGAATAAAAGAGAAAACGCGGCGCCCTGATTTTGCCGATCGCAGGTTTACGGACAGAAGCAGTTTGTTTCATTCTTATTCCTACATATTTTTTCCTACAACATAAAAGTGAGAATTCTGGTCCCTTTACAAAAACAAAGTTACATACATACATATTAAAGTACCAAATAAAAATAATAATGTAAATCATTTTAGTTGAGTTTTGTTCAGATCGATACTTTTGCTAAATAATGAAAATGTTATGGAGTATGTATTAGTTATTGTATATACAGTTTAACCTCGATTATACGGCTCGCACGGGACCAGACTACTCACGGATTATCGAAAAACACGGTACTTACCACTAATGCAGTACAATACCCCATTAGTTAAAAAATTTGTTTGCATATTAAATTATTTACAAAATTAAATATTCTTATTAATTATAAAATAATTTCAGATATTCTCATTGTTTACTTTATGTCCATCTTGTTTATTATGAAAAAAAAAACACCAAAGAAATGCCTTTGGACCAAATAAAACGCCCATAAAGTAGATAATGAGAATAACTAAAATTATTTTATAATTAACAATAATTTAACCCGCTACCTAGTTACCATTCTTTTGTGGTCATATATAAATGCCAAAGTTAATGTTTCTAAGTTTTAAAAAAATTACCAACGTTATAGGTTCTCTTTCACTCAGGATCCTGCACCTATAATTTTATGTTTCTAATATCTATTATAGCAAATTAAAAAGGTACCACTTGACGAAAAAGTAAAACAAAGACATTTAATTTCCCGCATTTCACCATTTTTTATATTGACTCTATTTCTACTAGAGCAACAAATGATATTTATGAAAATTTTTGAATAAGAACTATCAATATATATTAAAAAACTATATATTACAGGGTTATCCATTTAGTGGTTTCAATATATGTCTTCTGAATCATTTATTTAATGGAAGGATTGCCATTTACGAATATGGATCGTTTATTAAGAGAATAAGGCATAAAAATAGTTAAACTTTCTACAAAAGTGGTGGCTTAGGGACGTAACGAATACCGATATATCGGAAAATCTGAAGTATCGCCGATATTTTGCTGTTGATACGACGATACGTTTTATATTTTTTTAGGGTATTTTTAAACAAATAATTTAATTTTCTATGAATATTTTTTGCATAGCAACTAAGAGAAATACCAAATCAAAAAGCAGAGCATAAAATTAAAAAACAATAATGAAATTGTTTTAAAATGAATCAACAAAGATAGAAAATAGTTAGGAGCCTAAAAAATTAGCTCTTACTAAAATATTTGAGACTTTAG
The DNA here is from genome assembly GCA_943735925.1 of Pollenia amentaria. NCBI lineage: Eukaryota > Metazoa > Arthropoda > Insecta > Diptera > Polleniidae > Pollenia > Pollenia amentaria. Next base: position 32,078,236 of record OX031008.1, on the reverse strand, counting down.
AAAATAATAAAACATATTATTTATCTACATTACTTTTCGCTTATAGTCTATTCCGCCTAAAGGCCAAAAACGGGTAAAAGGCAAAACTGTCATGTTCACTTGCAGATTTTTTTCGAATTTCATACAAGTTACTGAGCTACCTAAATAAGAGCGGCAAGCGTTTTTTGTATGTCAAAACTTTTCATTTGCATAAAGTTTATACGAAAAAAACCTTTAGAACGCGAATTCGACACCTGGAAAATTCTATTTGACAAATCGCTATGTCGATTTGTCTTATTGAAAATGTATCTCAAATAGAATTTTCATGTTTAAAAAAACGCTTGCCGCCCTTGTTTAGGTAGCTCAGTTATTTGTTCTAAGGTCCGTCTCGGTTGTAGTCCATTTTTGCTTAAAAGCCAAATTTTCTTTGCATGCGTATTTTATACTTTATGCAAAAATATTCGCTTACAGTCCACTCTGTTTTTTATTTTAAACAAACTGGCATACAGCTTTTATTTACCTTTTTGGCAACTTTTATAAATGTCAAATTTCGCAATTTATATTTCATAAAGAAACTGTGAAATTAATATTTATGTTGTGTTTCATTTCATCATCAAAAGAATTAAAATAAATCTCATACTTTAAGCTTATGAAGCGTTGAATTTTTTACCTTTTTGTTTTTATTATAAACTTTTAAAGGATTTTAATTTATTAATAACTAGCATTTAACCAGCCACTTTGTTAGCGTCTCCTTTTCTTTCGTGGACATATTTTTACGCCAAAGCTTATGTTGCATTCACTCAGGAACTTGCATGTTTAATTTTATGTTTCTAGGTCTAATACTAACGGAAATTCAAAAAGTACCAGTTGAAGAACAAAAAGTACCACAAAACCCCCTTACAGATTCTCATTCATTCAGGAGCTTGCATGCTTAATTTTATGTTTCTAGGTCCAATATTAACAGCAAATCAAAAAGTACCAGGTAAAGCACAAAAAAGTACCAAATAGCGCCTCTTACAGATGCTTATTCACTCAATGCATTGCTTGTTTTATTTTATGTTTGTAGATGCAATACTAACAAAAATTCAATAAGTACCTGTTGGCAAACAATACAGTCTGAAAAAGTATCAAAAACCATATAGATTATAGATTCTCATTCACTTGGGAACTTGCATGTTTAATTTTATGTTAATAGGTACAATTTTAACGGAAATTCAATCAGTACCAGGTAAAGAACAAAAAGTTCCAAAAAGTCCCTCTTACAGATTCTCATTCACTCAGGGCATTGCATGCTTAATTTTATATTTGTAGATCCAATATTAACGAAAATTAAAAAAGGTACCAGTTAAAAAACAAAAAAGTACCAAAAAGATCCCTCTAATTGATTCTTGTTAACTCAGGACATTTAATGTTGAATTTTATGACTCTAGGTCCAATACTAACGGAAATTCAAATAGTTCCAAAAATCCCCTCTTACAGATTCTCATTTACTCAGGACCTTGAATGTTAAATTTTATGTTTCTAGGGCCAATACAAACGAAAATTCAAAAAGTACCAGTTAAAGAACAAAAAAGTACCAAAAAGCCCTTTTACAGATTCTCATTCACTCAGGACCATGCATGTTTAATTTTATGTTAATAGGTCTAATATTAACGAAAATTAAAAAAGTACCAGTTAAAGAACGAAAAAGTACCAAAAAGAACCCTCTAACAAATTCTCATTCCCTCGGGACTTTGCATGTTTAATTTTATGTTTCTAGGTCTAATACTAACGGAAATTCAAAAAGTACCAGTTGGAGAGCAAAAAGTACCCTAATAGGTTCTTATCCACTCAGGACATTGCATGTTGAAGTTTATGTTTCTAGGTCCAATATTAACGATTATTAAAAAAATTGCCAGTTGTAGAACCAAAAAGCTAAAGTAAGAAATTAAATTTCCCGTATTTCCCCTTTTTGGAACTTTTTTCTCCCATGAAGCATGAAAAATTTCAATATTGTACGAATATGGATCGTTTGTGGGAGCCCATAATTTAATACGTTTATGCCAAAAAATGTTTTATAAAAAAAGTACCAAAAATAGTTATGCTTTTTACCCCTTAAACTTCCGAATTTCGAAAAAGTACCAAACTCGTATTTGGATTTTTTAAATAAGTTTCAAATGTGATATAACCCTTATTTCTATGTTTATGGGTTTAAAAGATAGATGGGGTGACAAAAAAGTACCAAAATGCATGTTTTACCCAAAAGTTCCAGACACCTGTCCGCTTATTTTTCTAAAGAACAACGATAAGCATTAAATTTCTTTTGTATCTCTTTTAGTTTTAGAGATATAAGGTTACCGAATTTACCCGTTTTTGCCCTTTTTACCCCCTAAACATTCGAATTTCCAAAAATCCCGTCTTAGTGGATCGATTTGGGGGAGAGACCAACCCCTGGTCCAAATTTCAAGTTTTTAGCTTCAGGCGTTTAGGCTGTGTGATGATGAATCAGTCAGTGAGTCAGTAACGTTACAATTTTATATATATAGATAAAGATTTTTATTTTAACTATTTATTTAAATGAAATCCAGTTTTGCTTATGTTTCAAATAAACTTTTATTTTGTTTAAAAAGAGTGGTTTTATTACACAAAATAATTTTTATATAGTCCAGAATGTGGATTATACCAGGATTCACTTATTATCCATACAATGGCTTATATAAAAATTCTGTTATTGTCCAAATTCACTTCTAGTCGACAAAAATTGTGCAACTATAGTAGTGGACTATAAGCGAAAAGTACTGTACAATGTTTGGCTCTCGATACGATGCTCGAAAATTTCAAAGAGAATTGCCTTCAATCGTACCGAAGAACTGTCTTATTGAGCTACTTAACATGTCTCTGCATTCCGAAAGTGTTGAAAACACGCCAACACCTACAGGTGGTTCAAAGTCTACAAGAACTGGCCTTTGAAGCGTTTGTGGAAAAAATTATAAGAGGATCCGAGCATTCTGCTAAAGAAGAAGTCCAGAGATACCTTAGATCTCCTAATATTTCTAGAGACGTAGATCCACTTGTTTATGGGTGCAATGACTTGTTACACCCAAACTTAAAGAAAATGGCTCAGGAATTCTTAAGTTTTCAAATGAATTCTGTCGCATCTGAGAGACCATTTTCCTGTGCAGGTCTGATTCAAACAGACTTGTAAAATCGTATATCCCTGCAAAAAATGCAAAAGTTTATTAAACTTTGTTTATGAAACAACGATATTATTAATATCTTTGTAAAAAAATGTGTTATTTTTTTTGCTAATTCAAATTAAATCTTCGTTTTTTAAATCTTTTTATGTAATATCAAATATTTATAAACTCTTACACTGTATTTTTTGTATAAAAACAATTTAATCTACTTGAGGTTTGTTAATTATAACATGAACTCAAATTTTTAATATGCGTATCGGTATCGATATCGGCGTTATTTTTGTTTGAGTAACGGTATCGTATCGGCAAACGCAGTATCGTTGCATCCCTAGTTTAAGCGTAGTAATACGGGTTGATTACGGTCGTCATAATCGCCCTACTGTGCAAGGAATTGGCAAGATTATAAAGAAATTTGAAGAGAGTGGAAGCGTTACAGATCTGGTCTGGACTGTGCATCTTCCCAATGTGCGCACTGCTCAAAATATCGGAAGAACCGTTACCGTCAATTCAAAGCGCTATGTCCGTATGAAAACCGAATTTTTTTTTGTCCTGCGTGTGAAGATTATGAATTGGACGATATGTGATTTCAACAAGACGGTGTCTCGAGCCACACAATACAACTAAAATTGTCTTTATTTAATGGAAAGTTTCCAAAACCCGTAATTTCACGTTTCGGCGACATTAATTGGTCACCAAGATCATGCGATTTAACGCCGTTATACTCTGTTTATGTGGCTACGCCGAAGACCCTGTCTACGCGGATAGTCCTCTAACGTTGGAGCATTTGGAAACCAACCAGAGATTCTGGTCTCCTGCAAACAAGCGTAGTCCTTTGCGGGTTTAGCAATGGAAAAAAATATCAAGGAAATAAAAGTTTCATCGAAATCAAAGCCTTATGTATGTTTTATATAACTTTGTTCTTGAAGCCGAAAAATGGTTAACCTGTTACATATACATATGTATGTATATATGTGCGTTTACAGAAAGCTTAACATTCCGCTGTCCCAATTAAAAAAAATCCATCGGAGAAGAGAGCTTGTCTTCGTCAAAGAAATCCTAAAAAATAGTTTTTTGATTGATTACCTTAGACAAATACACTCTTTGAAATACTTTAATCTAAAATTTGATCTCAGCAAGGGGTACAGCTTGGCTAGATCATTTTGTTTTTTATTTACCCATGTTTTTTATTTACCCATGAATATAATTTTTTTTTTTAAATTGCACTTGATGATGCACTGCCGAACTGTTTTCATTCATAATTTTTAAAAATTTACGTTAATTATTGATTTTTTGGCAACATAATTTTTTTTAAACGATTAATCGCAAAATTTTTTAATATTTAAAATATGGCGTTATTTCTTTTTATCATTCTGTTTTAGCGTTAAGGCCCAACTAAAATGTGCTTAACCAAACTTAAGCTAGTGTCAAAATTCAACGAAAAGCATGTCAAATGCTTAAGTAAATTACTGAAGACTTTTAGGCGGCTATATTGTACTTATTGAGCTTAAAGACTTTCTACACTTAGTTGCAAACATTTGTACTTTTGGAAAACTATTTTCGTTTTTACTTCTTTAAAATGTAATATTTTTGACGAAATGTCATTTAATTTGTAAAAGTTATAAATATATTACCATAAACAAGTAAATCTATGTTTATCTTTTATTAATTTTTAAAGTGAACGAAAACTAAAATAAAAAAGTACTAATAAAAGCAACTGCGGTTGCATCTTTTAATTGTAAACAATTATATGTATCTATTATGTGTCATTTGCTTAAGGAAGAGCGAACTTGACCACACTTTCCTTAAGCAAATGACACTTGACGAAACATAACGAAAAGTGCCTTAAGTACATTATAGTTGTATACATTTGATTGTGTGTATTCGCACATTTGCTTAAGGTTCATTAAGCACATTATAGTTAGGCCTTTATTTTTAGGAAAAAAAGTTGGCCACAGTGAATTCAGGGTATAATTAAGAAGCCACCATTCATGAAAAAAGCACATAAAGTTCTATCACATATTACGATATACATTAGATTGTGTTTGTAATTGTTTAAACTTATTTACAATCTAAATTGTTAGTATCTCATAAATTAACATAAATAGACTTTAATTGTTTACAATTATTTCTAATTGTATCTACCTAAACGTCAGTTGGTGTTTATTTTTGTGGGTTCTTTGTTTCTTTTAATGGTTACTTTGCTAATGTCTGAACTACTTAACTTTTAAGGCTGTGTCTGTAAATTGACGTCATATAGTGGAATACATTTTAGATTTAAATATGCTCTTACATACATACTTACCTATGCAAATTAGTCTTGGAGTATTTATAATTACACTGTGCTGCACTAGAAATATACTGGGGTTTTCATACAGTATTATGCGTTTGTGCTGATGTTTGTACCACCTTGAAATATTGGTCCGTTACCGACCGTTAAGTATACCAATCGATTCAGACTTACTTTTTTAATCGATCTAGCGATTTCTCTCCGTCCGGGTGGTAGTTCATGTAAACCGCAATTTTGGAGATAATTTGATGAAATTTGTTCAAATTGGCACAATGACCCATTGAAAATGGTTGGAATCGGTCCATAATTTCACGCAGTCCCCATACAAGCTTATTTTCGGAATAGTGTCTTTGTGTCCATAAACCTTCTTATAATGTTGCTATTTAGATTAAATTTGGTCCAAACTTATTTGATTGCAATCTTAATCACCTTACCAAATTTTATTGGACTCGGTTCATATTTGATCTTAGCGTCCATAGAAATACTACTCCTGAAAATAGCATTTAAGGTTTTAACTTTCTTATAAATGTTGGTATGAACATACAAATTTGCGAGAATAACTTTTGGGATAGTAAATATGACAAAATGTTATGCTGATATATCCAAAATTAGTCATATGTCCCATATGACCCTTTCTAAAATCACTTAAAGGCAAATAAATCTCATATAAATGAATATATCGAAATATTTTCGGCACAAAAAACTTTTACATGAACCCTAATCAGAGTCAGAGCTTTCAGAAATAATCAGGTGACTTATCTAAAAGAATTTGTATGAAAACCCGGAACGAAAATATGTATTTAGTTAAATATCTGAATTAGTAGGTCGCAAGTGGTCAAGTTTTATATACCATTGGATGCTGCTTCAAAAACCCTTTTCGATGATAACAAATTTTATTTATGTCGTCTTGGAGCAAAGTACAAAAACATTCGAAAAACTGAAAAAAATACCTTTTTTAAAAATGGTCCAGCTCACGGATGGTCAACGCAAGAACCAAAATATTTTGGGAATCATCATAAAACATATCAACCTTTATTTTCAGTGGGGTAACAAAATCACTTTTTTCGGCTCCATACAACTTGAGTCGGTCTATTCTATACAGATTATTACTTTTTGATGTCAACAATGTGTGCTGATAAGAAGCCCGAGAATAATTGATGCACTTGCTAAAATATATTTAAAATTTGAAAGCTCCCAGCTGGCGAATATCCCAGAGGCGAATATGGCTAGCAAACCAAAACGAAGAAATCCGTAAATTGTTTGGCTACTAACAGCCAGGCCCCCGATGTTGATCGACAACTTAAGCGAGCGACAACAAGTTACTCATTGTCGTTCTCTTAAGCGGCCTACCATGGCCCAATTAGTAGGTCTGCGCAAAACTACAACAATGGAACAATAGAAAAACCAACACACATTTTGTTTGCGTAAATTATGTTAAAGATGTCAAAACCCAATGCATTTCTTTGTGTAACAAATGGACAAGATGTCAAACACAATTGCTACAAAAACAATTGCACGATACAAATACAACTCTACAAAAAATCAGCAGGCGTTTCGAACAGACCTACTAATTGGATCATGCGGCCCACCAACTATCGACTTGTCGGTCGACAGGTTTTACGTGATTGTATTGCCACATCTTCAATTCCATATATAAAACGCTGGTTTGGAATTAAAAATCAACAATACATATAAATTAAGCAAAAAAATAGAACTCTGGCTTCAAACAAATAGAATAGAATAGAAAACAAAGGAGTAAACAAAAAACAAACAAAAAATATGGAATAGAATTTAAAACAAAAATATTTTTAAAAACTAAAGAATTTAATAAGTGGTGGTGTTAAAAAAAAAAAATATATTATAATAAAAAAAATATTTTGTGTTTGTGTGTAAAGAAAATATTGTTAAATATTTTAACAAAATGCCTATATCGACAACTACAACACAAGTAACTGATTATGACATTTGTGGTCGCCTAATATTTCTTAGTGGGCCGCAAATTTGTATGAAAACTGTAACGTTATCGGTCGCTTGCATTCTCGATTGACTTGTCGTGCTGAAACTTGTTAGTGGGCCGCAAGTCAGCTGTTTGTCGTTGAAAATGTAAGCGAAAGATAGCGATCGACGTCGGGGGCCAGGCTGAAAGTTATCAAAAATAGAAAAGTTTTGCCGTATTGTAAATATTGATATTTTGTTAAAGCGCCGCTAAATGAAAAATTTCTTCTTCTTTACGCTGGTTTAATTTAAAAATAAGAATAATTTAAAATTAAACACGTTTGCAGTGAATGTTCCCTTCTTATGAGCGATATCCACTAAATATTTATTTGAGCAAAATTCGATAAATATTTTTCCCTTTTATTGGCTATTTAACGGTTTACAAATTAAATCCTACTCATTTGTTGAAGTTTAAACTTTTTGAAATGCTTTAGAAAGAGTTTAAATATGAAATGGAAAAACCATGGACTATAACTTAGTCGGGAAGTCTTTAGGACCAGCATCATTAGAAATGTGGAGGCGGAAAGAATAGTGATCAACAAAACAAATTAGGATCTTTTCAGCAAATAATACAAGGTATATAATTTTGAATTACTAGTTTATAGAAGAATACTAAAGAAAGGCTCAAGAAAGGGGAATGCTATCAGCATGAAGTGGCGTCTTCAACCAATAGCAGCAAGGAGACTTTTCTTGGACTTTTAATATTCAGTAAGCTTTAATTAATTCAATTTAAGAGAAGGCCTAGTCAGATCCCAACGGAGCTTATAAAGCTATATTCACACCTATTTAATATTTGACGTCATACACGTTACCAGTTGTTTAATTAGAAAGTTATTTGAGTTTGCAAAGCGTTTGGCTAGATCAAACACCATTTAACAGCTTCTAAATAATGTTTAGTTAATCAAAAAAATTATTTTATTGAACTGTGCCCATGTTCTGTAACTCTCGCGTCGAGAAACTTTTCGATTGAAATGTAAGAAATGAAACAAAAATGCCATAAATTGAAACAAACAGCTGTTTTTCTCACTTAACTGCGTCTGTAACATTGTTGGCGAGTAATAACTGTCACGTAAGGAAATTTCTCGCCAATATACTGAAAAAGTTTATCTATAAAATTTTTTGAGAAAGTTCCCGCCTTGAACTGTCAAATAAACGCACTCGTTAAAACGGGGTGAGAAAAATTTTTAACACTAAAAAATAAATTAAAAATGCAAAATGCAACACGGAAGAGAAAAGTATTATGTTCTTGGCAGATTTTTTCATTGTTTAATTATTTTGCTTTTAACATTTTTCAAAAATATACGAATGTTTTCAAAGCAATTTCTTCATCAACAAATATTAAAGTCGCACTTTACATTTTTTGGTATAGCCGACGGTTTTAAAATTTTAGTAAAATTTGGTCGCCGTCAACGACATGTTTGACTGGCGCTCACAACATCTGTAATTTCTAATCGGCTTCGAGTAGAATATTATGACATTTATAACGTAACGACATAATCTCTTTTGATAGTTTTCGACATGAGTTACAGACACAATTTTTTCTCACTTTTCGAGAAACGATGGAATATTTTGTTTTCACGATGCGAAAAGTTCTCACGAAAGTAACAGAACATGGGTACTGTTGATGGTTTTTAATCCAAATTTTTATATTTTTATTTAGGCTTAAATACATTGAGTTTAATTTTCATTAAATTATTTTATGAAGACAGGAATTTTACAACATGAAATCAATTAAAATTTTGTATTGATAATTTTTCATTGTTTACTGCGCTGAGATTTGAACCCAGGCTTTCACGGACAGGTTGCCCAGACTAGTTTCGATTGTAACCACACAATCTCTTCAGTTGGGTTTGCCGTCTTTACTCACTCGGCTATTGAAGCCGGATGATATGGATGGGCAATAAATATCGATATATCAAAATATCGATATTTCAAAAAATTATAATCGATATATATCGCCGATATTAAAAATACCGATATATCGATACATCGATATTTACCTACGACTATCGAATTCGATATTTTTAAGATCACTATAATAAAATTCAACATTTTAACCGTTGCTCAACTGCTTACAATACTGTTGTTTTTTAAGAATTGCATCATAGGTTATTTTTTTTTAACTAATATTGAGAAAATAAAGGCGTTTTTCCATTGTACATTTTCATAGCTTACACAGGTCAGTTTTGTCTTGGTTTTTTAAGAGATGACAACAAAAAATAAGCGCGGAAAAAATATTCTGGAAAAGGTTCCTAGAGTTATGCAAAGAATCGACTCATGAAATTTGGAATGTTAATAATAAAAAAAATATTTTTTTTTTATTTGAGCATGTTCTTATATATTAATAATAAAATATTGCACAGTTTACTTGTATAGTATGTGTTACAAGTTTTGTTTACCGGCAGTATATAATCCGGCATTATATAATCCTAATTATTTTTTTTTAAATTTCATATGGCGAATAAGTAAAAACTTTTTTTTATTCTTTACTTTTTTAAAATTTTTTTTGCAATTTGTAATACGTTTGTGCCTATGTAAAAATGTATTGTCATAGGTATCTTAAGTTTTTGAATTTAGTAATAATTTCAGCTTAATACGTTCGATACATCGATGTATCGATATTTTTAATTGATATATATCGATACTCTTAAAAAATATCGATACGATATATATCGATATATTTTTTCAATTTGCCCATCCCTACCGGATGACGTCAATAGTCAAACATCAATCTTTAAACCAAATGGTATTTCACCATGGTAGATCGAAATTTGCTTTTTGAATGAATGAAAAAGTGGATAATCATGATAAAATGGATAATCATTCATTCAAAATTCAAATTTCGATCTACCAAGGTGAAATCATGATTGTAGTCAACATATTATGATTATTATTGAATCATATTATGACCAAATATATTCGTAATATCTCATCATAATATTTTTGCCTTAATCCTAATTTGTTTTTATTACATCGTATTATAATTTGATGTAATCATTAGTCAATTCACAAGGTATCCTAACATGTCATATTGTCAAAATGTCCTAATATTTCACAATGGTTTAAAAATATTGTTGTACGGCTCAGACGCTCAGCGCTGGACTTTTCTGATTAATTACGACAGCACAATAAACACAGCAAGCAACGTTCTATTTATTTAAGACACTTTTTGTTAACAAACCAACAACAATATTTTTAAACCATTGTGAAATATTAGGACATTTTGACAATATGACATGTTAGGATACCTTGTGAATTGACTACATATTATTATCATGTTAATCATTTTAATATGTAGATTAAGTCTAAAACCGAAAAATATTTTTAATATAAGTATATTTATGTTTATTTACTTATTGGCAACCTTAACATAAAACTGTTACAGATATTTCTCATCATAATATGATGCAACTTTAAACATAATAGCGGAATTCACCCTTGATAGTAAAGTCCCTTGTAGACCTTGTTAATCTTATAGTTTTAGTAAAAATACTAACATTTACAACACTGCAACAACAAAATGTATTAGACTAAAATATACTACGCTGTGGTTGAAAAATCCCACAAAAATCAGTAGTAAACAAAGTGTGTGAATTTACCAGAACAAAACAGTTGAAGAAACTTTATCTGTCTCTTTCTCTCACTCAGCAAATTCATTAATTTACAATGCATACGAAAAAGACACTCACGCTTTGAAGTATAAAATCGTATTAAATATAACAGAGTTGTACACTTAATACAAAGGGTGAATACCGCTAATATTTTTAACCTATTTTTGTCGAAGGTCGCAATTATTTATAAATTATTTTATAGAATTTTCATTCTTTTTCTCTAAAGTAACACAAAACAATGGTCAATATTTTTCCACAATTTTCAAACAATATTACAATTTTTTTAGCATTGATATTTTATTTTGTGACACTACAATTTTTTTAATGTACCTACAATTTCTTTATTTTTTAAGTTCTTTAAACTTGGTTTTTTTTATGAATAACAAATAATTCGATAGGCATATGTAAAACAAACGACACAACTGATGCAAAATTATTTTACAAATGGCGATAACAAAATATTATTAGAGTAAAGATATTTTGGATGCATCTTAAACATATTAGCGGTTTTCACCCTTTGTATTAAGTGTACAACTCTGTTATATTTAATACGATTTTAAACTTCAAAGCATGAGTGTCTTTTTCGTATGCATTGTAAATTAATGAATTTGCCGAGTGAGAGAAAGAGACAGATAAAGTTTCATCAAATGTTTTATTCTAGTAAATTCACAAACTTTGTTTACTACTGCTTTTTGTGGGATTTTTCAACCACAGCGTAGTATATTTTAGTCTAATACATTTTGATGTTGCAGTGTTGTAAATGTTAGTATTTTTACTAAAATTTTAAGATTAACAAGGTCTACAAGGGACTTTACTATCAAGGGTAATTTCCGCTATTATGAGTACACGTATAGAAAACGATCATGTTATGGCTTCTTAATATCATCAAATGATTGTGAGGAATATAATATGTTTTCAAAGTTATCATTATTTAGTTGTTATAAAAATAATTATTTTTCAGTGAACCATACTTAAATTTATAATTGCGATAAGCATTGACATGTTTACAGTAACTATAATATTGTTGATATTAAATAAAAATAACAATATTTTGTGTACGGCAACAATATATTGTTACAATAAACATAGTGTAGTTGGCGTGACCATTCCCAACCATATTATTTCTCTGTGTGCACTTTCGGATTTTTTTAAAATAGAAATAAAATTTAATCAAGTAAGTAAAAGCTTGAACGTTTCGTTGGTTGTGCCACTCTATATTCTTTTTGCGTGCGTAGGTTAGGTTCCATGGGCAGCCATCGAGAGACAGTTCACTTGGGTCCTTCAGTGGTCCCTTTGTGATACCCAGCGACAATGCCCATCATACAAAGCAGTTTCGCAGATGACGTTACTGCAGAATTTAACCAATTCGTCTTCCTAATGAAGAGCAGAAGCGACCTAAGTTCTATCCTAGATGGATCCTCCAAGCAGGCAGACACCGGTTCCCCCCAGGCATTTTTCCCTGATGATCCGCATCCCACGACATTGACAGAGAAATTAAAGCACAGTTTCCTTTTCCTCCTCATCATAACAATTGCTACAGTAGTCATTGAATTCAAGAACATTCTTCTAGCATGAGTCCCTACAGCCCAGTGCCCAGTTACAGCTGATACCACTGTTCTAATTTGGTCCTTGTTAAACATATGTAGAGGGTTGGTTCTCCGTTCGTTATAGCAAGGCCACAGTACCCTCAATATGGAGCAGTTGGACTCTTAAAATCCATCCCACGTTTGGCCAGCTCATCTGCTATTTGGTTGCCCGGGCAGTCCGATGGCCCTGGTTTCCATATTAACTTCACAATTGAATGCAATCATATAGACACCCGCTAAGGAACTACGGTAGCCCACCCCATCAGGGACAATATAACATTTGAGTGGAACGCATTGATCCCGTGGTTATCAACGCGACCAGCCTGTGTCCCTTTTCAAGCATCGCGCGGTGCCTGCTGTTATTAATCGCAGTCCACCATACAGTAACCCCGTAATGCAGAGTCGGGCTTACTACAGCCTCAAAGAACCAATTGACACACCTCGGACCCATACCCCAGTTTCTGCCGATTGCACCTCTGCACGCATATATAGCAACTATTGTCCTTTCCACCCTTTATGCGTGCATGCTCGTGTGTTTTTAAAAGTTTGTTTCAGACTTTATTTCCCTCCTTAAAAAGTTAAATAAGAAGCAAAAAAATCCCGGTTTCTATTTATTAATTATTAATGAATTGTTATAAAGTTAAATACATAAAATTTTCAAAGTATAATGATTATGAAAAGTTTTCATTAAAAACCATATTGGGCCATTCTGCTGGTGTCTTATAATTGGGAGTTATTCCGCTAACAAAAGGGGTAATACATATAACAAAGATGTAACAAATATCGCTCATTTCGTGCAAGACCGTCACAACTCAAAATTTGAAACTTTACAGGAGAGCCTTTTTAAGATTCCAACCTATTATTATTTATTTTATTATTTATTTTATATACAGTTATAAAATCAAATGTTTCTTTTTTGCTACAAAGAAAACCACATGTACAAGAGGAATGCCAACAAAAAAACTGAAATGTGACCTTGTTGATGTTAATTGCTCAAGTTTGTTACAAGAGGTCATAGCGTCAAAAGCATCTGTATTACCGTTATTTTTTCGATAATTCTCTCCGTTCTTAGATCAATTTGTAGAGATTTAAGAGGAGAACATTTCTGCATTACTAACTACATTGAAAACAAAAACAAAATTTTAGACTTTGTTTTTGTTTTCAATGTAGTTATGCGAACGAAAGAATTCTTTCGCACATTGGAAATAGGCTATAAATATTTTTTTTTAGTAAAGGAAAACATGAAATGAATTAAAATTTTTTTAAACAGTTTAAGCAGTTCAATGAAAAATCTCAATTTATAAATAAAATAATGATATTCTCACTTTCTGGTTATCTGGGGTTAGTGTTTAGGTTACAATCAATCGACTTTCGGATTATTGGAAGTATGAATTGAAGTATGGGATAAAAAGAACTTTGAAATTCTTAAATCAAGTTGAGATAACCTTCTATGTCACTTTTACTTAAGTCAATCCCATTTTCGGATTATTTTATGTACGGGCTACTTGAATCAAGCATTCTGTAGTTGATTTAAGAAAATCGGTACTAACCGTATTATACGGATGGATTGATTTTTATTTTCAGTGTACAGACTTTTTTAAAGGCGCCAATCGTTCGCATTGACATTCTAAGTATTGTGCGTACTCAGAACTTGTTAGGAGCTCGGGGACACCCGGAAGCCCTCTGAGACTTTCCACTTGACCCCGAAGGCGGTAGATACTGACCATATTGAACAAAAATCGGCTAAAAATTTATTTATTGCATCACGTTCAGCGCCACAATTTAATTTTTGTTTAAAATAATTATTGACGTTTGTACTTGAAGACAATTTTAAATTTTTGTCGTAATGTTGCCATAGTGCTGCCACCTGTATCATATCACCGTGTATGCAACTTAATTTTTTTTCCAAATTTTTTCATTATTTTGGTGCTATACTGTTCGTTTATTTTCTGCTTAATAGGGCTCATAACGGATCAAATGGGCATGGATTTGACTTAATTTAAATGCTCAATCTAAGTATTTGAGACAGGTCTGCGTGACAAGTTTATGTCCTGAATGGTTCCCACAAGTTTGAAATATGTATATTGTGTAAACGATTTTAGGAATTGTTTGCGATCAAACTTATAAGAGGAGCTTAAATATTTTAGAAATAGTCACTTTAAAATTTAAAGAAAATAGTGTAACTAAATACGAATAATTTTGTTATAGATGGGAACCAGTACAATTTACTTAAGATTGATGGTAAAGGGCTTCCCACGTTCTTTTTAAAAATTCGCCAAATCATCGTTGCACGTTGACAATTTAACGCCTTAAAAAATCATTAATCATTTTAGGCAGTTCGCTAAAGTCAAGGTACTGCAATACGATTAAAATTCTAAAAAAATGACAGGGGTAAGTTTTTTGTTTTTAAATCTAGTCATGTGTCATTTATACGGTAATTTGTTTAAGAAAAAAAAAAATAGTAAATCTGTAAAAAAAATAATTGTTAATTAGGCCTTAAATGTGCTAAAGTTACCCATTTTTTTACATAAATTTCAAATAAAAATATAAAAAAAAACAAACTGGAAAACAAGTAAAAAAATGTATACAAAACAACTGCCAACCTTTAATTAACCCACCGTAAATGTCTCAAAAAAATCACCAAAAAAAGAATTTCAGTTTTGGCCCACAATAATGACTCCTAAAGAATTAAAGAGGCAATGAATTTAAATATAAAAAATATATATGGGTAGACAATAGATTTTTTTTTCACTAATTTTGTAATTTTTTTCTTATTTTCTACAGTTTTTCTGCATAATGAGCCTGCAAATCAAACTTAAACAGGCGTTATTTTTATTAAATTTTTTCAACATTTTTAATGCCTTTTTGTAAAACATAATGGAATGGAATGTCCCTTTGGGAAAGATTCTAGTTAATTTTGGGGTTGTTTTATTTTATCACCTAAATTTTGTATGAGTGTCCTCACCTCTCCTCACCCTGCAGTACCTTAAAGTTGCCAAGAAGTAACAAAACAAAAAAAAAAAAAAAAAAAAAAAAGATTTTGAAAATAAATTTTGAAGGCTTATTTTCTATATCAAGGTGTAGCGTCTACACGATATTGGTGGTGGGTTTAATGTTTGGTGATGAGTACGACTGGTATGTGGGACAGCAGTAATGAACGGTAATAATGTATTAACAACGGCTACACTGCGTTTTGATTTGGTTACACTTCAGTTTGTGTGTTTAACGACCTTTGAAATTAAAAACAAAACAAAAAAAAAAAAAAAAACAAAAAAACCAACAATAAGAAAAAATTTAAGAGCAAAAACTACATTAATAATGATCATTTATTTTTGAATTTACATAAACAATTTTCGAAATAACAAACCTTGATTAGATGCAGATTAACGGAAAGTCGAAAGTCCACCATTGTTTTAATTTTAACAACGCATCCTTTTCATTTTGACAACACACCGTTGCTATGTTGAAGCCAATATGTCACTTCGACAACGTACTGTTTTTAGTCTGTAAATAGCCCTGTGAGCACCCAACCAAATGTCGCAATATTCATTTTTTGATCGAATAATTAAAACAGCCAATTTCGAATTGCGAATAACTCAAACAATTTATGTCAATTAATCGACTTAAATTAATTTCATAGAAAATTCTAATTCTTAATTTAAAAATATATTTTTTTAATATTTCTAACTGATTAAATGACTTTAAACTAAATTGCATGTTGTTACCTTTGTATTTTTTGCTTTACACACACTTTTGACCATATTTTAGTGTGTGTGTGTGACAAATTATGTAAATCACTGTAAACGCTAACTTTCATACGTAAGAAATTTCGTACTAAAATAGTAAATTTTTCATTTTCATTTTGACGTTGTAAAATAATTTATCAGAAGTTATAAATGTGTTAACCATGCAATGCCAGATTATGGGTTACCTGTTTTTACCCGCCTGTCAACTTCCGTTTCTTCTAATCGGCTGGATTTTGACATTTGAGATATCGTTAGATCCGTCTTAAAAACCTAATTGTCCTTGTTTGAAAACGAATTATCGGATTTTTGGCGCAAAAGAGTAAAACGTTAAAAAACCCAAAAAAAGAGTTTAAAAACAAAGAAAATGAAAAGGGGATTACAAAATGTTATATGTATAAGTTTCAGCCATGTTCTGAAAACCAAATACATACAAGTAAAATTAAAGTCAAACAATATTTTAAAACGATCTTGTTTTAAAAGTGTATAAACAATCCCTTTTAAATAGTAAATACTTTGAGTTCTTATCTTTACATGAACTTCTCATAAAAATAGGAAAAAAAAGTCAAAAATTATTTAAAATTATACACCAAAATAAATTTAATGGACAATAAAAATGTTGTTTGTTTTTCCTTCTTTTTTTTAAAATATTCAATTTGAAAACACAAAAATTATTTCTTTTTATACACACAAAAAATATTCTCCAAAGTTTTTCACCAATTAATCAAAAATAAAATCAGTGTTAATTAAAAATTGAATCAAGTAAATTGAAAGTTTAATCAAGTGAATTTAAGGTTAAAAAGTGAATTAAACGTTTAATCAAGTGAATTAAACGTTTAATTGATACTATTAATTTGTTTACTGGTGCAAATTTAATAAATTTTTTGATTAATATCACAAATCTTTAATTGAAATAAATTTTTATTTTTTTCTGTGCAGTTAAGTGATGGAAATCGTTTTTAAAAGCGGAACTGTTTTAAGTCGATAATATAGTTTTCAGTATGTTAATAAATTTATTTCTAATACATCTTATTCTTCTTATTTCCTGTCTATATCCTTTAAATATTTTTTTTATCATATATTTTAGTTGAACTGTTGTCTAAACCAAAAATTAAGACTGTAATTCAGAAATGGATTTTAAAATCGATTCAAATTCATCACTCATTCTTAAAACGGTCGTTTTGCAATCGATCGATTTTCATCACATACGGGATATACTTAATTTTTCTTTTTCCATTGCACATTTTTTTGGTACTAATGAATCTTCAAACCTCCTTTTTATCATCCCTGAAATTCAGATTATTGTTTTTTTTAATCGCAATGGAATCAATGGCAGAGAAGAAAATGAAATCATTTAAACAACGCACCGTTGCAACGATCAAACTTATCTGATATTACAAAATAAATCTTCTCTGAGATTGTTACAAGAAAAAGAAAAAAAAAACTACAAGTTCAAGCTCTTTAACCTGGTTACACTTAAATTCTCACGTTCAGCATTTTATTTTACTTATCCGTAACGGCAGCAACAACCATAAACGTATGAAAGAGTTAACAACATGTTGAGCGATTAAATTTTGATAATACTTGTAGGTACTACAAAAAAAATTCTACAACAAAAAAAAGCAACAATGAAAAATCAATAAGTTTTACGCATCTCGTTACACTCTCTATTCAATATTCCATTGAAAAATACAGGGATTGTATGTGAAAATATAATAACTGGACGGCCAAACCTTTTCCAACTGACAAGAAAGTCAACAGCAACAATAACTACGATAATGGTAATAAAAATATCTGCAGCAACCACAACAACAACAACGATGACGATAATAGTCATGTTATTTTGTAATGTGAGTGAGTGAGTTTTCAATCAATCTGTTGCAAGTAAAAGAAGTATTAATTTTCTACAATGTTGATGATAATGATGATGATGATGATGATGATGATGCGGAAGACAGTGTTTGGTGCCTAAAATGCCGTCTAAATGTTTTGTTGTTTTAATAAAGACGTTTTCGGTATAAAACACACCTTTTCTCTTAGACCCTCTAGTAGGTTTTACATAAATTGTTATTTTTTCAATCTCATTTCTTTCTCCACTTCTTTGGTACGTTTTTTTTAAACCATAAAAAAAACAAAAGGAGAATTGAAAATTTTGAACATACTGCATAAATATTTTGTGATGACGTTGATGTTGTTGTTGCTCTATCATATTTTCCTCTTTAGTATTTTGCTGATACGTGTGCAAATTGATCGGTTGTTTTTTTTATACTGTTGCATGCCAAACTTTGTGTTCCAACCTTTTCTTCTTGTTTAAAGATTGCATGTCTTTTATTTAATTTCTGTGTATTTTTTCATATTTTATTTTAATAAAGTATGTAACTATCTAAATACGCTCGAGAAAATTTCGAAAACATTTCAAAAAATCTTTGGTTTACAATACTGCCACCAAACGACGATATCTTTTGATGTTTAGATGTCCTCAACTACAAACCTTTTATTCTTTTTCTCTCTGATTTTTAAGATCGACTATTGCTTAACAGTGCTACCATTTTAGAATATTTTCTGTAGAATATTTATCAGATTGAGTATTGAAATTGCATATTTTTAAAAAAAGATATGCTAGCTGCTTTTTATCATATTTCCTTGTCCAAAAGCCGATTTTTTTTAGCATATTTTGTTTCAAGCAGACAACGATACATATTTTGAAACAATTTCATATTCAAGTTATTAATTACAACTTCTTCGCTTGTCGCATTATACATATCATATTTTTTTTTAACAAATAAAATTTTTTATGAAATATATGGATGGTGCATTATTTGTGGAGCGGACAACCCAATAAAAAATTTTTGTTGGAATTCCTTGCTACTCGGGCTAAAAGGACAGCACTATGCAAATCAACGTCGTTTTTTATGCTTTGGTATTGCCAACATCTCCTTTTGTTTTAGATATACATATATAATAGGGGGACCAGTACGGGGGCTCGACTTTTTCTGGAACTACGTAATTCAATCTCGGGAATCGAACCCGCAACATCCGCACTAAAAGTCTAGCTCACCACCAACTACAACAAATTAAAACGATCAAATAATTCAGTAAAATATGATTATTTTGGCTCTGAGTGGTTAGAAATATCGGCTCTTAATTGTTTAGCTCGAGATCAAGAGTTTGAAGTATTTTAAATTTTTAATTCGTACATGACTTTACCATTATTTTTTAAATTGTGCCTTGACACCATTCCATTTTGTTTTGCTTTAATATTTATGCTGGAACTTATTGTTCAATATTATTCTTTCTTTCTATATAGTTTATACAATTGGGTTTCCATTTCCTCATTACGAATTGGCGTATCTATTTTTAGCTTTTTTTAGAAGGTCAAGGTTTATTCTTATTTTTCCTTTCAACCAACAATTCAGTCAACGACATTCCTTTTTTTTTTTTTTTTTTTGGAGAAGAACGATACCTCTGAAGAAACGTAAACAAATCTTCTTTTGCTGTTTTGGACCCTTCCAGCTTTTTCATAGCTCTTCTGAAAGTGTCGACAAACCTTTTCGCTTCCCCATTTGATTGTGGGTGATATGGTGTGCTGAATATGTGTTGAATACCGTTTTCTGAACCAAATGTCGTAAACATCAAGCTTGAAAATTGGGTGCCATTATCACTCACTATTAAATCTGGGTAACTAAATTCACTTGTAAATTTTCATAATTACTCAATTATTAAAGGTGATGAAATTAACTTAATATGATATATTTCTAGCAATTTGAAAAAAGCGTTCACGATTATAAAATAAAAAATTATCCACTGGTCTAGTTATATCTATGTGGGTTCTTTGCATTGGCCAAGTGTGTAATGTTGTTTTTGAAAGGGGGTTTGGAACTGAAGATCACTTGGAACACATTCGGACATATTTTTATATTTCTTGATCGAAAAGCGGCCAATACACAGGGAGTAACGCGCTAACATTTTCGATCTTTCAATGCCATCGTGGCCTTTCTGTACACAGAAAAAAAAATGAAAATTTATTTCAATTAAGAAATTTGTAATATTAATTAAAAAATTAATTAAATTTGCACCAGTAAACAAAATAATAGTAGTAGTATCAATAATTTAAACTTCTGTTTAAACGTATGTTTAATTAAAACTGATTTCATTTTTGAATAATGCCTTAATTGGTAAAAGTTACAAGATTCTTTTCTGTATTATTCTTTAAAATTTTTACTTCTAAAGCATTTAGGTATGAAAATTCTATCCCCATTTATCAAACAATAACTAGCATCGCTAAGATAACATTTTAAATTTGGATTACCAGATTTTGTCACGATTTAAAGATTGTCATTTTTTGTTATAGGATTTTTTTTTATATTAAAAGTGATTGGTAACGCTTTTGTGGCATCTGTCAAGACAACTACTACCGTAGTATCTTCATAAGGTTTTAATACGTTATCGA
This sequence comes from Pollenia amentaria, assembly GCA_943735925.1. Taxonomy (NCBI): domain Eukaryota; kingdom Metazoa; phylum Arthropoda; class Insecta; order Diptera; family Polleniidae; genus Pollenia; species Pollenia amentaria. The sequence continues at coordinate 32,057,409 of OX031008.1, read as the reverse complement.
TCAGCCTTGATAAGCTATCAGCAGTACTAAGGCCCTAATAATGTACAACGCAGCGCAACGCCACAGATCTAACGCAACGCCACAGAATAACATTGAAAGCACAAACAATGTCATAAATATTTTGTAATTTTGTTGTTGCTTGTGTCGTTGAAAATTTTCAAATGAATTTCTGTTGAAAGCAACAACAAAATTACAAAATATTAACGACATTGTTTGTGCTTTCAATGTTATTGTTGTATGCGTTGTACATGATTAGGGCCTAAATTTATTTGTGGATACAACCTGCAATCCAAAATTATACAACATTAAAGTTAATGCTAAACGTTGAAGGCGAGTTGCAGAGTGTACACACGCAGGGAAAATATATGGTTGGGCATGGTTACGGCAACTACACTATGTTTATTGTAACAATATATTGTTGCCGTACACAAAATATTGTTATTTTTATTTAATATCAACAATATTATAGTTACTGTAAACATGTCAATGCTTATCGCAATTATAAATTTAAGTATGGTTCACTGAAAAATAATTATTTTTATAACAACTAAATAATGATAACTTTGAAAATATATTATATTCCTCACAACCATTTAATGATATTTAATAGCCATAAAATGATAACTTTCTACACGTGTACTCATAATATGTTTAAGATGCAAACAAAATATCTTTACTTTAATAATATTTTGTTATCGCTATTTGTAAAATAATTTTGCATCAGTTGTGTCGTTTGTTTTACATATGCCTATCGAATTATGTGTTATTCATAAAAAAAACCAAGTTTAAAGAACTTAAAAAATAAAGAAATTGTAGGTACATTAAAAAAATTGTAGTGTCACAAAATAAAATATCAATGCTAAAAAAATTGTAATATTGTTTGAAAATTGTGGAAAAATATTGACCATTGTTTTGTGTTACTTTAGAGAAAAAGAATGAAAATTCTATAAAATAATTTATAAATAATTGCGACCTTCGACAAAAATAGGTTAAAAATATTATGTTTAAAGTTGCATCATATTATGATGAGAAATATCTGTAACAGTTTTATGTTAAGGTTGCCAATAAGTAAATAAACATAAATATACTTATATTAAAAATATTTTTCGGTTTTAGACTTAATCTACATATTATAATGATTAACATGATAATAATATGATTACATCAAATTATAATATGATGTAATAAAAACAAATTAGGATTAAGGGAAAAATATTATGATGAGATATTACGAATATATTTGGTCGTAATATGATTCAATAATAATCATAATATGTTGACTACAATCATGATTTCACCTTGGTAGATCGAAATTTGAATTTTGAATGAATGATTATCCATTTTATCATGATTATCCACTTTTTCATTAATTCAAAAAGCAAATTTCGATCTACCAAGGTGAAATACCATTTGGTTTAAAGATTGATGTTTGACTATTGACGTCATCCGGTAGGGATGGGCAAATTGAAAAAATATATCGATATATATCGTATCGATATTTTTTAAGGGTATCGATATATATCAATTAAAAATATCGATACATCGATGTATCGAACGTATTAAGCTGAAATTATTACTAAATTCAAAAACTTAAGATACCTATGACAATACATTTTTACATAGGCACAAACGTATTACATATTGCAAAAAAAATTTTAAAAAAGTAAAGAATAAAAAAAAGTTTTTACTTATTCGCCATATGAAATTTAAAAAAAAATAATTAGGATTATATAATGCCGGATTATATACTGCCGGTAAACAAAACTTGTAACACATACTATACAAGTAAACTGTGCAATATTTTATTATTAATATATAAGAACATGTCAAATAAAAAAAAAATATTTTTTTTATTATTAACATTCCAAATTTCATGAGTCGATTCTTTGCATAACTCTAGGAACCTTTTCCAGAATATTTTTTCCACTTCCACATTTCTAATGATGCTGGTCCTAAAGACTTCCCGACTAAGTTATAGTCCATGGTATTTTCATTTCATATTTAACCTCTTTCTAAAGCATTTCAAAAAGTTTAAACTTCAACAAATGAGTAGGATTTAATTTGTAAACCGTTAAATAGCCAATAAAAGGAAAAAATATTTATCGAATTTTGCTCAAATAAATATTTAGTGGATATCGCTCATAAGAAGGGAACATTCACTGCAAACGTGTTTAATTTTAAATTATTCTTATTTTCAAAAATTATTTTCGGGAATGAAATATTTTATAAATTAATTCATTTATTAATGATGTGCTAATAATCCCAATTTTTGAATGAAAACACTGAAATTTATTGTTGTGGCAAAGCTACAATCCTCTTACAACATCAATTCGTGTTGGAAAAAAAGACCAGCCAATTGTAGGGGAATGTAAGAAAGAAAAATTGACGGTTTATTGTTGTGTCTTTGTTGAAGCTTTGATATTGTTACATGTAAGACCTGAGTGTTTAAAATTCTTACTCACTTTATGGTCTTACTTGTATAATATTTTTAGCTTTTCTAAAGTATTTGGAAAATGTTTCCTGACGAGCTGGCCTAAGCAACCAGCGAAATGCGCATAGAAACTAGCTTTCCCACAACAATAAATTTCAGTGTTTTCATTCAAAAATTGGGATTATATATAAAGAAAAACATAGTGAACAATTCTGCATGACTTCATTTTTTGATTTATGTCACTATTTAAGTAAATGAGCGATATGTTCCATTTCTAATCGTAAAATTTCGGTTGTAAAGGCAATGATTTTATTCCGAATGTTGGTTTTAGTTGGAGGAAAGTTCTTGGCTGGTTAATATACACATTTTTTAAAATATTCCAAAAGAAAACTGTCAGGAGCTGCTAAATCCGGTGAACGTGGACGCCAGTTGAAAACGCTTGTGCACGACAAAATGCGTTCGCTAAATACCAAAGCCATTGAGGCACCTGCAGTATGTGCTTTTAACACCACAAGTTGTGATGGTTTTCCCAACATCGTCCACCACCGCAAAACAATGTAGTTCTAGGCCTCTGGATTCACAAGACATGTTTTAAAATACCTGACAAATATGTCCATCTTTATGTCGTTGGGCAAACTTCTACTAAATTCCAGGCGCGGTTTCATCTATTTCTAAACCATCTGCGTACCTAATGTCGATACTTTTTTATGTCTCCTCCCACACTTGCTTTACACACGAAAGGACACCACCGCTTTATTAAAGTATCTATAATGTAAGCTTTGCAACCGCCTTGTACAATTCCAAGTTTTTTTTTGCTTAAGCGGCGATTATCAAGGTATTGCGAGATACTACTCGTACAAACAAAAAAATATTCTGTTGTGGTCTACCGCTCTGCTTTATTGTAAATTCCATTTCAAAACACTTTATTAACTCGAATTATAGAAAAAAACATAAGAATTTACTTTGATAAATGTTCGAGTGTATTCAAACAACTCTCTTTCATGTTATGTAGGGTCTAATTATTGTGGCAAGCCCCTGAGGTATAATTTGCCTGATTGATTTACATAACGATCGAAAATGATCAAGACATTAATTTCTTATTAACGTTGCCTCAAACGCAATAACAGCCTTCAAATAGCAACAGCCCCATCCTCGGCCACAGTAACAGCAACAGCAACAGCAACTTCAACAACAATAATAATAATAACATCAATAATACATATTGCCAACAAAAAGTCCAACACACAAACAAACCCAAATCGATCAATGGCAAAGATGTTTCGACGTTTGTGGCTTCATTTATTGGCAGCACCATTCACGTACTACGTAGTTAAAGTCTTTATTCTGAACAAAGAAGATGTTTCAATTTACTACCTTCTGTTCTGTTCTGGTTTTATGCGAAGTGAAGAATTTTATAAAACCACAAAAATTGCCAACTGATGCTTAAACACGTCAAACATTTTTTTTTTTTTTTTGGTTTATGGCATTTTCGGTTAAAGCCGAGAAGAAGAACAATTTTGGATAATTCAATTAATTTAAATTGTATTTTTTTTTAGTCTTAATAAAGTCATATAATTTGAAATAAATACGCTCGTAAAGCAATTTATTAACATGACGGTGATTAAAGAGGGCTTTTGTGGTCTTAAGGTAAGTAGTACTTGCCGTGTACTTTATTTTTATACACACACCACCATAGTGGAGGCGGTATTATGCGTTTGTGGTGATGCGTGTGTCATCTTGAAATATTTGTCCTAGACCCATCTTTTAGTATACCGATCAACTCAGAATCACTTTTTGCATCGATCTAATGATTTCCGTCCGGCTGGCGGCCGAGTCGAAGTTGAGTTTTTTTTTACCGGAGTCGGAGACGAAGTATCCATAACAACTCGCGACTCCGACTCCAAAATTTTTCGGCATAATAAATTTAAGAAAATCTTCCAAAATAAAAATTCTTTGAAATTGGCGATGCAATATTTAAAATATCGATTCGAAATTTGTATAGAATAATTTTCTTGCTGTATTTAACCATTTAAAAGGTAGTGCATTAAAAATAAGAGTTTAAAAAGTCAAATAAGGACCAGTCTCATATACATTTAGCATCGATGTAAGAGAAGGAGTCGTGGTTGGAGTTGGACTTAAAATATTTCAGCGGTAGGATTCGGAGTTAGAACTATTTTTAGATGACTCCACAGGCCCAATCCAAGAATCAGTCCATAATTTACCAAAGCCTCTATAAGCCATATTATTTTGTTGGTATTTAGATTAAATTTGATTCAAACTTAGTTTATTGCAATCTAATTCATCCATCCTATTTAATTTTATTGGAATCGGTCCATATTTGAGCATAGCTCCCATACAAGTACTACTCCTTAAAACTGCAACCTTTTTGCCTGTAACTTCCTATTAATGTTGGCACTGACATAAAATTTGGGTTGGTACTGCCAGAATTGAACATTAGCCCCCTGCCTAAGGACAAAAAACTATATCAATGAAGATGTCTAAATAATGTTAAGCACAAAGATCTTTTAACCTCTTAAGATCATACATGATCCCTTTGGTATGGGGTATCATATGGTGAGGCTTGACAGACTATACTTTCTTACTGGTTGCTTTTTACTTCGTATTTTAAGGGAATTATCTTCTTTGTATATTTATTAAATGGATGCATTAATCCTATAAAAACATGTGCTTTACAATTGAACCCAATAAGTATGGATCTATTGTGACACCGGAAAGGCAACAGTTCTTTTCGATTAGAAAAGTTTTGTTAATAAGCCATTTAAACCCAAAATGTCCAAAATCGTTCTCCGAAGAATGAACAAGGACGAACAATTTTCTGATTGCCGTCAGTAAGTAATTTTCAGAAGTTCAAAAACATTTTAGGTGCTTAAAAGTTAAAAAGATTGAGCATTTCTGTATCCAGAGTTTTTAAATATAGTATTGCAACCCTAGAGTATAAAAACTTTACTCTCAAGGGCCAATTGATCCATTGTTATAACCGTGTTTACGGCAAATTAAGTACTCCAACCTAATCCCATTGTGCTTGTTGTTCCCAGTGGTGAATTTACGCTCAAGTCCGTAAGGCCCAGACGTTTCATTAATCGATTTGGTTAAGTTGAATTAAGTTACTTGGCTAAGGCCGGATTTTTGAGATGTGGCTTACGTTTAAACTAAGTTTAACGGACTCTCAAACTCGATTTTTATATTATTTCATTAAAGGCCAACATTTTAAGCAAAACTAAGCTGTTCCGTCAAAGTTTTCTATACTATGTAATGGCGGATTTAGAAAATAGGTTATGGAAAGGAGGAAAGAGGGAGTAGTGCTTGTGAGCATTCGACATTAATTTATTCATGTTGAAAATGAGAGGGAAGACTTCAGCAGGAAGGTTATTTCACATACGAACAGTCCGGACAAAAAATCAAATTTAAACAACTAATCCTTTAGCAGATTATGTGCCTAGCGCTTCATATTCTTTAAATTTACAAGGCACGTGTGCAGCTGGGTCTGTACTCGTAGCAGTAAATTTTTTACCTTGCAAGAAACATATAATTTTGTTACAATACCTATCTACTCATCGTTGAGAGATCTTGGAGTAAAGGACAAGACTAAGACTTCAAAATCTCTATCTGCAATAATTGATGATTTAATTTAGCAGTTAACAAGGACGAGAAATCGACTACACGATCTGAAGCTATTGGAATGAAACTTAAATTACAGTATCTAGATACAACTATTCTAGATATTGCTTGGAATGTTATTTTGGATACTTTCAATGCTGCTTATAAAAAACTTCAGGGATCTCACGTTGATTTGTCATATGTTATCCAAATGTATGGGTCCATAGTTTAATTTCTCCAGAATATGAGAAATAAAAGATTTTCTGAATTTGAAAAAAGGAATTCAATTATCCAAATGATTCTCATCGCAAAAAAAACAAGAAAACTTCTGGAAAAGAACATTTTCGAACAAATATTTATTATCATATTTTAAACACTCTCCCCAGAATTCAGAAGCGATAATTACATTTAAGAAACGATAATTAATTAAATATGAAAATATAATATATAAAATATGAAAATTTGGATTTAACAAACGTTTATTAGGAAGATTTTCCTAGAATATTTGTTTTGTAAAGCTTTATTAAATTTAAAATAGGCATGTGAGTGTAACGTAAAAACGCATACGAAAAACTTTTCGTAAACTTCCAATTGTTTGATAATTGATCTCAATTAGATACAAATGAGTTACAATTTCAAGCAGATAATCTCGTCGAAAATTATCCTGATGGTATAGAAGAGAAATTAGCAAATGATTCCATGGTGCCCCGGTACGATGGCTGGTAGTGAGCTTGTCTATCAGTGCCGGGGTTGCGGGTTCGATACCCGCCCGAGACTCTGGTCTCCTGCAGACAAGCGTAGGGCTTCGTGGGATTAGCATAGGAAAAAAATTACATTATTAATCAACCACAGAAGGTGTGCGCTCTGCGCAAAATACATGCGGTATATTCAATTCATTGAATCTTCAAGATGTTTACCCTAAAGTATACACTATATAACCAAATTTTCTAAGCATTTCTACTATCCTGAAAAGGGTAACAAGCTAACAACCGGAAAGTATTGGCCACAATAGACTTAATGCTCTTGCACTATTGCCTATTGAAGCCCAACATGAGCAAGAAATAAACTACGAAGATTTGAAAAATACTATATATTTTTATTAACTAAAAACTGACGTTTGGATTGGACAAACGATTGGAGTAATATAAATTATTACACAACAATTTAAATATTTAAAAAGTGTAGCTCTGTATATTTTTTTTCAGCACTTCTACATATGTATATGTTTGGGGGTTGGTTCTTTTTTTTTTTGTTAAATAAAACACTTTTTTTGTTTGTTGTTTTGTTGTTTTTGTATTTTGTTTATTTTATTTTTCAATTCACGTTTGTTTTAAGTTTTTTAATGTTTGTCTCACAAAGGTCGCAACTAGAGTGAGTTTTTAATGTTTTAAAAATGATCTTACAAGCTAAGTTTCAGTACATAGAAAAGTAGTGCAATGACAAATGTGAAAAAGTAAATAACAATTTAAGGACCGTTACTATTTTACAGGGTGCTGTGTTTATAATGAGTCATCATTAAACATTCCGGCCCCCATGACTTGGTGCAGTTTACCAAAGGTCCATAAAACAGGAAACAATGTAGCACGGTGTTGTGATGAATTTGACAGATATGGCATCTAGGATCTCAATTCGATTCAGGGTTGCGGGTCGTGTGAGGTTGTATATGTTGACGGCAATCAATCTGTTGAAGAGACACTACGAAATGTTTCGTGGGATGCCATACCTGTAAGTAGGAATGCAGAATAAAATTAGTGTGGAAAATTGTAAAAAACTTATACTTTATTTCAAAACAAAACCACAATTTTTGAAATGGGTCTGGTTATGATCCCATTTTTGGTCTGGATGTCAACCACTCTACAGTTCTGGTCTGTTCCAGTATACGTCTTCATAATTCGACCCATTTGCCATTCGTTCGGCGGCAAGTTGTTGTTTTTGATGACGACTAAATCGTTGACTTTAACGTTATCCCTCTGAGACTTCCACTTGTACCTGCGATGCAGTTCGGCCAGGTATTCGGATTTCCATCTTTTACAAAATGAGTGGTAGATGACCTTTAGGCGTTTCCAGCGGTTGATGAGGGTCAGGTTTTCGCTGCTTACATCAGATTCGGCTGGGGTCAATAATGGAGTTCCAATAAGGAAGTGTCCAGGGGTCAATGGGTTAAGGTCATTTGGGTCATCGCTAGCAGGACTTAAGGGTCTAGAGTTTAAACACGATTCTATGCGGGTGAGAATTGTTGACAGCTCTTCAAACGTGAATTTCATATCTGGTATCATTTTCTTTAGGTGGGTTTTGAATGATTTTACACCGGCTTCCCAGAGTCCGCCCATATGTGGGGCACCGGGGGGTATAAATTTCCAAATGATATTTTGATGGCTATAGTTGTGAGTAACTTGGGTTTGAAGAGTTTTTAGAAATTCTAGACGATCTTTTTTGATGAGTTCTGCTGCTCCGACAAAGTTCGTGCCGTTGTCCGAATATATGATTGCTGGACATCCACGCCTTCCAATGAAGCGGTAGAAAGCGGCTAAAAATGCTTGAGTCGATAAATCACTAACTGGTTCTAAATGTACGGCCTTAGTAGCAAAGCATACAAAAATGCAGACGTACCCTTTTGTGATGAGGCAGGCTCGACCAGTAAAGTTTCGAATGGTAAAGGGTCCAGCGTAATCGACTCCAGTTGTGGTGAAAGGGCGAGAAAGTGTTGTGCGCTCTGGTGGTAAGGAAGCCATGATTTGACTCAGTGTGTGTTTTTTGTACAAAACACAAGTTTTACAATTATTAATCACCATTTTTACTAAGGGCCTTAAACGAAAAATCCAAAATTCCGTCCGAAGTACTCGGATCATAAGTTGGTTTCCACCATGAATAGTTATTTTATGAGTGAACTCGGTCAGCAATCTGGTGAACTTAGAGTTGTACGGCAACAAAATTGGATGTCGTTCGTTATATGTGAGCGCTGGTGATTGAACCAGACGTCCGTTGGCTCGGATGACGCCTAGTTGGTCCATGAACGGGTTGAGAGTTAAAATATTGCTGGAGGACGATATCCTTTGGTTGAGCTTTAACTGCTTATATTCTTCTGGGAAGTGTTGTTTTTGCGTCAAAATAATGAGTCGTGTTTTGACATCTATTATTTCTTCTGGTGTAACTTCGTTTGAAGATGTCCGAAAGCTGTTTCTGTTTACACCAGTATTCCTCCAGAATCGTAGGACATAAGCTAGTACTCTATAAGCGCGTGACAAATTGGAGAAACGGTTCAATGGATCCTCTTGCGTAGTAGTTAACGTCCTTACGGTTTTTGCTTCTAAGTTGGTGTCATCTGGACTTCTGGATTTTGGCCATTTATCTTTAGGTAATTTTAGCCATGAAGGTCCAAGCCACCACAAGTTGTGGGTTTCTAATTCTTGGGGCGTACATCCCCGGCTGGCTATATCTGCGGGGTTTTCTTTTGATTCGACATGTTGCCAATGGCTATTGCCGACTTTATCTACAATTTCTGAGACACGATTTCCAACGAAAGTGTTCCACGTGCAGGGGGGCTTCTTTAACCAGGCCAGTACTATTGTTGAGTCGGTCCAAAAATATGTGTCGATTTGCGTAGCTTGAAGATTTGGCAGAATTCCTGAGGCTAAATTTGCCAGTAAAACGGATCCACAAAGCTCCAAACGTGGTAGCGATATTTGTTTAATGGGAGCAACACGAGTCTTAGAGGCCAGTAAATGTGTAAATATAGAATTTTCAGACTGTATTCGGACGAAAAGAGTCGCAGAATAAGCCTTTTCTGAGGCGTCGCTAAAGCCATGTATTTCCACATTTAAATTAGGGCTGTACTGGATCCAACGAGGAATTTTCAGGGCATTTATTGCAGGGCAGTTTTTGACGAATTTCTGCCATTTGAGGCAAGTCAAGGGTTTTAGGTTGTCATCCCAGTCGACTTTATCTAACCAAATCTGTTGCATGATTAACTTGGCATCAACAATTACTGGAGCTATCCATCCGCAAGGGTCAAAGAATTTGGCAATTGTAGATAGAACTTCCCTTTTTGTGTAATTTTCTTTCAATTCAACACCTGGGGCAGTGAATGTAAAAGAGTCTGAGGAAATGTTCCATTTTATCCCGAGTGTCTTGGTTCCGGCGTTCTCGGATAAGTTTAACCAGTCGAGCGGTAGTAGGGTCTCATTTGGCAAATCTTGAATAACTCGTGGATCATTTGAGGTCCATTTCATCAGATCGAAACCGGCAGATTTTAGAACAGTTGTAAGTTCTTTTCGTGATTTGATGGCATCGTTTAATGTGTGGCCACCAGCTAAGACGTCATCTACGTACATGTTGTGTTGTAAGATGTTTGACGCCAGGGGGTAAGTTGTCCCGATATCTTCGGCTAGTTGAAGAAGGGTTCTTATGGCAAGAAAGGGCGCGCAATTAACTCCAAACGTCACTGTGAGGAGTTCGTAATCCTCAATAGGATCTGTCTCGGATTTTCTAAACAATATCCTTTGATATTTTGTTTGCGTAGGGTCAATGAGTATCTGGCGATAAATTTTTGTGACATCTGCGTTGTACACAAAACGGAAGAATCTCCACTTCAATATTATGAGCACTAAGTCTTGTTGAAGTATGGGTCCTGGATACAAAATGTCATTCAAACTTCTCTTGCTGGAAGACGGGCTCGATGCGTTGAAAACTACTCTAATCTTCGAAGTCAACTTTTCGGGTTTTATTACTGCGTGATGCGGCAGGTAATAATTTGGGTATTTACTAATTTCCAGGGGAGATATTTTCCTCATATGTCCTAGCTCGAGGTATTCTACAATAACTTGGTCGTATTGTGTCTTAAGTTCTGGTTTTTGGCTAAGCATGCGCTCCATTCTCAAAAATTGGGCCATGGCAATATTTCTAGATACCCCTATTTCTTCGCCATTTTTAAAGGGTAGGGAAACAATATATCTACCCGAATCACTTCTACGGGTTGTAGACTTGTAGTGATTTTCACAGTGCGTGTCCTCTTCTGACCTCAAAACCTTTTTTGGGGTCTCCTCTACCTCCCAAAAGCGTGAGAGGATTCGGTCCAGGGACGATGTGTTTAGTAACGATATCGTTTTTCTAGGTGAAGATGTTGTACAAATTGGTCCCCCCACAATCCAGCCAAATACTGTTTTTTGTGCCAAAAGGGATCCAATGGACCGCATCGGTGTTTCCATACTATATATTGAGGGGCCTAAGTCGAGGCCTATTAGTAGGTCGATGGGTCGACTTTGATGAAAGTGTGGGTCTGCAAGTTCTAGTTTTGCAGCCTCTGCGAATTGTTCTGCGTTTAACGTTTGGGGCGGTAAATTGGATGGAAGGGTCTTCAAAACTGGTGCCCATACCTCTAACTTAAACGATGTGTCCACCCTGGAGCAAAGGTTAAACAAACAGGCTTTGGTCGAAGTTTCAGAAACTGTCTGACTCAAGCCGGAAACGTGTACTATATTACGTTTTGTTGGTAAGTTTAATCGGTTTTTCAACTTGTCCGATATAAACGTGGATTGGGATCCAGGGTCGATGATTGCTCTTGCCTGGTATCTTGCGCCTCTAGTTTCGATTTGTACTATTGCAGTAAATAACAAAGTTTCTTTGTCTACTAGTTGTGTCGAGGACTGATTGCTTCCCCGCAGGGTCAAGGAAGTCAGGTTAGGAATACCTGATCTGGAAGTGGACTGTATATATTGGGCTTGCGCTGCAGCACTTGTACTAGCTTGCTCGTCAGCGTTATTTGGTGGTAAACTTATAGGCTGGGTCACCGTTGCCTTGTGCAACAAAGTGTTATGTTTTTGCTTGCACAGCCTACAACTATATTTGCTTAAGCAGTCCTTGACACCATGATTTATTGACAAACAATTAAAACATGAATTTGTGACTTTTACTATGTGAATTCGGTCATTCACATTCTTTTCCAAAAAGTTAGGGCAGGATCGTAATGGGTGGGGCTCTTTACAATGTTGGCAATTGTGTGTAGAGTCTTTTTGTCCCCCCTTTGATGGAAAACGTTTCTGAGTTTTCGACTCGTTATTGGTTTGAGTCGCGTTTGTTTGAAAACTGTGAACCTGTTTTTGTTTAGTGAACGGCTTAGAACATTCCTTTTTTTGTTGACAGGGTTTGGGTTTGGTGATGGCCGCTATTGACTCTAAAGTCTTAGAGTGGTGAGTCAAAAAAGTGTTAAATTGTTCCCACGACGGAACCTTTGTTATTTCTTGAAGAGAGTTTTCAAATTCCTTCAAAAGTGTTCGGGGGAGCTTGGTCGAGCAAAGATATACAAGAAAAGGGTCCCAAGTGCCAGTTTCTACCCTTAAAGCATTTAAAGCTTGAAGGCAGCCATTAACGGTTCGTTGTAGTGTCTGAATAGATTGGCCTGAATCTTCGGTAACTTTCGGAAGGTCAAATAAAATTTTCAACTGTTCGTTGACCTGAATCCGGTTGTTCTCGTATTGAAGAACAAGATTTTTCCAGGCTATATCGAAGCCTTCGTTGGTTAATGGGGCATTTGAAACTATGTTCCTAGCGTCTCCTCCAGTTTTTTGAAGCAAATGAAATAATTTTTCAATTTTACTAAGTCGCGCATTATTTAAATATAGGGCAGTAAAAAGGTCGCGGAAGGTTGGCCATGTCACAAAATCACCTGAAAACGTATCTATGTCGCAAGGTGGCAGCCGAATAGACGAAACGTCTTTGTTTCCTAAAATTGGGGTTTCGGCAGACGAAAAACGCTCGTGCTTATTCGTGTCATCAGTTGGGGCAGAAAGCGCCATAATTTCCGCGTTAAGTGATGCCAAACAAGTTTTGTATGCAGCCAGGGCTTTTTTGTACCGATCGCGAAGTTTCTGCCTGTCTATCGGTTGTTCGCCCGATTCCGGTTTCTTGTCCCTACACTCTTCATAAGCCCTTTTGATTTGCTGCCAAAGTGAGTCTAGTTCTACACGAAGAACTTCTAAACTATGAATGTCCTCACCTGCCTTTGATTCTGAATACTCACTTTCAAAATCTAAAAGGTCATTTGTACAATTAACAAATTTATCGAGTGCCATTATTAATTTTTTGAATTAACCAGAATCGTGAAAAAAACTATTTTAAATTGGGTCAAAAAAGTACCTGCTAGCGATTAAACAACAACAAGTATCGAAAAAATTATAATATTTTTAAAAATAATTAGAGTCCCACAAAGCGATTTGTTTCCCCGGTATTTGTTTTAAATGTGATGGGGGTGGTAACCCTGTTGGTTCTCTTCGTTCTTAAAAAATGCAGCGTAAAAAATATTAAGAGTAACACAACAAGCAAGAGAATTTATTTCTTGTTGCTTGTTGTCTTGTATACTTTGACTTACTTGTTGTTTTTGGGTCTTTTTTTTTATTTTCTGTGTCACTGCTTGTTGATTAATTCTTCTGTTGTTCTTGTTGTTGCTGAGTGTGCTAGTACTGCTGTTGAACTTGCTGCTACTGCGCCAAAGAATTTGGGTCCCGTTAGCTTGTTCACTATTAAACTTTGCAAATTTGTTTTTTGGAAACACTTTTATTTAATTAATTTTTATTTTTTAATTTTTTTAATAAAAACTTTACTTTTGTTTTTTAAATTATTGTTCACTACACTTTTTGCTTCGGTTCGAAGTGACCAAATGTTTGGGGGTTGGTTCTTTTTTTTTTTGTTAAATAAAACACTTTTTTTGTTTGTTGTTTTGTTGTTTTTGTATTTTGTTTATTTTATTTTTCAATTCACGTTTGTTTTAAGTTTTTTAATGTTTGTCTCACAAAGGTCGCAACTAGAGTGAGTTTTTAATGTTTTAAAAACAGTGATGCCAACTTTTTTGGAGCAAAAAGCACTTTAAAATGTAAAAAAAGCACTAAAAAGCACTGTTTCAAGATAAAAAAAAAATGTTTAAAAGCACTAAGCAATTTTTTTTAATTTAATCGATAATTGAACACAAAACAAGTTACTAAATATTTAAAAAAAAAATGGCAGCGGCTTTGTTGTGGGACCATTTTCGAACATAACTTTAATTTGGATCATCATAAGTTGTGTTTGAATTGGGTCATAAACAGTGTTTAAGTAATATTTTGATTTTTGGTATGTTTCATTGCAAAAGATAGCAGTGCAGACACTAGGTAGTGGAGTGTTATCATACCAGCATGAATTTTATCGACAAAGTTCATATATAATGTGAGGAATAGATTTAATAGAGTTCAAGGATAGTCCGTTTCTAATTTTGGAGTAACTGTAGTTCAGCGAACTAAATGTTCTTTCAACTTCTACGTTAGAGTATGACAAGCTTAAAATTCTAACTACAAAATTAGACAAATCTAAAAATGGATTTTGTTCTATTGAATCTTTAAAATCGTTGCCTTTTATCCAAAAAGATCTGTTCGTTATTGATTTTTCCAATTAAAATTCTTATGTGTGAATGTGTAACGGAAACAATTACATCGTTTTTATTGCGATTAACAACCGATGTGAGATTTACAAAACAAAGCAGGATTGCAGAGTACATGAAACTGAGTACTCCTCCCAAATCTTCTCACCTCTCTCACCGATAAACTAATTAATTGCTGCAACAAAAACTGCAAGTTTAGGCGATGCCTTTGTGTGAGCTTACCTAATAAACAGTTGCTATACTAAAATAATATTTTTACACTTAACAAAATTGTTACTGCATAATGGATTTAAAAAATTGTAGAAAAAATTAAAAATTGTAAAAAGCACTTAAGGCACTAATGAAAAATTGAAAAAGCACCAAGTTAGTGCTTTTTCTTAGTTTGGCACTAAAGATAAAATTTTGGCGTTTCGAGGAATGAAAAAGCACCATAAATAGTGCCAAAAGCACTAAGTTGGCATCACTGTTTAAAAATGATCTTACAAGCTAAGTTTCAGTACATAGAAAAGTAGTGCAATGACAAATGTGAAAAAGTAAATAACAATTTAAGGACCGTTACTATTTTACAGGGTGCTGTGTTTATAATGAGTCATCATTAAACAGTATAGATGCAAGAAAGTATAGTCGGTCAAGCCCGACCATAAAGTACCCTACACCACAGTATACAAACACAATTATTGCTAGTGTACCCTATTTTGGACCCATGGGCAATCATGGACCCGTCTAAACAAAATTATGTTATTAGGTTAAGATTCATGTAAAAGTTCTTTTTATCGAATATTTTTAGATATCTTCATCTATATGAGATTTTAGGATGGGGGTTTATATTGGACCTACCAGCACAACATTTTGTCATGACATAGTACCTATCGTAAAAGTTATTTTTTGCCAATTTTTATGTTAATACTCACACTTACAAGGATGTAATGACATTAAAAGCTATTTTCGGGAGTAGTATTTGTATGGGAGCTGTGGTCAAATATGGACCGATTCCAATAAAATTTGGCAAGATGATTTTGATTGCAAAAAAATAAGTTTGGCCGAAATTTCATCTAAATTCCGATATAATAAGACGGTTTATGGGCACAAGGACTCTATTCCGGATATAATCTTGCATGGGGGCTATGTGAAGTTATGGAACCTTTGTACCAAATTTCATCAAATTGTACTTTGCGCACAAGGTTTACTTGGACAGCCGGACGGACATCATAAATTCGTCTTAGAAAGTCATTCTGAGCCGACTAATATTTTAAGGTGCTATAAACATCAGCATAAGTGCATAATACCTTCTCCAGTAATGTGGTGTTAGTATAATAAGAAGCAGGCCTAAGTCCGCCACTAGTTGTTGGGCACGTAGGAACCAGCCAGTATTATTTATCGATTCTAAAAGAATAGCTAAGAATACTTACTTTAGACAGTCCAATTTCACAATGAAACGTACCAGGATAATGGGTCGATTACGGATGCCTAATTTTGCTGCTGGCAAAACAACTTCAGTCCAGTTTTTTTTTGTCGGATAGTCACGAGAAGGTATTTTACTGATTTCTTTGGACGATTCTCCAATCATATAGTGTGCAATCAAGATATCCATAAGGCCTCTAATTGAAGTTCTATAAAAATAACAAGAGCTTTTTGCTTATACTAATTGAAAACATAGAAGATGGCTGAATTAGCCAAATATCCTCACGACCCTCTGCCAGATCAAGGACAAACTCTGTTCTTACAAATGTATTACATACTTAATTCATCCTGCCTAATTCTCTAAAGCCATGCAGCCGATATCAGAGAACAAAGACAACTTTTTTCTCAGTGTTTGAACTAACAATTATTAATCAAATCTTATCCGAATACTTTACTTTATGTCCTGCCAGTGCCAGACAAAAAATTTCGTCATCACGGCTTCTGTTCACATATGTAGGTGCTTATCGCTCTTCTCCGTAAGCGAGTGTTACCACCATAATTAAAAATATGTCGAGCTAGTGGATTTGGGTGCAGTTCAAGCCGTTTTAAATATTTTACTGCATCATAGTTTTTACTAATGGCACATTGAGATCCTTGTGGATATTTGAGTTTTTAAAGTACCAGGGAGCGGCTGTGATGATTCGAGAAGTTTATTTTGGTGCCTTGAATTTTTTCGAAATTTGAGGCCGAGGAAATGCCCTATAGTTGAATACCATAGCACCAGATTGGCTTGAAGAAAGAGTTGTAAAGAAGTTAACAATCGAGACTAAGAACATAGTTTCTTCCAATAAGCCAATTAATTTGAATTGCATTTAGTTTCATTTGAGTTAATTTTGCTTCTATATGCCATTTACACGTCAAACGCCGATCTAGATGTATACCGAGGTATTTTACATGCGAGTGTTGAGGTATTATTTGATTATTGATTTTAATAGTGGGGCATGTTTCCCGACGCATTTCCTCCAATGTTTTAACAACTTTTCCAGTTGAAATATATGATCCTGCAAGTAACGAGGCGCTTCATGACAGTTTTCGTATACACTTAGAAAAGCTGTATCGTCCTCAAATGTTGAGGTTTGGGTGTAGCTGTTTGTTGGCATGTCCGAAGTGTAAATTAAGTGTAATAGAGGGCCCAGGATGCTGCCTTGTGGGACTCCAGCGTCAATTGGCTGAGGAGAATTTAAAAAATCGTAATAAGCTTTAATGCTAGACTTTATCAAAAGCTTGCGAGACATCGATGGAGAGTGCAGAGCAATATTTTTTTTCTTCAAATGCTTTTCTTATGACATTAACTATTCAATGAGTTTGTTCAATTTTGCTGTGCTTTCTTCTTAAACCGAATTTATGGTTTGGAATACATCTACTTTCATTTAAAATTGGGATTAATTTTGACACTAAGAGTTTCTCAAACAGCTTTCAAATATTAGATCATAAGCTTTGGTATCATGGTTACTAAGAAACCTTCCATTAAAAATAATGAGAATAATTTTCTTTGCTATAGTTGGTAGCTCCAAAAGCATTTTATTACTGATCTTATCAACACCGGGTGCCTTCTTGGTGTTTAAATCCCAAATCGCCTTTTCGATTGCTATTAACTCAAATCTTAGGGGAATAGCTGCTCTAAAATTAACAGACGGTTACTCAACTGCTATATCATGAAATGTATTTGGGGTAAATACGTTTTTCAAATGATTAACAAATATATTTCCTTTTTCAATATAATTTCTTTCAAGTTTCTTAATGGTGGTTTAGAAATAACTGGCATTTTTAGATTTCTAGCTTCTCGCTATAATGAGTAGTCTGAATGTGGAGTTGCGTCAAGTTCTTTAAGATATTTTTCCAGGTCAGTCGTTTTCTGAGACTGCAGTTACTTTCTTAGCCTTTTTGTGCACTCTTTTAATAAATTCTTAAGTTGAGGGGATCCGTGCAATTGCCACTCTCTCCGAACTCTCCTTTTTTAGTCAAGAGCTGCTCGAGACCTTTAGAACATAAAGACAATTGAATAGACATTCGATTGTACGCATTAAAACCAATGCACGATTCCGGTAAGTTAAGGTTACGGAAATTAATTGCAGCGTACACCTCTGCCTAAAATATTTTACAGGCTTAAGTTTATCTGAATGTTATCGAAAGGGGTATTCCTTCAGAAAGAATAAGGGTTCTTAATAAGTATTGTGAAGGTCCATGTGCAGGTTCCATTCTTTTATTTTTAGTAGTATAACTTCAAATTTGTGATTAAAATATATCAAAGAAATTTAACCTCCTCGCTCTTCCAGGTTCCAATGCGTATTGGCCTGAGTATATTTGACTCCCTGGGTCGAAGTGCATTAGTAATTAAAAACAGTACCCATGTTCTGTACCTTTGATGAGAACTTCTCGCATCGAAAACATGTGAAACAAAATATTCCATCGTTTCTCGAAAAGTTAAAAAAAGTGTGTCTGTAACTCATGTCGAAAACTATCAAAAGAGATTACGTCGTTACGTTATAAATGTCATAGTATTCCACTCGAAGCCGATGTGAACTTGCAGACGATGAGAACGCCAGTAATACATATCGTTGACAGCGGCCAAAATTATTAAAATTAAAAATTTTTCAATGTAGGCGGCGAAAATACAACCGTCGGCTGTAGCAAATAATGTAGAGTGCGACTTTGATTTTTATTGTTTAAAAAATACCTTTGAAAACATTCGTATATTTTTCAAAAATGTTAAAAGTAAAATAATTAGACAATGAAAAAATCAGTAAAAAACAAAATACTTATCTCTTCCATGTTATTATTCGTTGCATTTTGCATATTTAATATTTTTTTTTCGTGGTAATATTTTTTCTCACCCCGTTTTTATGCGTGAGCTTATTTGACAGTTCAAAGCGGGAAATTCCTCACAAAAAATTTACGGACACACTTTTTCTGTAAATTGGCGAGTAATTTCCTTACGTGACAGCTTTTACTCGCTTAAAATGTTACAGACTCAGTTAAGTGAGAAAAACAGCTGTGTGTTTCAATTTATGGCATTTTTGTTTCATTTCTCGCATTTCAATCGAAAAGTTTCTCTGAAAGCTTCTGCTTTCTGCTCTCCATCAAACAAGTGCAATTTAGTATAGCTTTTTAATTTAGTATAACATTTTCAAAATTTTTTTTAATAACAATAGTCCTTTTATTAGTTCAAGCCACGATTATTCAAAGTTCATTGTGACGATTGGAGTGACACCTTCCGTATACTCCATGTGATAGTTAAGCAACGCAAGTGCGGTAAATACGGGAGTACGAACAGGTTGTGTGCTATCATCTTTCCTTTTTATACCCTCCACCACCACTGTGGTGAATGAGGGTATACTAAGTTTGTCACTCCGTGTGAAACTTTTTTGTAATACATCTAAGACCCCATAAAGTATATATATTCTGGCTCCTTGAGTAATTCTAAGTCGATTTAGCCATGTCCGTATGTCTGTCCGTCTGTTGAAAACACGCTCACTTTCGAAAAACGCAAAAGAAAATAACAAACTTGGTCTTAAATCTGGTCTTGTAGTTATCCTAAGCAGTTTGGGATTGAAATCCAGCAACATCGGTTTAGTAGGATCAGAACTATGAATCAAAGTGTGGGACCACTACCCAAAAAAAAATTGATAATTTTGATACAAAAACTATCATAAATGGTGGAATAATGCACGGAATGACATAAAATTTTGCACGAATTCGCTTGATACGACTTCAAATCATACTGTTAAATTTCGTGAAGATCGGTCCATAATTTACCATAGGCCCCATATAAACCCTTCTCGCGGAAAACAGTTTAATACGAATAAAACCGCAATAAATAACGCTAACATACTTAAATTTGATACGTCACAGTTTTATAATACCGCAAATCACACTGTAAATTTTTTTAAAGATCGGTCCATAATTTACACTAGGTCCCATATAAACCCTACTCCCGGAAAACAGTTTAGTACGCCTAAACCCGTAATAAATAACGCTATAATACCAAAATTTGGTACGTCACAGTTTTACGGGACTATAAATCAAACTGTAAAAGTTTTTGGAGATCGGTCCATAATTTACACTAGGCCTCATATAAACCCTTCTCGCGGAAAACAGTTTAGTACGCCTAAAACCGCAATAAATAACGCTAGCATACTTAAATTTGGTACGTCACAGTTTCATAGGACCAGAAATCACACTGTAAGGTTTTTTGAAGATCGTTCCACAATTTACACTAGGCCCCATATAAGCCCTACTCCCGGAAACCCGTTTAGTACGCCTAAAACCGTAATAAATGATGCTATCAAATTGAAGTTCGGTACGTCACAGTTTTATAGGACGAGAAATCACACTGCCAAAAAAGATTAGTTCTTAATTTACCCTAGGCCCCATATAAACCCTTCTCGCGGAAACCCGTTTAGTACGTCTAAAACCGTAATAAATGATGCTATCAAATTGAAGTTCGGTACGTCACAGTTTTATAGGACGAGAAATAACACTGCCAAATTTCGTGAAGAGTGGTCCATAATTTACCCTAGGCACCATATAAACCCTACTCCCGGAAAACCGTTTAGTACGCCTAAAACCGTAATAAATGATGCTATCGAATTGAAGTTCGGTACGTCACAGTTTCATAGGACCAGAAATCACACTGCCAAAAAAGATTAGTTCTTAATTTACCCTAGGCCCCATATAAACCCTACTCTCGGAAAACAGCTTAAAACCAAATAAAGCCCACTTTGGTAAAATAATTAAATTCGCCTAAAACCATCACATATATAGATATTGCGGTGAAATTTTTTACCTTAATTCATATGGCAAGAAAAAATATCATGCAAATTTGTGAAATTTACTGTTAACGCTAAAACTAATTACACTGCTGTATTGAAATTTATTCTAATTTATTTTTTAAATACCAGAAATTATTCTTCAGAATTTTGGGATGATTGGTCCACAATTTACCATAGATCTACTACAAATATCGCTCCTAAAAAGACTATGAGCACAAATGTGAGGATCGATAATATACGTATGCAAAGTCTATATAACGTAGAATGTTTGTGCTACTTGGGAGTATATTTGATAGGAGTGGGGGACTTTCGGCAGATATATCAAGCCGCATATCAAGCTTGGCAATCGCTCGGGCAGCTAAGCCACGTCTGAGACTCGTCTTTAATGTCTCGACGGACCAAGCTAAGCCTACTTAAATCTAACGTAAAATCTACCTTGTTTAATGGTTTTGAGAATTCTGCAACAAAAAATATGCATTCCATTCAAGTATGTATTAAAAAATGTTAAACAATATCCATAATTCGTTTATGTTCGGAAATAAATCAGCAAACTGTCGAACTTAAAATCCGCCTACGTAAATGGCAGGAACAAGCTATAGACCGGAACTCTAAAGGCAGTCGGCGTTAAATAATAGCTAAATGGGATGAAATAAAATACCGACGAGAACTTCTCGCATCAAATAGTTGTGAATCAAAATTTTCCGTCGTTTCTCGAAAAAAGAGAAAAGGATGTGTTTGAAGCTCATGTCGAAAACTGTCAAAAGAGATTACGTCGTCACGTTATTAATGTCATAATATTCCACTCGAAACCGATGTGAAATTGTAGGCGTAGAGAACGCCAGTCATTGATCGTTGAAGGCGACCAAAATTTACTAAAATTAAGCAATTTTCAATGACTGCGCCGAAAATACAACCGTCGGCTATACCAAGTAATGTAAGTTGCGACTTTAATGTTTACAAAATAACTTTGAAAACAGTCGTATATTTTTCAAAAATGTTAAAAGTAAAATATTTAAACAATGAAAAAATCCTCATTGCAATTTGCATTTTTAATATAGTTTTTAGTGTTAAAAATTTTTTTTATCATCCCGGTTTTATTCGTGAGTTCATTTGACAGTTAAAAGTAGGAACTTTCTCACAAAAATTTAGCTGTAAATTGCCGAGTAATTTCCTTACGTGACAGCCAATACTTGCCAAAAGTTTTGCAGACGCTGGTTAGTGAGAAAAAGCTGTTTGTTTCAATTTATGGCATTTTTGTTTCATTTCTCACATTTCAATCGAAAAGTTTCTGGACGCGGCACTGGCCGGATTCGCAAAATTTTAAAGGATTTTATTCTTAAAAAGCTATGCGGTATTTTTTATGTACTCAGGTTGGGTTTGATGGCATTGCCCTTTTGCGACTTGCAGTTATTTGTGCAACTGGTATTCCTTTTAATCCTTTTAATTTTTTAATCTTTTTTACATTCTGACTTAAATAAAAAATACTTCTGAAAAGTATTCGAGCCATCACCAAAAGCTTTAAATTACATAAAAACTTCTAGTTAAATGAACACTTTAAAGATTTTATATTGCTTTATAGAAATGTTCCGTTATCTGTATATATGTATGGAGATGTATGTATATATGTATGCATGTATGTATGTGTGTTGAAAACCGAATCCCGGTTGGCCACGTCTTTAAGACATCCTTGAAGACGGATGCACGACAATGTCAATTCCTGCACGACATGTGAGGGCCAGCCAGAAGAAATCGTCAACGACATTTTCGAACAAGTGTCGCGAGAGTCGTGCACGACACAAAGAAAGACATTGTCGCTCTTTATGTCGTTTATTCGATCAAAAGATTACATAGACGACAATGTCGCTCATACTGTCGTGCATAGGTGTTGATATAAGACCCCTTACGAGACAATGTCGGTAATGTTTTCGTGGATAGGCTTGTATAAAAGACAACTTGTAAGGCCATGTCGGTCACGTCGTCGTTCATAAACTTCTTTAGAAGACAGTGCACTAGACAATGTCGAGTAGTTTGTCGTCCACGACATTTTCCTCAAAATTGTTTTCCAGAAATCCAAAGTGCATAAATAGTTGACGACAATGTCGTCGACGGCAGTTTTGCAACTGGGATATAATAAGCATTTTTCAATTTAAATTCCTTTAATTATTTAAAAATTTGAAATTCTATAATTCTAAAATGCCTGCAATACAATCACAATTGCCGAGGACACGCAAAAATTTTTCAACAACCGGTTGTGAGCATTAAAACATGATGAACCAATCAATTTTGTTGCATCCACCACCATTCGGTCCGAATGCTGTATTCAAACATGTCTGTCCGTTTTGTTTAAATGAATGACTTTCATGTTCACATTTAAGTATGTGGTGTGTGTACATCGTTAAAATAAATGGCTTACAACACTTTTATGGGGCATGATTGAGTTGTCATATTTTATCACCGTAAATGACTACTTTTGCCAAGAACGGCCGGCGCGACAATACAACGTAACTCTGTAACGCAATGCACCGAAAGAAACATACAAACAAATAAAAAACGATCATTTACAAAATTACTTTATTACTGAACTCTCGCTGACGATTGACATTGTAGGGCTGCCAGATTATTCATAAACATATTCGAATGATTGTCGGGTAAAACCAGATTTTGGATTTGTTTATCAAATTAGTTCATATGGGGGAAAATTGGGTTTAATAAAATATTCTTTTGACTGTTTGCTTTAAAGCTAAAAGTATTCAATGTTACTTTTAAAGGAGGTGCGAAATAGAATAAAGAAGTACACGATTTAATGACTCAGCTCTTGGTCGGACGTTAGCGGCTTAACGGTATCAGTAGCGACTTTTTTAAAGGCTCAAAGAGATTCTATTCGTATTTTACCTGTAATATATTCTGATGTTGATAACATTTTTTCAAACAGGCAACATTTTTTTCAAGCTATTCTGACATGTTCAATAAATCAAATTAAAAACGAAATATATTGTAAGTACAAATCGCTCATTTACTTCAATGGTGTCATAATTCAGAGAATACTTTTTTCAGTAGAGCCGTATAAAGTTTTCGATCAAAAATATCGTTCTTACACAAAATACATCGCTTATTCTGAAAAACTATGATCTTAACGTTTTGACGACCTTTGCAAAATTGAAATGTGTCACTGTGATAAAGAAAAAACAACGTACTAAAAAGTAGAATAAAGGCACAAACGGTAAAGTTACAACGAATCAAAAAGAACTTTATTACACAATAGCAGTTTTCAGTCTTGGTGGGAAAGAACACTTGTACCCCTTATTAATCTTGTTAATGAAGTTAAAGTACTTACATTTACAACACCGCAACAACAAAATGTATTAAACCTTAATTTACTACGCTATGGTTAAAAAAATCAGACAAAAAGCTGTAGTAAACACGCGTGTCTCTTTGCCTCTCCGCAGATTCATTAAGTTACAATACATACGAAAAATACACTTACGCTTTGTAGTATAAAATCGTAGAATCTATAACAGAGTTGTAAACTTAACACAAAGGATGAAAACTGTTAATATCAATCATTATATTGCGCACATTTTTGCATACTTAGATTAAATATCGTGCTTTTTGAGTTATACCACTATTGAAGGAAATGAACGATATGTACATACATACACCTAAAAGGCAAAAGACCGTAACAACAAAAAATTCGAAAGAGTTTTTGCGATCAAAAATGGCGACTTCATTAAAGAAATTCAAACGCTAAGTACACCTTGTTCTTATTGGTTTTGTAACGTTTTTTGTTACTCCTGTAAAAAATAAAAAATGTTGTTACGCCCTTCTGCATTTTAGGTGGAGATATTTAATATATTTTCTTTAAATACGAGTATTTTAGTTAGTTTTCTATATTGCGATTAAAAGGGCCGACACCTGTAAGTGTTTTTAAGCCATGAATTTATTTTATTTAAGTGGAAACAAATAAAGACATCAAAGGTGTGAGCTAAAAAAAAAAAAAATACTCAAAAACAAACCAAAAAAGTGGTGGAAGACACATGATTTGTATGTTAAAATATTTACAAAAACGGCTTGAGGAGTTGGTTGTGCGATCGGTTGAAATGGTATGAAGTGGTTTTTGTTGGTTTATTGGCAGCATGTGAGTGTAGCTTTGTGTGTGTGTGTTTTATATTCAGGTGATAATATACCCGCCATTTTCGTAATGGAAAGTAATTATTGTTTGTGGTACACGAATTACAGTAATCGTCATAAAACGTTTCCCCATGACTGCCTTGAGTAACAGGCACAAGAATTTAAATCAGCTAAAGTCAGTTGGGCCAAGCAACCAACCATCCATCTATACATCCATCCATCCATCCATTCGACACAGGTCGCCGTTAAACAACAAGTCCAATATCATTATCGCCATACGAATATTCGTATTACAAGAAAGAAAAGAGACAAGCAGACCTACAGACATGTATGAGTATTGGCATCAAGTTGTATTTAGTGTTTGTACTTATTCGGTACTGTTTGGTAATACATTTTGTGATTACTTGTGCATAAACATCTATAATATCGTTTTTAAGTATTTTTTAGTTAAGAAAACTCTGGCAGTGCTATTTATAATATTATAGTACATGGCCCAATTAGTAGGTCTGCTTGCAACGCCTGCTGATTTTTTGAACCTTAATTTAATTCGTTTCATTGTTCTCACTTTTATTGTCAAAACTTAGGCGAATCAAATTAATCGTTGACCACATAGACTAAAGGAAACTACATCAGGAGGTAGTACTTAACTCAGAAGGCACGCGCGTACCCAGTTAAAAATCGGAGAACGTCCGTATCATAAGTCAAAGTACTGGTAAGAAGTTGTCTATCACGGGTTCATATGCACATTTTCACCAATAATGATATTGAATGATCTTTTAAAATAGTTGCCACCCATACCCTATAAGCGTTAATATAATTATTGTATTTTGTTCAAACTTTAATAGAGGCGAGTAAAACTCATCCTCTTTAAAGCCTTCAAGCCGATCTGTTCAAAAAAGCTTCGATTAAAATTGAGGATCAATCAACTTGCATGGGTCTGCGGATAACTAAGTGTATGCGCTCAGCTAAAACTGGGAACAGTTCCTGGGCGGTGACATCATTAAACATAATTTTCAAATGAAATTGATAGCGGTCATTATCTTTTCTGCAGCAGGTAAAAAATCAATCAAGCCAGGGGGCTAATAATAACTGTCGATATCAATCGTTTTTTTTTTCATTTAAATTTTGGTTTGTAATTTTGATCGATATCGAATGCCGTTATATGCCCCCAGTTATTTAGATTTCTGTGACTTATGAAAATAACCGATTAATCGCATAATGCAATATATCTGTATCTATTATTTCATTCCTTGGAATCTCATTCTCATATTTCTGTTTGTTTGCGAAATTGCTGGCCAACTTCTTTATTCGTTTACTGCTCTTCTCTTCTACGTTTTTTTTTTTCATTTTTCTTGTTTCAGTTGTGGTTTTTTTTGTGCATTTTTATTGTATATAATCAAGGCAAATAACCATTTCGTTTTAGCGTTAAAACCAACATTAATTATGTTTAGCGCTATCGTTCTTTCGTTCGGACGTTGCACGATCGTTTATTGCTCATTTCAGTTGAATGTTGTTTGGTTTGGTTTAGTTTGGCTTGATTTTCCAATTTGATCCAGCCAAGCTGCCATCATCATTAAGTCGGCTGAGGAATGTTTCGAGTGTTAAAATGAGCTCAAAGTTCATTATTTAACTGCAAAAGTTTATGATTGTTTTTCAATATGCTCGCAGACTGAAATTTTCGTACTAATTTATGTGAATTTTATATACATAAATAATTTTTGAAATTTATAATATAATTTAAGGAGATTAGTATAATCAGTAATGAGTTTATTAAATTGTCAAATATTTTATATTTTTTGCAATAATTTACTGCCTGTTTTTCAAACTAAAAAAAATTTTCGTTTAGAAATTTAAATTGAAAACAAAAACAAGTTTAAGTTTTCTTATTGTTGTTTCAATATAAATTCCCAAGCGAAAATTTTTATTTTATTTTGAAAAATAGGCGGTTAATATTTGATTCTTAATTATTAATTTGAGCTATGAGAGATACATACGGGCATGTTCTGAAAATCACGTGCTTTCCAATCACGTGCTTTTAAAATCACGCGTGTGATGTGTTCTGAAAAACATTTCGTTTTTATGTTTCTCGGTATGCTTTCGGCAGTTGAAAATCACGCCAAAACATAAAAAAAAAATCGGAACACAAAAATATCAAACGTGTGATTTTAAAAGGCACATGTGATTTGAAATCACGTGATTTGAATAAAAGGGATTACTGAACAGGCCTGATAAACAGATATATACAATACTTTGCTATTTTTTCTTATGGGACGATTACGGGTGGCAACGATAGACAGTAACGTATCGAATGAAAACTCGAGAGGTGTAATATCTTTGGTTACTCGATATTGAATGCTATAATCTCAAATTACGATACATTTCTTTCGATAACGAGTGTCATGATACCAAAAAAAAAAAAATTCGATCAATTTCGCTCGATATCGTATGCGGTGATTAGACCCCTGTTTAATTTCCAGGTAAATTTAAAAGGAACGCTCGAGTATAGTGCAAGTGTACTAAGTGGCCTCTGAACGCAAAAATGCCACTTAACCTTGAATTTAGTGCCTTTAATACAGTATTGCCAATTCTGCACGAACAGAACTTGTTTTTAACAAGTTCTTAGAAATACAAAACATCTTCTTAATCCTTTATCTTAGTACAATAGAAATTTCGATTTGGTGTTGATTTGATTCGGTATAGCTTCATTAATATTCCAAATGTTTAATGTGACATAAATAGGTATATAACAACCTAGTTCTCATCATTTCAACATATGCACGGACAGACGGACATCTTTAAATAAACTTCGCTACTCATAAGGACCGAGAATATGAATACTTTATAGGATCTAAGATCGATATTGTAAAATTACACTAAATTATATCCTTCGGTAAAGGGTATACCAGATATTTTTCATTTATGTTCCACATTGAATTAAAATCCACTTTTGAAAATCATTTGAGAATAACGCTGCATTTACACACGAAAGTACTTTCATGAAAATTCTGTATACGTATTATCACCACAAATTTCACAAAAAAATAGTAAAATTTCATGAAAATTTACATGAAAGTGAAATTTCATTTTCAAAATGTCGCCAAATAGCAAACTTCTAGCAAAGATTTCTCTTCTTCTTCTCTTATTGTTTTGCTTATTCCAAGTTTCAGAGCTTCCGAGCCAATTATTTACGCCGAACTTCAGGCATTCGTTCAAAATAATATTTATTTTTATTAATTTTTATGATATTTATAAATTTTAATAAGAATCATTGTGTTTTTGATATTTAGTTTACAAAATATATTAAAAGTCTTTATATATACGAAAAAAAAATTTAATTGGCAACACTGCTTAAATATTGTCATTTACTTTCATGAAATCGCTTTCTTGAAATTTTCATTGAAAGCTAGCTGAAAGTTGGATTGAAAGTAGAAAAATGTAAATGTGTTAGTGAAAAAGTGTGAGTGTATTGCGACTTTCAAGAAACTACTTTCATGTGTAAATGCCCAATAACGTTTGAAAGAAAGTTGAAAATAAATGCATTTCTTAATTTAAAAACAATGTTCCATCTTTGTTGAGAATTCTATGATTTTCAAATTACTATCAAACGTTTGTCGTTTGAGAAAAGGTTTGATTTCAAGTCATTTTCAATTTGAAATGAAACCTCCGTGTTTGTTGGGATAATAAATGCATTTCTTAATTTAAAAACAATGTTCCATCTTTGTTGAGAATTCTATGATTTTCAAATTACTATCAAACGTTTGTCGTTTGAGAAAAGGTTTGATTTCAAGTCATTTTCAATTTGAAATGAAACCTCCGTGTTTGTTGGGATAAAAAATTGTATTCACACCATCACACATGAAGGAATAATTATATTTGCTTTTGTTAAAATGCAACCCTGATGAAATGAAAAATATTATTGTTTAGAAAAATTTAAAAAAAAACTATGAAGCTGTATGAGATGTCAATTTTTTTTATCTTAATGTTATTTTCATAGCAAATTGTATTCACACTATCAAACATTTAGATATTAACTAAGTTTTTGACATGTGTAAAAAGGTCGGGAAATTAAGAACCCTCCGTTGTGTAACAGGCTTTGTCATTTCACCCATCAAACATGAATTTGGAATGAAATATATAATATATGAATGGTTTAAAAAATGTAAAACCGGCTTCATCCGGTAATTAGTAAACGTTTTACAGAACTCTACCCAGGTTCTGTAATTCTGGTGAGAAATTCTCGCGTCGAAAACATTCCACTCGAAGCTGATGGGAACTGCAGACGTTGAGAACGCCAATAACGCATATCGTTGACTGCGATCATACTTTTCTAAAATTAAAAAATTTTCAACAACGGCTGCGAATATACTACCGTCGCACAGTGGCGCCATTTGAGTTTTTTCGTTGCAAAAATCATATCTTTTGAACCGAATAAGATAATTGAACAGTTTAAACAGCATATGATAGATAACTGTTCAGCCTATGAAATGAGCGTTTGGAAAGGGTGCTACGCTTTGTAGGGGCCTACTTATGGGTTATCAAAGTTAAAATTAGTAGAAAAATCAATTTTATGGTAACTAAAAAAAATTATTTTTACATTTTTAGATTGTTTTTATTTTTTTTCTTAAAGGTTTTATGTTTTAAATTATTACCCAATAAATTAAAAAAAAATTATTTTTTTTTTTAAATTTATTTTTTCAATTTTCTGTAAAATATTCATCACAATTCGTAAGAGAAGGTATATCTAAAAGACTAACCATTTCTAAACTATAATTATTTTGTAACTCTATTCGTGACTTCACATGCCGCAGGGAAGAAATAAGTGGATCGGAAGATGCTGCCAACATGTTGAAGAGGTCCTCATTTTGCCTTACCCTTGATGCTTTGAATGTGTTCTGCAATCTATATTTTTTTATAAAATTTGTTAAGAGACTCCTGTGCTTCTTCAGAAAGCTCTCCAATTGGCAAAGACTGGTACTCAATTATATCTTTGCCATGCGCCAATATTTTATGGACGGTCGGGGTCAACTTCTTCTGTGGATAC
Organism: Pollenia amentaria; assembly: GCA_943735925.1. Taxonomy (NCBI): domain Eukaryota; kingdom Metazoa; phylum Arthropoda; class Insecta; order Diptera; family Polleniidae; genus Pollenia; species Pollenia amentaria. The sequence continues at coordinate 32,027,554 of OX031008.1, read as the reverse complement.
ATTTCTGCTAAAAAAGATGCAGTTTTCGACGCATACTCTCCATATTTTGTAGAATTTACATTTTCTTTGCAGTTTAAAACATCCAAGATCGTTCCCAATCTTTTCACGATTTGATTGTCAATTCCAATGGTTCTAGTTACTGCCTCATCATTTTCAAAAAATCTCCTAGAAGTGTTTCCATCGTTTGAGTTACCGTATCCGTGCTTGGGACAGTCTACTTTTAGTCCAACGTGTTTAAAAAAAGCATCCTGTATTTGCTTCTTTCTGATCTTTTCCTTATCCTTTATTGATGTATTTTCATCGAAGTTTTCTTCCTCTTGTGGTAGGGTATATGCCAGTTTTAGCAAGAATTCCATACACCTTATCCTTGCGTGCAATGGTGACATTCCATATTCGTAATTCTCCTCATTTGTAGTATCGTTTAAATTACCAAAGTTCTTCTGACAAATAATAATATAAAATCGATAAAAAAAAATATAAAAATAAAACGAAAAAAGGGGTTTAAATAGGTTTTTGCTAAATTTTTACCTCCAATATAATTCTGTCTATATATATGTATATGATAACTAATTGAAATATGTTATAATTAAGCAGAAAAAGATACTAATCTTAAACTCTTTACAACTAATTATATAAAATTGAGATGTAACATATTATATATGAAATAAATTGAATTGAATTGAAAAAAGTTCTTCTGACTCTTTTTGCAAATCGGGCATGACATTGTTGAGGTTGTTCCTGTCAGTTCGTTTACGACTTTTCCGTCAACCATGGTCAGGTGGAACTCGTAATTGCATTCAATATATTTTCCTTCTCCAATTTGCAGCTTTGTAGGCTTAATCTTGCTTATTTGTTCTTTAATGTCCTTCACCGTAGTCCTTATGAGTTCTGCCGATTCCCTTGCAAACTGAAACATTATTGGTCGGCAATAATGCACTGATGACGGACGTGGATTTTTCCAGTGTAGGGAATCATCCGATTTTAGCCGCAAAGGAACAACAGATGCCATAAACATATTTCCGTCCGATATTGTAGCGTCATCGGGAGATATCCTTTGCTTATAAACGCTTTGTCCGTATGATCCATCGCAGCCTCATTTGCTGATCAATGTCAACTTCTCAGGAAGAATTTTCACTTCCGTGAAAAACTTTGGTGTGGTTGACTTTCTAAGCAGTTCAAATAATTTTAAATTGTTCAACGCCATGTTTTCAGTACTTAAATTGTTTAATGGTTTCAGTAATTGTTGCGCCAACTTTCAGGCGTAGACTAATCCAGGCATTATGCTTATTTTGCAATATATAGGCTTATGCTACCATGCCTAAAAATTTACCTGTTCCCTGCATACATATGGATTTAGGCTGAATAATGCAATTTTGATATTATGCACGTGTCCAAATAAGATTTGTGCCTACCTGTAGGGACCATAAGTCAATATTGTTCCTGACCATTTGTACGCCAAAGTATTGTTTATGTGAGGTACGTACCTGCTAATTTCAATGAGTAGTTTTTTTCAAACTATTAGATCAAACTACTGTCAGTCAAAACATATAAGGGATGGACGCCATACAATTTCTGCAACCATGTCTTTTTAAACTTTTTTACCTCTAGAAGCCAAACGGGCACGTACGGGCAGATAAAACCTTTTGCATTATGTAAAGAAATAATCAAAGAACAGGTTTTGCAAATATGGCAAATATAGAAAAATATAGTTTTTTTTTATTTTCCGTCAAATTTGAAAAATAGTGAAAAAACGGATAGTTTTTAAATAGTGATTTACCAAGAGAAACACAAAGCAAACAGTTAATTTTTTTTTATCATTATACATTTAATAAATACATCAATCAATACAAACAAAAAATAAGGCGATTCGTTACCTATTTTTCGTGATATTACACCTGAAATCGCAACAAATTGACTAAAAATTGTGTGTTTTTTTGAAAACCGAAAGTCGGTCAACTTTGAACGGTTATATCTTCTAAACTAAAAATGTGATATTATTAAGAGTGGCATATTTGAAATCGTTGAAAAGTTTCCTATAACATGGGTTTATTCAAAACTTCGTCGGCACTCATGAAAATTTTGATTTTTGCAACCTCGCTTGCTCTACGGGCGCCACTGTGCGTCGGCTAACCAAATAATGAAAAGTGCGACTTTAATGTTTGATGTTTACGAAATAATTTTGAAAACATTCAAATATATTTCAAAAATGTTAAAAGTAAAATAATTAAACAATGAAAAAATCATCCAAAAACAAAATACTTACCTCTTCCGTATTATTAAACTGTGGAACAAATTCAGGTTAGCAAAAGTTAGGTCGATTCTGAGAGTGAGGGGTGAAAATAGAGGCTAAATTAGAAGATCCGTATCGCGGCGTTTGTTTATGTTAGTTCGAATTTTTTTTTAATCGACCTTCAACCTTTGCAGTCAAATGCCGATTTTCAGCATATTGTTTATATGGTTTTTTGCCTAAAACTCGTCGACTAATTGATATTTTTTAATTCTGTAAAGGCCAAATTATTGCTAGAGACCTGTGCAACAATTAATCGAAATCACGTAAAATTGAAATCGAACAAATTTTCAAAACTCTCCCGTGTTCAAAGTTCATAAATATATTTCCTTTTATGTACCTCATACTATGGCGACCACTTTCCTTAACCTAAACTAATTTTGAAATCATTTTTAAAAAAAAATTCAATTGAAAATCTTCATCGATTTGAATTCCACGTGATTTTGATTTCCAGAACATGACCGTTAATGTACTTGTATACGTTATAGATTGTACGCGCAGTCAAACCTTTGATATGAAACGACTTTATCATTTGAACCATTTTTTGTAAAACATAATGTAAACAAATTAATTAACTGCCAGGCCCACAATGTCGACAAGAACATTTCTTTCGCTTTTTTATATTGAAAACAATAATAAAAAACTTAAATTTGTTTTTGTTTTCAATATAAAAATACAAAAGAGATGTTCTTGTCGACATTGTGGGCCAGGCGGTTAATTTACGAAATCATTTAAAATGAAATGTCATTTATACAAATATCAGACAGCATTCTTTCAGACATGGTCCGAAATCTCTGCAAAGTTTGTCGCCAACGCCACAATTTCGCGGAAAATAGACGTAAACACAAAATATTCTATTTTTTGAAAATTTTCATAAACATTTGCAATTCAAAAAGACTCGTAAAAAATCTGTTACTCAATTGCACACTTGTTGAGCACAGACGATTTTTTGACACACCGACCGACTAAAGATACGGTCACACTTATTAAATATTTTAACAAATAAGCTTAACCACTACTTTTCTACTTTTTAATAGTTAGTGAGATTTAACATGGCCTTAATATCAAAAAATAAGACTGATTATACTGCTAGACATAGCAAAAACTGTTTTTTTTTTGTAAGATGTGGTATTATAATCAAAATAAATGTTGGAATTATAGAAAATTATATTCTAGTTTTCCTGTTGGTCCCGTTGTTTTCGTCAAATATTTGCGTGTGGCCGTGGCTTAAGGTCCTTATTGTGTAAAACGCAACGCAACGCCAAAAACAACATTGGAAGAAAAAACAAAGTCAAATTTATTTTATAGTTTTGTTGTTGCTCTCTACAGAAATTCATATTGAACTTTTAAATTTCAAACGCTGCATATCTTGTGGCGTTGTAAATTTTAAAACCCAATTGGCTGATTCACAAGGTGTGCTATCAAGTCATATCGTCATAATGTCCTAAATAATATTTTCCAATTGCTTAAAAAAAAATATTGTTGTGTTTCAAACAAAATAAAAATTTTAATGTTGTGTTCATTGATTCGTCATAACTTTACAGTAGAAATCTAAATTATAAGCGGTTGCGTACAGCAGTCATAAATATATCTCTCTTGCAATTATTTTAAGACATATGACTTTACAACGTAATGACTAACTTGTGAATTACCCAATTATGAATTTCTGTAGAAAGCAACAACAAAATTTTAAAATATTTTTGACTTTAATAAAATATATTATTATTCGACCTTTCCAATTTTAAATAAATAAAAATTAATCAAGCTCGAGGCCAGTGTTTTTTTGTAAATAAATATTCCTTTTTATTTAATTCCGATATTTCGATCTTCGTTGAAGATCATCATCAGGGATTGTTTCCTTAAATTTAATTAAAAGAACAATAAAACATAAGTATAAGCATCATTATTATAAACATACAAATAACAACAACATATATAGACAACAATCACACAAATTTTGCTTTTTTAAACAGTTTTATACGTTCACAATATATTCACACACTCACAGTGAATTTTTATTAATACAAAAACTTAAAAATACATTGTGTACGTATCAACATCTAAAATAACACTAAACTTAAAAATTATTACTGCAGTTTGATCTTATTTACTAAGCCTCTGTAGTTATTAGCACACGAACACTCTACGTCGCTCTTAAAGCTGACGCTCTTTTTTGTTGCTATGATGTGAAGCATCTCAAGCATGTATCGACGTTTGTAATTCGGCTCTGTTTGTAACACACCTACATTACTAAAATCAGGCGAGTGTTTGTTTTTGACACAGTGGTCCACAAGTGCTGTTTTTGGTGTTTCTCTACCGAGTTTTAATTTCTGATCAGATTTATGGCCTGCAATCCTAGTTTTTAGCTTGTTTTTTGTGGTTCCGATATAAACCTTGTCACAACTTTCGTTTAAATTTCCAATACAGGGTATATTATATATAACATTTGATTTTTCCATGTTCTGAATTTTATCTTTAGTTTTGCTGTATATTTTAGAGAGATTGTTGTCCGTTTTGTGTGCCATTCTAAAGTTTTCACCATTAAAAAGTTTGGATTTTTCAAATCTCTCTGATATTTCAGGTACATAGGTTAGGGATTTATAAATCATTGATATGTCAGTAACTTTCGAACGGTTTACAATTCTATTTTCATAGTCACGAATAAGTTTATTCGTAAGTTTTGTAGGAAAATTGTTGTCAAGAAGGATGTTTCTAATTTTAATTATATTATTTTTATGGAACTCCAAGTCACTAAGATTCAACACTCTTATTATTAAGTTTTTAGCCGTATTAATGATAACCCTTTTTGGATGTTTCGAAAAGTAGTTAATAATTCTACCGGAAGCTGTCTGTTTTTGGTACCAATCCATTTTTAAGTTATTCCCATCTCTGATTACAACGGTATCCAGATACGGTAATCTAAAATTGGACTCTTTTTCAGCTGTAAACTTAATACTATGGTGAAAACTATTTAAATTTGTCAGTATCTCCTCAATTGCACTTTCCCTTACTATACTAAAGATGTCATCCACATATTTCGTCAAAATCTTTGGTTTTTCCGCTAGCCTTTCAAACACCGTCTCCAACAATTTCTCCATTACAATATCTGCAACTATTGGCGATGCTGGTGATCCCATCGGTAGACCCTTCCTTTGAGTAAATATTTTACCATCATACTTAAAATACCGATTGTCCTTTATACAGAATTTCACAATACGTAGAAATAGTCCTTTTGTCATATTTGTAAACTTTTCAATTTCCTCCCATTTTTCTTCAATAATATTTAACGCTAAATCAACAGGGACACTGGGGAACAGAGAAACAACATCAAACGATATTAATCTTTCATCGTCCTGTATAGTCAAGTCTTTTATCTTATTCCTAAATTGCACCGAATCCTTAACGTTATATATCGAATTTTCCGTAATTCTTTTTAATATCACCGTGATATATTTGCAAAGTTCACTTGCTGGGGAATTTATAGAGGAACATATGGGTCTTAACGGGTAATTTTCCTTGTGTATTTTTGGGAGTCCATATATCCTTGGAGCTACCGACACTTCAGTTTTAAGTCTTCTCTTCTCTCTTTCAGAGATTATATTATGTTTAAACATTTCTTCCACTAAATCGTTATTAGTTTTTTGAAGTCCGCTTGTCAAATCCTTATTCAATCTCCGATATGTCATCATGTCTCCTATAATATTCTTCATTCTCATATCATATTCCTCTTTCTCTAGAGCTACTGTAACATTACCCTTATCGGCGGTTAAAATTAAAATATGCCTATTCGCATTTAGAAACCTTCTAGCTTTTCACTTGAATAAACTTAAAATGAGCAACAGGGATCGATACACACTAAACATAGTGGAAAAGGCAAGAAGGTTTCTAAATGCGAATAGGCATATTTTAATTTTAACCGCCGATAAGGGTAATGTTACAGTAGCTCTAGAGAAAGAGGAATATGATATGAGAATGAAGAATATTATAGGAGACATGATGACATATCGGAGATTGAATAAGGATTTGACAAGCGGACTTCAAAAAACTAATAACGATTTAGTGGAAGAAATGTTTAAACATAATATAATCTCTGAAAGAGAGAAGAGAAGACTTAAAACTGAAGTGTCGGTAGCTCCAAGGATATATGGACTCCCAAAAATACACAAGGAAAATTACCCGTTAAGACCCATATGTTCCTCTATAAATTCCCCAGCAAGTGAACTTTGCAAATATATCACGGTGATATTAAAAAGAATTACGGAAAATTCGATATATAACGTTAAGGATTCGGTGCAATTTAGGAATAAGATAAAAGACTTGACTATACAGGACGATGAAAGATTAATATCGTTTGATGTTGTTTCTCTGTTCCCCAGTGTCCCTGTTGATTTAGCGTTAAATATTATTGAAGAAAAATGGGAGGAAATTGAAAAGTTTACAAATATGACAAAAGGACTATTTCTACGTATTGTGAAATTCTGTATAAAGGACAATCGGTATTTTAAGTATGATGGTAAAATATTTACTCAAAGGAAGGGTCTACCGATGGGATCACCAGCATCGCCAATAGTTGCAGATATTGTAATGGAGAAATTGTTGGAGACGGTGCACAGTGGCGCCATTTGAGTTTTTTCGTTGCAAAAATCATATCTTTTGAACCGAATAAGATAATTGAACAGTTTAAACAGCATATGATAGATAACTGTTCAGCCTATGAAATGAGCGTTTGGAAAGGGTGCTACGCTTTGTAGGGGCCTACTTATGGGTTATCAAAGTTAAAATTAGTAGAAAAATCAATTTTATGGTAACTAAAAAAAATTTTTTTTACATTTTTAGATTGTTTTTATTTTTTTTCTTAAGGGTTTTATGTTTTAAATTATTACCCAACAAATTAAAAAAAAAATTATTTTTTTTTTTAAATTTATTTTTTCAATTTTCTGTAAAATATTCATCACAATTCGTAAGAGAAGGTATATCTAAAAGACTAACCATTTCTAAACTATAATTATTTTGTAACTCTATTCGTGACTTCACATGCCGCAGGGAAGAAATAAGTGGATCGGAAGATGCTGCCAACATGTTGAAGAGGTCCTCATTTTGCCTTACCCTTGATGCTTTGAATGTGTTCTGCAATCTATATTTTTTATAAAATTTGTTAAGAGACTCCTGTGCTTCTTCAGAAAGCTCTCCAATTGGCAAAGACTGGTACTCAATTATATCTTTGCCATGCGAAAATATTTTATGGACGGTCGGGGTCAACTTCTTCTGTGGATACATTTCTGCTAAAAGAGATGCAGTTTTCGACGCATATTCTCCATATTTTGTAGAATTGACATTTTCTTTGCAGTTTAAAACATCCAAGATCGTTCCCAATCTTTTCACGATTTGATTGTCAATTCCAATGATTCTAGTTACTGCCTCATCATTTTCAAAAAATCTCCTAGAAGTGTTTCCATCGTTTGAGTTACCGTATCCGTGCTTGGGACAGTCTACTTTTAGTCCAACGTGTTTAAAAAAAGCATCCTGTATTTGCTTCTTTCTGATCTTTTCCTTATCCTTTATTGATGTATTTTCATCGAAGTTTTCTTCCTCTTGTGGTAGGGTATATGCCAGTTTTAGCAAGAATTCCATACACCTTATCCTTGCGTGCAATGGTGACATTCCATATTCGTAATTCTCCTCATTTGTAGTATCGTTTAAATTACCAAAGTTCTTCTGACAAATAATAATATAAAATCGATAAAAAAAAATATAAAAATAAAACGAAAAAATGGGTTTAAATAGGTTTTTGCTAAATTTTTACCTCCAATATAATTCTGTCTATATATATGTATATGATAACTAATTGAAATATGTTATAATTAAGCAGAAAAAGATACTAATCTTAAACTCTTTACAACTAATTATATAAAATTGAGATGTAACATATTATATATGAAATAAATTGAATTGAATTGAAAAAAGTTCTTCTGACTCTTTTTGCAAATCGGGCATGACATTGTTGAGGTTGTTCCTGTCAGTTCGTTTACGACTTTTCCGTCAACCATGGTCAGGTGGAACTCGTAATTGCATTCAATATATTTTCCTTCTCCAATTTGCAGCTTTGTAGGCTTAATCTTGCTTATTTGTTCTTTAATGTCCTTCACCGTAGTCCTTATGAGTTCTGCCGATTCCCTTGCAAACTGAAACATTATTGGTCGGCAATAATGCACTGATGACGGACGTGGATTTTTCCAGTGTAGGGAATCATCCGATTTTAGCCGCAAAGGAACAACAGATGCCATAAACATATTTCCGTCCGATATTGTAGCGTCATCGGGAGATATCCTTTGCTTATAAACGCTTTGTCCGTATGATCCATCGCAGCCTCATTTGCTGATCAATGTCAACTTCTCAGGAAGAATTTTCACTTCCGTGAAAAACTTTGGTGTGGTTGACTTTCTAAGCAGTTCAAATAATTTTAAATTGTTCAACGCCATGTTTTCAGTACTTAAATTGTTTAATGGTTTCAGTAATTGTTGCGCCAACTTTCAGGCGTAGACTAATCCAGGCATTATGCTTATTTTGCAATATATAGGCTTATGCTACCATGCCTAAAAATTTACCTGTTCCCTGCATACATATGGATTTAGGCTGAATAATGCAATTTTGATATTATGCACGTGTCCAAATAAGATTTGTGCCTACCTGTAGGGACCATAAGTCAATATTGTTCCTGACCATTTGTACGCCAAAGTATTGTTTATGTGAGGTACGTACCTGCTAATTTCAATGAGTAGTTTTTTTCAAACTATTAGATCAAACTACTGTCAGTCAAAACATATAAGGGATGGACGCCATACAATTTCTGCAACCATGTCTTTTTAAACTTTTTTACCTCTAGAAGCCAAACGGGCACGTACGGGCAGATAAAACCTTTTGAATTATGTAAAGAAATAATCAAAGAACAGGTTTTGCAAATATGGCAAATATAGAAAAATATAGTTTTTTTTTATTTTCCGTCAAAGTTGAAAAATAGTGAAAAAACGGATAGTTTTTAAATAGTGATTTACCAGGAGAAACACAAAGCAAACAGTTAATTTTTTTTTATCATTATACATTTAATAAATACATCAATCAATACAAACAAAAAATAAGGCGATTCGTTACCTATTTTTCGTGATATTACACCTGAAATCGCAACAAATTGACTAAAAATTGTGTGTTTTTTTGAAAACCGAAAGTCGGTCAACTTTGAACGGTTATATCTTCTAAACTAAAAATGTGATATTATTAAGAGTGGCATATTTGAAATCGTTGAAAAGTTTCCTATAACATGGGTTTATTCAAAACTTCGTCGGCATTCATGAAAATTTTGATTTTTGCAACCTCGCTTGCTCTACGGGCGCCACTGTGCGGTGTTTGAAAGGCTAGCGGAAAAACCAAAGATTTTGACGAAATATGTGGATGACATCTTTAGTATAGTAAGGGAAAGTGCAATTGAGGAGATACTGACAAATTTAAATAGTTTTCACCATAGTATTAAGTTTACAGCTGAAAAAGAGTCCAATTTTAGATTACCGTATCTGGATACCGTTGTAATCAGAGATGGGAATAACTTAAAAATGGATTGGTACCAAAAACAGACAGCTTCCGGTAGAATTATTAACTACTTTTCGAAACATCCAAAAAGGGTTATCATTAATACGGCTAAAAACTTAATAATAAGAGTGTTGAATCTTAGTGACTTGGAGTTCCATAAAAATAATATAATTAAAATTAGAAACATCCTTCTTGACAACAATTTTCCTACAAAACTTACGAATAAACTTATTCGTGACTATGAAAATAGAATTGTAAACCGTTCGAAAGTTACTGACATATCAATGATTTATAAATCCCTAACCTATGTACCTGAAATATCAGAGAGATTTGAAAAATCCAAACTTTTTAATGGTGAAAACTTTAGAATGGCACACAAAACGGACAACAATCTCTCTAAAATATACAGCAAAACTAAAGATAAAATTCAGAACATGGAAAAATCAAATGTTATATATAATATACCCTGTATTGGAAATTTAAACGAAAGTTGTGACAAGGTTTATATCGGAACCACAAAAAAACAAGCTAAAAACTAGGATTGCAGGCCATAAATCTGATCAGAAATTAAAACTCGGTAGAGAAACACCAAAAACAGCACTTGTGGACCACTGTGTCAAAAACAAACACTCGCCTGATTTTAGTAATGTAGGTGTGTTACAAACAGAGCCGAATTACAAACGTCGATACATGCTTGAGATGCTTCACATCATAGCAACAAAAAAGAGCGTCAGCTTTAAGAGCGACGTAGAGTGTTCGTGTGCTAATAACTACAGAGGCTTAGTAAATAAGATCAAACTGCAGTAATAATTTTTAAGTTTAGTGTTATTTTAGATGTTGATACGTACACAATGTATTTTTAAGTTTTTGTATTAATAAAAATTCACTGTGAGTGTGTGAATATATTGTGAACGTATAAAACTGTTTAAAAAAGCAAAATTTGTGTGATTGTTGTCTATATATGTTGTTGTTATTTGTATGTTTATAATAATGATGCTTATACTTATGTTTTATTGTTCTTTTAATTAAATTTAAGGAAACAATCCCTGATGATGATCTTCAACGAAGATCGAAATATCGGAATTAAATAAAAAGGAATATTTATTTACAAAAAAACACTGGCCTCGAGCTTGATTAATTTTTATTTATTTATTTTTGACTTTGTTTTTGTTTTCATGTAATTTTTGACGTTTTACACAATTAGGGCCTAAATCATTGATGTCCACAAAAGTTTTGAAGCTGTATTGGCAAATAAATATTGAAGCACAGTGTAAAAAATTTAAAATAATGCAGTCCATACCATAATTTTTATTTTTTAAATTGACTTTTAATATATTATTTTTTTTTACATTTTTTATTTTTCGAATTTATTCTATGAGATAACTTTTAAGTTATGTATTGCATAAAGTTATTCCTAAAAATTTAAGTAATGGAACTTTTACAAAAAGCTTTATAAAATACATAACTGAAGTTAAGCTCATAGAATAAATTCGAAAAATAAAAAATGTTGAATACAATAAAGAAGCTTATGAAAAGAAATAATTCCCATATTCAATTTTATTTTTTTTTAAATGTATTGAACATTTTTCCATTTTTAGCAAGTAGAAAAAAAGAGAATTCCGTGTGAACTGCGAGAATGTTTAAACATTAAAAGTAATTGTATCTAGAAAAGAATTGTATCTAAGAAATGTTCTACATTTATGCTTTTATGATAATTTAATCATCATTTATTATACACAATGTATTTGGAAAAATATCAATACTGTTACCTTAAGGTAAAAGGACATAATACGCGTTAGTGCACGAGCGCTTTGAAGACTGCTGCCAAAAAAAGTTAAGCTAGTGTTTTTTTATAGAACAAGTTACATAAAAAATATTTTGACGCGTTTGCGGCAGAAATTTGGTTAACTTTGAACTTTTTAAAGCGTTGTGTATTTTTGACAAGTAAAATCAGCTGACAATAAAAAAGAATAATTTAACAAATGAGTGAGTCCTGGAGGAAAAACATATTAAAAAGGTTAAAAAACATACAATATATCGTCAGCTGAAATGCAAAATGGCGTAACAATAATGAATTCGAAATATAGGCTTTGATTGATATTTGCTCGTTTTATAAAACTACATGTTCACAAAATGTTTGGATCCCTGCGATCAAAACAGGCGATTTTATTAATGAAATTCAAACGCCAAGTACACATTTTTGTTATTGATTTTGTAAAATTATTTCCTTTTCCATTAAAAAAATTAAAAGCGTTGTTACGCCCATTTACATTTTAAATGGCAATACACAAATAAAACAAATTCAGCCAAATCAATAAAATCTTGATATTTTTCGGAATCCATTTTTGAATGTACAAATAAGTAAATAAATAAAAACCAGCTGACAAAAAGAATTTTATAACGCGCGTTCTGTAACTTGCAATTTGTCATGCGCTAAAGTTTTTAAACGCACGAAACACGTTTAGGAAATCACGCGTGTTATGCACTTCTACCTGTATATTGCAATCTTCGCTATCACACGACCGACTTAATGAAAGAACATAAAAAAACAAAAGAGTGGGCTTCTTAACAATTGTTTAAAAAAATGGGCATGAATGGACCAAATAGGAAATTGAGTCGCCGTTTGTATTGCTTGCAATCTGTTCAGACAGTAGAACGCGGGAGAGTCACTTTGTAGATTCTTTCACTTTTGTTCAGAATTTTTTTTTATAATAAATATATAATTTCAAAGTGCGGTGAAATGTTTTTAGAAATAAGGGGGGAGGGGATTCTTAAATTTAAGCCAAAGATTTGGTAGAGAGATTTCCAAAATCTCTGGTCTTAAAAATATCGAAAAAATTTGAAATATTTTTCCCGAATAGAAGCCCTAATAGAGACGTTGACAATAAAAAGCAAGATACGCAAACCAATGCCACTAAACCTTGAATTAAGTACCTTTAATACAATGTTGCCATGTATTTACGATTAGAAATGCAAAACATTATTTTAATCTTTTATCTTAATACAATGGAGATTTACGTTTGGTATTGATTTGACTCGATAAATCGTCTTAAGTACTCCAAATTTTCTTAAAAATTGCTGTAGAAGGGCCATTATTCATCCCCAGCCGTATATTTTGCTGCAAAAACACTTTTTGTATCGTTGAAGCAGCGTTTTTGATACGATAAATATTATTTTGGTGACAAAAAAGTACTTCATTTTTAAAGATTTAAAATTTATAGAATTTAAAGTTAAGAAAAATTAATTTACGAAAATCGATTGTCGGTCTTTATTATTATAATTTGTTTTTTTTGTGAAAGTAGAGTAGTGTTGCTCCGGGCGGGAAAGCAGCTTATGAGGCGTTATTATATTTAAGAGCAATCAGGCCCTCTTTGTTTGCCTACCTTTCATGCGTTTTGCGTTTAATTTCGCAGTTATAGTTTTAGCGGTTTTCCATTAGATATATGCAATCGTTTATAATAAATTTACTTTGTAACGTATTTGTCTGGTAGAGAACCATAAATTACCGGATGTGATTTGGTGATGTACCATTTAGAATTTAGACGGATTACTGTTGGAGTACCTTTTAAAATTTAAATTGATTTCTTTTAGAGACCATAATACTCTAGAGCGGATTCGGAAAATTTTTTCGTTCCTAGGGTTAAGGTCGACCGATGACGTTAGATCAGGCTCCAAATTTGTGTGATACTCTAGAAATATAGCCAGAAAATTTAATTTAGCTTTAAAAATGAAAATGTGCATGGGTACTTTTCAAAACAGCAAATTTTATATTAAAATATAAAGGGTGGTCCAACCAAAATGTACGATGTTAATTGTAAATAAAACAAAAAGTTTTCAGAGAATTGTCTTAATATTTTTTATTGTATTAGAAAGATCTATAAAAATTTTGTGTAAAGAAGATATCGGTCAAATGCTCGCCACGGCTCCGGTGGCATATCAATATCTGATTGTCCATATTTTTAATGACTCTGAGATATAATTGAGGTTCAATGTCGTTAATATGCCGAATTACCCATCATTTAGCTCATGAATTGTTCTTGGATTATTGACGTTTCTTTTTTCTTTTTTAATATCCCAAAAGAAAGAAGTTCAACGGTATCAAATTACATGATCGTGGCGGCCAGTTATCATCGCCACGACGTGAGATAATACGACCACGAAATTTCTCGTGCAAAACACCATTGTTTCGCTGGCTGTGTGGCAAGTGGCACAATCCTGTTGTAACCAAATAACGTCTAGATCCATATCCTCAATTTCTGGCCACAATAAGTCCATTATTATATCGCGATAGCGAACACCATTCACGGTAACTGCTTGTACGACCTAATTTTCGAAGAAGTACGGCCCGATGATGGCTCCAGCCCATAAACCGCACTAAACAGTGACTCTTTGTGGATGCATCGGCTTTCGAACAATCACTCGTGGATTCTCATTTGCCCAAATGCGGCAATTTTGCTTGTTAACGAATTCACTGCGTTGAATGAGTGCCTCGGCGCTGAAGGCGATTTTCTTTGCTAAGTCACCATTCACTTCTGTCTGTTCAACCAACCATTCGGCCAAATGGTCAGTAGTGAATTTGTCAAACACTGAAAGAAAGAAATGTCAAATTAAGTTAAGCAAAAAGCTTGATGTTAAGGTGCCTTTATATGGCATCTTTTCAGTAGATATTTTTATTTAAAGTTTATTGACTTAAATTAATTTGTGTATTTGTAATAAATTTTCTTTATATTTATGACGCGAAAACTCTTTTTGGAGTTGAAAAATCGGAGTTTTAATTGACTTAGAATGTACTTAAAAAAACTCTGTCAACACTGTAGGAAGGCAAACGACTCTTTAAGGTTGAAATAACTCTTCAAAAAAATTAAAAGCATGAGTCCGTTATTCGTGTGCCACGGTAGTTTTGGAGACGAGAGAGGGATTAGAAGTACTTTATATTGCGGACAGCCTATTGTTTAATTTTTAGGCAGCATAGATGAAGTATGGGCTAAAGTGCTTTTAAGCCATGGACTTTCTGCAAGACATCAGGTCAAAATTGTTTAGTTTTCTGTTTATGTACAAGACGTTATCAAACAGGGTCATTAATTCGGATTTTTCATAATAAATTTAGGAACTTTTTTAAGTAGAGTCACTTTCTGATTTGTTTTTACCAAGCGAAACTGTTTTGCAATTTTAGTTAAAAAGTGTTATAATATCTAAACAAGACCTAAAACATGAAACTGGTTTCATTTAATTTTGTTTTTTATTTTTTGTGTTTAAAAACAATTGAGCGCCTGCGGCGAGAAAATCGGTGGCATGTGTAACTTTTAGCGCTTTTAATTAACTTTTCAATTAATAAAAACATAACGACTTTATCTACAAACATTGCTCGATGCCATTGTATCTTTTCCAAATACACACATGTATGTATATACACACATACATTCGTACGTACTAGGGCTTCCAATCGGGATTGAAGAAAATATTTCGGGATCCCGTGATTCTAGAAATATTTTGATCACGGGATTTTTTTAAATTATTTTTTTTTTATTTATTAAAAACAACTTAATTTTCCAGTAAAAATTCATACTTCATGCACATATATTATTTATTTTTAAAATATATAATAAAAACCAACTTAAATTATTAATTGATCACAAGTTATAAAGATCATGTAATAAAAAACGTTACATAAAAATCTTATTTTTATCCATATTTGATTATTGATATAAAACATTACACCATTTCCAATTGTATATTAAAATTTTTCAAATGTATTTAAAATTTTCCCAATGAATTTTAAAATTGTCCAAATATACATATTTTTAAGTTCCCTTTATGTAATTTAAAATTGTCCAAATATTTGAAATATGTCTAAATATATTTTAAAATTGAAAAGCAAATTTCGATCTCCCAAGGTAAAATACCATTTGCTTTAAAGATTGATGTTTGACTATTGACGCCATCCGTCTTCAATGGCGGTGTGAGTAAAACGGCAAACTCCTCCGAAGAGATTTTGTGGTTACAATCGAAACTAGTCAGGGCAACCTGTCCGTGAAAGCATGGGTTCAATTCCCAGCACAGTCAAGAATGAAAAATGTTCAATTAATTTTAATTAATTTCATGTTGTAAAATTCCTGTCTTCATAAAAATAATGTAATGAAAACTAAATTCATTAAACTTAAGCATAATTAAAAAATATCGAAATTTGGATTAAAAACCATTAACAGTTCAATAAAATAACCACAATACTAATTATTGACCAAATGCAGTTTACAGCTGATAAATTGTATTTAAAAATTTTCCAAGTGTATCTTAAAATTGTTTAAATACATTTTTTAATTGTCAAATAGTGTTTTGAAATTTTCCAAACGTAATTTAAAAATATTGTGTACAAGAAAACATTTAACAATTTTCAAATACAATTGGAGAATTTCAAGAAAAAAAAAATGGATCATTTAAAAATACAATTATGCAAATTTTAAAATACATTTGGGCGATTATCCAATAAATTTTAAAATTTTTTAAATATTCAACATTTTTTATTTTTTCGAATTTATTTTATGAGTTAAATTTCAATAATGTATTTTATAAAGCTTTTTGTATTAGTTCTATTCCTTAAATTTTTTTTAGGAATGTTGAATATAATAAAGTTGCTTATGAAAATAAATAATTCCCAATATCTATTTTTTAAATATGTTTGGAAAATTTTAAAATGCATTTGGAAAGTTTTAAAATACAATTGGAAGTTATGTAGTGCAAACTTTTAAAGGCCGCTTATTTAATACTAAGTTGAGAAGAAAACATTTCAAGATGCTTCATAAGAATATTAAAGCATCCAATGTTGAATTTGACGAAACATTGTCGAATTTTTTTGATTTGTGTTCCACAATATTCATATTTTAATTATATTAAAATCTTTTAAACTTATTAAATGGATCTTTTTTCATTTACAAACTGTATTGTAATTATTTTTGTTTTGGTATATTTTGTTTATTTTTTACAAAACAGGGTGTATAAAAAACTTCTTTTGTTAACAAATGCACGTAAAAGAATATCTTTATACAAATAATTGAAAAAAGAATTTAAAAATAATAAAAATATAACAAAAAAATCGGGATCCCAAAAATCCTGGAATTTAAAATCAGAAATCCCGAGATTCGGGATTTGCCTATTGGAAGCCCTAGTACGTACTACATGTTTTGTATTTATGTCTGTTTGAACATGAACTGTTGTCTGTTAAAATAAATGTAGATACCAACACACACGTATTTATTTAGTAAAATTAAACGATTTTTTTTTATAAAAACAAAAATTCTTTTTATTAGAGGTGATCAGAAAAAACTAAATTTTCTATAGGAAATACAATTTTAATCCGACTTGGGTCCATCGGAGACTAATTTAACTATTTTAACTAAAATAGTTTTTTAACCCTTTTATTAGTATTAGTCCATGATTCGGCAAAAGCAACACCTTTTCCGAAAAACATAGTTAAACTTAGCCTTATCAATACACAACCGGATGAACATATCGAATTTATTTCTTTCATAACTTGCATAGAAAATATTCCTGGAAAATATTGAAGGAATAAGACTATTAAGATATGAAAGCTTTATAAATTGTTATTTGACTTAGAATACACATTCGAATTAATATAACAATTTATAATACAAATGAAACTCAACATGAGAACTAAAATTCCCAGATTCTATTTTTTAATAACTTTCTTAAATTTGCTTCAGTTAAAAATAAATTTTTACTCACTGAACAAATTGTTTTCTTTAAATAAACTGAAAAAAATTTGTATGACGATAACTTGTTTTTATCCTTATAAACATGCAGTAATACCCGGGTGATACTGGGGCGGGCATTATGGGAGTGGGTTTCCAAAGGGGCTTGCCAATGGTCAAACAGCGTTCTTTCTTTCAGGTGAAGATTAACGCCATCCTCATATGCCTTGAATCTGTGTTGGGTGCCGGGCCATGAGGGCCATTTGGGCAACAAAAGGCTGACTGCTTGGCAAACATTTATAAGCCCTTAGCCTTTCTTCGGCGTCCCTGCTGGTCACATTAGGGTGATAATCACGACATGGTCTGAACGTGAATTCCTTCACACATGGACGTCCATTCCTGGGTTAAGACAATCCAAAAATTTGTGACCCTATCCCGTGGCAGGTAGGCTGCTTCTGCTTGAGGAGGGGGAACTTAGAACACTTGTTGGTTCATTTACCGGTCACTGTGGTCTAAGATACCATCAGTTTATAATGGGTAATGTTGGTAACAATATATACACATTTTGTGGGGCTGATGCCGAAACATCAGAACAT
This sequence comes from Pollenia amentaria, assembly GCA_943735925.1. NCBI lineage: Eukaryota > Metazoa > Arthropoda > Insecta > Diptera > Polleniidae > Pollenia > Pollenia amentaria. The sequence continues at coordinate 32,009,384 of OX031008.1, read as the reverse complement.
CTGCTCTGCTGTTGTCCCGTCTTGGGGACTTCTAAGCAGAAATTTCTCGGAGGGCGAATGATGAGCCCAACTGAAGTTTATGATATTTCACCGGGCAGGATAATGGGCTTGCGCTTTATACGTAACTTGAACCTGACATGATGAGACACACGGGCTGCATAAAAGATCATCTGCGTCGTGGTGCTTATGACCTTTTTGTACACAATATTATACACCCGGGTGGATATTGGTCAACGATGTAAAAAAAATCTTTTGTAAGGAGAAGGTTAAATGCCCCTAAAATCTTTACAAACATAAATTTTTTTGCGAGGCCAGTGTTATTATACCATAGAGAAAAAATCCTCGAGCCCGGCCGAAGGCCCATATATTTTATATATCGTGCGATTTTTTAAGGCAAGACTGCAAAATTATTCGGGAAATTAAAATTCAAGGTTTTGAAATTCTGGATTTTTAATTTGGGATTTTAAGTTTCGGGCATATGAACCCAAATTTTTATTAAATTTTTTTTTGTGTTTTTTTAATTTTAACTTTTCTTGGGGTAAGAATTCATTAAAACTTTTGAGGTGATTTTTCATAGCGAAGAATTAGCCCAAATTTAGGGGCATATTTTATTTTATTTTTAGAGTTATTTATAATTTTTTTGGGGTAATTTTTCCTTAACAAATAGGGTCATATTGCATTATGAAAAATAGCTTAAAATGTGGGGTTAATTTAATTTTTTTTTGGGCCCTTATTTTGCAGCGCCTTTGTTGCTGTCTAACTGCTTGTTTGTTTGTTTGGCCCTTTAGCACAGATTTCTTAACAGATTGTAAAAAGTGACGTGTGAAAAGGCCCAAATCAGTTGTGAGGGCAGCTTTCAAAGAAAGAGACAAAAAGCGTTTTATGGTAGCGAAGTGGAAATGTGTAAAAACAGGCCGCTAGAATCAACACAAATTGCGTGAACAAAACAAAACACAAACCACGTTTAACAAAAGCATTAGTTCAACAAACGTTTTATTTGGTGCTTAAAATGTATTAAGTAATATTTTTTGGTTTTATAATGTTATTTACTTAATTAAATACTCGTATTATTAAAGGATAGTTTACACTATCACACATTTCTTACGTATTCCATAATACTTTGTGAGATCGAAATCTAATGAGTTTTGCTGTGACTGTCAAAAAATCTAATGTAACGTTACAGTTTGTAGTCACACTATCACACATGAACATGCTTTTGTTAAAATACAACCCTGATCCAATGAAATACTTTTCATTTTCATAACACATTGAATTCCCACTATCACACTTATACATATTACTCGAGTTTTTGACATGTATTAATACAAAGTATAATAGTGTAAGAAAGCCTTTACTAGTGTTGCGGTAAACTTAAAAGTTTAATTTTACAACAGTTTTGCAAATAAATCTCAACTAAATAAATTTGTGTTTATTGTATTTCGGCATAAAATATAGTGCAAAGAGAAATGAAAAAGGGCAGCTTTCTAAGAAAGAGAAAAAAAAAACGCAAAATCTCGTGACGTATTTGTGTAGTAATCTGTGCCTTTAGTCCAATTTCGCAGGGTTCCCATATTCATTCAGTATTCCAAATCAAAGTAATCTGATTCTGGGTAAATGGCATTCACCATTCGGCTCAGGCGAATATCACTTTCCAACTTGTTTTCTGTGTTATGAAATATGAGCCGGTCTAATATATATGTATGTATGTATGGAGTAAAGTGTATATTTAATTGTAGGAATATGCTTAAAGTTATTTAACATGATACAGAATAGACATATATACGGACAGGTAGACACTTACAATTCATAATTGAGGTAATAAAGATGTCAGCTTATATTTAAAGCCTTCAGACTATGGAATACAAAGAGAGAATAAAAGTAAAATTCCAAGCATTTGCAAAAACAATCGAATAAAATTAGATTCTTTTGTACTTCGACTTAAGGCCAAATATATCGAATTTTTTGAATGATTTTTTTTTTGTTAAAATCCGAATTATTGATTTTTGTTAATATTAACTCTTAAGAATTTACCGGTGATTTTGCCCAGAATCCTCGTTGTACAATCTTCTCCCTGTTGTGAACATATTTTATATCTTAAGTATTTACTCTTTAGCAATTAATCGTTATAACATGAAATAACCATTGGATTGGCAACACTAAAACAATTAAAAATTCATATTTTTACAATAAAGAAACTACAAAATGTGTTCATTGCATGTTCTTTCTTCTTTATTCTACAAAGTATCTTTAAACGTACAACGTATTCGTCAGATACACATTTACAAGATGTGGATATGTGTGTGTGTATTTGTGTACGGACATGATGTTACTTTTAAATTTTAATAACTTGAAAACTGTTGCCTACTAAATATTGCAGATATTGATTGAAAAATAACAATTTTTTGGGTTGGGCTCAACTAAATTTCAATTTAAGATGCATTAAGAATAAAAAAAAACAAAACAGAAAACAAACTGAATAAAATAATTATATCGATATTAACTGATTAGATCTAGACGTTGTACATCACTTCCTGTGCTTATTAATTTCCTTTCTTGCTAAATTAATTTCTGGTTTTGGATTTTTTTTAAGATTTTTTATTTTCTTCTTTTAAATATGTTTTGTTAATACACTATCACGAAGTCTTACAAATTTTGAAAAAAAAAAAAAAAATACAACCCTGTCATGATAAGTTGCTATTGTTTTTTTTATTTTTTGAAGAATTTTAAACAATAATTAGATCAGTGATGGTTTCTCGTCAAAATACATAAGACCTGTGTAATGGTGTGAAACGACCTTAAAGACTTGTTTGCACTATTATACTTTGAATTAATAAATGTCAAGAACTCGAGTAATAAGTAAAAGTGTGAATGCAAATTGTTATGAAAATGATAAGTATTACGAAAAAATTTTACATCCCATACGATCCCATCGTTTTTTTGAAATTTTTCTAAACGCTAATACTTTTCATTTGATCATGGCTTCATTTTAACAAAAACATGTTCATGTGTGATAGTGTGAATGTTATATTAGATTTTTTGACAGTCGCAACAAAACTCATTAGATTTCTATCTCACAAAGTTCTAAATGGGATACGTAAGACTTGTGTGGTAGTGTAAAACGGCCTTAAATAGTGAAGTCTTAGCTTGAAACCCAATTTAAAGAGCCAATATGTGTAACATTTGATCGGGCCTGGATTGTCCAGTTTTTTGGGCCTTGTCCAGTTACCAGGGGTAATATAATCTGTCCAGTTAAAAGAGGATTTCTTAAATACTAAAATTTAAATTTTTTTTATTAATTAAATACTACATACAGATAAGGAAAAAATTTATATCTGGCCCAATGATATTCCAATAACTACAAAAAATGCGAAAAAATATCGTTCAAACTCTATACGCATAAATTGATCTCATTTCTATATTCCACAGCAATTAGCAAGGCTTTTTGTGATAGTAAATTTTTATAGAGGTATAAAACTTCAAGTTGGCAGCACTATTTTGTCAGCTGTCAAGTGACTAATGTTTAGTTTGGTTTCGCATTTCGACATGACTATACTGACGACTGAACAATATTTCCAAATTTTGCAAATTTATTTTTAAAATCATGGTTCTGTTCGAAATACGTATCGCGCGAATTTTGTTTAGCGATGAAGCTCCCTTTTGTTTGAATGGATATGGCAATAAACAGAACTGCTGTATTTGGAGTGATGATTGTTCTCAAGTGGTTGTTGAGACACGTTACGTCCAGAAATACTGACTGTTTGGTGTGCTTTTTGGGCTGGTGGAATCACTGGTCCGTACTGTTCAGAACGTTACAGTCAATGGTGACCGCTATAGAGCCATGATTACTGACTTTTTTATTCATCAATTGAACAACTTTGATGCGCAGGAGCTGTGGTTTTAGCAAGACGGCGCAACATGTCAAACAGCTCTTGCCACATTTTCACGTTTCGGATCCGTGAAATGGCCGCAAAGATCGTGCGATTTAACACAACTAGACCATTTAGTGTGGAGATATATGAAGTCGGTAGTCTACGCCGATAAGCCCGAAACGATTGACCACTTGGAGGACAAAAATTGCCGATATACGACCACAAATGTTGGAAAAAGTCATCGAAAATTGGGCCTCCAAATAAGACTACGCCCGAGCCTACCAGGCATATGACCACCACAGTCATATTTAAATTATAATGCCAGAAGATTATCTTGCGCATAAAGTAAATTTCATGTCACTTGAAAAAATTCATCTCTGCTTTATTTCATTACAAATTTCTATACCTCTATAAAAACACCCTGTACTTTAAGCATTTTATATAATCCTTACTTACAAGAATGAAAGCGAATGTCCTTTGGAAATTTTAAGAAGACTTAATTTTGATGAAAGGTTAAAAAATTTTCAAATATTTTTGCTAACAACTAAAACAAGAGCCAGTTAATTCTATAAATCGTAAGCGATACGAAGTGGGAGATTTCAGAACAAAAAAGGGAATTTTCTCCTGTAAAATTCGTGTTTTGAAGCTTTAATCATTTCTCGAAAAACTAGATGTTGAATTTTTTTGTTACTTATGCCCTTTTGGATTTTAGGTGACTATATGTAGTATGATGTAAGACTGAATTTTTATTGTTACGTTTCCTTCTTTTTTTTATGTTATTGTATGTTTTGAACACCTGTTAAACGCAAAGTAAATGACGAAACTTGCTCAAAACTTGACAGTGGTGTATTAACAGGTGGTACTTGATGGGAGCTGTGTTGCATTTCATATAACTACGAGCGAAGTTCGAAAAGTCACGGACCAATTGATCCGCCCTCGTATTATTAACTAAGCTTCACAAAAACTAACGTCAGCATTTAAATTGGTTGCGGTTTAGAACAATTATAAATTATTGACCGACAATAAAACAGTTTTCTGCTATTCTTGTTAGAACTCTGAACTGGCTTGAGTAAAATACCATATTTCGTAACAGTTTTAGCCGAACTAAAATGATTTCTAGGAGTGTAATTTGTATAAGACATATGGTAAATCATGGACCAATCAGCCCAAAATTCTGAAGACTGATTTCTGGTATAACAAAAAATAAATTAGAATAAATTTTAATACAGCAGTGTAATTAGTTTTAGCGTTAACAGTGAATTTCACAAAATTGCATGATATTTTTTCTGGCCATATGAATCAAAGTTGGGAGATATTTTACGGCAATATCTGTTATGGTTTTATGCGAATTTAATTATTTTCCCAAAGTGGGCTTTATTTGGTTTTAGGCGTACTAAACTGTTTCCCGGGAGTAGGGTTTATATGGGGCCTAGTGTAAATTATGGACCAATCTTCAAAAAAATTTACAGTGTGATTTGCAGTTGTATAAAGCGAATTCCTAAAAAATTGTATATCATTCCGTGCATTATTCCACCATTTATGTTAGTTTTTGTATCAAAAATATCCATTTTTTAGGGTTTTTGATTCATAGTTCTGATCCTACTAAACCGATGTTGCTGGATTTCAATTCCAAACTGTTTAGGATAACTACAAGCAATTTGAAACCAAGCTTGTTCTTTTCTTTTTCGTTTTTCGAAAGTGCGCGTGCTTTCAACAGACGGACATGGCTAAATCGACTTAGAATTACTCAAGGAGCCAGAGTTATATACTTTCGGGATCTTAGATGTATAATAAAAAAGTTTCACAATGACAAACTAAGTATATGGAGGGATAAAAATAACTTGTAAGCTGAAAATATTTCATTCAAAAAAACGTTTGCTGAAGAACATTTTTCTCCTTTTTTTTAATTAAATCTGCCCATTTTAATTTGCAATTTGCTTAAAAAAACTTTTATTCTGTTAATTTAGCAACACCAGAGCAAAAGTTTGATTACCCCATCCACATTTAAAGAAAATCCAAAAAATTAGACATATTTAAAATAAATTATTTAATTTAAATTTCAACTGCAATTTCAGTACAATGGACAATATGCATACATAAATAAATTTCAGATTAAATTTAAATGAAATTCGTTAAATTCAATATCAAGTCAATTATATGGTTTAGCAAACTGGCTAATATTATAAATAGCACCATGAATATGAACATCAAGGACGAATTTTTTTATTTCCTGGTTAGCAAAGCATTCAGACAAACATCCTTAAATACAAATAAAAAAAATACATACTTGAGGGCTTTGATTCGATTATAAGGTCTCTAAGGGACAACCTCACAAGAAGGCAGTCAACGACAACAACTAAAATCAACTTTGCGCAAATTCAACATGAAATTATGTAAAATTTAAGTAAAAGATGAGCTCGTCAAGAAATATGACACTCTGGGGAATATGTATACAAAAAACGAACAAACAAACAAGTGAGAAAGAGATAGCGAAGAAGAATAAAATCAGTTACAACAAAAACGCTACACATTATGAACAACATGATGATGAAGAGGATGATGATGAAAGTTATACCAACAAAATATGAACATACACGTACTTAAATAAAATGTTGCAAATACAACCACCCAACTTCATGCTTTTACAACAACACATTATGGGGAAGAGGATAGCGGGAGGGAGTACGTTTGGCTGTTATAGAGAAATGTCCCCCAAGAATATCATCGCTTATGTTTGTTTATATTGAAACAGATTGCAACTCTTAAACAGCATTGTGGTTTTCAGTATTTGAAACAAACGACTGCCAAACACTAAATTTACCAAACAACTACAACAACAACAATAAATAAAAAAATGCTCAATTGTGGTTGGGATACACAACATTTATTTACTCTATCACTCAGTCAGCCATTCATCCTCGTTCCCTGTGGCGTTAAGTGGCCATCCGATGTTGGGCTGAATAGAAAATTAGAATTTATTTAAAACAAACAATAACGTTATTTAAGTCCTTAATTTTTTTCTTCTCTCTTTAAACGCTTGCGCTAGAGACGAGAAATTAGGGATTTTAAAGGACATTTAACTTGAAAAATTTAAAGTTGTGGTCCCGATTTATGTCAAAATTTAGACAGAGTTTTTAAACGCTAATGGCTAATAAATCAGTGAACGCTTAAGCGCTGGCTTAGTTGAACTAAACTTTTATTTATATGTAGTTTAAACTAAACAGCTGCAAATCAGTGCCCCATATATAATATGTAGTTTAAGAAATAAAAATGTGGCAGTTTAAACGCCCAATTGTATGCGTTTAAACACATTTGAAACTAAAAAGAGAGTTAAACTTGCACTGATTTATTAGCCCTAAGTCGGATTCCAACAAAATTATAATTAGCTATTTATTCCTGACCTTTTCTACATTGCAATTAAGAGGTAAGACAAGGGCATCGCCGGTGGCTTCGATTCTGAGCTATGATTTTGCATTGTTAGAATTAATACCATGTTTCGAAAGGGTATCAGTCTAATTATTCCACCCGGATACTCGTCTTCGTCGTCTTTTCCGCATTCTGCTTGGTTTTGTCGGAAGCACAAGTTTAAATTTTCTAGAGTCTTCCATCCTCTTTACATGCCCATACTATTTCAGTGTAATTCTTTTCTGTTCGTTTATCGAGTGCTACAACTTCCAGATTCTTTCTAATGGTGTCATTTCTGATTCTATCCCTTCTTGTTTTTTCTGCTACTCTACATAGAAAAAATTTTCCAAAGTTCCCACCGATTAAAGCATTAATCAAAAATAAATTAAGTTTTAATTAAAAATGTTATCAAGTGAATTAAACGTTTAGCCAAGTGAATTTAATGTTTAATCAAGTGAATTAAACGTTTAATTTATACTATTAATTTGTTTGCTGGTGCAAATTAATAGTTTCAATAAAACTTTTAACGTTTAATTGATACTAGTAATTTGTTTGCTGGTGCAAATTAAAAGTATCAATAAAACTTTTAATTCCCTTGATTAAACTTTTAATTCACTTGATTAAATTTATAATTAAAACTGATTTTATTTTTAATTAATGCTTTAATTGGGGCAATTGTTTTGTCTGTGTTCACAGCCGTAGCTAAGAGTAGGCGTATACATTAAATTGTACACCCATAATTTAGTTTTCATGGATACCTCTCGTTTTCCTATGAAATTCTTGTTTAGAACGCGGAAGGGTTTGCCGGATGCGGATATTCCAGCATTAAAATCCCTATCTAAATTACCGTCTTTGCTGATTATAACCTTGGGGGATTGTGACAGAAATTCCGTTTTAATATATGTTTTATGAGGTTTGTGCGTTCTACTTATAACCGTTGTCACAGTTGCTTCTTCTCCCGCCTCTTTTAGACATTTCCGTTGCAATAATTGTTACGTTATGTTGTAGGTTTTCGGCCAGAAAAAGAATGTCATCTGCGTTTGTCGCTATCAAAATTTTTGTGGGTTTCATTTCCCAGTAGCCCACATTGTATGGACAGGATCCATTAGTATAATAAAGAGATATGGATTCAATATATCGCCTGCTTAACACGATGACATGGTCTAGACGCTTCTGATGTCGTATTTATAATTTATAAAGTTCTTATATTTATTTTTGGTACAATCAACACTTTAAGTACCAATTTTTTCCTCTTTTGTACTCTGAAAATATTACACTACCTTTTAAAGTGGGTGGTATTGGATGGTAGATATTTCTGCTTCCGGATCAATGGACGCATTAATGCATACACAAACACATAGAAACATGTGTATAAGAGATAAATACTAGTGTGTATACATGTATTTAGAAAAACTAATTCATTTTGGCGCATGTCAAATGTTAGTTGTAGTGATTTTTATAGCTACATATTTATTTTTAAGAATACACAAGTTAAAAAGTCTAGGTTCAGTTATGCCGTACCTTCGATACCCTCCACCATGATTAGGAATATTTCAGGAGTGCCCTTTATAACGGGTGATTCAAGTAGAGATACTTTTTTCAATAGCCTTTTTTTTGACAGATCACGTGTGAGTCGTGTCATGCTGTCATGTTATTTTTGTTTAGTATTGTTTGGCATTTCATAATTGAAAGACTTACGCCTGAACAACGTTTATCGTTAAACTTTATTACGAAAATTCACGTTCTGTGAGGAATGTGTTTCGTACACTTCGCTCAACTTATGGTCAACATAATCGGCCTACTGAGCGTATTCTTCGCAACACCATCACCCATTTTGAGACCCAGCATTCATTATTGGATAATATTCGACCGAAAAGAACACGTTCAGCACGCTGTGAAGAAAATATAGCGGCCGTAGCTGAGAGTGTACACGAAGACCGTGGAGAGTCGATTCGGGCCGTTCGCAGCAACTCGGATCGTTATCATGCCATGACAACCGACTATTTGATGCCTGAAATGGAAGCACATGATCTCGGCGACATTTGTTTTCAGCAAGACGGCGTCACTTTCCACACATCGCACCAATGAATGGATTTATTGAGAGAACACTTCGGTGAGCACATAATTTCACGTTTTGGGCCGGTCGATTGGCCACCAAGATCGTATGATACCACACCGTTAGACTTTTTCCTGTGGGGATATGTAAAGTCTAAGCTTTATGAGGACAAACCCGCTTCGAATCAGGCCTTTGAGGAAAACATCACGCGTGGCATTCGCCAGTTACCAGTCGAAATGCTCGAACGAGTCATCTAAAATTGGACTCAACGAATGGACCATCTGCGACGGCCAACATTTGATAAACATAATCTTCAAAAAATAAATGCCAAAGAATTTTCTTTCAAATGATAATAAACATTCCCCATTAAATTTGAATTTTCTGTGTTTTTTTCTTTAAAAAAGTAGGGAACCTCGAAATGGATCACGCTTTATATTAAATTATGTGCTGATCATCCAAAGTGTTATCGCTTTTTTATTTTTTAGTAATTAACAATTTAATAGAACCTTATGCATACAAAAAATATCATGACTAGGAGCATTAAAGTGATTTTCAGAAGAAGGTTTTATATTGGACTTATGAAAAATTATGGACCGATCATCACCGACTAAAAGACTAAAACTTTGCCTAAAATTTCAAAACAGTAATACATATTTTTGCGTTTTAAAGTGCTTTTCGGAATGCTGATTTATATATGACCAATTGCAAATTAATGACCGATCGTCACAAAATTTAGTGGTAGGACTTCTAGTCTCATAAAACTACAACAAATCAAATTTTATTACAATAGCAGTATTCGTTATGGTATTTAGGCGTACTAAAGAGTTTTCCAAGAGTGGGGTTTATATGGGGCCTATAGTAAAATAGGAACCGACATTCACGAAACGAAAGTTGTGGCTTCTGGTCATATAACACGAGTTTATGCAATAACAATTGGTGCATTCTGCCACCAATTTATGTGATTGTGGTTGTAGCAGAATTATCCATTCTTTAGATGGTTGTTTCATATTTGGATTTATAACTGATTTGGCTGGACTTCAATCCCAAACTGGTTAGGAGAACTAGAAAGAATTTTACAACAATATTATTATTTTCTTTTCAGTTTGAGCACTCATTAGGCCTTAAATGAGTATTAGTTATGTTTTACATGGAATGACAAACTTAGTATATCCTCGTTCACCACTAGTGGTGGAGTGTATAAAAATATGTTCAAAGTGCTGTGACTACTAAAATACACTGAAAAACGTCTTTGAAAAACTTAAAATATAATTTTGATTTAAACTGCCTCGGTCGTAACCAGGGATACCATTAATATGCAATTGCATGTTTTCCTTGTGCATCTAACGAATGTAGAAACTATATATTTATTTATCGGTCTGTTGGTGCATGTTTTTGCATATTTTAACACTTAAGAGCATATTTTGCATATTTAATTCAAAAGCATATTTTTCAAGTTTTTAGTGCATATTTCAACAAAACAAAAATTGAGTAAATATTTATTACCAGATGGCTTTTCTATTAACCGTAGATGTATAAAAAATAGAAAAAATTTTAAAAAAAGATGGTACATACGTTCTAACTGTCATAAGGACGAACCCAATTGAAAATGGTGAAAGTCGCTCAATAATTCCCCATAGTCTTCTTCTTCTTTCCGGAAGAGGGCTTCTATCCCTCTAATGATGAAAGTATTTATATTATGGAGTAGGCTGCTTGTTACATGGTTTTAATACAACTAACTTTATTAACAAAACAAAAATTGTGCATGTTTAAATTCAGGGTTGCACTTTTAGGTAATATGAAATATCTTTAATTTAAAAACAGTAAAAAAACTCTTATGTAAGCAAAAGTAAAGAAGGCTGTATCACTAAGTATGTGGGATGGTAATGCCACAAGATTAAATTATATTTGGCTGCAGTAACTTCTATAATACATATCTCATGGCAAAATTTTGAAATGGTAGGTCCAGAATGGACACAATATAAGTCCCGCCGTCCTCAAATAACTTTAAGAAGAAAAAATGTCATAGATATATTTATATTTAGATAATCAGCCTGATTACGGTTGGAGTGAACGCTAAAGTTGTTTTTTGTAGTAGATTAAAGATTACAAGTTGCTTGTTACTTTTATCTATTACGGGGCAATTCACAGGCTCCCAATCGGGAAATCCCGATCACGGCAAACCGGGATTTACGGGATTTCTGATTTTTAATCCCGGAATTTTCGAGATCCCGATTTTTTTGTTATATTTTTATTATTTTTAAATTTTTTTTCAATTATTTGTATAAAGATATTCTTTTACGTGCATTTGTTAACAAAAAAAGTTTTTGATACACCCTGTTGTTAAAAAATAAACAAAATATACCAAAACAAAAATAATTACAATACAGTTTGTAAATGAAAAAATATCCATTTAATAAGTTTAAAAGATTTTAATATAATTAAAATATGAATATTGTGGAACACAATTCAAAAAAATTCGACAATGTTTCGTCAGATTCAACTTCGGATGTTTTTATATTCTTAAGAAGCATCTTGAAATCATGGGATGTATTCTTCTTAACTTAGTATTGAATACGCCGCCATTAAAAGTTTGCACTTCATAATTTCCAATTTTATTTTAAAACTTTCCAATTGTTTTTTAAAATTTTCCAACTTTTTTCTTGAAATTCTCCAATTGTATTTAAAAATTGTCCATATGTTTTCATGTACACTATTTTTTTAAATTACGTTTGGAAAATTTTAAAACACAATTTGACAATTAAAAAATATATTTAAATAATTTTAAAATACACTTGGAAAATTTGTAAATACAATTTATCAGCTGTAAACTGCATTTGGACAATTTAGAACACATTTCGAAATTTTTAAATACATATGGATATTTGGTCAATTTTAAATTGTATTTGAACATTTTTAATTATATTTGTCCAATTTTAAAATTCATTTGGAAAATTCTAAAACGCATTTGAAAAATTTCAATATACAATTGGAAATGGTGTAATTTTTAACATCAATAATCAAATCTCGATAAAAATAAGATTTTTATGTTACTTTTTTTATTATAAGATCTTTATGAATTTTGATAAATTAATAACTTGAGTTGGTTTTTATAATATATATTTTAACTGCAAAATTAAATTGTTTTTAATAAATAAAAAAAATTATATTAGAAAATCCCGAAACATTTTTAATAATCCCGTGAATCCCGGGTTTCAAAAATCCCGAAAATCACGAGTTCCCGAAATATTTTCTTCAATCCCGAATCCCGGGATTCAGAAAACCAATTGGAAGCCCTAGTTTACGCCAACATCCACCTAATCAGGCCGAATGTTTGGCACAAATAACTTTTGTATGAATCTTAACCTCATAAGATAGTGTTATGTTACTTCCTTTTCAATAAAGTTTTTGGTTTATTTCCTTTATAATAAACCTTTTGCGCTGTTTTAATTGCAAATAAAAATAATGTAAGCACAATGAAAAATACTTGTCCCGTTCACAACTTCTTATTTATAGCCTATAGCCGAAACTATTCACAATTGCGACCTCTATTTGTGATCTGCACGCTATAACGTTTGTACTAATACTGACTCAATACCATCTTTTGAGTATCTATTTATACTCTAGCCCAAATGTTTAGATGGCTGTAGATTATTCGAACTATTTGTGGAACATTCTAGAGCTTTTACTTATCTAAAATTCACGACTTTTACGAGATTTAAAATAATGGAACTATGGTTATTTTACATCGTTTTTGTTTTCTGCTTTATTTGTAGCACAGAGTTGCATTTTCATGGCTTAATTTATATGTTTTGCCGATTTTTATTTTCAAACTAGCGTTTTATTTGTGGAATTGTTGATGTGGCAATACAGCCATTTGACAATAAATAAATGGACAACCTTTGAAACGTAAAATCTCCCGACCGACAAGTCGATATTTAGTGGGCCGCTTAAGAGAACGATAATGAGTGAGTTGTTGTTGCTCGCTTCAGTTGTGAGTCGACATCATGGGCCAGGCTGTAAATTTTCTGTATTTGTACTGTATCTAATAAAATAACGGAAAGAGAAACAGACACCCAATTTATCTGACTTTTCTTTTTAGTGAAAACTTGGACAATTTTTCTGTCTTTTAGGAAAATTTTAAGGAATAATAACTTTAAAAAGTGTAAAATATTTATTCCAAGGATCACTTTAGGCCCATAAACACTCTTTTCGGCAGGAATGAATTAATGAATTAAAACAAACCGAGACTAAAGGCCATGTCAGATAAAACTTTTGCTTCGCGTTGCGTTACAGATTCGCTTTGACATCTGAGATGAAATATACATACTTATGCGAAACATGTCACATAAAGTACTTTTAACGCAGAGCGAAGCGAAAAGTTAGGCAACTCCCATCTTTTTACGCGCTTTGACAATCAGCTGGTATAATTTTCATTCATTTAATTTTTAATTTTTGCAAACTTCAATTCCAATAAATCTTTTATTAAAATGTTCAACTTTTATTTTTAGAACAAATAATTAAATGCATAATTTACCAACCGCCTTTAAAGGTAACCAAACAATGCGTGAGTGTTGTCAAAGTTTTTATTGTGTCATACACCTTTTGCTTTACGCTTTTCTTTCAAAGTTAGAAACGTCACGCAACGCGACGAAGTTGTATCTGACACGGCCTTAAGGGCCTTATTGTGCAAAACACAATGCAACGCCAAAAATTTCATTGAAAGCAAAATAAATTCAAAAATATTTTCTAATTTTGTTGTTGCTTTCTAAAAAAAATCATATTGTGTTTTAAAACTGTCAACGCCTGGAAATATGACGTGTTTTAAATTAAAAATTCATTATGAATTCCTGTAGAAAGCAACAACGAGATTATAAAATATTTTTAAATTTTGTTTTGCCTCCAATGAAATCTTTGGCGTTGCGTTGCGTTTTACACAATTAGGCCCTCAGTTTCCTAGAAAGAATTTCGAAATAACATTGAACATCTTGTAAATTTGTTGCAGGGTATTTGTTTTCAAAAATCTCGTGATATTCTTTTTCGATTACGAATCGCTCCTTGATACTATTCTAATTAATTAGTTTTTTTTTGTTGAAATCCGAAATCTTTAAAAACAAGAAATACGATTGTAATTTTCGAAAGTTTTTAGAAATAATTTTGGCTATAAAACGGCCAAAGTTTTAAAAAATTAGCTCGCAATTGACGCATCACTGCAAAGCCAATGAGTATTAATATGATCTATATCAAATTTTTGTGTTCTTTACTTTGATTTAAAAAATATGGCTAATGTTTAATTCCGGAAAGTAATTTGAGTACGTTCAATAAAACTTTAAAACGACTCAGTATCATGAACGGCGATATACAGATATTCTTGATATAAATTTCAAACTGTTTAGAATTTTCTGTTGTATAATTAATGATTTTTTAAACAAATTGATAAACACACTACCCACAAAAGAAATATTCGCCAATTTTTTTCAATTAAACAATTAGTCAAAAATATAATCAATTTAATCAATTGAATTAAACGTTTACTTAAATCAACAACATTACTGCCGAAAATGTTGTAAAGATCAAAAAACGTTTAATTGATGGTGTAATTCGGGTATTGTGGAATAGGCGGGTAATGTGGAACACCCTTTATCTCCTAAACTAAATGTTATTTAGAAACGCTCCCTGTATGTAAACAAAGATTACAGAAAAATATTAACATTACGGCTTTGGATATGCAAATGGTCGCAGTGTTAGTTTCTGTCGGTCTGTAAGTGAAAACATGTGTTGTCGACATTTTTTGTGCGCATATTCAAATCGCTATTATGATCCAGATGTTAATATTTTATACTTTTAATTGGTAAGTGTGGAAATTTAATAAGTATTAAAAAATTTATAAGATTTGTTTTGAAAAATTTGACAATCGCCTAATGCGGAATAACTGAAGGCGGGTTTTGTGGAACCCTATTCCAACAATAGCCATGAAGGCTGAGGAATCATCTTTAATGGATTTTGATTTTTAAACAACAAGTTGTGCTAAGAAGGAAGTCTTATGGTTTTAATTAATTGAAATGAAAAAGTTATATGCTTAAATGTTTTTATAGTACTATTTTGTTTCTGGTAAAACCAGAACACCCCACCAGGGGTGTTCTACATAAATCACAAATCACTGTTTTTGGGGTACCTCAGATTTTTCATTTATTACTTTTTTTCAGTATTAAGAAAATATAATTTTTGTGATGATCTTATTTAGGCAACCGATTTAGAAACATATTCTAACTAGTCCGATGAAGAGATTTTGCTTATACGTTTTTGAAGATTTCCAAAACAAAATAGGGGTTTCACAATACCCGACGTTAATCTACTATTAATTTGTTTTGTGGTGGAAATTTAATTTATTTTTCAATTAATATCACAAATTATTTAATTGAAATGAATTTTAATTTTTTTCTGGGCACTTTGTAGATTTAAGTGACAACCTTTTCCCTGATATACTTTATACTGGACAATTTTTATTAAAATTACAAAATTTTTTTAAAGTGTAAATCTGAAAATAGAACTAAATCTTTTTTTGTTTTTGGTTTTTCTTTCCTACAGAATTCTGCTGGTGTACGTACATGTTGAACATGGATAATTTGTTTGTTGCCTTGTCAAGCATTTATCCTTGTTATATACTTGTGGCTTGTTGTTGTTCTCATACTTGTTTAATGCTGGTTGTTTTTGTAGTTGATGTTATTTTTTTTAAGGCATTGAAATAGTGTAAGTTACAACATATTGTTGCAACATTATGGGTGGTTGTTACTGTTGCCTTTTGACTAAGTATTATTTTGTTTCATGAATGGGTCTGGGTGTGTGGGTGTTTTTTTTCTGTCTTTTGATACAGGACATCATTATACACGTTTAGGCCGCTTGTAAATTGGAAAATTGGTGTTATTTTGTTGCCGTTATTTTATTTTCCATCTTTTTTTTTGCTTTGTTTTGTTGTCTTCCGTTTCCTACACAAACTCCTTTGCTAACATATACATTCAATGAAGAAAATAAAAACGTCTGAAATAGAATAGAATGTATTTGGCCTATACAAGGAAGGATACGCTTGTTGGCGTATTGCCTGTATTTTCCAATGATTTGTATCCCCACCACAAATGTCTATATTTTGTTTTGTTCTCTTTCTCCCTCTCCCACTTCCCTTAATAAACTTTAATGAAGGCAATATTGTGGCGCTATTTTGGGTTTATATAGAAACAATAAAAACGAATTGAACACACTTTAATATGGTATTTTTTCCTGATTTTTTTTAAAGATTTAAATGCCGTTTAGAACGAAATATCTGCAATAGGCTCTTAAATGTATATAAATATTAGTTTAATAAAATGTATTTCTAATATTTAGCTAAAATTGATTTTTAAATAAACTAACTATTTCTTATGTATGCACAAGCGGGTTATAGATCTTGGTCAATATAAAGATTAATAATTTTTCAAATCAGAACCAAAGGAACTAATTTTTTTATATTTTACTTAAGAGTCTTTTTGGGAGCTTTCTGCCATCCCTTTATATGTCGTCTGGCAGTGATAATAGACATTCATATATAAAGCAGTGCAAATTTAGAATCGGGATACACTCTTTGCTTTTAAATTTTCCTTGTAGAAATTAAAAACAGAATCGTTTGAGCAGTGATATTGACGTAACTGCTTATCTTAGTGTTAAGAACTACTCTTAGCTTTAGCACTTGAGCCATACAATGTTGGTTTGTTTGCCAATTTAGTGACTTTTACGCAGTGTAAAACTAACACACACAGAGAAAAATATGGCTCAATTCATTAAGTTTGCATATAATTTATTTAAAATGTTCATTTACTTTTATTATACCGAAGCGAATTAACTACAGGTTGTGGCAAAAGGCCATCTGATTTTGACAGTTCTAACCCATTTGTGTTGGTTTTGTTAGAAATAGGTGACATTTCGAACCTTGAATACTAATATGCACCGCAAAACAACTCCGTTGTTTCTGTTGTTCTTGGGTTGTTGTAGTATTGCCAACACTTCTAGTGAATTCGCCTTAAATTATACCTTTTGTTATAGTAATCATCATTACACCCTAACAGGCCTACTGCAGTCATTTTATGGTTGATCATTTACATTCTTGGTACGAACTTTTAAAAGTTTAAAATAAAACAATATCATTTTGCTTTGGGACTGTGGTTAGGACCACTAAGATTTAATGGGGTTACCCAGGCGAGAGGAGGACAAGAAGCATCATCAACGGGAGTAATTCCGATATTAGTATGATGGTACGTATCCTGACTGGTCATGCGGGACTACGGGCACAACTACACCAAATTGGACGGGCAGAATCTGACGAGTGTAGAGCGTGCGGCGATGAGAGCGAGACGCTGGAACACCCTTTCTGCTACTGTCAGACCTTCGAATTAAGATAAAAACACTTCGGGAGCGAAGTCATGTTGGACTTGGGATCCCTGAGGAACGTTGACTAGAAAACTTTAAGGAATTACGTCCGGGAAACTCTCCATAGGTTGTGGTAGCGCTATCCACCTAAATCCTCCATTTTTTTCTCTTAAGGAGCGCGCAACTGGTCCGGTAGTGGCCTAGGTGTAAATCGTAACAGATATGAGGTTGCATCTTTGATGCTTCGTCCTCCTTTCAACCTAACCTAAACTAACATATTTTGCATGTTATGGTTATACTAATAAGCATTTTATTATTTGCGGTAAACATATAAATGAGTGTAAAAATAATATAATGACTGTTACCAAGTATAATATTGTTATGGTGACCAACACTTGGAAGACTGATTTAAGCTTAATTTAGAAGTGTGAAAATGAATATGGCTGCAGTAACTTTAATGTGTATAAATGAAACCTTTCCATTAAAAATAATTAAGTTTAGAGTTGCAATTTAAAAACGTATTTTTGTCTATGTGTGTACATTAGGGATGTCAATCGGTACTGGTTTACGCAAATCCCGAAATTCGGGATTTTAAAAAATCAAATTGGATCCCGGATTTTACGGGATCCCGGGATTTTTCGGGATTCGGGATTATTGAAAGTCAAAAGATAAATGATTTTTATAAATATTTATTAAAACGTCTTTAAAAGAGGTTAACAAAAAGAGGTTAATTTAATATTACAAAGTTGTTTAATGATTTTATTGATTACTAAAATTTGTAAAAATTGATAATTGGGATTTTTTTTCTTAATTAATGATTCATTTAATTGTTAAGTGTTAATTGATTCAATTAAAAAATAATTAACATAAAATCTATATTTTACTCAAGTAGCTCAGTTGTTTCAAACTTAATAAAAACATTATTAGTAAGATTCTATTAAAATTTTTATTAAATGAATTAATATGAATAATTGAAATTAATCAACAAATTCAATTTTTTTTTGTTAACCATAAAAATCTCATTTAAACAAAAGACACATTTTTATACCCACCACCACTCGTGGTAGGAATTATGTAGTGTATAATAGGGATGCCAATCGGGACTGATTTTTGAAAATCCCGGGATTCGGGATCAATGTGTTGCCTTAAAATGGTACTCCTTTTTAATAAACAACACTTTTAAAATATTCAAAAGGTTTTATATACGTAACATAAATTTTTAAAAATTAAAACAACAAAACAATTTATTTTATACATATGTTTATAACACTGGCCTCACCCATGATCAAACTGATCAGATTCTGAAAAAAGCTTAAAAAAATATACGTATCTCTTGGTTTTTCTAGATCAATTCATTTCGGGTTTTTGACAGCACTTCAATTTTTAATGTGAATTACGTTGTGACGACATTAATACACTGCAAAGTGTAGTCCCTCATCGATCTCGTTAGCTGAGTTAAAAACTGTAAAACTATGTCGACTGCACTGCAGTACACTTCCAGGGTGAGGGCGAGATTCATAATCAATAATTTAAGTACGTTTGAAATTTATTTTAAAACAATATGTTTATACAAATTTTTATTAACAATAACAGATTTTAAGTTTAAATAATTTATTTATGAATACGTCAAATAGTGTTTATTTATAAAATAAATTATTTTATTTACCGTATGTTTTTTAAGCAAATTTTTTATTATTATTTGACCGGAAGGAATATGAGCTATTTCATCAATATTACGCCTTAATTGTTATAATTATATCAACTTTTATTCTTTAGTTTCTGAATAAAACTCTAATTGGATCGTGAATAATTTTTATTTTTTGCTTGATATATAACAATTATTTATTGATTTCTATTCAATAAAAACGAACAGCTTTGTACATAAAAGTTGATATGTTAAAAATCCTGGGACTCATAAAAATAAATCCCGGGATTCGGGATTAATTAATCCCGAAAAATCCCGGGATTTCGGGACTCGGGATTTCCCGTTTGGCATCCCTAGTGTGTAAATTAAACAACTTTAGTTCGTGAAATCGCTCTATAAATTACCTTAGGTCCCATGCCCAGTCTCGGAAAGCACTTTAATAAGCCTAAGTCTGTAAAGAGTAAAGTTTAAATTTTGCATTTGGCGCACCAGTGGTACCAATTAGAAAATAATACCACACGGAACTTTTGGTTTTTCGTTTTTATTTGTGCATTTTAAAAGACATTTATTTCTTTGATTAATTTTCTTCTTTAATTATTTTCAGCACTTTGCACATTAAAATTTCTTCTTCTTTCGTTTTCAATGACAGTGTTAACAGAGTTAATCAAATAAATATAAAAGATCAATATTGTGTTCTCTATTCTTTTAAGGGAGAATGTCATGATGAATTTTTTTTTATAAAAAAGGTAAAACAAAAAAATTAGCTTAACGGTTTCGGGATTCAGCGAAATCTTTTGGATCGGGATTTCGGGATTGGCATCTCTCGTGCACACATTGAAATCAAACGGAAAATTATAATCATTCGTTGTCAAGTTGAGCACAAACATCGCTAGTTCACTTTTTGCAGTTGATAATTTTTTTTCTCTGTGTATATATCTTTAAGCAGTTTGTTGAAGGAAAGGCTGGATAGCGTTTTAAGTAACCCCCAAAATCTTATATAGAAAATTGAAATAATCTTATACATATGTCAGTACTTTTCTTGCACTATGTTTTGGTACTAAAGGATTAAGCACAAGTATCTTTCATCTAACCAAATACAAGACACAAAAAATTAATCAAATAAAACTTAATTGTCCTTAAAAATAAAGAACTGTTTTCATTTTTTATTTCTCCATTCTTAAAAAAAAAATATACACACACACACAAACATACAAATTTATTAACGACACCAGTTAAATGGGACAATTTTCGTTGTTGTACAATAATAAGTACAAAACTGATTAAACCCTCGACTAATTAACTTTAACTATCAACGAAACATAAAAAAAATTAAAGAGGGTAAATTATATGTTGTTGTTGCTTTTACAAAAAAAGTACTTATTCGAATTTTTTTTTTTTTACTTAATTTGCATAAAATAAGGAAGCGAGGCGGTTACAATATGCCAGCCTTCTGCAACCCAATTATTGTGCCATTTGCCAGACAAAACAGGAACAATAAAGTTGGATTTTTCCGGGTGTATATAAGGGTATTCAAATGATTAACCGTTGTTCGATTAATCGATTCATTTTGGTCGATTAACGGTTCGAATAATTTAAAATTGCTTATTTTCGAATAACGAATAGTTCGAATAATTTATCTCGATTAATCGAAAATTTGTTTTCTTCACGGAACATATATATTAGTTTTTTTCTTTTATGTTAAAACACAAGCCTGTACGTTTTTAATACTCTTTTTATTGTTTCCTAACTCAGGGAACATTTCCTTCGAGTATTGATTCAGATGAAGAAGACTATTTTTTTGTGAAGAATGAAAATAACATTCTATAACACCTGAACAAGACTTAAAAGTATTAAAATTGTTAAGAAATCAAAAAGAGATTCAAGTGGTATATTGGAATAATATAATTTTTTAGCAAAGACAAGAAAAATAATCGAGAAATTGGATATACTTTATAACGCTTTACTTTCAATCTCTCTAACATCAACAATAAGTAAAATAATCTTTTCTAAGTCAAGTTTCAGCAAAATAAAAGAAAGATATAATTTGAAACATAAACATAAAAATATTTTAGGTTTATAGCAGGTTGATGTTTAATAAACCTTTTATTTATCAAAAATATTTTTTATGAATATGAGGCTTAAACTGTATACTCTTTTTTAAAGGTTATTTTAGAAGATTAGCTTAAATGTTGATGCTATTTTTTTAAACAAGGTTTACTCATTTATTACATGAAGTATCTTTTGTTATATTGTTGTTAAAAAATATAATTTTTGGGCTTATTTTTAAACTTCTAAGCTAGATAAAATTAAAATTATTCGATTAACCGAATAATTTCAAATTGTTCGATTAAATTTGTACCTAGAATAATTATTCGTGCGATTGATCGATTAATACAAAACATCGATTAATTGAATACCCTAGTATATATGTTTGCCAACAACGTTGCCAACCTTTGTAACCCAATAGACAGGGATTGCTTGGGACTACTTGGATATTTATGTACTGCATATCTTTAAACTTCACGAAAACTACAATCAACCTGTGAAATAAACTCACAGGACTAATCAGGCCGGACTCTCCCACAAGCGGTGAAAAAATCGGCCCTGTAGTTGTATTAGCAGTATCTCCCTTCCCACTTCCACGTATCCTTTCAGTTGAAAGGCGAAAGTTGTTTTGGCTGGCTAAAGTTGTTTTGGCTGGGCGATGGGTAACCATCACGTCAGTCACGCTAATCTTATAAAAATTTATAAAGCCGCTAAATATGCTCTGGTTACGTGGTGCAGCTGAAATACTTACTTTTGATACTTAAAAGTAGTAGATGTAATTAGCACTTCACCTCCCTTAGCCCCAACCTTTTTGTTTTGGTATCTCTAAATTTGGGTTCGTTTAGCCTTTATTTATTTTTAAAGTAACTCACAATCACTTCACTTATCCCTAAAACTAACGCGCACAATATCACAATTATCACATGGAATGATTAATTACTAAAACGGTTTAAAAACAACCTGCTAAGTTACAAGAACATTTTTGAGGGAAAAAGTCATAGCCAACTTTTTCAAAGTACAAAAATCAACATTAAAAACTCTTTAATTACAAGAAAAAAACTATTCACTTTGCTCCAGTATTAAGAGTAGCACAGCTTTGCAAGAGCCAAGTTAAGAAATGAGTTGTATGTTTTGAGGTTTTAGCTCAATATGTCATCAAAATTTTATGGAAATTAAAAAAAAAATAATTTTTGCCCGGAATTGAGTAGTGTGCCCTGTTGAGAATTTTAGAGACATGTGCATATTCGTTTTAATGTCAAGAGCAGTCCCTTGTAATCTGTGCAGAGTCAATAATCAAAACGAGTTCAATGAAATAATCCAAATGTTTGATGGGTAATCTATATTCTTATTTACGAATTTGTATTGTTGTGCATAGAAAAAATACACATACATATCGCTAAATGAAATGCGAAAGCACGTAACTAACAAATAATGCGAAATCGGTTTTAATTGATTATGCTGCAAGTCAACATGTCCTCTCCAATTTTTACTTTAAGACAAAGGAAATTAGACATTTTAGGGCAATTTTATATTTAAACCAAATTCACGTAACTACAAACTTTTTTGAAAATATTCATTAACACATTTTTATTTCCATTGAGTCTTAAGAATTACTAGTAGGTTTTGCACTTTTATAATGCATTTCCTATCACTATCACCCATACCAGATTGGTTCTGATATGGGTAATATTAACGTAGATTTTCGTAGAAGAGAATTTGGCTGGATAGGGCACACACTTCGCAAGCCACCTGAATAAATTTTCAACCACGCTTTTGTTTACAACCCCAAAGGAAGTAGAAAAAAGAAGACGGCCCAAAACCACCTGGCGACGATCACAACTACAGGAAATGCAGTCCATATCCCATATTCTTGAATAAACCTTCAACTCTTTCGGTAAGCGCAGAGATATAGCCGAACGTCGACCAGGATTGGGACAACTTATAGGCGGCCTATGTCCAGTATAGAGGCAGTTCGTAATCAATATACATATAGAGGTATCCCCTAGTATTAAATAAAAACAGAAAAACGTTCTTAATTGTTATATATTTTACGAATGCAAAGAAAATTCATTTTAGTTAGAACTTAAAAGAATTCGATTGCAGTTACGTGTTTTTATTCAGAAAATATGAGTTTAAAAGAACGTAACTAACATAACTTCTCGAAACATTAACAAATTATTATTTTGATTCCAGAAATGAATTAACCGACCGATATTTAGTAAATCTTCGACATTTGATTGCCAAATTTCATATATTTTTAAATATAGAGGGTGTTGTTTATATAGGTATACAACTGTAAATTGGCAACACTTTTTTAACTGGCGGCCATTTTGTCAGCTGTTATGTGATTTATGTTATGATTTACTTTGGCTTGGCATTTCAGCATGAATAGTCTGAAGCCTGAACAACTCTTCTAAATTGGCCCAAAACAAGATGACCGTTGATCCCGATTTTCATAAGCGAATTTTGTTTAGCGATGAAGCCGAATTTTGTTTGAATGGATGGACACCGTTGCATCCACAAAAACTTTACTGTTTGGTGTGCTTTATGGGCTGGTAGAATCATTGGTCCGTACTTCTTTAAAAACGATGCTGGCCAGAACGTTACAGTCAATGGTGACCGCTATATATTCATGATTACTGACTTTTTCTTTCATCAATTTAACCGCCCTGATGTGCAGGAGCTGTGGATTCAAAAAGACGGAGTAGCATGTCACACAGGTCGTGCCACAATTTATTTATTGAAGGAAAAGTTTGGTAACCTCAAGTTTCACGTTTCGGACGCCGTGAATTGGCCTCTAACGCCGCTGCACCATTTTCTGTGGGGTCATGTGAAATCCATAGTCTACGCCGATAAGCCCAAAACGATTGCCCACTTGTTGAAAACATTCGAGGAGTTATTGCCGATATACGACCACAAATGTTGGAAAAAGGACTACGTCCGAGCCAGCCGTGGCGGTCATATGCGAGAAGTCATATCTAAATTATAATTCCAGATGATTATTTTTCGAATAATGTAAATTTCATATCAATTTAAAAAATTCATCTTTGTTTTATTCCATTTCAAATTTCTATACCTCTATAGGTTAGGTTAGGTTAAGAAGGGTTATGCGGCCAAGGGCACACCTCCACTCGGAGACCAATGCGGTCCATTGTGAATCCCTTCAGTAAGAAAGTAGAGAAAAGAAAGAATTGACGAAGGAAAGAAATAATCGTAGAACATACCTCTATGAAAAACACCATTTATAAAATATTTTGTTCCCTGTGTAAAATATTAAAAATGTTAGTTGCGTGGCTTTGCATTTCAACTAACGATATACAAATGCTGCACACTGAATACAATTTTGACTCTCATAATGAGTGAATACACTGGCAAACAATAAACAGAAATACTCGTTGCTTAGAAAAGATCTAAATTGTTTCGTTAAGAGTCATTTGGTAGTGAAATAATCCTTAAATATATTTACTGTACCAGTACTAAACCGCTACCGCTACCACCACCACCATCCTGCTAGTCCTTTAAACATTCTAAACAAAAAGCTGAGCCAGTACATTCGAACAAACAAGCAGCCACTTAGTCAGTCAGTCAGTCAGCCATCTCATTGTCCTTGCAACCAGCCATCCAGTTAGTCAGCCAGCCACAAATAGGCGTTGTTGTTGGCTAAACTTAAATTGAAAACATTTAATAAAGGATCAACATTATTTTTGTTATTGTTGTTGTTTTTGCTATTTCTTAACTTGATTTTCAGTATTTCTTTTTTGCATTTTTTCAGTTGTTTAAAAAGATTATTTTGTTCAGATTAATTTAATGTTTTATTTCTTGATTTTTGTTATTTTTTTTTAAGTTTTTGGGGGTTTTAAATTATTTTTTGTGTTTATTTCGTTTATATCGAGATTTTCTTGATAACAAGGTAAATGTCTGAATTACCTCGGATATGTACTTGTTGTTTTCTATTTATTGTTATCTTAAAGTTAAGTTGAATAATAAAATCTAAAAAAATTAAGGAGATTTCGTAATTGTATTATTTATTTTGTAATTAAATGCCGGCAATTACAAGTCCATTAGGTGGATAGAAATATTTGCTTAATAGCATTTCTCTTATCAACATCTAAATTACCTGTATGCCATAAATTGCTCCAATTTAAATCAATACGAATAACTGAATACAAAACTCCTTTCGACTTTTAAATTAAATTTTATAATGTCTGGTAATATTTTTGGAAAAAAATTAAATTAAATTATTTTGGTGCTTTTAAATCGAATAAAAAGGGGGAACATAAGAAACTTATTTAATAAATTTACATCTTTCTATTATTATTTTTAAAAGAAACTAAAATACGTTTGTGACGAATTGTTAGGCAATGGAGCGTGTTTTTACAAATCTACGGCCTTAATGATGAAACAGAACTGGGTCTGATCGATGTTTTCCATAAAGTTGAACTTAAAGTTATACATTGTTATGAAAATTCCAACATTAAGGGCGTAAAAAAGGGCAAAATGGGGAAAAGCTTTCCCTGCCCATGTCTTCTTAATTAATTATACGATGATAGTTTCAAGTCTGGAAGGAACTAAAGGCTATACATCTTAACATAAACGGCGTAAAATAAAGCGAAAAGGGTAAAAGCACCCCCTCCCATACATTCTTAAAGAACTGTTTTGACAGCGAAACATCTGGAAGTCGGCGATTTAAACTTCAATATACAGCAGTCGTTGCTAGGCGACTTAGGCCCTAATCATGTACAACGCAGCGCAACGCCACAGAACTAACGCAACGCCAAAGAATAACATTGAAAGCACAAACAATGTCATAAATATTTTGTAATTTTGTTGTTGCTTTTTACAGAAATTCACATTGCGTTTTAAAATTTCAAACGCTCCATTGCTTGAGTCGTTGAAAATTTTAAAACGGTACATGAATTTCTGTTGAAAGCAACAACAAAATTACAAAATATTTATGACATTGTTTGTGCTTTCAATGTTATTGTTTGGCGTTGCGCTGCGTTGTACATGATTAGGGCCTTAGTATCATACAAATCGATCGATACAGTTTAATTATACAACAGAGTTTTTGAACTCTCTGGATTTGCCAGGCATGCCGCCACCCCTTCTACGACTGAAAGTTGGATCTCCGGTTATTCTTCACCGGAAGTTAAACCAACCACTGCTTGCAATGGTACACCTTAAGTCATTAAAAAATTTATAAAAAACGTTATCGAAGCCACAATTTTGAATTTTTTGCTGCCACGAACTCCGATGATTCCCACAGACGTCCAAATTGAATTCAAAGACGTTCAATTTCCTATTGTTTTAGCATTTGCAATGACAATTAATAAATCGCAAGGCCAAACGATGTCTGTTTGCGGCTTTTAGATTTTGGGAACACCATGTTTTTCACACGGACAATTATACGTGGCATGCTCTCGAGTCGGCAAGCCATCGAGCTTATTTGTGTTGGCTAAAGACGGACCGACAACAAATATCGTACACGCAATTCCTCTACGTAATGAATATTGATTTTCACTATTCAGGATAAAAAATACATCACTTTTTTATATTTAACTTTTGGGTATGTAACGAACAGAAAAAAAGAAATAAATGGCTATTGTTTTTTATTCATTACCGATCATGGTATAAAGCCCTTAATTCCTCCTTTCAGATATATGTAGATCCCATTCCCAAGCACTTACAATACATTCGTTATTTTATAATTAAAACCCAAAATATTCACTACACCATTTTTCATTGAAATTGAGAAAATTCCAATTGAAATTGAGAATTTCAATTTGAAATTAAGAAAATTCCAATTGAAATTGAAAAAATTCCAAATGAAATTGGGAAATTTTAATTTGAAATTGAGAAAAATCCAAATGAAATTGAGAAATTTTAATTTGAAATTGATAAAACTGAATTATATGATTTTTATTATATTCATACAAAAAACATAAGGATGAAGAAATGCAAATAAATAAAAATCGCAGTATTATTGACCAACAGGCATATCTTCCAGACGTTGTAGTATGTTGTATGGCTCTACTGCAATCTCCAGTAGCTATACATGCCACATGCCGTAGAAGCTTTAATCACCTCTTCTAAAAAGGCAAGCCTCTGCTCTTTACTTAATTGGGGGAATTACGTTCGGTACACTCATTTTGTTTTCGGCATACTTTTTTTTCACCAAATAATTTCATGCTCAATCGCTGGAGTATAGTTGGAGAGTATGGTGAAAACAAAGATGAATGTACCAAACGTTATTCCCCCAATTAAGTAGAAGAGCAGAGACTTGCCTTTTTAGAAAAGGGGATTAAGGCTTCTAAGACATGTATAACTACTGGAGATTGCAGTACATAATACGCCATACAACATACTACAACGTTTTACCAATCTGCTCTGGATCGGGAAGATATGCCTGTTGGTCAAAAATACTGCGATTTGTATTTATTTTAATTTTTTCCATCATTATGTTTGTTACGTACGTTCGTTGTATGAATATTAAAAAATTATATAATTCAATTTTTTAAATTCAAATTTCTCAATTTCATTTGGAATTTTCTCAAAATGGAAATTCTCAATTTCATTTGAAATTTTCGTAATTACTAATTGATGTTCTCAATTTCAATTGGAATTTTCTCAATTTCAAATTGAAATTCTCATTTTCAATGAAAAATGGTGTAGTGAATAAGTAACGAGTATATGGCAAAACAACGTTTGCCGGGCCAAATAGTTATTGATAATAAAGGAAGGATAGGTTAGGTTGAAAGGCTGGTACGAAGCAAAATTCACACCCTCGCCCAGAGACCAATATGGGCCATTTTGACGCCGTAATTAATGAAAGAGGATGCAATTATGAAAGAGTAGGAGAAGTAAAGAGTGAAAGTACAAGAAAATAAGATGGTGGAAGATAAAAAATCGGACAGAACAAGCAAAAACAATCCTACCAAACAGGAAAACTGCCCTATATGTTCCCAGTCCCCAGCCTACTGCCGCGCAGCCAGGTCATTCCCATTACGAATCCCGTCAGATTCTCGAGACCGCAGCCCAAAGACATCTCTCAATTCGTGCAGGAATCTACTACCCAGCCACCTCAGCCTGCTGTTCTGTAGCCTGTGACAGTGGCACAGAAAGTGCCCAACTGTCTCCAACTCCTCTGGGTCCTCACACAACCTACATATCCGATGACCCAGACCCTATTCTTACCGCCATTCTGCCTATCATAATAAAGGAAAACAGCAACTGAGCTCTAATAGTCCTGTCACTACTACCCCAGATAATGTGGTGCGCATTGCCATCAGCACAAATGACAATTTGTGTAACAGAATCTGTATTCGGAAAAAATTACACTCATATTAAAATTGTACACAGATTACACATGAAACTAATTACACATGGGCTACAGATGCAGTTCTAAATGAACGATTTAAAGCAATGAAAAACAGTTTTAAAAGATACATTAAAGCCTTGGCCAGATATACTCACTTTGAAAATAGGCCATACACTTTTAGCAGAACTCAGCACCATCGCACAAAGCCCAATATAAAATGTCCAGTACTTTATTTTAAGAGTTCATGGTCTGCAAATAACACATATGCAAACCAATTAGATTTATCTATTTGGGGTACTTTTGATGCCAATGTCCCTACGAAAAAATACTCTAACGTGAACGTTTTAATAGCAGGCCTTCCAAGGGAATGCGTCCACATAACACAAGTTCATATGAGAGCAGATTGTAACTTATTTTTTGATAGAATTGGCCTCATAATCCAGGTTAGAGGTAGTCATATCAAAAATCTAAAGTAAATTTAAAAACTCTCTTAAGTTCCTTATAACACAGCCGTAATTAAAAAACGTTACAATCAGTTTAATTGGTTACACTTGCCGCACCCTGAATACTCCGTACATAAACAAATTTCGATGATATATTACACAAAGCTTGTTTTATTAAAATTAAAGGTAGGAAGCGCTTAATAAAAGGCCCTTAATTAAAACTTTAAGTACTTATGTATATAATAAAAATAGTTTGGATACATTTAAAATTAAGAAACTAATTTCTTAAAAAACTGTTTATACAGAGTGGCCCAAAATTAACGAAGGGGTTTGAATTCGTTATAACTTTTTATTTAAGAAATAATTATTAATTTTTTTTTTTAATACAGAATATAAATGGGGAATATTTTTAGTTTTGTTATGAAAAATAATATCTCGCAAGTAGTGGCCATTTTCTGCTTCGCAAATTCGCGCTCTTTCCAACACATTTTCCATAACCTTTCGCAAAACTCCAAGTGTTATGTTGTTTATTTCGTCGCGTATATTGCTTTTTAATTGCTGGATGGTTGTAGGCTTATTAATGAAGACTTTTCCTTTCAAATAACCCCAAAGAAAACAGTCTGGGGCGGTTAAATCCGGTGAACGCGGAGGCCAATTAAAATCACTAGTACGCGAAATAATTCTTTCACCAAAGATGTCCCGTAAAAGAGCCATTATGTCCCTTGCATGTTGAAACCATACTTGCAGATGGTTTTCCACGGCTGGCCTTAAAGTTTTTTCCAACATTGTCCGATATCTGACACCATTGACGGAAACGGCGACCCCGTGTTCATTTTCAAAAAAATAAGGACCAATTATCCTTTCCGATGAAACATCGCACCAAACCGTCACTTAGGTGGCTGTAACTACTCTCGGATTTTCCGTAGCCCATATCCTGCAGTTTTGCTTATTAACGAACCCACTTAATTGCAAATGGGCTTCGTCGCTCATCATTAAATTATGAATAAAATTATGATTTTCTTCTGCCTTTTGCCGGAAAAAAACTGCATAATCATATTCAATTGAGTACTGCTCCATTTTAAATTCCCCAATCTTTGTTACAAAATACGGAAAAGAGAAGAAAAAAAAAATTATAATAAAAAGTTATAAGCCATTCAAACCCCTTCGTATTACTTTTCCGTAAATGTTTATCAAAAATGTAGACTTAAGTTGTTATGTCAAAAGTCTACAGATTTGTAGAAAATATTTGCTAGAAATTATTAGAATGTAATCTCTTTCATCTAATATGTTCATAAAAATCTTAATATATTTTATTTATTTCTCTAACGATTTCCAATACAATTGTGTAATTAATTTTATACAATTTCCTTTGATCGTATTTTAAAACAACGTTACAATTTAATACGAGTGTTGCTAACATAAAACTTTTGATTTAAATTAATTAAATTTTCTAATAATTTATTAAATTTATCTTGTTAAATTAACATTAATATGCCAACAACAAACAGCAGCAGTAACAACAACAACAACAATGCCAATTGAAAAACTGAATGAGAAACATTTTTATCGTGTTAAAAATTAATTTCACATTTAAATCGGTGCTCTGGGGATGGATGAATGGCAACAGACCGACGCCTGCTGCCGGCTTAAGCAACAAACTAAAAGACTGACTGACATTCAGTCAGTTGTTGGTCTATAGTAAAAAAAAACACAACTAAAAGACTTGGTGCGCAAATTTAACAATGAATTTGTTTGTGGAGCTATTTGGTGGAAACAACAGCTGCAACAACTTTCAGCTATGCATGCAACAAAGTACATATTGGTAGCAATAAGAATGAATTTTCTTTCCCCAACCACCACTTCCTACTTGTGTGCCGGCAATTCCAATTTTAGTTGAAGCGACTCACAAACTGACAGCCAATAATTGTAGGGGCCCAGCAGCAGCGAATTAACACTGTTCAGGTTTATTTTAAGTGAAAATAATGCAATGCAAATGTGAAATGTGACTGTGGCTGTGCAAGAGAGTAGAAAAAAAAACAAAACAATTGGATGAGGAGTGTAAATTTCTGACTGCAAACAATTTCATTAGCATAACGATGCGGTATATGTGTGTGTTTCTTTTAAAAATGTTTAGTTTTAATATGTTTGTTGTTGTCTATTTGTTTTAGCTGTTCTCTAACAGATACTAATTGAATGCAGTAATTGAAAAGAATCCGTTCATTTCTCAATTAAGATAAAACAAAATAGGAATTTTTTAAACAAGCACATTTAATAATATTTTCAGTTTAAAAAAGGAATTTATTTTCACTGAAATTATTTTTTGAAGTAGTGATCGTCGAGCGCTTAATAAATTTATTGCCGATGATATTTCAAAAGAAATTTAAATATTTTTTAACCACAAAAGAATTAAATTAAATTAAATTAAGATACATACACTGATAGAAAAGACGTCATAACGCTGATGTATTTTGACATCAGTACTATGACAAGTGTCTTTGTTTTTGACCCCATGACATCATTGTGATGTCAGCCTTAACATCACTTGGCCGAATTGTCATCAGGGTCAAAAATTTAAATGATGTCATTAATGAGATAATACACCGGCATCACAGAAATGACGAACCGGAGTCATCTTAATAAGCCATGTCATCAGTGCGATGACTCAGTCACATCGTAGAAAGGACTCATTAGGCTCACTTTTATAACAAACTGTCATGTAATTTAGTCATTGGGATTGACTTAAGTCAAAGTGAGAGAATATTATTATTCACTTACCCACTACACACGTTTTTCCCTTTTGCTGTATTCCGCACTTTGTTTACAAAAGAACTCTCAAAAGAAATTTTAAGACACCAGCAGCATGCCCGATATGGTTTTCTTAATCATTCTACTTTGGAAATTAGACGTATTTAACTAAATTACTTAACAAAATAGAATATGGGAATTTTTATGACCTTTAACAATTTGGATTTGGTCTTCGCATTGCAATAAGCAGTATTGCCAGAAGGCAACTTTTTTTTTCAAAATTCTAATGTAGAAAGGCCCTAACAGGGTTTTTTTGAAATTAAGTTTTTACGTGATTTAAATACCTTTTACTCAAATGCACATCTTCACCAAAAATAGAATGCAGTAGAATCAAAAATAACGGCTTAACAAGAAAATGTACAAGCAATTTTAGATTTTTTACGCCACAAGATATGCAGCGGTTGAAATTTCAAAATTCAATATGAAATTCTGTAGAAATCAACAACGAATTGTAAAATATTTTTGACTTTGTTGTTTCTTTGAATGTAATTTTTGGCGTTGCGTTTTACACAATTAGGGCCTTTATTTTAAAAATCCTTTCGTCTAAAAATTTTATAGTGCTCTTGTAACTAGAATATTACTGGCTTTCCAAAAAAATTAAATTTTGTCCCACTTTCTCATTCTCTTTAAAGAAAATGATTTAATTCAATTGACTCTCTGCTGAATAAGCAACAGACACAATAATAAAATGTGGCGACGGTAGCCAGAGTTAATAAGTACCACTAAAAACGTATCCTAATAGTACGTAGTCTACCGCTTAGTACCCTTTTCACTATCTAATGGGTGTAACTCATTACCATAACATTTGGAATAAATTCATTGGAATTAGTTAAAAATTCTAAAAAAAAAAATTCATTCGTTTTTCTTTTTTCTTGTAAAATTAAAAACAAACTCATTAAATTTTTAGTGCTTCATTTATAATAATTATGTAAAGTTTTAATTAAAATTCAATTTTTTTTTGCCGTTGCTGTTTTTTTTATTAAGTGCATTATATTTTAATGGTTAATTACCCACCCCGTTTATGGCAGCCCCATCCAACTTCACGCATGCACCAACTGT
The DNA here is from genome assembly GCA_943735925.1 of Pollenia amentaria. Taxonomy (NCBI): domain Eukaryota; kingdom Metazoa; phylum Arthropoda; class Insecta; order Diptera; family Polleniidae; genus Pollenia; species Pollenia amentaria. The sequence goes on along the minus strand of OX031008.1, from coordinate 31,976,344 downwards.
AGCATGTTGCAACTATAACTATTTTGTAAATATGGAAGCAACAAAATTTAAAAAACTATTTGTTACTTTAATATCATGGGCGGTAAATACAAATGGGAGATTTTTGTAATAAATATTAAAACTTATAGTCGAATAATTGCAACACCTCCTGGAACAGACGCTGCTGTTTGTAACTGCCGATGAAAAAAAAAATTAATTTGCGAATTGATTAAAATGGCAATTTTAACTTTATTGGAAAATTGAAAATCAGTAAGAGTTTTTTTTTGTCTGTGTATTTTGTATTAAACAATTTATTGCAGCCAACTAAATTTTTATTGTTTATTGTCATTTGATTATAATTATAAAAATAATAATAATAATGTGTAGTAATGAAATTTTAACATCGACACGCAGACTAAAATATTTATTTTTCCTGGGAGAGAAGTCGAGAGTTGGGAAAAGTGTATTTGTATATAATTTCCCCACATGCGTGAGTTATCCATGAGTATTTGCATCTAAAATTTAGAATCTAAATACTTGTGTAGAAATGTCTGTACTTGAATATTGAATTGTGGGTTTATAATATTTAGTCATTTTCTTTTCATTAAATTATTTTGCATTATTTTCCATTTGACTGCACAGATATTTAACTTTGTTCATGTTCGTGTTTGAGAATTTTCTATTTTTTCTGTGGCTCGTAATCACAATAGAATTGTTTTTAAATTCCATCATCAACTAATCAATTTTTAATAAAAGCTTATATTGAAACAATATAAACAATATAAAAAACAAAATAAAATCTATAAGAAGAGCTTAATACTGTTACGAAATTAGATTTGTCTAAGAATTATTTATAGTTTTAGTTAAGTTATCTTGTAAATTATAGTTTTATGTCATATTAGTTCCTATTCTTATGAACGCCAATGTACTAAATTTTTTAGCAATTGTAATTGTAGAATTTAGATTAAGATGTATAACAGTTAATTTAAAATAATTCGAACACGACATTCTAGAATCTACTAGATGGTTCTTGAATCAACAAGGAATAGTTTTGAACTATAAATACAGGCTAACTCATAAAAAGAGACATTAAACGGTTCAGATCGCTACTTACAATAGTGGTTAAATTTTGTGAACACTATAATTCTGTGGTTTTCACGAATAATCGCGTAAGTCGGTTTTTACCGAAATTGAGATAATGATGTCAAAGTGCTACATTTTCCATTAGGTTTTTATAAGTATTAAGCTTTTTAGAATTTAATGTAGTATTATTAATTTTTTTCTGCTAAAAACAACTTAAGTTAAATGTTTAATAAAATATTTTGCTATTATAACGATTTATGTCGACATACATACATCGCCAAAAATTGTAAAATTGCTGAATATGTTTCCAAATAAAATGCATATGTGATGTTATGTTGTTATTCGTGCAAAAAATATGAAAGTATTTAATGAAAATTTTTCTATTAATAACAACTAATGTCGTAAAAATAACAACGTAAGTCGTCATGTGTGATTAAAATGATAACATTTATTTTCACAAAAAAGAACTTATGTGGAGATATGATGTTATATTGCACACACTTAATGAGTCAATCAAACATATGCATTTTTAATCCTTTTACAGATTGTGATCCTGTAAGGATTTTTTCATGAAAACTATGTATAATACGTAGAAAGTCACTGTTAAGAGGATATTAAAGAAAAAAGTTTAAAAAAGCATCTACAGAAGCCGCAATTGAAAAAAATAATTGTTTTTGCTCTCCTGAAAAGTTTGGTTTTATAACTTACGCGATTATTCGTGAAAACCACAGAATTAATTTCAATAAAGTTTGTCAAGTTGAATTCGTGTGTGTATTTATTTTGATTTGCAATTAAAAGAACTCAAAGGTTTATTATAAAGGGAAAAAACCGTAACACGTTTTATAAAGTGAAAACGTAAATATATTATAAGAAGTTTAAAATTAATTACGTTTTTAAGTTATCAAGTCAGTTTTGCCCCCTTCAGTTCAAAGGAATTGAAGACAATGAAAATATGCACTCCTGAAAAAAAATTTGCCTATTCCTTAATTTGGCCCTCGATCCTTTGCATTTTTAGGGCACATTCGATATTCATTTCCAAATCTCTTATCATCGGTAAAGGACCCAATTGATAAAATATTTATGTACTTAAGAGTTCTAGGGTTCCAACAGCCAAGAGTTCCACTTGAAGCTGGCCAAGTCCTTTTTTTGCCGAAATATTTTGATTTCTTCTAAAAATATTTAGCATACAGCGAATTTTTGTACAAAGCGTTTAATTGATAATATTCATTTGTTTACTGGTGCAAATTAATAGTATGAATTAAACTTTTAATTCATTTAATTAAACGTTTAATTTGCATGATCAAATGTTTAATTTACTTGATTAAATGTTTATTTAAAACTGATTTTATTTTTGATTAATGCTTTAATTGGGAAATTTTTTTTCTGTGGTGTTTTATTTATGTTCTGTGGTAACTATTAGGAATAAAGGCCCACAACGAACCCTCTCTCGGTTCGGTTTGATGAGATATTTAATGTGTCGCCTGCTTATACCGCTTCGGTTGACTTCGTTCTTGACTTGGTAATGTAAAGTGTGCGATGGTCGGCAAATTTTTAGAGTTTTACGCTGAGGGTTCCAATCAATAGCAGCTCTTTGAATGTCACCCTGAGGCCTTCGCACCATGTGCCCAATACAACGGATTTCGATATGGATTTGACCAAAATATCTTAAGGAGCCTTAGTAGGCATCGGTTAACGAATACTTGGATGTCGTAAATATCGTTTAGTTATGCGTCCCAAGATTCACAGGTGTTTTGAAGCACCGACTTGAAGTAAGAATTAAAGATCATGAACTTGCTGTGTTTTGAGATTTTTTTAAATTATTTTGAAGATAAATTCACGTGTTTAATTTGTTATATCTGTGGCTTGGTGCTAAAAAGGCCAATGTCAAATAATTAATTTTCGAGAAAAATTGAAATTTTAGTTTTTTATGGAAGAGGTCTTAGTGAAATTGGCTAGCAAGCCCCTTTTGAACTCGGTTAAATTATACATTGGCTGTTTCCGCAAAATAAAACGGATTCAACATGATCTTTGAATTGCAAAATGATATTAATTATGCTGGTAGATAAAGCAAAAAAATACTTTTAGTTAATTTCATGTTGACCCATATTCAAAAAATATAAAAGGATAAAGGAAATAAAATATTAGTTCACATGTTGGTCACGTTTTTTTCGTCAAATATTTGCTAGGTGTGATCGTAGCTTAAGAAAATACCTAATGCAACAATTAACTCAAAACAGTAGAATATTGACATTGACTTTTTAGTACCAAGCTACAGACATAATGAGCTCAATGTTAAAATTAATGTAAAACCAAGAAGTAGCTAACAAGGAATTAAGAATCGAATTTTTAACAACTTGTTGTGTTTCAGTTTTTTTTTGTTATTCACTTTGTATTCCCGCTATAAATATATACGGAATTGAATTATTGTTTTGAAAAAATTCAGTTTTATTAATTACACTATGCTAGTTCAAAAAACAGAGAAGCCGGACACATGGCGTTTTAACATAACTCGGGTACGCTGAATCCAGTGGTGCCCGCGGTTTTTTAAGATTGGCTCTGGTTTTTGAGATATACCGTTATTTCGAAAATGGAGGAGGTTGCACAACATTTATTCGCGTAACTCTAAAACGGTTTAGTTTATTGCAATTACTAAAAAACATTTAAGAAAAGCAAAACTTTTTTTCTAATATGAGTAGACGTTATTGAATCATAATTTTTTTTTGAAAAAAAAAATAAATTTTTTTATCCAAATTTCGAAATTTTTGTTTTTAAAAAATTCATAAAAAATTAAAAAATGCAGCTAGACTTCTAATTGCAGACATATAAAAAACGAAGCAGCAAACAAAACAAGCCATAAATGATTAAAATCTGTTAGCAACTTTTGATTTTATTCACAAAAGTCGACAAATTTTAATTAATTTAAGAATTTCATAAAACGCAATATTTGTATGGGAGCCCCCCTAAGAAGTGGAGATAAGGGGCAAGTATGTCTCGAGAAAATGTTAAGGACAAAAAATTAATTGAGGTCGGTCATACATTATATACCACTAAGGGCGACTTCTGGGAATTTATGGGACTTTTTCTTCAATATATATGAAGAATATAATTTATATGGAGCATTTCATAGGATTTTTTTTAATTATTAAATTCTTTATTCAACATTATGTACATATATATGTGACGCGTTAAATAAAAAAGGGATCTAAGGGTAAAAACCATTTAAAGCCATTTTAAAGTTTTAAATACGTGTATCTTTGGTGTACCATCACTGAGCGTGCTGGTATTGGTCTCATTTAAAAGCGACACATCTCATGACGTCAGGAACGCTCAGATGTTGTCCACATAAAAAAAAGAGAAAATTGATTTTTTTTAACCCTTAGGTCCCTTTCTCTATGCGCTGTCACATATGAAGAATGTGCCAATGCAGAAAATTTATTTTCAATGACATTTTGACGTAAAATTTTTTAAATGAGGTTTTTGTGCCATTTACAATACAAAACAAAAAAACAAATATTCAAATTTATGCTATTCCAAAGAAATATGCATGCATTATTACCACACTTTCACTTTGCGATAGGAATTTTGGAAAATCCACAGTTACCGATTAAAAAATTCTATAAAAGCATTGAGTCCAGATGGTGGTTACCGAATTGCGCCTAATGAAAGTAAAAGAAGGTATGAACTCTAACTACTTTATTAAATTAGATTTATATTTCATATCATAATGTTTTTATTTTACTGGAATTCTTAATGGACCGGACATTCGTCGTCTTATGAATGACCATCAATTTGAGGTTGCATTTAATGATATCGAGCTATTGGCCTGGAATTGTGTGAAATCAGTTATAGAAAATGTATTATGAAATCATCGGCCTGAAAAGTGGCGAATTTTAATAAAAATATGCTAACCGCATTTAAAAACTTAAACGTTAGAATGTCATTGAAAATACATTTTTTGCATTACCATGCCGAAAAATTTAATGAACAATCACCAGCCGAGTCTGATGAACATGGCGGGAGATTTCACCAAGTAACAGCCAGACTCGAACACTGGTATAGCGGCAAACAACTTGATTCGCTATTAGGGGATATTTGTTGGAATCTGCAGGAGGAAGAAGAATAAATTTCTAAATAAAAATAAAAAAATTTCATCTTTTCTGAAAAAATCAAAAATTGTAGACAGACTTTAATCACTTATAGCTTATTTTGTTTGGAACTTTGTTTTTTATACGCGTAGAACCCTAGCCTTGAATTTTGCACCAGCAGCGCCTGAGATACCCCTAGACGGGTCTAATGTATGACCAGCGCAACTTTATTTTTCATTCCCATCATTTGTTTCTAAGGCCTAGCATTCACTCCTAGGGGGATAAAATGTATGACCGACCTCCAGTATTTTTTGTTCTTAACATTTTCTTGAAACATAGTTGCCATATATCTCCACCCCTTAGGGGGGCTCCCATACAAATATGGCCGTTTAATGAAATTCTTAAATTTGGCCCCTGCAGCGCCTAGGATGCCCCTAGATGGGTCAAATGTATGACCAACCCCACTTTATTTTTCATCTCAATCATTTATTTCTAACATACCCACCCGCTATCTCCATTCCTTAAGGGGGCTTCCATACAAAATGTTCAATGCAGACTAGAAATATATTGAAGAAAAAGTCCCATAAATGCCCAGGATTTGCCCCTAGGAGGATAAAATGTATGACTGACCTCCATTAGTTTTTTGTTCTTAACATTTTCTAATATTATACTTTCCCTTTATCACCATCCCAAAGGGGGGCTCCCATACAAATATTGCGTTCTTTGAAATTCTTAAATTAAATAGATATTGGGAATTATTTCTTTTTCATAAGCAACTTTATTATATTCAACATTTTTCATTTTTCGAATTTATTCTATGAGTTAAATTTCAGTTATGTATTTTATAAAGCTTTTTGTAATAGCTCTATTCCTTAAATTTTTTTTTTATTTTTTTTAAAAATGACTTTATACACTACCAGACTATTATATTGTATTTTCTTGTTACATTTTACCTTAGCTTTCCGTTGGATAGCAATGAAGTATATTTATGTACAGAAAAATTTACAATTGTACTAAATTACAACACCAGCATAAAATACATAACTGAAATTTAACTCATAGAATAAATTCGAAAAATGAAAAATGTTGAATATTCTTAAATTAATTAAAATTTGTCGACTTTTGTGAATAAAATCAAAAGTTGCAAACAGATTTTAAACATTTATGGCTTGTTTTGTCTGGAATTATACGTCTGCAAAAAATTAGAAGCCTACCTGCATTTTTTAATTTTTTATGAATTTTTTAAAAACAAAAATTTCGAAATTTTGATAAAAAAATTAATTTTTTTATTAAAAGATTTTGTTTGTTGTGCTTAATTCCCTTTTTAAATAATTGATAAAATATACTGAAATTTATTGTTGGAGGATAAGCTGTTCCTATGCGCATTTCACTGGTTGCTTAGGCCAGATCATCAGGAAACGTTCTCCTAAATAATTTTAGAAAAGCCAAAGCTATCAGCAAACAAAACTACAGAGGGAATGAGAATTACCTACAAACACTCAAAAAGTCTTGTTTGCAACGATATCAAAGCTTAAACAAAATACCAAACAATAAATCAGTGTTGAGTTTTTATCTTTTTTACATTTCCCGCTACAATTAGTTAGAATTCTCCCAACATTAATTGTAGTTGTAAATGGGTAAAGAAAAAACATATTAAAAACAAAAACAAAGTGCTTTTATTGTTTTCGCAAGAAATCAAAATAAAAACAATTTGCCAGTTCAGTTTTTTATGCACGTGCACTTGCTAAAATTTATTATCAAAGTTGTTTGTGGGAATACTAAAATTATTTAGGAGAACGTTTCCTGATGATCTGGCCTAAGCAACCAGTGAAATGCGCATAGGAACAGCTTATCCTCCAACAATAAATTTCAGTATATTTTATCAATTATTTAAAAAGGGAATTAAGCACAACAAACAAAATCTTTTAATAAATAATAGTATTCCCACAAACAACTTTGATAATAAATTAATTTTTTTTTCAAAAAAAAAATTATGTTTCTAAAATGACTGCGGATATTAGAAAGAAGTTTTGCTCTTCTTAAATGAAATTTTATTGCGGAATTTCGTAGTAATTGCAATAAACTAAACCGTTTTTGAGTTACGCGAATAAATGTTGTGCAACCTCCTCCATTTTCGAAATAACGGTATATCTCGAAAACCGCGGGCACCACTGGATTCAGCGTACCCGAATTATGTTAAAACGTCAGGTGCCCAGCTTGTCACAAAAAAAAGTGTCAATTTCTTGCACAGTGTTAAAGTTTGTCATGGTTCAAATTATAGAATGAATAAATGTTTTGTTTTAAAAAAGATTAAAGCTTTTTATGTTATTAATATGTAATTTTATATTAAAAATTATATACACTGTTTTTTATGCAATTGTACTGATTTTTTTCTCTTATGTACTGATTTCTCTGATTTCAAAACTGGCAACCCTACAAATGTCTGACTTCATTCTTAAAGAGTTCGTTCAGATTTCTATCAGACATTGATTATACATTTTGTCTGGCCTCTTTCTAATCGATTTCGCATGGATATATCGGAGGAAATTTTTTTATACAGATATGTCTAATAGATTTCTAATTCAATTCATATAAATGTGTCTAAGTTGTTTTTAAATAATTACAATTCTCATAAAGTTGAAAATGTTTTTTTGCTTGAAAAAAGATTAAAAAATGGTTCGTATGTATGTTTGTTAAATTTTTAATTATAAACTTTTTTTTTCGAATAAAATCTATAATATCAGATAAAATCTAATAAAATCAGAAATCTGTGCGATTATAAGATTAGAACTTTATTTTTTCATCTATCTGTCAGAAAACAATAAGAATGCCAGCTAACATATCAGAATTTTTCACGACATGTCTGCCAGAATTCGTATCAATTCGTATACGATTCCGACTTTTTTTGTCGACGATTCTCTCAGATATCTTGAAGACGACGGACAATTTTGCTGGCTGGGAACTTTAAATAAAATGTTAATACATTAACACCAACGGTTTTATTTGGATTGATATTTTATCATTTAAAAGTTGTAGGAATTTTTGTATGAATAATTTTTGGTGCGCGTAGGGAAAATAGGGTTTTTTGAGCTACGTAGGGACAACAAATCTATAACATCACTGCCCACACTGCCGGATAGTTCGATCAGGGTCTTTTGACTAAAGGCCAGAAGATCGTCCTCAGATAAGGGGTTTCTCTCATCTTGATTTTTCGTATACTTTTCTGTTTTTTATATTTTTCTTAATTTTTTGGTCCCACGAGTAGGCACGTAAGGGGATGTACCATCCATGCGGTGACGGCGTACATGAACTAGACTACAACTAACAACTGGCCCGTGTCCTAGCACCGGAGGGGCGCTGTTAGAGACTAGTCTTCTTTAACAACTAACAAGTCATTCAGGTTCTCGGTTTTGCTACCAACCCCCTTAACCTTACAAATGCGTGAAAAGAAATGACGAGCAGAGAGATTTTAAAGGATAAAGGATACGAGAGTGGGTGGGATAACAGTTAGTTGCGAAGGCCTTTGAGTTTTCTTATTTGTGAATAGATAAAATGGTGACAAAACTAAGTCCCTTACTGTGTCAGAGCATAACCATAGCCTACGCCTAAGCCACCACATCGCGGCATAATTGTTTTGCAACATTACGTACGTGACGAAAAGATGGGGTAGCATGCATCGCCATTTACTACGTTAAAATGCTTACAACGTTAAATCTAACATCTCCGTACAGGACTTAAATATGATTTATAATAAATGCGCTCCAAATTGCTTTTTGTTTCAGTGTATCGAAAGACTTTTCGAAGTCTATAAAAGCCATGAAGAGGAGCGATAGCCATTCTACGGAATGCTCTGTTATAATACCTAGACTATTGATGTGGTCAACGCATGACTTTAATGAGCAGAAGGCAGCCTGTACAGGTCTGAGATCATTCAACACAGCATCTGAGATTCTTTTTGGATAATATGCGATACAAAAAGGTCAACTTAAGAAAGTTTGGATAATAATAATCGATGGGTTTAAGTGTATTTGTAAGTCTTAAGTCAATGAAATCTTTGGAGACTTTAAAGAATTTTTACACAGAAAAATGGCTTTTAATTAAAAAAAAATGATATTAACTAAAATATTAATTAAAATTGCACTTACGCAAATTAATTAATAATGTCAATTATAATCAAGTATATTAAACGTTTGATTTATTTGATTAAACGTTTAATTAAATTGATTACATTTTTAATTAGAACTGATTTTATTTTTGATTAATGCTTAAATTGCTGAAAAATTGGCGAGAATTTTGTCTGTGCAGTAGAAGAGTAATTAAAAATAGTGGATAATATTAGGAAATGGATTATTGGACGCCATGCACAGCTGCGTGCCCCATAACAACAACTACCACCTTTGCCACACATAGTGGCAAGTTGCCACAAAACCGATATTTTTTAATAATATAGATATTAATTAATAATTTTTTTAATTAAGTCAAAGTGGTTTATAATTACATCTTTAAAAAAACTTTGAGATATTACAGAAAAAATTATCAACAGTTTTTTATTAATTAAAAATTCTTTTAAAAAGTATTTAAATTTAATTAATGTGATAATTGAAACAATTAATTTTTTTGTTGAAAGAAAATTAAAAATATAATTTTGATTTAACTAACATTTTAGTTGTTTTGAAATAAATTTTTAATTAAAATAGTAATTAACTAACAAAAAATCTTAATTAATTTTTTCGTTTAAAATTAAAGAATTTAAACTTGTAGAATTGTTGTTGAGAATGGTCAAAACCTGAGCTACATTTAGTAAGGTCAATTAACACATTGTTTGTAGCGGCAAATTTTTTTAATTCAAATTAAATATATTATTTATTAAAAAAAAAAAAAAATAGCAATTCTGAATTTTTACAATTTTTAGTAATCAATATAATCATTTTGGTAAAATCAACTAATTGTTTGCTTGATTCTATAAATTTGGTATGAATTTGGTGATTAGAGACAATTTTTAATTTTTTTCTGTGATAAAAAATCAATTTATTTAAATAAAAAACTATTCCACTTAAATACAACGGTGCCATAAATTTGTATTAAAATTTCTTTCACTTTAGCAGCAATTAAGACAACAACAACTTATAGTTAAAAATTGGTATTATTTATGCTTTGCAACAACAATTTTATAAAATTAAGTAATTATTCCAAAAGTATTTCATTGAATCTTTATCTCAACTAATGAATATTAAACCATATTCAGGTTATTTATTAAAATTTAATTACTGGTTGCCTGCCACAAAACCCAAAAACGTAGACAACATTTTTTTTTTTTTTGTTTAATAATTGTAAAGTTAAACCACATATCCGTTGCCAAAACCATAAAAACACAATAAAGTCATTTTCAGCTGCACAACTTCGGACTACAACAACAATTTTCTAATTTTTTTTTATTGTATTTTTTTTATTTTGTTGAGCATCAACAAATGTATAACGACCAAAAATAATAAAGAAGTCAAAATGTTTTTCAAACACGAAAAATATCAATCTTCTTAACAAATAGAGATCCAGTGTTTGTTGTCTTCGTAAGTGATTAAAGCGCCTGCTTGCCTGTATCGCTCTCTTAAAAGGTTTCCACAATGAATTTGTGGCAATTAAGTATGAATGTGTGTTTGTTGAACTTCTGAACATTGAATGAGAAATACTGTAAGTTATGCTGCCGCCACGGCAACACGCCTCTTTTGAAGCAAAACTATAACGATTTCAGCTCACACCATAAAAAAATGCCAAAAATTACAAAACAGACAGACCGAGTTGTATGAATTATGACCAAAAAAAAAAATTGTTTTTGAAAATTACATTTTTTAAAAAGATGTTCGAAAATATTAAGATTGAATTATCATGTTTGTCGCTTAGTAAAAATTTTGGAATGAAAATTTGTTGCTCTGTACAAAATTTAATAGAAATTTTGTCGTACAATAAAAATTTTAAGAAGATAATGAATTTATAAAGAAATTTTGAGGCCCAATGCAAATTTCTACAGAAAATTTTATCGCTAAAAACAATATTCTATAGACATTTTGTAGTCTAGTAAAAGTTTTTATAGAAATTGGTCCCCTTGTACAAAACTCTATAGACAATTTGTCGCACAGTACATTTTTCCAAAGAAATTTTGTCAATAGGAACAAATTTTTGTAGCAGTTTTGTCGCCTAGAACAAACGTTTGTAGATGATGTGTCGCCTAGTAAGAATTTCAGTAGAAAATATTTCGCTCAGTACATTTTTCTCATTTTATCAACATTTTGGCAGTCTGGAATAAATTTTTATATAAATTCTGAAGTCAAGCACAAGTTTTTATAGAAATTGTATCGCCCAGTACAATTTAAAATTAAAGTTTCATCGTCCAAAACAAATTTATAAGAATTTTATCGCCCCATAAAAACTCTATCGCCTACTACAAATTTGTATCGCTCTTTACAAATTTCTGTAGAAATTTGGTGCCGAGGAAAAATTTTTATAGACAATTTGTTGTCTTCTACAAAATTTCTAAAGAAAATTTCTGTGGTTTTCATGGGCAACCGCGAATATCAATTTTTTTCGATTTTGAGATATTGATGCCATATTTTTTTAAAAAATTATAACAATTTTTACGCCTAATTCAAATTTCTGTAGAAAAGTACATTATTCTATAAAAATATTGTCGTCTATTATAATTATTTATTCTATTATAATTTTCGTCGTCAAGAATAAATAATACAAATTTTTATAGAGATGTTGTCGCCCAAACTTATAAAAAAAAACCGCCATAACGCTGATGTATTTTGGCATGTATTATGACAAGTGTCTTCGTTTTTGACCCCATGACACTTTTCATCATTGTGATGTCAGTCTTGACATCACTTGGCCAAATTGTCATAAGTGTCAAAAACTTAAATTATGTCATCAATAAGATGATACATCTGCATTACAGAAATGACAAATCGGAACCACTTTCATAAAAAAATGCCATTAGTGCAGTGCGATGACTCAGCAACATCGGAGAAATTACTTGTTTTACTAAAATTAATGCCTAACTGTCATCAATGCAATGATACATTGGCATTAAAGAAAACACTAATCGGCATAAATTTTATGAGAAAAAGTCAACAATTCAATGACACACTAACATCAGGGTAATGATAAATTGACACCTTTTTAATGACAACATGTCATCAATGCAATAACAAAATAACATACGTTTAATTACAAAATGTCATCAAATCTGGATGACTTAATGACATGTTATCATCAATATAATAAAGTTTTTATATTAATTTGATCACAAAATGTCATTAAATAAATAAAAACTTGTCATAGATATTATGATAAAATAAATAAAATATTATATGTATAAATTTTTTTTAACTATAGTACAAAGTTTTATAACAATTTTTTCGCCCAATAGAAATTTATAAAAATTTAATCGCCCCGTACAAATTTGTTTAGAAAAATGTTCGCCCTATACAAGTTTCTGCATAAGTTTTGTCGCCTGGGACAAGGTTTTTAGACAATTTGGGGTTAAGTACAGATGTTGTCTCCTGAAGAAAATTTTTCGTCTACACAAAAATTTTTGGAATTTCCTCTAGAAATTTTATTACTAAATATGTATTTTTAATCCCTTTTCTCCTGTAACGAGCATATAGGCACGTACCAAGTTCATTCCAATATTATCGATTTTCTGCTCGGTGTTTAATTTCATTCGATTTAAGGTCAAGTTTCGACAGTTCCACTGTAATTTGTTCCACAGTGATAACAATTCTGACACAGCCAGGAGAAGGAGGTATATAATTGGCAAACCCATGAAGTTGGTAACTCCTGTGGTGCCAAAGTTTGGAACGGCCACGTTCTCCTCGTTCAATTCCACAGTTCTTCGAATACGTCGGCTACGTTGTGGACTCCAGTCTAAAATCAAGTTTTCCAATATCATCTGGTGGTTTACGCAACGTGTGCTCAATTCAATACCATTTTCGCTTTTGGGATTTCCATTTTGATCGGTAGCTGGATGGATGTTGGATATTGTTGTGGGCGAATATATGCGTACAATCATTAACAGGCATTTGTTCACGAACAGCTAAATGGAGTGACTCCATACAAAAGTGTGGATTTTACGTTGGAGTTAAACAGGCTTATTATACCCTTCACCGAAGGTAAAAAAGGGAATATATAAGTTTATCATTTCGTTTGTAACTTCCCCAATATTGATCCTAGACCAAATAAATGTTTATATATATTCTGGATCCTTATGAGAAGAGAAGTTCAAATTCGGTTGACCGTCTATCCGTCCCCCCGAAGACCCCAGATATGATGGGGACTAGGTTGGTATATATTTATGTCAGATATGCTGATTTAAATTTTGCTATTGAAATTCAGCCAGAACGGACCATAAATGAATGAGATATGAGCAAAAACCACGACTACCTCAAATTTTACCTATAAATTCCTTGTTGTTGTTATCATTTTACAAAAAATTTTAATATATCTGGAGAAAGCCAAAGTTTCCAAATTAGGTCCAAGCATCTTGGTTATCAATACACAACATGCGACAAAATGTGGGCGGGTTTGGAGAAGTGGGCATGGCACAAAGTAGTTTTTTGTATATCTAAGGAACGGTGAGAGAATTATTGTTCAAGTTTAGTACACATATCTGAGTTATCATTACACAACCTCTCTAAAAATGGGTGAGATGGAAAAGGTGGGCGTGGCGTCGCTCGTATGAGGACATAATATATTTCTGAATAGCTTGAGAGCGGCAAACGGCAAAATTTCCAAATTACATAAATTCCTTTGGTTATCAGTACACAACATCCGACAAAATGTGGGCAGGATTGTGTAGTGACCGTGGCACAAAATAGATCTATTTGTATCTCAACGATGGTAAATAATAACTTTCTGCTTCTATCGCACCATGGTGAAGGGTATATAAGATTCGGCAAGGTTTGCCATCGTTTTTTAAAAATGGATGTGGAAAAGAGAGAAAAGGTAGTGGAACGACATCAATATTGTCGCAACTGCCTGGCTAGGAGCCACACTATAAGGTCCTGCTCCTCTATGGATACGTGCAAAAGGTGTGATTAATTGCATCACACGCTATTACATCCGAATAGACGTCGCTCTAACCGGGCCAAAAGCATCCAGACTACCAGCCGGTCACGTCAAACTTAACAAGCTGTACCTAGATCCACTGAAAGGCACCGAACGCCTGCTGCGTCGCAGCCAGCAAATCAACAACGTATTCAACCACCAGCTGTTACTGCACCAGACACTAAAGTCTTGGCCGAAGCCATTAGATCTTTAGCACAAGTTCTCTGTGCCACCGATACCACCGCTCCAGGTATTAACTTGGAGGCGGCGGCATGTATAAATTGGATTTGTACATATCAACAGAAGAATCAACAAACGTTGTAACTATTACCTCAAATTGTATTATTTAATCATTTTTTTTATTATCCCATTTCCTTACCTAATAATGAGTTGCAATATCAAATTTAAATGCGCTAAATTTAACTGAATTTTTATTGAACTATTATAATCACCACACCTTATATCGTAAATTTGATGAAAGTTGCCCGCACTGTAGAATAAACACTCGCTACAGCCATTCCATTTGTCACTTGTTACGAATTTTAGACATACTTTTATATTTTCATATTTTGTTGATGCGAAAGGGGACACTTACTTTTGAGCAAGAGAACAAGCAACATCGTTACCCGGCAGTGCGAGCAGCTATCATCAAATTTACAAGTTTAAGTTGTGGCATAACAAACCAATATTTGCCAAGCGTAGAATCCATTTTGTAACCCATGTACGTATGTTTAATTATTTAAGAAGGAAACCTGAATGGTAATAAACTAGATTGAAATATTACTAAAGTCTGGTTTCATTTTCTCCCCATCACCCCTTTTCTAGATAGCCCAACGTTACATCTCAGCGGCCTCTCCTAACATCTATCCAGAAGAAGGTTATTTTACACTGGTGTCCAACCCACACACCAGTACACCGAGTGTAGCACTCTTAGTTGTTTTAATTCTTCTTGATATGTATGATGAATTTTGTACAGGGTTAAGCTGATCAAAGGATTGTCGAGCCTTATTTATGCGTCCTGATATGTCTGCAGTTGTACCACCAGTTCTATCAAATATGATGTCTACATAGCAAAAGCTTTTAACGTCATCGAACTGCTGATGTTGAATGACACATTTCTGGCTCGGTGTTTGCATTCACTCACTTACGTTAGAAAATTTTGATATGAATTTATTTTTCAAAAATGGTCATAATATTTTGAACATGTACTGTACTCATTTGAACCTAAAAATAAATTCTTGAGCCAACAGCAAAAAAGGAGCGAAAAAGGAAATTAACAGCCATTAGTCATTTTTCATTGTAATGCGGCCAATTTGAGAAATGTTTTGGTTTCTGTCCAACAAAAAAAAAAAAAAAAAAAAACAATAAAACCCCTAAAAATAAATAAACTCAAATTAAACTAAATGAAAAAGAAAACCTAGAAAACAATAAAGAATACACATTCCATTCTCTATAATTAAGTTGGAAATAATTTAAAAATGTTTTCGTTTGGAACAAACTCAAAAAAAAAAATACTTTAAATGATTTTCTTGCTCTTAACCACTGAAACAATTTGTAACTGAGCCATAATGACAGACAGCAGCAGCCAGACCCAACTTAAAACGAAGTTCAAGAAAGAGAAAAAGGCAGAACAATTTAAATCAAATATTTTCAAATTACAAACATTATAAAAGAACAAAATGAAGAGAATAAAAAAACGAATTAATATTTCCCTTTTATAGCAACTTCTAACAATTTAATTAAGATTTCTTTACAATAGTTACAAGAGCTTAATTGGTTATTGTTTTAAATTGGTTTGGAGTTGGATTGGGCTGGGCTGCGATGGGATGGGATGGCTTTTGTATTATAATCTAAGATTAAATGCCACAACAATTCATCACTTTCCTAATGATGATCTGAATGTTTTCATCATTCACATTATAATTTCTTAGTGTTTATAGTGAAAGTTAAAAAAACCTAATTGATGAATACACAGAAAAAAATTATTATATTAGCCAATTGAAATCGTTAGGAATGCGACTTAAATTTTATATAACATTCCACAAAATCTTCAGACTTTTGCTAAAGCATTCTACTTCTGACACTCTTCTCTCCCACTCGATTATTAGGCCTCTACCATTCCTCTACATCTAACTCCTTTCCCGTTCGCTATCTCTCCATTTATAATCAGCTGAATTCAGCTCATTATCAATGGGTCTTTTCCAGGACTTAGCAGGAGCAGCATGTCACCTACGACTTTGTGCAATATTTTGAAAAGGTTTTCGAAGTATATGACCAATAAAAAGTCATTCTTGTTCTCTAATTTATATTGTTGCTGGCTTTTGATTTACTCGAGTCCACAGGGTCTAGTTTGCTTATACGATTGGGGCCAACATATACCGATGTTATGTCTGAGGCATTTGCTAGCGAACGTTTGCAATTTTTATCGATTTGTTTAGTGCTTTTCCAAGTTTCGCTAGAGAATTGTATCACTGATTTAACATTGGAATTAAAAACTTTCCATTTTCTACTGGCCGATATTTGGCTTAGGCCCTAATCATGTACAACGCAGCGCAACGCCAAACAATAACATTGAAAGCACAAACAATGTCATAAATATTTTGTAATTTTGTTGTTGCTTTCAACAGAAATTCATGTACCGTTTTAAAATTTTCAACGACAAAAGCAATGGAGCGTTTGAAATTTTAAAACGCAATGTGAATTTCTGTAGAAAGCAACAACAAAATTACAAAATATTTTTGACATTGTTTGTGCTTTCAATGTTATTGTTTGGCGTTGCGCTGCGTTGTACATGATTAGGGCCTTAATCTCCAAACATTATGAAAAACACACGCAGTAATGAGAGGGGAAATAAAAAATACACACATTCTTTTTTGAATGTAAGTTTGGTATATCGTTACTTGAAGCGCAAAAGGCCCCATCTTACATTTTAAAATTTTACTGCAGGGGCTAAAAACTATTTAATATAAAAAATTAATAAATTGTTTTAAACTGTTTAAAATTATTTTTAAATTATTTTTCTTGTAAAACCTACCAGGTTCTTTGGCACTTGACAACGTTGCATATTATGTAAACCAGGGCTGTGGAGTAGTCCTAACTCCGACTCCAACCGCTGAAATTAGGTCCGACTCCGACTCAAACTCCGACTTCAACTCTAACCTTGATGCTTATTGTATATGGGCATTTCCTCCGAATGGTCAACCAGGATGGAAAAATAAAATGTTGATAATCTTCGTGTTTTATTGTTTATAATTATAAAAAAAGTCTATGTTTTTAAAATAGAATGGTATATATGATATGCTATGATCTCTCAGCTGTTTTACTTGAGGAAATTGGGATGGAAACTGGAAAATTTTATATTTTCTTTTTAAGCTCCTTCTAAAGACATTTTTATATTTAATTATTTTACATGCAAAAAAATTTGTTATGTTTGCACTCTTTCTTTAAAATCTCTCTATTACAATCAATTAAGAAGAGAAAAGTGTAAGGAGAACAAAAAAAGTTCGATGAACGGTTAATTTACGGTTACAACACCTGGAAAAGTCTTACGTTCGCGACGGGTTCTTAAGCCAATTAAACAAAAACCAATAGAAATATTTTATTGTGTAAATACTGGATAGAGACCTACATTAATACACTTTTAAAATAAATTAATTTATTTATTTATTTTTATTTATTTATTTATTCATCATATTGTTATCCTATACAACAAGACATAAAAGTCTTATAATTACAGTACAGGATTAGAAAAGGTTAATGGCAATGTGTAAAGCTACGTTTAACAAACAATATTAAATATTACATACATATTTGATAATAACATAATAAAGAATATATAAATAGTATAAAAAATTAATTACGCTTGAATATTCCGTTCCATTTCGCAGATTTTTACATTTCACTACTGTCAGCCAAAGTTGACTTCTATTTTGCGTACGTTCGTGACCAAATGTTTATAACTATCATTATGAAAACCTAAACCCGATGAAATCCAACTTTTGTACTAAACATAGAGCTACCAAAATGCTATTGAATCACAAAAAAAGTGCTAGGAAAAGTTTTGTTTTCTATATAATTTGTACATCAAAAGCGTACGAACGTACGTTCGTGACCCCAGGAAATGTCCATTTAAGACTGGTCCTTATTTGATTTTGAACTTAATTTAAAAGGGCCAAATATAGCATGAAAATTATTCTGTAAAAATTTCAGTTCGATATCTTAATTCTAACACGTGCTGCATTGAGCTTTAATATAGTCATTTACATACATATGTAAAGTAGACTGGTCCTTTTATTCTGACTTCAAAATTTTTAAAGCAGACCCTCTAAAAATTTTTTTATTTTGGAAAATATAAGAATTTTTTCCTTTTATTATTTTATGCCGAAAAATTTTGGAGTCGAAGTCAATGGTTTTTGTGGGTACTTCGACTCCGACTCCCACTCCGGTACAAAAACCTCAACTATGACTTCGACTCCACAGCCCTGATGCAAACTGTCAACCTTCGTACAGACGGTTGTCAGATCTATCAATATTTTAAGTTAAATGTGCTTAAAATGTCATACAACTGTAAGAACTGGCAATTTTTGTTTAACAACATTGTCAGAAAAGCATTCTAAGACAACAATATTGTTTGATATCCGACACACGGTGACCACTCTTCGTTGCAGTTGGCAGATCATTGTCAGATGTCAGACAGTTGTCTGCCAACGAAATTGTATGCTTTTCTTACAATCGTCTGAACTGACAATTTAATTTTCGTGGCAAATTTTAATTGACAGTATATTGTCAGCACATTACCAGACTTTACAGTTTTGTAAGATCTGAAAACCGCCCGTAGCTTTAGTTGGGGGTTATAGCCTTTATCAAATAATCTTTTGTAGATAGTGCCGTTTGTTTTTTGTTAATAAAATCGCTAATTTTTGTCGAAAGATTTCTGGATATTTGAGTTGATGCAATACATCAGAATCAATGAAATTAAGAAATTTAAATTTTTTATTAGTTAAGGCCTTTTGCGTTTAAGGTAACGATATGTGTGAAAGAAATATTTTGTATGTTCATGTCTTTAATAATATTACAACAACTATTCTTTGAAAAAACGCTTCTTGTATGCGTACACAACATTCGACACACAAGAAAACACCAAAAATTATCGTAGACTGCACGATGTAAATTTCATATACCATGAGCATTGCCAAATTTTTTTTAATGCATTTAAAGGATTTGAAAGAAAGAGACACTGTCTGGAATGTATTTCTTTGAATTCTTGTACCCTCACAACACTAATTAAATTGTGTTACATTGTTTGTCAATGTGAATTTGATTTTAGTTGTGTGTTTGAGTTTAAAATACGTTCCCTAGAAAATAGTTAAAAAATATTCTTCAGAGCTCTGCAATAGTTATCTATATATATAAAAATGAATTATGTATGTTTGTATGTTTGTTTGTCGCTTTATAGACTCCGAAACTACTAAACCGATTTTCCTGAAATTTTTACAGTAACATCACGTGAGCCCTAAAAATAAAATAGGCTACTTATTTTTTCGATAGGGGCAGGGGAATTGGTACCCCCCATAGGATGCCAATATTATACTGAACCGATTTTCCTGAAATTTTTACAGTAACATCACGTGAGCCCTAAAAATAAAATAGGCTACTTATTTTTTCGATAGGGGCAGGGGAATTGGTACCCCCCATAGGATGCCAATATTATACTGAACCGATTTTCCTGAAATTTTTACAGTAACATCACGTGAGCCCTAAAAATAAAATAGGCTACTTATTTTTTCGATAGGGGCAGGGGAATTGGTACCCCCCATAGGATGCCAATATTAATTATCGCATATCTTAAGAGCCGCTGCACGCATTTTGCTGAACTTTTTGTAGTAGGATCTTCTGAGCCCCGGAATTGAAATAAAATAGCAGCGGGGGTAAAGGAATACCCCATAGGACGCCAATGTTTAACATCGCATTTCTTAAGAACTGTAATAGTGAGAATGTTCAAACTTTCTAAAAGTAACTCTTATGGTATACTACACTTTTGAAAATAAAAATAAAGCGGGTAGGCGCAGGGGGGGAAATACCTCCCATAGGATGCATGCATTAAATATCGCTCAACTGAAGAACTATTAAGTAAACTATAAATTTCAATATAAAAATGTGCGGGGTAGACAGACTAGGAGCAGTAACCCTCATAGAAGACATATTAAATACCATATATCTGAACACAATTGCCAGTGTAGCGAAGCGCACCGGGTTAAGCTAGTAATAGTTATAAAATCTTCAAATATATTCTAAAATTTCTTTAAGTGTATTAAAGTAGCGGTATATTTCCAAAATTTAATTGTCTTCTTTCACCAAAATGAAACGACTAATCACATGATCTTGTTTACCCATCATTTAATTCTGTCTGATCAATTAAAATTATGTCTTATCGTGGGCATGATGACTTCCCTTCTATTAAAAAAAAAACTCAAGACATAATAAACTCAACACAAGCTGTTTAAACGAATCCAAAAGAGAGATTTGTATTTCTTTTAATAATGCAGCTCATCATAGATTTAAAAAGACCAAAATTACAAAACCAATTATAAAAAAATTAAAGTGGCCGACAAGTAGAACATTGTTAATAATTACACTGATACTTTAAATGTCTTCATAGTGCAACTAAAACAAAGTTCAAACTTTAAAATTGTTTAATTTTTTTAATTTTTTCATTAAGCGTTTTTGGCTTTGGGCCATTTTAATATCAGTAAAATACTTAATGAGATTCTTATGAGCTGCCCTGCAACGTTAACCGTATCAAAATTGAGCCAACGCTTATGATTGAAAATAATGAAATGGTTTCATTTCGAGTGGAATGTAATTAAATCTAGTGAGATCTTGATATTTTATTGTTTTCTTGTAGTATTTAATTTCTTTTTGTTTTCCATTATTTTCATGTAATCAAGCAAATTTAAAAGCAATAATTGTCAATATGGCATCATGACATTTTTTGATTTATCCATAAACCGACTCTGAGAAAAAATCCACGCGACATTTGTAGTATTTGTTTTGATATCAGAACATTCTGTATATATTATCTAAATTCTATTATTATTGATTTTTTTTAGTTTTTGGTCTTTATATAACGTTTGTTACAGATGTGTCTAATAGCCTATTTCCGATGTGCGAAAGAATTCTTTCTTTCGTATAACTATATTGAAAACAAAAACAAATTTTTAGACTTTGTTTTTGTTTTGAATGTAGTTGTGCGAACGAAAGAATTCTTTCGCACATTGGAAATAGGCTACAAGATTAACTTGAATATTTTCCTGGTGGGCTTAACCCTACGGTGTACTCAACACTTAATGGTTCTACCAACGCCCCATGTTTAGGGAAATCCGCTGGCCCGCCGACTTTCGCTAAAGTTGATCGAAAATCAGCCCTTAATGCAAACATAAAATCTCCTTTGCCGGTTTTTTTGGGTTAAAAAAATTTAACCACCACAAACTTTTGTTACAATTGTAACATAATAAAAATTTATTTTTGCAGTTTACTTATATCATTATTATAACTAATTTGAAGATAATATTTAAAAATACGAGGGCGGTTCGAACATTAGCCAACCTAACCGCAGTGTGACTTTTGCAGTTTTAGGCGGCAAAAATTAATAACTGTCGTTCCGGAGCAGATATCGAAATGAAATTTGGTATGGTATGAAATTTGATAGCACTCAGTGAAAAAAGTGGTCTGTAAATTTAACTAGAAAAACTGCAGTTTTACACTGAATATTCGATAACTGTTATATTCATTACTATTAATTTTCTTCTTCTTATCAGCATATATTTTTATCTTCTGTACTCCTGTCTAGCAAATATCAAAAAATCAATAAGATCGGTGAACTAAAAAAAGCCACAATACAACAGATTTTGAAAATTTTTATTTTATTTCTCAGCATAATCTACTTTTAGCGAAAAACACTTTTCCCAGAGACATCCAATAGTTCTGATTCCATATTTAAAGTAAAAACAATCTAACTCCTTAAAATATACATCAACTGCATACTTCATCTTCCCACTGTTGGCAAAATTATATCAAGGAGCCATTTGTTTAGGTTTGGATATAAAAAACAAAACCTCAACGAGCCAAATCTGGCAAGTAAGATCGCGTAGTGAAGCAATTTGAACTGCAATTCATTGATTTAAGCCATCACAATTGTCTATTTGTGAACTGGTTAATTGTCTTGCTTTAACAACACTTCCTCTTTTGCCAAATGCGATTTTTTATTCTTAATTTTATCACTTAAACACTTCTCTGCACAAAAGATCATCTAAGAGTCGTGGTGCTTATTGCTTTCTATATATACAACAATCACTTAAACGCTGCAAAAGTCGGCATAACACCCGCAGTTGATTGTTTTTCCTCATCTGAAAAAACCAGACGTCATGACTTTTTCTGCGAATGAAACTTCCTTCGCTTTTTTTGGACATGATTCTCCCATTTCAGTCCACTATTTTGTCATTTCCTATGCCTCAGGTGTAAAGTGGTCGACTGATGTCTCATCCATATGGTTATAAGTCGACGCAAAAATTCGACTTTATTGCAGTGAAACTTTGCCACTGATAATGTGCACAGATTTCTCTACTTCAAATTTTCGATCATTATGCGATTTGGAGCACTTTTTGAATTGCCAATAATTACAAATTTTCTTAACCGTATCGGCATGAACACCTCAATTGGTCGAATTCTTCAGTGTTCACCTTTTCAGCTCATACTGTCTCATTTAATGTCTAACACCCAATATTTTATAGCCGTAAATGAAGGAGCAGACTCCTCCAGAGTAGAGTCTAGCTCGGCTTTAATATTTGTTGGACTGAGACCTTTTTAAATGAAAGTATTTATTTTCATAACGGTAATCAATATTTACAGGATTTACATTATAGATATTCATGAGGTTGCCACTTTTCCCACTGCAACAACTTATTATTTCAATACTTTGTCTCAATTCTGTAGATATTAATAAATTATTGAAATAATTAATTGTTGCAGTAATAGAACACAAAATTAGCAATCGTTTTATATGAAAAAGTCAAAACCGTATTTTTTTAAGTTACGAGGTTGAGAAAGTAAGGCATCGATATACTTTTTAGATTCAGTATATTTTACAGAAATGCATTTCATATTATACCTGGTCTTATTGATTTATACCTCTTAGGGACAGATTCCTAACCAAGGAAGTAATTGTGATTCAAGTGGTGAACTTTTAGAGAAAAGGGGCCTTGCGAGCAGCTTTTACCAAGTTAACAAATTCAAATGGCATGTTTATTTCTTTATTCGTAATCTTTCTTTTAATAAGACTTAATAAGAGTTAACTTTGGACTGGGGTAAAAGCTTCATTGCTTGCATGTCTATATAGAGTAGTAAACACAATCCTGATTTTGTGTTTTCCGTATCATTTTCCTTTTCAGATCTCATTTGGTCAATTTCAATTCTGTGATTTTCAAACAGTGATCATTTCGGGGCTTAAATAGAGCATAATTAGAAGATTTAAAAAGTTTCCTAAAATTGGAAAATGATACAGCCCCAATATCATTTTCATTACTGTCATTACATGAGTCAATATAAAGATCATATATTTCTTTATAACTTTTGAAGTCTGCTTCAAAATATACCTTTTCAGTGTATTCCCGCCGTTAGTGATATTCTAACTGAGGTAAATCTTCTAACCATTTTCGTAAATATTTCAGTTTTTTATCATATTCAGATCGTTTTCTTTTATTTGTCACTTCTTCAGAAATTCGTTGAACAGAATTGGAGTAACTGGGACATACCCGCGGCCGTATCATAATGATAAGACCAACGTAGACAAAAACATTTGTCTACATTCTTGGATACGATTTATATTGTGCTTTAAAATGTAATATTTTGTATTTGATCGTTTGGAATTGTCAACAGTAATACGTTGTCTCTCCGAACATTCAACGAGACTTTGGACATAAAGGTTTTTGTTGTCCCATGACATTTTCCAAAATGAATCAAAAATCTCTTTGCGAGAAACTTTGGAAAAATAAGAACAATGTCGAATCAAACTTGTTTCGCAAAACTTTGACTTACATGAATCTTTCATTTCTCTAGGCTTACGTACAATTTTCACGTTTTCTTAAGAAAAACCTCGATATTCCTTTCCTTCCATCCGATTTTTTCTTTTTAAGTCTTTTTAAAGCCAGCTGCTGCATTATAATCTTTATCCATCGCTGACATGAGCTTTTTATTTAATTTTTCCTTATTTCAGAAATATTAATACACAGATCAATCACAGCTCAGATAAAATGGCTCTTAAGATGAAATTAATATTTTAATAAATAAATTGTTCAACGGTCATGTCTATCAATTTTTTTGTCAACTTACAATGTTGTCTATACAAACAATCAGTTAAGTCTTTTTGCGTTTATGAAATAAATGCTTTTGTAGATAGCATCGTTGGTTTTTCGTTAATGAAATTGGTAATTTTGGTCAAATAAGTCCAATGCAACAGAATCAATAAAAATTTTGGATTTTGTTTTATTTTTTGTTAGTTAGGGCCGTTTGCGTTTTAGCTAACGATATGCATATTTAAAGCCAGGTCTTTTTCAATGTAATAAAAGGAGATAATTAAATCTACCACCAAGTAGTTAACACAACACTATACCGGTGGAAAGTGAATATCTTTTAAAATGTTTGAACAAATATTGATTCCGATAATGCCTCAGATCTAAGTCATCATCTTTTGGTGAAATTTTTACGATGCTTCGGCATAATTGTAGCTAATTTCGACAATTTCACGTCGAACCCTCCTTGTTGTAACAAAATTTTTTTCTTATACTCATCTTACAAAGCTCTACGCTTGTCTGCAGGAGACCAGAGTCTCTGGCGAAAATCGATCCCGCAACCCTCACAGTGATTTATTAGCTCACTACCAACCAGCCTACCGGGGCACCCAACAAAATTAATGAGTTGCCTTTCGACTCATCCGGTTGCAATTATATGAATTGATTAACTACTGACATTGCATTGGTTTAAATAATGCCGAACAACCTGTTATCCTGCCCCTGTTTGCATTGCTGATGAAATTATGTGAAGCTTACAGTCCAAGTCAAGTCAGTCCTAAACTGGCTTCCTTAATATTGAAGATTGGCATGGTCCTATCAAGATGGAGCCACAATCGACGCTTAATTTTCCCCATGATACCACATTAAATTGCCCACCAGAGTTTAGATAAAGTCTTTTAGCTTTCCTCTTATTCCAAATAGCTTTTCGTCGTCTTCAAAATTCCTCATGGCAACACAAGAGATTTCAGAAAACTTATCGTGATAAATATTATGGATTTTTTTTTTAGAAACATTTGAGCAAATCAATTCCAGCATTTTTCTTGAAATCAGAAGATTTGACATTTCTGGTTAATATTGTAAAACTTTTTATAGAGATTCTGTCTGTGAATCACCTAAATTGGGTGTGCTATCAAGTCATACCGTCATAATGTCCTAAATAATATTTTACAATTGTTAAATAAAAAGTATTATTGTGTTTCAAACAAAACAAAAATTTCAATGCTTGTGTTCATTGATTCGTTATAACTGTACAGTAAATTCTAAATTATTAGCGGTTACCCATAGCCGTCATATACATTTCTTGTAATTATTTTAAAACATATGACTTTACAACTTTATGACTACCTTGTGAATCACCAAATCAGGTTTTCTAAAATGAAACGTTTTCCTTTCTTTATCTTTATGATTGTAAGGCAAACACAAAATAAACAAGTAGAAAACTAAATTCGGTCTAGACCGACCATATGATACCCTATGAAAAAATATTAAAAAAAGGTTCAATATTGTACCCTTCTTCTAAATACCAACTGTATTGAGGAAAGAACCTTATATGGGGGCTATGTGAAATTGTGGACCGATTATCACCATTTTCAAAAGGCTTGGTCCTTGTGGTAATTTAAACATGTGTGTAGCAAATTTTATTAAATTGTCTTCAAAATTGCGCCTTATACTTTGCGCGGAACGTTTACATGGTCATCCGGAGGGAAGGACGGACATCGTTAGATCAATGCAAAAAGTGATTCTAAGTCGATCGTTACACTAATAGGTGGATCTAGGACCCATATTTTAAGGTTTTACACACATCAACACAAACGCATAACACCCTCTCCACTATTGTGGTGGTGAAGGTACAAAAATTCTCACCCAAAAATTCGTACGTTAGAACAACGACATTTTCATTGTCTCTTTCTTTTTCTTTTCTAGTCACCTTCTATGTCTTAAGTTCTTATAGTAATATTTTATGGAAACTGAAACAGAATACATACACGATAACACAAGAAATTCCTGATCCAGTAGATCGAACGTAAATAAAAGCAGACTATTTGATAGTCATAAGCTCCTTAAAGGTTTTAAAAACTTATTTCGGACATCAGTAACTAATTCTGGCCGTCGCACAGTGGCGCCATTTGAGTTTTTTCGTTGCAAAAATCATATCTTTTGAACCGAATAAGATAATTGAACAGTTTAAACAGCATATGATAGATAACTGTTCAGCCTATGAAATGAGCGTTTGGAAAGGGTGCTACGCTTTGTAGGGGCCTACTTATGGGTTATCAAAGTTAAAATTAGTAGAAAAATCAATTTTATGGTAACTAAAAAAAATTATTTTTACATTTTTAGATTGTTTTTATTTTTTTTCTTAAGGGTTTTATGTTTTAAATTATTACCCAACAAATTAAAAAAAAAAATTATTTATTTTTTTAAATTTATTTTTTCAATTTTCTGTAAAATATTCATCACAATTCGTAAGAGAAGGTATATCTAAAAGACTAACAATTTCTAAACTATAATTATTTTGTAACTCTATTCGTGACTTCACATGCCGCAGGGAAGAAATAAGTGGATCGGAAGATGCTGCCAACATGTTGAAGAGGTCCTTATTTTGCCTTACCCTTGATGCTTTGAATGTGTTCTGCAATCTATATTTTTTATAAAATTTGTTAAGAGACTCCTGTGCTTCTTCAGAAAGCTCTCCAATTGGCAAAGACTGGTACTCAATTATATCTTTGCCATGCGCCAATATTTTATGGACGGTCGGGGTCAACTTCTTCTGTGGATACATTTCTGCTAAAAGAGATGCAGTTTTCGACGCATATTCTCCATATTTTGTAGAATTGACATTTTCTTTGCAGTTTAAAACATCCAAGATCGTTCCCAATCTTTTCACGATTTGATTGTCAATTCCAATGATTCTAGTTACTGCCTCATCATTTTCAAAAAATCTCCTAGAAGTGTTTCCATCGTTAGAGTTACCGTATCCGTGCTTGGGACAGTCTACTTTTAGTCCAACTTGTTTCAAAAAAAACATCCTGTATTTGCTTCTTTCTGATCTTTTCCTTATCCTTTATTGATGTATTTTCATCGAAGTTTTCCTCCTCTTGTGGTAGGGTATATGCCAGTTTTAGCAAGAATTCCATACACCTTATCCTTGCGTGCAATGGTGACATTCCATATTCGTAATTCTCCTCATTTGTAGAATCGTTTAAATTACCAAAGTTCTTCTGACAAATAATAATATAAAATCGATAAAAAAAAATATAAAAATAATACGAAAAAAGGGGTTTAGATAGGTTTTTGCTAAATTTTTACCTCCAATATAATTCTGTCTATGATAACTAATTGAATTAAGCAGAAAAAGATACTAATCTTAAACTCTTTACAACTAATTATATAAAATTGAGATGTAACATATTATATATGAAATAAATTGAATTGAATTGAAAAAAGTTCTTCTGACTCTTTTTGCAAATCGGGCATGACATTGTTGAGGTTGTTCCTGTCAGTTCGTTTACGACTTTTCCGTCAACCATGGTCAGGTGGAACTCGTAATTGCATTCAATATATTTTCCTTCTCCAATTTGCAGCTTTGTAGGCTTAATCTTGCTTATTTGTTCTTCAATGTCCTTCACCGTAGTCCTTATGAGTTCTGCCGATTCCCTTGCAAACTGAAACATTATTGGTCGGCAATAATGCACTGATGACGGACGTGGATTTTTCCAGTGTAGGGAATCATCCGATTTTAGCCGCAAAGGAACAACAGATGCCATAAACATATTTCCGTCCGATATTGTAGCGTCATCGAAAGATATCCTTTGCTTATAAACGCTTTGTCCGGATGATCCATCGCAGCCCCATTTGCTGATCAATGTCAACTTCTCAGGAAGAATTTTCACTTCCGTGAAAAACTTTGGTGTGGTTGACTTTCTAAACAGTTCAAATAATTTTAAATTGTTCAACGCCATGTTTTCAGTACTTAAATTGTTTAATGGTTTCAGTAATTGTTGCGCCAACTTTCAGGCGTAGACTAATCCAGGCATTATGCTTATTTTGCAATATATAGGCTTATGCTACCATGCCTAAAAATTTACCTGTTCCCTGCATACATATGGATTTAGGCTAAATAATGCAATTTTGATATTATGCACGTGTCCAAATGAGATTTGTGCCTACCTGTAGGGACCATAAGTCAATATTGTTCCTGACCATTTGTACGCCAAAGTATTGTTTATGTGAGGTACGTACCTGCTAATTTCAATGAGTAGTTTTTTTCAAACTATTAGATCAAACTACTGTCAGTCAAAACATATAAGGGATGGACGCCATACAATTTCTGCAACCATGTCTTTTTGAACTTTTTTACCTCTAGAAGCCAAACGGGCACGTACGGGCAGATAAAACCTTTTGAATTATGTAAAGAAATAATCAAAGAACAGGTTTTGCACGTATGGCAAATATAGAAAAATATAGTTTTTTTTTATTTTCCGTCAAAGTTGAAAAATAGTGAAAAAACGGATAGTTTTTAAATAGTGATTTACCAGGAGAAACACAAAGCAAACAGTTAATTTTTTTTTATCATTATACATTTAATAAATACATCAATCAATACAAATAAAAAATAAGGCGATTCGTTACCTATTTTTCGTGATATTACACCTGAAATCGCAACAAATTGACTAAAAATTGTGTGTTTTTTTGAAAACCGAAAGTCGGTCAACTTTGAACGGTTATATCTTCTAAACTAAAAATGTGATATTATTAAGAGTGGCATATTTGAAATCGTTGAAAAGTTTCCTATAACATGGGTTTATTCAAAACTTCGTCGGCACTCATGAAAATTTTGATTTTTGCAACCTCGCTTGCTCTACGGGCGCCACTGTGCGTCGTGATCAAATAATTTTTCAATTCAAAAGAAATTTTATTTTCAAATCTTTCAGTAGATATTGAACCAATCGGAATTATTATTTCAGTGTTTGAGAAAACTCAAATAAATGCTTTACAACACTGTTTAAATAATTTCGATTTGTTTAGTATCGACTGAAAGATACTGGGACACGGGGTCTTTTATTACGTCGCATTTTCGACGTCTCTTTTTATGTGTTGGCAAACGGTGTAGAGAAGAAAGAATAGCAAACAAAAAGACTAGGTTCGTGTTTTTCATGTCTTATAATTTTCTTTAGACTTATTTATTTTCTTCAAGTTATGTTTTATTCTTTTTCTTACTTTGAAGTGTCAGGTTGAAAATACAGTGAGACCTCGATTATCCGTCACGGGCAGCATCGGCAGCCGGAGTTACAATAGTTTTTTGTGTGTTTTTTATTAAATTATAAACGAATATTGTTGTATCTCCATACATATTTTTAAAATAACGAAATTATTCAAGTATTTTTTGTACAGACTTTCGTATGTTTTGTAAACATTTAAAGAATATGAGGAAAATTCATTTGGCAGAACATGCTTCCAGTACGTTGCGAGGGAACTTCCTTTCTTGGCTTATTTACATTTTTTGATTGTTCAAATGTTAACGAAGAAAAAAAATTTTTTTTTTAATAATTTCGGATAACAGAGATATTGCCTGATATTAGAGGTAATCGTTACAAAAAAAATTTCAATCAATGCAAAAAAATTCTTTTTATTTCCGGGAATTGAAATAGAAATTTGTAACCGATTATGGCCTTTACAGGCTAAAGCTGAAGGTCCAAACCATGCGTTTATGCGTAGATGCGTATGATACTTTTTGTGCATTTTAGCGTTCCTAAATTCAAGTTACATGCAATGCGTTTTATGCGCCAAATTGTTTTTTTTTATCATCTGTTGTGCTATTTTGTTTATCAAATAAAAACAATTTGACAAAAATGGAAGGTGTTACTGATATTTTAATAGAATTTATTTATAAGAATTCATAGAGGAGTAAGCTTTTGTTATCAAAAGAATTCGTAATTTTTCATGGTGTAAATAAGTTTCCCTTTCAAGGCATTAAATGCCTTTTTCGTCGTCAGACATGTTCCAAAATGACTGATGAATCTGCATGCGGTCATCAACAGAGAAAAGACTTTCGCTATTGAGAAAGCAATTACTACAAGGTGGTTTCATAGTTTTTGCTGGAGATTATTTCTTATTTATAGAAACGTAAGCTTGTCCAGATTCTCGGAGCCGTTTTCTTACGTTACGTTCCCCATAGTTCAGGGTTTGTTTGCCTTTTCTTTGATGACGAAGGAAGGATTCTGAATAACATATGAATGTATATAATTAATGAACTTTTATTTTCAAATAAAAGAAAATAATATTTAAGTATGTACCTGTTATTGTTTTCCATTTGTGGAGGGTTTGACGCACATTTAAACGGTAGCTTTTGAGTTAAAGATTTGTCATATAGGTAAGAATCTATCCAATTTTCATCATCCGTAAAGTATTCATAAATCATTCTAAAAGCATTAAAAATTTAAACATATATCTTAATATGGTAAAAATTTAAATAATACTTACTTAATTTCATCTGGAAGTGTAGGAGCTTTTTTATAAATTTTTACTATTCATTAACACGAGGTGTTATTGTTTTATAAAATTATTTTTCCCAAATTTATTTTCTTGTTGTCATTTTATTTTGCTTTTGCTTATATTCTTATTATTATATTTTGTGCTTGGAGGTCTATACAGAACTACAACAATAGCAAAAACTACATGTATTTTTTTTTGTGTATAACATGATAAAGATGTAAAAAATAATTGCTACAAAAACAACTGCATGAAAAAATACAACACAATCAAAAATCAGCTGGAGTGTGGCGTAGACCTACTGATTAGACAATGTTTTTGCTTTTACTACGTTTTTTCTTACGCCAATAAAGCAAAGCAACAGTAAAATATATTTTGTACGTTTTTGTATGAAGAATTTGCTGCAATCGCCAAACAGAGCAAAACAGTACTTAAAAAATTTTGAAACAGTTGATATGCAGCAAAATTAATGCTTTATATCTCAGAAACCATAAAAATTTTCGCGAAACAGGTTTTTGATTTTTTTTTTAAATGGTCGGTAGGTCAAACCAGTAATGAGCTGACGATTTATCGATAACATTGAAAAGAAAATATGACTTGTCATCCATGGTCAACAAAAACAGCTGACATTTTCTCACCAAAAATTCGACGCATACAAAAGTAGAAAGTAAACCTATCATTACACTGATTCTACTTTTTGAAATATGCATAAAAAGGAGCAACGCATAGAATGCAAGACATGGACCTTCAGCTTAAGTTGTAGGTAATGTAAGTAATATATAAATAATTGATGTTACCGGATTTACGAATAATGAACAGACATGCAACTAAAAATCATCGTAATTATCGCAAAGGATTTTTGGAAGTTACTTTAAAAGGGAAGTAAGAAAGTACGACGTTGTAAAAGCCCTCGTATGAATTGGGTGTAAGAAATAAAATTTCTTTCGAATCGAAACAGAATTCGATCACGACTGCGAGAATGAGCCCTCATGAGCCATAAACGAAAATATTTTATTGAATCTAATTTCGAGAATTATTATATTTAAGAAAAAGTGGCCTTTGAATTAGATTAATTCCGACCGACACCCAAATAGGGCTCCTGTTTTCCCGAACAAATCAACATTAAATATGCATACAGTAAAGCTGAAAGGAAAAAGTGCTTAAGTCTATTTTTTTAGTTTTGTAGCAGAGCGATTTTAAACTTAAAAGTAGATTTTAGAAAATTTATTCCAATTCTAATATTATCATCATTTCTTTGCGGTTATAGTTCTTTAAGCTTTTATTCCAAAATATTCAAAATGTCACAGATCAAAAGTAAACTTCAGTTTTAATTTCAAGTGATATTTCACATTAAGAAAAATATAAAAAGAAAGTAATTTTTGTAATAACTTCCTAAAAACTCGTACAAAATAATTCAACCTTTCCCAATGGATAGATACGTTTGAACATGAATATCTCAAATGTGCCATTAAGTCAATATTAGCTTAAGTCAACTTAAACACTTTTTCCTATTTTGCCACAGATTTATATTTTCGTTTGCTTTAAAAGAATGTTTAGCAAAATGTTACACCAAATTATCCAATAATAAGCGTTTGACTTTAAAAATTAATTTTGTATTATTTTTATTACTCGTAAACAATTTTAGATATAGAGAAACAGGTTTAAATTGAAAAAATAATCACTTACCATCATCATTCGATTCATTGCCGTCGGCAGCTGGAGGTCCTTGTGGTACATTGTGTTTAGCATGTTGCAAATTAGTCTTTCGCAAATTTAAATTAACTAGTGCTTGTGGCTGCTGCTGCGGAAGAGGTAGCAGCGGCAGCTGCAGCAAACAATGTGGCAGCTACAAGTGCTGAGGCATAAGTCGTTGACTGAGTTTTTAGGAGATTTGTAGAAAATAGCAAGATATTTGCTCCCACTGGAGAGCACCAAATAAACAGGAGTTTGATGTAGTGCTAGCGAAGACGTGGCATCAAATATAAAATTTTTAACGTTGGGTAGTTGCAAGAAAGGCGCCCAAGGCGGTATACGTAAATTAGTAGCAGCTGCTGCATAACAATGCATAGCAGTAGTTGAGGTTAAAGTGTTGGTTGTAGTGGTATTTAAAGTAGACAAACGATTGGCGGAAACAACTGTGACCAAACCGTTCATTTTATGATGCAGCAGTTGACGTCCGCCCATTTGATGCATGTTCATTTTATTTTGTTTTTTTATAATTTAATAAAACTAAAGTTGATTTAATTAAATACAGAGATATCTTATTGTTAAATTTCTTATTAGTTTCTTATTTAATTTATGCCAAACATTTTTGCAAATTAAAAAGAAAAATCATACCTATAAAATTTTGGGTTTAATTTCTTTAATAGTAAATTGTATTTAAAATTTATTTACAAATATTTTTTGTAACTAAACGATTTATCATTCGATTAAAGCAACACAACATTACAGACCGTTAGATGTTAGAGCGAGCACGTATGAATAATGTTGGAACGTTCTGCCAACAGACCAAATGTGGCACTGGGTACTTAATAATTCCTTTTTTCGATTGCTGCTCTTCTCTTCATGCCACTGCAAATATTGATTCGTTTTGTAAACGTGTGTGTGTGTGTGTGTTGTATGAATTGTGGTTTAATAAAATGAAAATAAAGTAGAAGAAATAGGTATTTGTTGCAAGTAGATAAAAGACATACTAAGCGAATGAAATGAACAAACCAAAAGATTGGAGGTGGCTGTTGAAGTTAAAATTACAGCAGACTTTTCCGTTACAAATTGATTCAAATTACAATTTGCGTTCTAAAAAACATTTGTACAAAATCGAAAAAACTTATAACTTGTGTAAGTGCTCGTTCACACTCTTCAAGTTTTAGCCGACAAGTCTTGAGCTATTAGGTGAGAAGTGAGAAGAGTATGTCATTTCTTTTCTCCTCTCTCTTTTAAACTCAAGACTTGAGGGCTAAAACTTGAAAAGTGTGAACTAGCACTAAGTGTGAATGCATATCTTTAAGAAATACTCATACATATACATTCCAAACTGTCCACAGTGGGTAATTTTTAGAAAAAAAACGGGAAAATATCCATGCAATTTTCCACCTTGGTTCGTTTTTAATTAAATAAGAAATCTATTTAGCAGGATTATATATTGAATAATTATCAAACATTATTTCGATTTCTTAATTTTAAACTCACCACTAAAACTCGACTACCCCTCTCGACAGTTGTGGAAAAAATTTACATGGATACCTTCCCTAGGGCCTACTCCATGGTGGAATTAAGCCACTGGGTGACAACGACTGTCTTTACCTATCGCCCCCCGAGTAGGAGAGCAATTTCAGTATATAGTCCGGCAAGATTATACACTCGCTCCTTGTTTAGGAGCTGGAGCTAGCTAACCTTAGGAAAAGCACCTTGGGATAATCCTCCATCAGGCCGAACTCCCCCACAAATGGTGAAACATTTTCAAGATATCACTTCCCGCGATTTTACGTAGTAAGCCACAACCACCACGTGAATACGTGCCCACGATAATAGGGTCTACGTACTGGAACAACTCGAAGCATCAAATGCACTGACCAAAGATTGTCAACCCAGCAACACCAACAAAAATACGTATTTTTTTCTATTACAACAACAACGTGAATACCGAAAGTGTCATTTCAACGAACAAGTGAAATTTCCACAAAGACAATCTTCCTGAAAGGCAGAAAGCATTTTGCGCAAACAGCATACCGAGGGCTCAACCAATTGTCAGTCCTTGCCATGCCACGCTGTGATTCTGACTCCCGTGGTAGCAAATAGGATCTCTGGTCAGCCGCGTTCGTAAGAAATCTGTTGATATCGGTAAATTTTGTATTTTTGCGGAATTTTGTATTTATGGCACGCAGGATCTTACACCAAAATATGAAATATCTTTAGATGTTCCCTACACCCCCAACGGGAACTAATTTAGATAAGCAATATAATTATAAAAACGGACTCTTTAATTAATTGAAATTTACGAAATTATTGCACTGTTTGGTCGCTTAATTAAATAAAGTTCTTTTTTTTTGTAATTTATAGGGATGCCAGAGTAACATATAACATTTTACTTTTTCCTAACAAAAATTAACACACAGTTTACTGGGAAAAATGTTTTAAAATCAACTTCTTATTTTTAATTAATAAATAAAAAAAATAAATAAATGGTAGCACTTGATTCAATATAACTTTTAATAAAAAATTCGTCAATTGCGCAAACTCTCTCTCTCTTTCTCAGGCATTCTTTCCACTGCTAGTACTTCATACATTATTCCTGTATTAAAAATTCAACGCACTTTACAATACAAAATAACCGCATTTCACTTTTAGGAAATTTTTTTTTATACTTTTTGAATGTCAACATCGCCGATCATAAACGTTTACAATGTCAATTAACACGCAGCACTTCCTGGCCGTAATCAGATTCAGAGCCAGCAACTTAAAAATTTACTTCCCCTTTTAAAAATTTAAATGTGTTTGCGGGTGTGTATGTGTTTGGAAAAAAGAGACAGAAAACAGGTAAGTATGTGTATGGAAAAAACCTTCTCTCGTAAATGAAACAATTCGTCACTAACACAACGAAGGCATTAGCACTTGGCCACCATTAAATTTTATCCACCTGCATGTCCGTTTATTTATTTTGTCTACCTTCCCCATTCGTTCGCTAACGAATGGCAACCATAACTATGGAGTTTTTACACTGTAATAAATTAAAAAAAAAATAAATGCAAATTAAGTAGTTGAAATATTCCGCTTTAACGTCACATTGACAGGGACTTTTAATGTCGAGTTTTTTTTCTCAATTATAATTTTCCTGATTTGTTGATACATTTTTTGTGGCAGGTGTCAAGAAAGCCGTATGATTTAAAATAATTAAAATCCATAAAAAAAGTGGATCTATGTAAACCATATTTGTCTTTTAAAGGCTGAAATAAAAACAGTTGCAACAGTTGACTCTATACAAAACGGAAAAACAGCATTTCGGGCGTTCAACTGAAAGTATCGTTTATTTAAGGAAAAACATTAAAGATGAGTAAAACTTGAAGTTTGGAAGGTGTTTAGTGTGTTAGTGTTATTTCTGTGGTCACAAGCTATAACCGCCGAAGTCGACTTAAGAGAGAGCTGAGGTTAAATTTGTTCTTATCAAATATTTCTGAAAAAAAATAAAATGTTCGTTATAATTTTTTATCTAAGCATTACAACCCCAATCATTGATTCTGAATAATATTTTTTATAATGCAATTAATTTTTGCAGAAACGCTTTTATAAATCAAAAATAAAATGCCTTTTCTCAAAAACTTTTTCGACTTAGGCGGTTATTGCTTGTGACCACAGATTCAGCCATTTAGTGGTTAGATTCAGCCATCTTTTGTTTGATGTAGTTTAGTCATGAAGAATAAGTTTTCCCATTTTTATTGAGAAAAATTTCGTTAAATATGTTAAATAAAATCTTCTTAAGTAATTTTTTCCTAAAATTCAGTTGTGAATCTTTTAAATCAATGGAGGTGTTCAAAGCAATTTGGCTCAATTATAGTCACCTGCCTTTAGCTCTTTAGGCTTTCTGAAATAATTTAACGACCATTAGTAACATCAAAGTAGCTCATTTTCCGTTTGAATTGCTACCGACCGCATTTTTGCATTAGACAATCTACACTAATATGTTAAGAAACTTCAGCTCATGGTACCGTGCAATTGACAATGACATAATGGCAAGGCATTTTTTTACAAATCAGTTCCATTCGTTAGCTCGGATTCTTTTTTTCTTTGGCAATACATGACTTTTGCGCCAACAAATTTCTTTTCCTATAAGAGCAGAAGCGTTTTAAGCCAAGTTTTTTTTACCACCGGTCAAAGTAAAGCGTTTTTCAGCCAGTTGGGTTCGGATCGAACATCAACAATCTTTCAAATACATTTTTACTAAAACTGCAAGCCAAAAGCTCACTACCAGCTAGCCTACCAGGGTACCCACACGCACAGTTCGTTGTATAAAGGGTTCGTCAGCATTTCCGACATGCTAAATTAAGATTTCAACAAAATTGTGCAAAAAAATTCAAGACGCAAATTAAAAAAAAAATTATCTAAAATCTGAAAATGCTTTGCTGTAAAAATTCATTTAAAGTGAATTTTTTTAATTTGCATGTAATAATTTTTTGAAAACCCCCATGTAAATTTACTGCTAAATTTAATAACATATAAAAATGGGTTAAGAAAAAAAGTAATGAAATTTATTACACTGCGTGACAGTTTTTTGGAGAAATGTATCACATATTATTAACACATAATATTAAAAAAATAAGTTCAAAAAATCATTAAAAGTTTTGTAAAATTTCAACTTTGGTCCACTATAACTCAATCTTTTTTTGACTAATTTTTACGAACTACCCTTGGTTGTTTTAGTAATTTTATTATCTTTTATTAAAAAAAAAAAAAATACATCATCTGTCTAATATTTTTTTAAATGTTTGCATTTAAGTGACGGGTTATTATATTTCTCGAAAACTGTTCTACTTTTGACCATTCTGACTTCAAATTCGGATTCAGCAGACAAATTTTCATTAAGATTAGGTGTCAGATTCATTTGGTCACGACGTTGTAAATTCGGATATTTTTAAAAAACAAAAATTTCTCTGAAACTCAGTAATTATTTTTCGTAATTCCCACAATTGCCAAAAAAAACTATAAAAACGGTAAATTAATACAAAATCTACAAAATTTTGCACAGTGTTGTTTAAAATTTACCTTTCAACCAAACTCCCACACAAATAATAAACACTACAAACTTTAAATCAGGAAAGAAAAGAAACTCTAACAAGAAAGTGAAACAAATAGCAACCATGTCAAGCTTCCATTTCTTTGCATCAGAGTAAGACAGAGGGAGAGAGAAAATCATTAAATCTTTTTGGTGGACAATACAAAATTGTTGTATTGTGCAAAAGAGCAGGGCAATAAAAGATGAATGAAATTCTATTAGAAAAAAATGGATTCACTTAACAGCGACACTTAAGAACAAACTAAAACAACACCAAAAATTACAAAAAAAAAAAAACAGTCACTGAATAATCAGCAGCAGCAAAATAAATAAAAAATGTTCTGCCTCGGCAAGCAGAAGTTTATAAGCAAAGAAACCATCCAAACAAAAAACCACTACAGCAACAACGACTACGAGCGACAACACTATCAAAGTCAACAAATGAGAAAATAATCAATTTGCCTCAACAGCAAACAACAGTTAGAGCCGAATATAAAAAAGAGAGAAAGAGAGCTCTATACTATTCAATAACTTTAAGTAAGGGTGTGGTTATGAGAAAAATACTGGGAAATTTTTGTTTGAGTTTGTATAAAAATTGAAAAAGTAACCGAAAATTTGTGTGTGTGTGTTGTGTTTTTGTATATGGGAGAATATGAAAAGTTCATACAGATTAAATCTGAAATTAACAACATAAAAAAAAAAAAAAAAAAAAAGATAGGTACAAAATAAGAAGAAAGTTAAGGCAACAAAGATGGGAATAAGAATAAATAAACTTTTCCTAATTGTAAGTGTAAAAGTGCTATGTTGGGTTGTTGTTATTGTTTGAAGTTTTTGTTCTATACATGCATACATACAAAGGTACATACATATAAAATTAAAACAGCTACACAAATTAATAATTTGTTTGAGTGTACTATTGTATCCTTACACGAACAATTCATATGCATTCATACATAAATCAGCTTGTACTTCAATGTATTGTAGACATTTTGTAAAATTATCATTCTTATTATTATTACGATTATTATTGCTCTTTTAACACAAAGACATTATGATGATTAACTTAATACATCAGGGATGATAAATGACATTTTCAAAATTGTACTTAATTCAGTAAAAAAATTGTACATTTTTTACCTTTATTGTACTAAAACCCAAAAAACTTATATAGGTACCTATTACAATAACAAAAAATGTACTTACCTAATTACATTAAAATTCACTAGTACTATACATTTAAATATGAAATAGCAATTAACAAGAAGAAAAAGTAGGTATGTAAATAATAAGAAATTTAGAGGTAGATTTTTAGCTTGTTTTTTATTAATGGAACAGCTAAAAAAAGTTTAACCAAGTTATAAAGTCCAAAAGCTATTCTCTTAGAAAGTAAATTTCTTTTGGATTTGGTATCCCGCTAAACGCCCTTATACCCCGTTTGCCAAAATTAATAAAATCAAGCAAACAAGTCTTTGTCTACATCCCGTATAAAATTACTTACATATACCTATAGCACATACTATGTTCTTATATAAGTACATATACATAAGCATTTCCATCATGTTGAACGTGACCGTCGTACACATTTAAAGTGAAAAAGTCAAAATAAAACGAATTTTTATTTTGGCAATAGATTTAACTTCAGCTCTTAATTAGCCGTATAATTGGTGTATTGTTCATTTTTATAATTTTTTTTTCGTTTTAAAAACAATTGCAACAAAAACACGGCATTCACACGTAAAAAAATTGAAATGATATTTGCGGCCAACAATTCAAACGCCGATCTAAGCGAAACCTGATGCAATATTTTAATGCGACTAATTTTAGAATGTTATGTACTAATGCCTCTTAAAAATGGTTTTGATTTTTCCCATAAATAATTAAAACTTTTATTTCAAGTTAGTTTTCAGCACTGTCGAATGTGACCTGTCGCACGTGACATATTTTGCCATCATTATATATACATATTTATGTTGTTCATGTTCCACCTTTGCGAAATTTTATATAAACGAGCTTAGTTAAAATGTTTTTACATGAACTGAAGTACTTAATGTACAATATTCGCCCGTTGGCCGGATTTCGACCACTTGTCAGTTACTGTAACCAAATATTGGGTAAAATAAAATAAATAATTTTATAAACAATAAAAGATCTCAAGCTTTATTAATCAATTTTAATTTAAAATGAAGCATTATGAATTGCTTATAAAACTTGTAACTAAAAAAGTTTAAAAATTAATGTGTAACCACAAAAAAATGACTACACAATATATTTCCCAAGATCCAGTGCCCCAGCATTTTTTGAGAGCTTATAGGGTAAAGTATTTTTGTGTTTTTTTTCAGATTTGTCGGAAGAGGTTTAGAGGTCGCTAAAATTGAATTTAACCCGACATATGACGTGGTGGTCAAAGCTAGATCACGGACGCCATTAGGACCTATCACACTCTGGAGTTAGAAGCTATCCTGCACATTCCATCGTTGCACATATCTATAAAGGGGAGGCCTGCAGGTAGGTCACGCATTGCTGATTTTAGGGCAGGTGACTGTGTAGGTCACTTGCAAATCCTTAAAATTCTGGGGCATGATACTTTTATCTGGTATTGGATAGGAATGTCAATGTTGTTATACCTAATAGGGACCAATACCTAATATGGACCTGGTGACAGGGGAGGCCGGACCAGGTCTGGTTCCCGACTTTTCGAAACTGACGAAAGGTGATACTGGGGTAGTATGGGACCAGGGGTCTAACTACGGCATTATATATCGAGTAAACTATCATATCGTGTAAACAATCGTATTTTTCTGCATACGATAGACTGTATTAAATGACAACTCTAATGATGTATTGTATTTGGTTATTCGATATCGAATGCTTTCATCTCACGTTACGATACATTTCATTCGATGTCATGACACTGACACCAAAATAAAAAATTTCGATCAATTTTGCTCGATATCGTATGCGGTGATTAGACCCCAGGTCTCTAAAGGGGCTCGCCTATGGACAAATATCCTATGATCTTTTAAGTCTACGCTTTCATCATGTTCGCTAGGGAATGTCTGACGAGGAGGGCAAGGGGCTTGAGATTATTTATAATGTCGGATAGCGAGCACGCTCTTAGAAGTAAAGTCCACTTTATACTTGGACTGTTTCACATCTCTGAACAATATTGGGAAACACAATGTTTGAATTTGTGTTGGTTACCCGGCCATGCTTGGCAAACAGGAGAGCTCGGCATCCAATTATAGGCCCTAAGCCTTTCTCCGGCGTTCCTATCGGTCGCATTAAGGGAACGATACAAGCATGGGCCGAAAATTAATTATTTCACACATGGACGACAATTTTGATACAGTTAAAAAGCTTTAACACTTCAAAGTTAATACGCTGTTAGTTATTTAAGCAACTACGGGGTTTTGGATATATCGTAATTTGTTTAAATTTTCTACTCTTGTCCTCCTTTATAATACTTTTGTTTAATGAACTTCGATCTGTACAATTCCTTAGGAACAATAAAATCCTGGCCATATTTATGTACATAAGCACACACACATAAATATTTTAAACTAAGTCTATGTGTGTTTGTGTGTGTGTATCTGTATATAAAAATATTTCCTTATTGTGTTTTAAGAATGAATTATTGTTAACAATAATTTAAGTTGTTTTTTTCCTTTTCTAAACTAAAAACAAAAACTTTATTTTATGTTCTTCTTCCTGCCATGTTCACTTAGTCCTTATACTTTCTAGGTCCTTAAGAGTCACTGATTCTTTTATGTGTTCATTAAGTAATAATGGTTTTATAACTTTCTATTTTATATATTTTAAGTTTAAAAATGAAACATATTTGATTAAAAATCTTATTATATTAAACAAACACTACAGTACAAGTTGGTCGGTCTACAGACAGGTTTTAAAAGCATAAAAACATACACAATTTATAAACATTTTTTTTTTGTTAGAATATGTTTAATATTTGAAAAGCCCAAGTTGAATCTTAGTAATTGTGTTCGATTTTATATAACAAGTAAGAAATTATAGTCGGTCACGCTCGACCATATGATACCTAAACTAAATAAAAAACTGTTTTTCGTGGTCCCAAATAGAGTACATTTGGGACTAAAGGGCAGTCATTAACCCGCCAGAACAAAATTATGTTAAAAGGTTAAGACTTATGTAAAAGTTCTTTGTGCCGAATATGATTTAGGTATCTTCATCTATATGAGATATGGTTGCCTTTAAGTGATTTTAGAATGGGGTTTCTATGGGACCAACGGCTGATTTTGGATCTACCAAGACAATATTTTGTCATTTTTATGTCAATACCAACATTTATAAGAAAGTTATGGCATTATAAGCAATTCTTGGGAGCATTTGTATTACGGTCAAATATGGGCCGATTCCAAAAAAATTTTGAAAAATGATTTAGATTGCCGTAAAATAAGCTTGGAACAATTTTATCCTAATTATCAACATAACAAGACGGTTTATGGGCGCAAAGACTATTCCGGAAAGAATTTTGTATGGAATCCATGTGAAGTTATGAACGGACTCTCACCATTTTCAAAAGGCTTGGTCCTTGTTTCGAATAAGGCTTACATATACAGAAAGACAGCCATCCAGCCGGGTGGACGGACATCGTTAGATCGAATCAAAAAGTGATTTTGAGCCGATCAGTAAACTAAAAGATGTGTCTAGGACCAATAATTTAAGGTGTTACAAGCGCATAATTACTTCCCCACTATTGTGGCTAACATATACATCTACGTATATCTACGATTGAATTTTAAATTTCCGGACTTACTTTTCATAAGTGGACTTCTATGCTGTTAATTTCCTTATCCATAGGCTTCATAAATTTAGATTATTGTTATTAATGTAAAAAATTAAATTTTATAAAATCTAAATTTTTCGATTAAATTAAATTCAATATTTTTTGTTTAATTCTTTTTTTTTATGGTAAAATGAAATTAATATCTATTCTACAAGTATCTACTAATTAAGATGTTGTTGTTGTTTTTTTGTTCGTATTTAATAGAAAAACAAAAAACCTATTTTCAATTCAACGCCATTTTTGTTTTTCTTCCGTTTTTTGCTCTAGTCCTATTAAATTTTCCTTTTTATGGTTGGAAAACTTTTTATTTACCGCTACAGGCATAATATTAATACACCAGTTCCAATGAAAATTGCCAAATGATAAAGTAAGAAAAACCATTTTACCATAATTTTTAAAGGTTAAAAAGCAATAGGAATTCTATTCCAAAATATTTTGTAATTCTTATAAGTGAGTTAAATTCTAAAAGCAACAAAAAGGACA
This sequence comes from Pollenia amentaria, assembly GCA_943735925.1. Lineage (NCBI taxonomy): Eukaryota > Metazoa > Arthropoda > Insecta > Diptera > Polleniidae > Pollenia > Pollenia amentaria. The sequence goes on along the minus strand of OX031008.1, from coordinate 31,933,183 downwards.
GATCGGCAGATATACCAAAATTCACATTATCTGATTTGGAATGTGAGCTAACAACTTTGTGCCCAATTTACCAACAGATGATGTCAAAATTTTAAAAATATCTTGTTGTTATTTTGCCAATTTTTTACAAACAATGGGTTGTTTTCCTTTTTTAGTTTTTTTATTGGCGACATATTATTCTCATTTTGACAACATACAATTTTCATTTTGACAATTCATCGTTGTTGTATTCACACCATCTTGTTGTCATTTCGACAACGTGCTGTTCTTATTCTTGAAATAAAGAAACCCTTTGCGAAGCCTACACAGAAAAAAATTCTCGCCAATTTTTTTTTCATTAAATCGTTAATCAAAAATAAAATCAGCTTTAATTATAAATTTTATCAATGAATTAAAAGTTTACTTTTATCAACAAAATGACTGCAGACAATGTTTTAATAGCATAAAATATTTAATTGATACTATTAATTTGTTTACTGGTGTAAATTTAATTATTATCACAAATTAATACTGAAATCAATTTTTATTTTTTTTCTGCGTATTCGGTAGAAAATTTTTCATACAGTTTACCTATTTAACCAGTAATATAATTATTTAAAACACTTGATCCCTAAATTTTCATCACGGCATAAATTCATTTGTTTAACACATTTAAAGATTTAATTAAAAAACTCATTTAAATTTCTATTTTTTATTTATTTTATTATTATATTAAAATGGAGCTTCCAACGAAGCAGGTTTGTAAGGGAGACACGTAAAAGTTTCGCTTACCATATCGCTTACAGAAGACATGCATTTTATATGGCGAGTTCCCACTTTGAAGCAATAAATTTTTGACACAGAAAGCGCTTTATTCAGCGCATATAAAAATTGGTGAATGTAACAATCAGCTTTGCACACTGATTTTTTTGTTACCGCTATTCTTTAATATGCTACCTTACAAACCTGCTTCGCAGTAAGGGAATGTCGTAGCTCTTCAAATGTTATTTTTTTTAATTTGTTAATAATTCGTTCACTTACCATAATGCCTCTCTGTAGGTCTTATTGCGTAGCACATAAATGTGTGCCTACTTCTTAAAATGTACAATTAGTACTTCGCAAAATAAGAAAATTTTTTATTGGGAAGTTACTAAAATTTAAAACCAAATATCTAAACAACAGGGTTACAACGTATTGCATGGTGTTATTGATTTACTTATTCGTTTTCAATTTGACAACATATCGGTCTTGATGAGACAACGTGTGGTATTTTGTGCTTCTTTGTTCTTAATTTCCAATATTTTTTTTTATGAGTTTAACGGGTGTTATCGAAAATGTTGGCAATGAATGTTGATATCATCCACTAACAATTTAAGAAGGGGTTTTTATTCACTATGTCTAATAAATTCATAATGAGACTCATAAGGTGGATTCTTGGCAGTTTTTGGTGATTTAACTTTTGAGTGCTTAAAAACATTTATAAAATAAGAAGGGAGGCTTTCGATTCTAACGGGGTTATGGTATCAGATCAGGGAATCGTTTAAAATTTTAAAAACAATATTGGAGCATTTTGAAAGAGATTTATTGCATAGACAAAGCTCCACATTGCATAGATTTTAAATAGCAAATGGTGCTTATATGTATATACATGTATAAGTATATACCTACAATAAATAAGGATTTTTTTACCCACACAACTGTATATTACCTAATACTTAAAAACATACATATAAAGACATTGAAAATAATTTGTTTTCCATTATCATTTTACACGAATCTATATGAACGCACACTCAATTCAATTAATTTCCACTTGCCTGCCTGTCTGCCTTCTGACGTTGCTGCTGATGTCTCTGCTTTTGTTTTTTCTTCTTTTGTTTCTGGTTTGAGGCTGCCAAGCCAACAGACATCTAGACTTTGAATAAATGATACCATCCTGACAGTAAAAAAAAATTCTTTCTAACACCCAATAAAAAACAACTCCCCTTTTTTTGCGTTGGCATTTCGACTCTGAACAGATACAAGTTTCAAATATATATCTACATACATATGTTTTTTTATATGCATACATACATTCATAAATACTTAAGATATGTAGAGTATCTGTGTGTTTTTATTCTATTATTTGTGTTGAGTGGAGGATTCCTTTTTTCATTTTGTTAATTTGTTTCCTTTATTTTATTTGCTTAATTTCCTTGTTAATAAGTTTATTTTTTTTTGTCTCTTTCTTACATAAAACCGATATGATCTTTTAATATTTTTCACTTAAATGGTTGCCGCAAAAATGTTCTCAGTGCAATTCAGTGAACCAAATTTCTATGTTTTAGCAACACGGCGGTGTTAAATGGTCTTCAAGTCGTGTGTTTCTTCCGTTTTCCACTTCTGGACCTTTTTTAATATGTATAAGATACTCCGCCGAAAATTTATTAAAGTTGCTTCTGTCTATAGCACAGCTGTATTAATGAACTTTCTTAGTTCAGTCTCTGATGGACGATAAAACCATTAACAATATTCACAATTTTAAAAAATTTTACAAAAAAATCGGTTCACAAAACTAAATGATCAGATTTGACCGATTCCCATACAAAATATTTCTGATCCTTATAGATAAGGGAGTTTGGCCGAGACATACAAAACTTAATTTTTGGCTTTTATTAACATTCCTCTAAGACCCCATTAAGTATATATCGTCACCTTAAATGCAAACGGACATAACTACACAAAAATTCGAAATAGAGTTTTCGATTGATTTTTTAGTTTTATTAAACTACATGTTCACAAAAAATTTCGAGATCCCTGCGATCCCTGTTCTTATTCATTTTGTAAAGATTTTTGCTTCTCCTGTAAAAAAAAAATAAAAATGCAGTTACGTCCGTTTGCATTTAAGGTGACGATATATACATTCAAAGCCCTTGCGAAAGTCAGAGTCGACCTGGCCATGTCCGTCTGTCTGTCCGTCTATTTCTAGTTCTTTCAAACCTTTTGAGGTTTAATTCGTGAACAACCACAGCTTTAGTAGGGAAAGAGTTATGAGCCCAAATGTGGAAAACTTCCCAAAGAAATATTAATTTCTTTTCAAAAACGTATTTGAACAAACTCGTTGTATAAGACTGGAAATCATACGAGTACTAATAAATTTCGTGAGGATCGACATACCATAAGGTCTCACATAAAGCGTACTTTTTGAATATATATAAGTACTTCTAAAGCCCCAAAGAATTATGCTAAAATGGTCAAATGGTCTGACATAGTTTCATAAGACTAGAAATCACACTGCCAAATTTCAAAGAGATCGGCCCATAATTAACCATTGGCCTCATAAAAAGCCAACTCTAGGAAAACCTTTTAGTGCAACTAAAATCGTAACGAATAAATTTTATTTTGGTATAATTTGGTCAAATTTAGCTTTATGTGGTAAGAAATATCACGAAGCAATTTTGCGATAATCGGCACACAACTTACACAGTTACCATATAAAGCGTACTTTGGAATATAATACGCATATAAGCCCAACAAATAATACTTCCGTGAAGTCAGTTTTTATAATTTATAGATTTAATAGAGTCCACTCCCGCAATATATTCTTACTCTCGGTGGAGGGTAACAAGTATTCGGCACAGCCGAATATAGCACTTTTATTTTTTTCCTTTATTATTCCTCTTGGAAATATGGGGTCTCTACAAGTTCTTTCCATTTAACTCTATCGTTACATACTGATACTTTTCGTATAAACTCTGTATTTAGGTTCCTTCGCCATGTCGATTTGGGCCGGTCTCTTCATCTTCGGTATCCATGCGGGTTCAATTGGAGGGTACTTATTGTGATGCTCTCGGCTGATAAATGGAGAGTTTGACCAACCCATTTATATTTTCTCATCTTGATTTGAGTTTTGATTGTTTCAGAGGATCTGACTTACAATTTTTCGGTTGTAATTGTGTTTGGTCTAAAGATTTTCAACACTATGCGGAAAAATTTATTTATTTGTGTTGGGACTTTGCTTATAAGTTCTTTAGAGATGTGCCAGATCTCGCTACCGTATAGCCATGTTCTTGTCACGCTTGCGTTGAATATACGAAGCTCAGTGTGCACCGAGATTTGAGGTGATCTCCATATTTTACTTAGCCGAGAGAATGCGGTTATGTCGTTATCCAGCTTATACTGAACATCTTCCTCAGTCCCGCCTTGTCTAGACATCATACATCCTTATGCCCGTAATTTCTTCAAAAAGATATCGGGTCTCGTCTGCATACCTAACAAATAAATTTACCTATTTCAACGTTTATTTGGCCTACGTGTTTTTGCCTTAAGTTTTCTTTTAAAATAAATTTCTATACCCAGCTGAATTTCTATTTGTAGAAATTACGGGCATCAGTAGCAAAATCTGTCTACCCATTCGATTTGGTGTTGTTGATGCAAATGGCTTTTGACTTTTAGATGTTAAGTTCTAGAGCAATTCTTTTTGCAAGAATGATCAGTTCACAGATTGTAGTCTGCATGTTTCGATGTTTATGCGATATAAGACAGATGACATCAGTGAAATCTAGTTATTCAAGGTGTCAGTGAAGACCCCACTGGATCCCTTTTCTTTTCTTTGCGATTTCCACCATAACCTCATCCAAGACACTCGCAAATTGCAGTGGGGAGAGTTGGTACCTCTACTTTTTCACTATAAAATATGTGAAAATATCGTTTATACAAAATTTTCTTTTAACTATGAACAAAAATATTTTATATTAATTTTCATTTTCAATAATAATTACACTGTGATAGAATGGAAAAAACAGTCAAGCGGGGCAACCGGCGGGTAAACATAATTCGAGTAAGCTGAATCTAGTGGTGCTAACCGATTTTTTAGCTTAGCCCTTCTTTTCTCGAAATAAATTTAAAAAAAAATTTTATGTTCCTAAAACTACTGCACAGATTAGAAAAAAGTTTAGCCTTTCTTAAAAGTCGTTTTATTTTGGAATTTCGGTTTTTTACTTGATTCAATGAACTAATCAGTTTTTGAGTTACGTGAATATGTGTTGTGCTACCTCCTCCATTTTCGAAATAACGGTATAACTTGGAAACAAGAGCTTACCTAAAAGAAACGGTTAGCAGCACTGGATTAAACGTACCCGATTCGGTGAACTCGCCTTGTGCCCCGCTTGACAGAAAACAATTGTCAAATTCTAGCACAGTGTTATTAAACACTCCTAATTTGTTCTAAATAATTCGCGTTTTTGTATTTTGTTAATGAAAAAATTATCGTTAACAAAAAATACTTCTTTCTTTTTATATAATAATTATTAACATAAGTTGCATATATTGAAAGTTTTTCTCAAATCAAAAACAGGTGATTTGTAAAAACAAGTTTTTTTTTAACAAAAATATAAAAAAATAACTAAAATACACAATTGTATTCAAAACGAACTGATTAAATTTCATTGTTAAAAAATAAATTAATATTGTAATTTAAGTAAATTACTTTATTCGAACGACAGTTGATATGAAATTAAAAACTAATTAAAATAAATATAAGATCACTGTCATTTTTGACAGTACAAAATGCAAATAATTGTAATTAAAATATTCATGTCATATAATTATATCTGAACAAAACAAAAACAAAAAGAAAAGAAAAATACAATAAATAAAAGTTTCATACACTAAAATAATAATTATAATAATGTACTTGTACTACGAAATACAATAAATTAATACTAAACACACATTCACCCATATTTTTTATTAACTATGGATTCCAATAAGTGTCAGATGTAGTGCAACCCAAAAAAGACCAAATCGAAAATTTTATATTCGTGCCTAAGAACATACAAATTAACAAATATATATTTTGTTATTCATTTAATAATGAAAATTAATATTTTCATAAAATTTATACACATCCTTTCGATGCAATACAAATATAACGTTATAACAGTTGTGGTTACAATTTGAGAACATTGATTTGAATTAAGATTTTCTAATTATTCACTTTTAATTAGGTTAGTTTAGGTCGAAGCATCAAAGGTGACACCTCATATCTGTACGATATACACCTTGGCCACTACCGGGTCTGTTGTGCGCTCCTTAGGAAGAAACATGCGGGATTTAGGTGGATAGTGCTACTACCACCTATAGGGAGGGATTTAACGTCCGGCGTTTAGAATCCCAGTTTCCCGGAAGTAATTCCTTAAGGGTTTCCAGGCAATTAAGTTCTAAAAATTATTTTTCCTTTGACTCGTTTTTTTAAATGTATTCGAATGTTTTAATTTTTCGATTAACTTTAAAATGTTCATAAGTTTATTGCGACGCATTATGTAACGACGTAGTGTATTTTAAGACAAAAACAGAAAACCTGCTCCGATGCGAAAGAAATTTTTATTCAGCCATCATCGCTAAGGAAAATTCAGCAAATTGGGGTATTTCCGCCCAATGCCACGCCTATTTCTCATACAAAGCGATTTGGGGTTTCATAACTTGGTCCAACTGACTTCGGAAGATGAAAGGGGGGGGGGGGGTCAAAAGGTAAGTTTTTAGCCCTTATTCTTTAGACAGTCTTTTTCTTTATTTATTTATACATAAAAATTTAACGGTTTTGGAAAAACCAACCGGACGAGTACACAACCACATCATATTGCGCATTAGAAATTAGATGAATTTATTCAACTCTACAATCTTTTAAAAGAAGCCTTTATGAGTTTCAGCTAATTGAAAAATATGAATTGCAGCTAATTAGCTGTTTAACTTTTCTGCGCTTTATTTTTCAGGACTATCTTGGCTTCTAAAAAAACAACCAAATAATATGCAAAAACTTAATGGTTGGTAACAAGGCGAATTCATTAGAAGGTGCTTGACCCCACCTGGTCAACAACTGGTTTTTTTGTGGTCGAGTTGTTAAAGTTTGTATACAAACTACAGTTTTTTATGTAAGCAAACATTTTTTTTACTAGCAATATGTTTGACAATCGGACCACAAAAGCATCGTAGCTGTATTGTTATAGAGTTGACCTTACCATCTAGTGAATCCGCCTTGGCTGGTAACATGACCTCACCTTCAAGAAAGGCATATTCTTTTACTGGGCGCTTTAAAAATAAAAATTCAATTTTATTCTGTGATTATTTGATATCTAATTCTTATACTTCTTACCTTGAGACAATCATTTAAATCAGACTCCACCCAGGCCAAATTTTTTGCTTTTAATTTATTTTTCCCGAAACTTTGTTATTATTTCAATTTAAATGAACGGCGCACAGTGGCTGAAAATCGTTTTTCATCGGCCAAAAATCTGTAAATTTTAAACCGAGAGAAGATTTCTTAAACTTTCCTACAGTTTTAATTTTATTAAAATTGAGAAATAGAAGGCCAACGATGAACTTTTGATGTTTTCTAGCATTTAGTATGACAATGCTGCCAAATTTCAATGTGATATCTTTATTCATGTCAGAAACGATAAAATTTCTTTCATTCATTTACACTATAGAAAAAAATCTGTTTTAACCGAATATCTCTAAAAGCAAACGAGCTGAACCAAAAAACATTTAAGCATATTATTTTAAGGTCAGCTTAAGACTAATTTTTTTACAGTCCATAGATACGTACATAATTTTGGCGAATTTTTTTAGAAGTTTGAATATTCGAGGTTACCAATTTTAGAGGTCCACAAGTCACCCTCTCGACCCTCTATGGACCCGTGTTCTTTCAAATCAACTTTAAAGCTGCCCGGGTATGAAAGTTTCAAGAATTGCATCAGTTGCAGAATTATTTTTCAAAACAAAACGGTTGCAAGCCATATTGTGTTATATTTCAGTAAAATAAAAAGAGCAAAAAAAAAAATGTTGCGAGTAATTTCATTCAAATGAAAAAAGTGTTCTACAGATAGCTCCAAACAGTTGTAATATGGGATTTAAAGTGGATACTTTTAGCTTTCAGATGGTAGTAAAATCTCTTTGAACCCTTTTGACCATAATAAGTTAACTTAACATTGTGCTATAAAGTAATTTTATAACTACATAATGATTTAAATGAAATATAATTTTTATGAAAAAGAGCACAAAAAAGGCACTACTGTAAAACAGTAATTTTGCGTGCTCTTTTGCACTCATATTCTTTAAAAAAGCACGTCTGGCATCCCTAGGTACCCCATAATTGCATACCAAATTTGTACAGGATGCATTTATAGTCCAGGCTACGATTAAAATTATCCCTAATTAACCAGTGAAGTCTGGAGGCTGTTAACTTCAAGTAAAGTCTTTTGGTCTCTATATGTCGACGCCAATTCAGCCGTCTATCAAGATTTATTCCAAGGCATGTAACAAAATCAGACTGGGGTATTGCAACATTATTAAGTATGACAGGTGGTCAATTTCCCCTCCTGAGTGTAAACGCAACGTGTTTACTTTTAACTCATTTTCTTGAATTCGCCAATTGTTCAACCAATATTTTTTTAGTTCAAAGGATTTTCTTATATTAAATTTTTTTTTTTACATGTGAGGATCAAATTATTTAAGTTTTAAATTTGAAATCTAGGAGAGATGAAACATTTTAATTTCTTTTTTCCGCCAATAATTACCAAATTAATATATCAAAATTAGTATAGTTAGTTTTAGCAGATATAAGGCTAAAAGCTCCGGTGAAATATATTATTATCCCTGCGGCACTGGTTGCCCTATAATATTCTCTATGAAGAATTGCCTGTTGCCTGAAATGATGGGAAAAATTAAATATTGTAAATGTTCTAGGTCAGAATAAAAACAAGTTTTGTTTAAAAGGTGCAGTTGGTTGGGTGGTTAACGTGGTAGCACGCAATAAAACTAAGCGTGCAAGCAAATGGAGTCTATTTTAACTCTGTTTTGATACAGCTGCACCACTCGTCATCAAATTTGATGCTGGGTTAATGGTGAGTTTGATCCCATTGCTTTGCGATATTTCAGCATATTTTAAAGTTTTACCCGCGAAACCTCAAAGTGCTCCTGTAGCAGAAGATCCCCAATTAAATTTTAAAATGTAAAAATTTAAAAAGCAGTTACATCAGAGATGAAAAATTCTCCCCAGTTCCAAGTTCTTTGCAGCTGCGACAGAGTTAAAAAAAGAAAACCGAGGGTGCTATCTACCGATCCTCCAGAGACCCCTTAAAACATATATCAATTTCGAGTGTGTTTTCTGTTGCAGTTAATGTGGGAATGAAGATTTAACTTTTAACAGTTCCCAGGAATACTGCAACCGGCACCACTTTGGAAAATCGTTAAAGTAAGCCCCGTTCTGGCAAACTCGTCTGCCTGTTCACTAACGTAGTAATCGCTATGCGCTGAGACCTAAATGTCAGATTGACGACACAGTCTGGATCGGTCTCAATCGGTCAAAGATTGTCAACCCAGCAACAGTTGTATCAAACGAAAGTTTTTTCCCCACAACATGGTTCATGTTGTAAACCACCTGAATAGATATTCCTTACACTTGGTAAAGAGGATGGACGCTGTGATTTAAGTGACCATAGTGCAGACTGGCTACAAACAAATATTTTAATTTTGCCGCAAAAATACTTGTCATATAGAGTTTTGCATGATTCTCTCATTTCCCTTATTTTAGCCTGAAATACGCTTTCTTCATCCAAAAAACTTAAATAGAGATTAATATGTAAACTTCTAGAGAATACACCAGAGTATCTCATTTAAGATCCATCGGTGTTTACCTTAGTGCTATAAGCACTAGTTAGAACTTTCCTGGTCACTCCCGCCTTGACGGAAATACAACTATGAATTTCTTTTCAAAGTCAGTTGGGGAAGTCATGAAGTCTGTTGATCTTTTCAGAAATAAGAATTGCAAATTTAAGATCTTTGCAAGACCAAGTGTTTCTGCCTTTCAAAATCGTAGTGCTGAGAGGATCACCGCACTAGAAAAGTTCAGTTATTCAGTGCAAAAATAGTATTCTGAAAAAATATCCAATAAATATAAATTACAAAAATCAAATACTTAAAGAATATGTAAACTATATTAGTATTGTGGTTTTTTATAGAACTGTTAATGGTTTTAAATCCAAATTTATATATTTTTATTAGGCTTAAGTTCATTGAATTTAATTTTCATTAAATTATTTTTATGAAGACAGGAATTTTACAACATGAAATTAATTAAAATTTTATTGATAATTTTTCATTCTTGACTGCGCTGTGATTTGAACCCAGGCTTTCACGGACAGATTGCCCAGACTAGTTTCGATTGTAACTACACAATCTCGTCAGTGGGGTTTGCCGTTTTATTCACTCGGCTATTGAAGCCGTAAACTAATATGTAAACTAATTTGTGTCCCTATATTTGTAAGCACCACTGTATATATTGGCATAAGCTAATAAAAATGTATCAAGTCTTTCGAAACATTAGCGGAGTTCAGTGTTAAGTTCAAATGGTCTTGCGAAAGAGCAAATGCAAAATATCATAGCTTTTTTGTTAAATCCAACAACAAAATACACAGAGTTTCCGTTAGATTTCACAAAAAAGCTACGAAATTTTGCATTTGCTCTTTCGCAAGACCATTTGCACCAAACACTGAACTCCGCTATTAATATAAATAATTTACCAAACAAATAATTTATATACTAAAATTTATAGATTTTCCAAAATACATCGAATGCCTGTGCAACGAATATTTATTTATTAGATTTTACGCAACAACACGTGTACAGTGTTGCTGTTCATTATTAGAGTTGATATCAATTTTAATCTAATTTGTTTTTAATTTGAGTGTTCAAACATTCGTTATACCTTGATAGAGTTTTGATTATTTGGTATTAATAAATTTTTGTTTTTTTTTTTTTGAAAAATTATATCCAAACTAGATGGAGTGTAGAATATTAATTAGATTGATGAAAAAAAATAATGACAATAATAAAAAAATTATTGATTTTTTATACAAATTTACCTCAATATAGACAATAGGATTATCAATGATATTTTTAATGAAATTGCTGTCACAAATAAAATATATTGATGGTCTCTATGACAAGTTCAAATATACAATATTTAAATATCTCATTGTAATTGTATCTTTTTTTAATTTTGTCCTTTAGATAACAATGAAAATGTTCCCATAATTTTATTTCAAATCAAATTTTATCATTGTATCTTTTGTTTTATGTGTTATTAGAGAACCCTTCCTCCCTTTTCTAAACACTTTTCCCCCAATAATCCTCGAACATTTTGTGTATGAACATGAGATTAAAGGCCACAATGGCTTAGAGGAAAATAAAAGGAGAGATTTAATGTGATAATAAGTCCGTAAATAAAGGGCCATACATTTATATGCCATACAAAATATATACAGACATACAAACACAAAGACAAACTGACACACGTTTCCAATCACAATCTATTTGAAATGTCATATTAAGCAAACATAACACTAAAATATCATACATCATCGCAACCTTCACTTGGTCGCTTTGACAGTCAGACGTTTAAAATGCAATACATACGAAGTAAATCTACGAATTTGTAGATATAAGAGATACACGTGCTACTTTTTTAACGGTACAACTAACCCCCGTTTTCACGACTTACCGATAGCTAAAGATAGGATTTTATCGGCGGTATAAAAAGTGTTCCCTAATTAAAACTTTATTTTAACCTAAAGTGAGTGATTAGTTAAAGGAAGGTTCATACCACCTGCTAGTCTCCAAACTTTTAAATATTTGAATGGTGGCTTGTGAGTAGACTTTATTCTCAGGATTTACCATCCCGGGAATTCCCGGGATTTTAATTCCCGCATTCCCGAGAATTAATGGCGGGATTCTTGCGAAGTTGTGGAAAAAAAAACTTTTTCTTGTTTCTTTTGTTCCAACTAAATTTCACCACAATATTAAAATTTTCTGCATTTAAGGCTTTTTAAACTGATTTTTGAGAATGGGCTAATGGTAAATTATAGATAGACCTTTCTTCACGAAATTTAAATTCTTGTCTTAGCAAACTGTAGTGGGCGAAATTTTATATATACTATTCCTCTAACTCCCACTGGAGTATAGGTCACCTAATTGTAGATCAATATTAATAAGTTTTGCGGTCTAAGGCGTAGTAAGTTGTTTTGCAAGAGTGTGTTTTATATGGGGCATATGATAAATAAAGACTCGATCTTTACAAAATCTAATGGTGTGATTTCGAGTCTTATGAGTCTTATTCGATTCGCTTTTATTCAAACTATAAACAGTAGTTAAATCAAAATAATATAGAAAATCCCATGATGCCACACGTAAGCGTTCACAGAAAAAATTATTAAATTTCTCCTATCACCAAATTTTTTCTAAATTCATAATATCAAGCAAACAATTTGTTGATTTTGCACCTATTACCAAAATGATTATATTGATTACTAAAAATTTTAAAATTTTGAAAAAATATTTTCAATAAATGATATTTTTAATTTTAATTAAAAAAGTGATCAAAAAACTTTGAAATTTAAAACAATGTGTTAATTTATTTAAATAAATATTGACAATTTCCAACAACAATTCTACATGTTTCTTAAATCTAAAACGAAAAAAGTCAATTAAGATTTTTTGTTATTTAATTAAAATTTTAATTGAAAATTTATTTCCAAACAACTAAAATGTTAATTAAATCAAAATTTAATTTTTAATTTTTTTCAGCTAAAAAAATTATTGATTCAATTATCACATTAATTAAATTAAAATACTTTTTAAACCATTTTTTTAATTGATAAAACACTTTTTTCTGTGTTCGCATAGAAAATTACATATAAAACAAATTTTTGAGAATTTGTTTTTGTTTTACATGTATTTGTGCGAACGAAAGCGTTCGTTCGCATTTAGTGAAATAGGCAGTAAATTTAAATAAATTTTACTTTTTAAACTTTAAAAAGTAAAAAGTTAAAGTTTAAAAAGTAAAATTGAAAGCAAGAGTTCTCATTAAGTTTATATTTTTTAGTTCAATATGTACATTAAGTTTTTAAAGTAAAAACCATAACAAGCATGAAGCTGGTGTTTTATAATTGGGACTTTGTAAGGTGTGAAACGGGTAAACAAATCAATCACAATAATATTATTCTTCTAATTGCAGTTTTGGTTTATTTCAAGTACGAATTCGGGATTAAATCTACTTTATAATTCTTGAAGCAAGCGCATTTTGAGATTGATTCAATCTCAGGTTTATTTAAATCAATCTCATTTTCAGTTTATTTCCAGTACGAATTCGGGATTGAATATGGATAAGTTGAGTATTTCGGAATTGAATAATCCGTACTTGAATAAATATTTCTTTACTTGATTCAAGAAAATAGGTACTCACCCTACTATTTATACTGCTTCGGATTGATTTGAGTACGGATGGATTGCTTTTTCTTTTGGGAGTACTTGTGAGGAGTGACATTTTTGCATTTTGATCTTCCTGCAATAATGATTTCAATATCGAATCTTCGTTCAATTTCAAATTCGTTATTAATAAGATTTCTCTATGACGTGCTAAATTCCCAATTTTTATTTTTGATAAATACACTGAAATTTATTGCTGAGGGAAACTGATTTATATGCGCTTTTCGCTGGTTGCTTAGGCCAGCTCGTCAGGGAACCTTTTTCCAAAGACTTAGGAAAAGCATAAAATAATTTATACAAATAAGACTGCAAAGCGAATAAGAATTTTAAACACTCAGGTTTTGCTTGTAACAATATCAAAGCTTCATTACATTCGTTATTTGATGTTAAATTTGTCATTCATTACTATTTCAAAAAAAAATAATTGCGGAAAGGATTACTGTAACTAGCACTTGAATGGGGTGCTAGTGATAGTTATTAGATCTAGTGTGATTGCAGGAGCGAAATTAAATAATCACCCATAATCCAATAGAAATCGTTTTCTTCTGTTTTCTTTAGGATCATATCTCCAAGTTACTTCAAAACTAAAACCTCTTTTGCAAATCAGGCGTAAACCAGCTCCAGCTCCAGAGCAAAGAAAATATAAAAACTTTTTTACAACAATAGCATAAGAACGAAATAATTTTGGCTCTTAGGATAATGTCTTAAAAACTACACATTTCTGTGGTATATGTCTAAGCAAATTAAAACAGTTTCAAGGGCTTTAGTGATTATATGATCCACTAAAAAATCAAATAGGAAATCTTTTAAAAAGTAACAAAATTGTCACTAAATCACGCACATCCTTCAAACAAAGCATCATTCTCTACAACCATCAATACAAACGATTCAAACTTGTCTAATGGAAACGGGAGCGGGCAGTGGTGAAGGACAGCATTTCAGAAAAACGACAATGGCAATGCTTCCTTTATACAGTCATAGATGCAACGACACAATCAAAAGGAACGTCACCAGCAAGACAATCACCGAGAGTGCTGCAAAAGATTGACGTGAGTACGTGGAAATGTATAATTCGTCAGAATTATACTCAACCAATAGTACGACTAAAATTAAGAGTCCTGGGACTTCTGAGTACCGTTGTACCAGACAGAAATTCTGTTCAGCCACGATCTTAAAATATCTGTGAATTTTGAGCTCTGCCGAAATTCAAGTATTGAGTGCTCGTGATTTCTTCGGAAGATAAAATACCAAAAGGCGATATATTCGCAGGATGTTATATGCATATGCATATAAGTGAGCTTTAAAGCACCATAACACATAAAAATTATGAATATGAATAACGCGATAAATACTGTATTTTATTGATGGTTCTCCGGCTTGTGGTAAATATGTATTAGTCCATGCGAGGTACCAGCTACCGAATTAATTGATGGAGTTTTTAGGGAATCTAAAGAACATATTAATATACGTAATGTATTTGATTAGTACAAACTGTCTTTTGTTTATTGATTATCTTCATAATATGAGCGAAGATTGACAGTCAAAGTTGGTTACTGAAGCCCCGACCCTTTAAGGTATTCCTCTATAATAGTTACGCCTTTTACTCTTTTAAGGAGCAAAGGGATGTTCTTGATTATGATTTGAAAGATATATTTAAAATAACATTCTAATATCTGTTGAACCAAAATGTAACTTCGATAACATTGTCGAATTGACATTGGACTTTGTGGAAGCTGCTCTTTTCCCTTTATGAAGATTAAGATAAAAAATTGGAATAAAGCAAGGGAAAAGAGTGATGATATCGAAAATTACAATTCCAAAGACGATAATGGAACAGAAGCTGCCTTTACGGCCAACAAGGAATCTAAACAGTGTGACCAGATCTTAACAATTTTTACAGCAAAATCTGGCATTAGGCACGACCAAAAAATGTTTAAAATGATTTTAAAAAAATGCTAAAAGTAATGCTTAAATTTTTTAAAGATTTTTGTTTAAAATTTATTACCAGTATCAAATTTTATTCGAAACTAAATACATTTTACGGCCAATTTCACCAATATCAGTTATAATTAACTATCAGTTATAGCTGTCAAAAACATATTGTTAACTGGAAGTTAAAGTAATAGTTAGTTTGATCTGAACTTGGTGAAATTGGCCTTTAGTGACTTATTTTTTAACGAAATTTAAATATATGATTATATTTAAACAAGTGGGCAGGTTTTGATAAAACATCAGATACATTTAAATATGTGGCACAGGGGCAGTTAAGATTAATGTTTAAATTTATTATTATTATTTATGTTTTAAATTTAAATTATTAAATTATGCTATGCAAAATTTTTAAATCCGTTTATTTCTTATAGTTTAACTTGTTATTTCTTCTGCAGTTTAGAACAAAAAACTTTTTCAAACATTTACACTATAGAATTTTGATCTAGTTACAAAGTGAAATTTCCTTGCACTTTAATATCGTAATATCAGAGGGCAAATCATTTTTACAATCAACATAATTAAGGCTTTTCTTATATTCCCTTTCTTAACATAAGAGTTATCCATTTTCATACGAAATTTTATTTTAGGTACAACTATTTTTACTTAAAATCTATTATAATTTATAAAAAAAAATTATGTAAAATCAAAAAAACTATTCGTCCAAATTTTTAAAATAATGCTAAAAAAAAAGCTAAAAATATCACTATGCTAGTTGAAAAAACAGACAAGCCGGGCTCATGGCGTTTTAACATAATTCGGGTACGCTGAATCCAGTGGTGCCCGCGGTTTTTTAAGATTGGCTCTGGTTTTCGAGATATACCGTTTTTCGAAAATGGAGGAGGTTGCACAACATATGTTGGCGTAACTCAGAAACGGTTTAGTTTATTAAAAAAAACTTAAAAAACCGAAATTCCGCAATAAAATTTTATTTAACGCTGAAACCGCGGGCACCACTGGATTCAGCGTACCCGAATTATGTTAAAACGCTAGGTGCGCCGCTTGTCACGAAAAAAACTGTCAATTTCTTGCACAGTGTATTTAATAAAAATGCTAAATAAAATGCCAAGTGTTAAATGAAAATTTTGCAGCTAAATGCAAATTGTTAATGATAAATTTAGCTGCAAAAATGCGAAAATGGCCACACTGAATCTAAAGAACATAAGAAAGGTGATGATGTAGAACCCAAGTCGGTTGACACCACCACAAATGATGCTGCAAGGACAGACAAAAAGTCTAATGATATTAAATGAATGAGACTTCTAAACTTTTTTCAAACTGAAAAACCAAAAGAACTTCATTCTGTCAGAATTTTGTAAAACTTTGGAAGATTTCTGCGATGCTGTTAATGCAGTGCCCAATGTTACCTTGGAAGATGTAGGCTCTTTACAAGAAATAGAAAATACACAATAATTTATGTTTCTTAAATCTGGAAAAGTATTTCCAAGAAATTAGGCAAAACATGTTCCATTCAAACTGCGTTGCCTGAGTACTAAGTGTATAACAAAAATTTTGATTTACCATCCACACCAGAGGGAGCCACACACACACTCTCTCTCTCTCTTTCTCTGACTCTGGTTTATTTGCTCTTGCTATTGGCATACACACCATTAGATTTGTTTACTCTGATAACACTTAAATTAAGTCTTAATGCTAATGTCGCTTGTCGCACACGTGTCCTTTTGTAGAGGGGGTAGCACTTTCCTCCTTACCAGTCTGATTGTTGGCAGAAGAGCAGGGCCATTTATTATTGTGCAAAATCGGCATTTAATTATTTTGTATTTTGTTGTGATTATAAACCAAAATTTGAAAATAAACTAATAGATGTGTTAAGTGAGCAATATGAGAAGAAAATCTCAGCTAAAGAGCCAGCCAGTACTTGTAGTTGAATGAGGCAGCAGGAAAGTGTGTATGTTCATGTGTGAGTTCGTGTGCGTGTGTCTGTGTAAAAACTAAAACCCTCTTATACGCCTGCCATCATGTCAGTGCAGACCTAAATCAGGTTGACTTATCTTATCGATCTTATTGTGACATTTTCACACTACGTAACAGCGTAAATGTTACAGCAATGGGCTTTGAAATTTGAAATTTTTTGTTCAAAAACCAATTTTAAGATTATTTTAGATAAATGAACGAACGACACCCTTTTTAAAAGTACCAACACTGGTAAAGTACAATGATAGCGAACATGTTTGATATTTTATTTATTTTTAACAATAGACACAAATTTGACACTCAAATGTTGAGACTGTCAAGTCATGTTGAGGTGTGCGATAAAAAGTTGTATAGAAGAGCGTAGTCCAAAATAAATGTTTAAAATGTTGTTTTAGCCACCTGCGGAATCAGAATGGTAGAAGTATTAAATACACGCATGCATATCTTTCAATACGGTTACGGCTAGCAAAAGTATTTTAAACTCAGCATTTCCAAATGTTTTATGGTAACTTTAACCATTTCATTGTCACCTGCAAACATACTATGGTTATATCAGGTCTTCGTGTGAAATCCACAACGATAATATGCGTCGCTGCCCATCATGGTATGGTCAAAACTAACATTAACATGTTTATCTCAAATAGTAGAATGTTTATTTATTAACCATAAGAAGTTGTTCATATACTATGCGCAAAAGAGTAAATTGTTAATGTTGATTAACAATCTGAATAAAATAAACAAGAATCCGCAGGTCCGTTGTGGTGTTGTTGGTTTGCCAAGAAGTCATCAGCCCCCGGTTGCACGGCACCGGTCTGACTATTGTTTGAGGCCCCTTCAGGGATCCCGTGGTTTATACGCAAAGTCGCGGAAAGGAAGAACTTAAGCCGCCATATACGGCCTGTGGGCGTATATGCCCATGTGTTCCTGCTATTCAAGGGTTTCTGCTGGCTATTTCTAAAGCAGCTGGCTACTTCTAAAGAGCTTTATTATTTTAACAAATAGATATTGGGAATTATTTTTTTTCATTAGCAACTTTATTATATTACACATTTTCTTATATTTTTATTTTAAGTTTATTATTCTGCCGATGACTTTAAATGAAGGACCCTATACCTAGACTTATGTTAATTCAAGAAATTCAAGAAATTGATAGAATATTGAAAAAAAATTATTTGATTTTAAGGGTCTTTCGATAGGAACTATCTACCTTTAACAGTTTAGCGGTTATAATGTTCAAACTACATCTATCGAATTGACTGTCATTTATTCAGTCTGCTTTATCAAATCGTCATTGTGATTTAAGAAATAGTGTTCAACAACAAAAATAATTTTATCAAGATAAGACCCCAATTTTCATCGAAAATTCATTTTCAGCGATTAGGCTCATTTTAGGAATAAGTGGGTACGTCAACAAAGAAAATTGTCGCATTTGGGACGATTAGTTTAAATGAATCCCTTTTTAGTATAGATTTTAAACTTGCGGTGTTATCGGTCTATATATCTTTGATAAAAACTTCGGCCAGGCAATAACCGTCAACAGCGAGCGCTATAACTCGATGACTACCAACTTATTTTGGCCAAACTTTGATGATATCAACACCAACGATATTCTATTTCAACAGAATGTCCGCTACTTGCAGCATAGTTTATGCCACATTGTACATTCTGCACGAGCGATTTGAGGGCGCGGATGTGGTGTAACGTGGCCATCGAGATCACCCGATTTTGTTGGGGTTTTAAGTCGCAGATCTATGTGAATTTAGCACAAGCCACACCGGATTTCTAAGTCTACAAGCTCTTAACTAAATTCAGGCTGATCAATGCGCTAGAGACATGGATAATTGGCTATTTCAAACGCGCGCCACCCAGTGAACCCGAGGCGGAGACGTGCACAATGTTACATAATGCATCGGATAAAAAATTTCGACGAATTATAAATTGCGATGATATCTCACACTTACACAGAAAAAAAAAAATTTTCATATATGAATATGAAAATTGGATGAAAACAATTTTGAATTTTCTGCGCTGACGATTTTTGCGGTATTGATAAAAAAGTTTGTAGGTATTGCTATTGAATTTTTAGTCAACAACCAAGTTTATTGAGTCAATAAAAAAAGTTGTTGTCCAAAATAATTTTTTTAACAAAATGTTTAAGTGCTTATAATAAACTGTTGGAAATGTTGAATTAATCAAACAAAATGTTTATCGAATCTTTATTTATTTATTTATTAATTATTATGTACTAAATTTTTATTCTTTGATAAATACACTAAAATTTCTTGTTGGAGGATAAGCTACTTCCTATGCGCATTTCGCTGTTGCTTAGGCCAGATCACCAGGAAACCTTTTCTTAATACTTTTCTTGGAAAAGCTAAGGGTATTATACAAATAAATCTGTAAAGCGAATGAGAATTACAATCACTAAAGTCTTTTTTTCAAAAATGTCTTTACTTTGATTCAAATATTATTTTGTTGAATATAAAGAAATATTTAATTATTTCATTATTAAATATGTTTTATTGTGTGATATTGTGCAAAATGCTATTTTAATCAATCTTTTATTGAATCAAATAAAAGGTTTGTTGACCTAAAATTAAATTTTCTACAAACTGTATTGTTAAAAATTTGCATGGGATATTTTTTTCTGTGTACTTTTTTATTATAATTTTATTATAATATGCGCTTAATAAAATACCTTTTACTAAACCTATTAATTTATTTATTTAGAGATCTGCATTTTGAGGTCCTTCCTCCTCGTTAAGGGAAGGACCAAATTTTTTGTTGTTTTACAACAAACTACAATATTCTTTAAGTAGTAAATGTTTACAGAGTCAATGAGTAGTTGTAAATGTATTATCTTTATTCATTGTGGTTGTTGTTGTTGGTTTTAACAATACCCTGTTTACACATACTTTTAGATACATCCACACAGTGATTGTTTAAAAAACAATGAATGTGTATGCACCTTTTTTTTTTATTGTATTTTGATGTTGTTGTTGTTGTTGTTGTAATGTCGTGATGTGTTGATATTTATCTTCTGCTTTTCTATTGTAATTTGAAACACATTCGGTAGTGAGAACACACGAGTAGAAAGAACCAGCAGTGGTAAAGGCTGTGGTTGTGCTGATGTTGTTCATTACATTTACAATTTATTTGTTTGCTTGGTTGGTAGTCATTTATAGTCAGTCAGCCAGTTTGTCGGTCTCATGGCGTGGGTTTAATTAGATTTCACTCATCATCGATCACTTTTCATTTGATGGCTTATGGCTTCAAGTGCTCATTTAATAATGATTAAATGAGATTTAGTGGTTATGATGATGTCTGTCTTTCCATCTTTCCTTCTGTCTTTCTATTAATAGCCTGGGTATATAACTATTTACTTACTACTACATGCATCAAATATCTGCAGTGGAGTGTTTATAAATATTTATATTTGCTCAGTTTATATTATAGATATCAGTATATTTTTATTTTTGTAATTTTCGATTTTATGGTTAAACATGTCATTAAGTTAATTAGTTCTTTATACTTTTATTAATTAAATCTGTTGTTTGTTATTAAAAAAAATAAAATATTAATAACTTAATGACATTCACACATGTTATAATATCAAGCATACAACAACTATATAATCGATCTAGAAAAAATTATCCTGTTTTGACTATACAAAAAACAACGATTTCTGGTATAGAAAGATTCACACTTTTCTTGGAAAAGTATCTACTTTGGTTTTCATTAATTTAATGCAAATATTTGTTCTATAAATGGCTCAAAAAGAATTTAGCATAAGAATTTCGATCATTTCCAAGGCACAGTGGGGAATTCAAAAACTAAAATTTAGCCTAAAAAAACAAAGTTATAAAAAATGTCTTTAAAAATTTTGTTAATTTTTCTGAAAGATTAACACGGAATATTTTACAGGAAAAAGAATTTTTTAAATATAATTTTAGATCAAACCGTTTATTCTAGATGTTACTCGTTGTTTGGTGTCCCAAAATGTTCTTTTGTAAAGGTAAATTTTGTTTACATGTATTTAGGTGTAGGGTGGTAGGGCTGTATTTAAAAAATTTCCTGTTTTTTGTAACTAAAGGCTTTTGATATAACCATTAACAATAAATTAACTATTTCGCCATTTGCTGAGTGTTATCCCATATAATTGTAATTTTCTCCAAAGTTAACACTGACCTTATTAAATTATAACAAGGTTATGTTTTTAAAACCCACCTTTTCATTACATTTAAAAAATAAGGTTAATAAATTCTCCATTAGAAAGAAATAGCCATTATTATATTATTGCTTAAACCAAATTGCTATAAGAAAATACTTGTGGATCGATTTTGGGACTTTGTATTAGAAGACATAATTGTACAACATCAACATTAACAGTTAATTTTACGTACGGAATACTTTAACGTAATCAACGGACAATATTAAAGGCAACCGAAAGTCCGTAAAAATGTGCACTTATTGTTTTTGAATGAATAAATGTTAGAATCAGTTAAAAATAAATTTGGTTGGCATTTTCAATGTTTATTTATACACGAAATTCTTCTTATATAAACTACAGTCCTTTACTATAATAATATTGTGAGTGTAGAAACAACAAAAACAATACAAGATGAAAATCATACATTCAAGTATGTGACAGAATTTGTACGAAAGTAAAAATTTTCACATTTTTCATTTGGATTGCTTCCTCAGCTTTTGTACGTTTTTATAAACCTGAAAAAATTAGGGGATAACGAAAACCGATACTTTTTACAAGTTTTTTTTTAACCATTCCAACTGATTTTCCGATATATCGATATCGACGCTATTTTACTGTCGATACGACGATACGATTTACATTTAGGCCCTAATCATGTACAACACAGCGCAACGCCACAGAACTAACGCAACGCCAAAGAATAACATTGAAAGCACAAACAATGTCATAAATATTTTGTAATTTTGTTGTTGCTTTCAACAGAAATTCATGCACCGTTTTAAAATTTTCAACGATCAAGCAATGGAGCGTTTGAAATTTTAAGACGCGATGTGAATGTCTGTAGAAAGCAACAACAAAATTACAAAATATTTATGACATTGTTTGTGCTTTCAATGTTATTCTTTGGCGTTGCGTTAGTTCTGTGGCGCTGCGCTACGTTGTACATGATTAGGGCCTTAGAGTTTTTTTGAGCACGCAATAACATTTTCTATGCTTATTTTTTTATAACAACTAAGATAAATAACGCATTAAAAAGCAGAGCATATAAAAAAGAATAATGAAATTCTTTTTTTTAAATTCTTAGCCGTTTTGCCTTGAACCATAACACAGAGGTATGTAGTATATTTCGCTCAAGACCCAATTTATTTATTAGATTTTTAAAAAAAATATTGATGCAATATTTGAGTTAACTTTTCAAACTATAATCACTATGTACAGTCTTCCTTGACTGCAGGAGTGCCGGAAATTGAACATATTTCCTTATAAGTTTTTAATACAATTATTTGGGCTTTTTTAACAACGAAATCGGGATCGTCTAATTCTTAAAATTTGTTATAAATATTTAATATTCCTTCGGTCCTTGAAAACTGGCACTATTTTAAGTCAACCACTTTATCTTTGATATCACTCATATCAAATTTTAGGTAAATGAAATTTTCTAAAAAAATATAACAAAAAAAGGATAAAGTTTGGCAAGCTGCCGAGTGGTATAAAGGCTCACAAGTTAGTACTATGAGTTTCCCAACCAAGTTATAACATGTTTCTTATTTATCACGTTTTTAGTGATAGAGTGTGGAAAGCACTTAAAAAAATTTTATGAAATTGTAACAGCTATTATTGAAAACATCAAGCAAATCTCAAAAAAATGTTAAAACGTTAATACAGCGGCCTTCAGCTGCTTCATCTAATCAGTACTAAGTTTTGTTGCTTTACGAAACGAAATAACAAAGTTGTAGGGTTTTTGCCGAAATTTCCCACTGTACATAGTCATGAAATGTTCTATCATTTCTAAATCTTGTAGGTATTTTCACGTTTAAATAGATTTTTGCTTTTATACCCTCCAACACCACTAGTGGTGACTGAGGGTATACTAAGTTTGTCATTCCGTGTGAAACTTTTTTATTTTACATCTAAGACCCCAAAAGGTGTATATATTCTGGCTCCTTGAGTAATTCTAAATCGATTTAGCCATGTACGTCTGTCTGTCCATCTGTTGAAAATACGCTCACTTTCGAAAGACTCAATAAAGAGAACAAACTTTATGTCAGATTGCTTGTAGTTACCCTAAGCAGTTTGGGATTGAAATCCAGTAAAATCGGTTCTGTAGGATCAGAGCTATGAATAAAAATGTGGAACCACAACCCTTATAAATTGATAATTTTGTTACAAAAACTAACATTAACGGTGAATAATTCACGGAATAATATAAGATTTTGCACAAATTCGTTTTATACGACTGGAAATTATTCTGTTAGATTTCGTGAAGATTGGTCCATAATTGACCAGAGGCCTTATATAAAGACTACTCCCGGAAAACTCTTTAGTACGCCTTAAACCCTAATAAATAACGCTATCATAGTAAAATTTGGTACGTCACAGTTTTATAGAACTTGAAATCACACTTGTAAATTTCGTGATGGTCGGTCCATAATCTATCATAGGCCCCATATAAAGCCCACTTTGGGAAAATAATTAAATTCGCATAAAACCCTAGCAGATATAGATATTGCGGTAAAATTTCTTCCAACTTAGCTTTATATGGCCATAAAAAATGTCATGCAATTTTGCGATATTCGGTCCATAATTTACCTTAGATCCCATATTAAGCAGCCTTCTTAAATTCACTGTAAACGTTTAAACTAATTTCACTGCTGTATTGAAAATTATTCTAATTTAGGTTTTTTATTATCAGAAAGCAGCATTTTGGGATGATTGGTCCATAATTTACCATAGGTCCAATACAAAGCCAGAACATTTCAAAGACAATAGATCGAAAAAATGTCTTATTAAGCTACTCAACATCACTCTACATTCCGAAAGTGTTGAAGACATGGTCACTCCTATACCAATAAAAGTTCTGATAACTCTAAAAGAACAGACCTTTGAAGCGTTTGTGACATTCTCAAAAGAATAAGTCTAGATGCTAAAGAAGAAGTCTAGATATACCTTAGATTTTCTTATTTTTCTAGAGACGCAGATCCGCTTGTTTACTGGAGCAATTAAATGTTATATTAAAAATTTAAGACCATGGCGCAGAAATTCATAAGTTTTCAAATGAGTTCAGTAACATCTGAGAAACGATTTTGAACTGCAGGTCTACTTCAAACGGAGTTTCGAAATTATCTCCGCAAAAGTTGAGAATACTTTCTTTTTTAAACAAAAATCTTATTAATATTAATTTCGAATACTTATAATCTTTTACTCTGTTTTTTTGTTTAAAGATTAATTAATTTTTCCATGAATTTAAATTCATTTCGTTGTTCTTAAAATCCTAAATATTAATAATCCCTTACACTGTATAATAAAGAAATTACTCTACTCGAGTTTTGTTAATTTGACTTGCATTTAAATTTAATTTTCGTATCGGTATCGGCGATATTTCTTTTTGAGTATCGGTATCGGTATCGTATCGGCATAAAGGCGTATAGTTACATCCCTAGTTTGAATATCTGCATATGAAGAAGATTTATAAGGTTTAGTTAGCATCTTCCTTCAGTTAAGATTATTAAAAACGACTAGAATAGAAAGAGAGAAAAAAAATATCTCAAAATTTAGTCAAAATGTAAACGCATATCGTACACCTATTTCTAATGTGACACAACTCAAAAGGCTTCAATTTTCAGAAAACGAAATAAAAATCAGTTTTTGACTTAAGTTAAAATAATTAAAAACGCAAACCTTGGACCATTTAGTAGAAAATCCATACAGATCCCAGGAAAAACTTTTTGAATTTTGGTAATAGGTCGTAGTTATTTCGTACATTACCTGGTAAGTAGTTGTTATTACAATTATCATTATTCTGAAAACCTCAATACTTGCTAGTAATGACCTCAGTAAGTACTTTTCACTACTATTATTTTCAGTTATGAATATTTGCTTACTAATAATCAGCTAAATAAGTACTTATTAGTTCTGTTGTTTTCAGAACTGAATATTTACTTACTGGTAACTAGCTCCATAACTACTTATTAGGTATATTTACTAGAGCCAATTAAATAAAAACTAGTTATATTTGGGCTTCTAGTAAATATATTGTAAGTACTTACAATTCAACTTACTGTTAGTTAAATAATAAATAGATATTTTGTGACTTCTAGTAAGTGTATTGTAACTACTGAATTCTGTGGACAACTCGAACAAAAATAAGTAGTTATTCAGCCGAAAAATAAGTAGTGCTTATATATCTCCAACATTACTTGCTAACTTACCAGGTAAGTAAAGGTTTTGCTGGGGATTATGATCTAAATAGTTTTTTTTTTTTTAATATTCATACACTAGATAATGAACAATTTTTAGTTGTGTCATTTTTGATGATGTCTTATTTGCACAAGCTACCGAATTATTTTAAGTTTTGTCACTTATGCTGAATAATAGAAATGAATCGTACTTACCTTAAGGAGCTAAACTGACACAAGTCTAATTAATATAAACTCCAACAAAGATTTATTTTATCAAAAGTGTCACGATTCGAATATACGTATTAAGCACTTAGCAGTAGTGATCTACTACCATTATATTTTCTGACACAACTAAAAATAAGTCACTTTTATGAACTGCAACTTTGTACCACTTGAAACATAAAGAAAGACATAACTGTTTTTTAGCAACAGTTAACAACAACAAAATACACTGATATTTTGTATAGATAAACAAGTCTATTGTGCATAGTTTAATCATATACACCCGAAAAATTAAAATTTTGAGTTGTCGCTTTTGAACTAGTTGTGCAATACTCGTATCTTACTGACTCGCTAATCTAAATAAATATATATCTTTCTAACACAATCATATATGTAGTAGGTTTTTCGCTCTTTTTACTGTTGTCGTTTTCTATGCCTCCGATAGACACGTTTATGTACTTGTTATTAAAAGAATTTAATCATACAGAATCATAGAGACATAAATGTATGTACATAGTCGTATTTTACCAGTAAATTACATTCATATGTCTTGAGATTTTCCCTTACGAAGGTGAAATGGTGAGCGAAACCTTTTTTTTCTAGCATTTCGATTACAGTTTATTGAAATGTAAATTTTGTGCTGATTTTGTGTATTTTAAGCAGTCAATTTAACGCCTTTTCCCTTAAAAGACGAAAAAAAAAACATTCTTTTATGGGGTAAAATTTTACACATATTTCTGTATTTATATTAGGGAGACGCCTTTTTACCGATACTCCAAAAAAAAAAAAAATACCGGCGATACCGATGCACATATTGAATTTTAGCTCAATTGAAAATTAGCACTACGTAAGTAGAGTATTGTTTTTTATTATACAAGAAATTATTAATGTGAAGTGATTATAAATCAGTGTTCTAAAAATAAACCGAGCATTATTTAGCATACGATACACAGTTAAAAACGAAATTAATTTTTTAGTATTTGTGTATTGGCACAAAACCCTTAATACCGTTCATAACTACACAGTGGGAAAAAGAAGGAGTACGGATGCCTTCTAGAAGGCCTCTGTACTCCTTCTTTTGAATGTACAAGCCGTACTCGCTCCATTCCATACTCATATCTTTTTTACAGACGTTGTCTTTGATAGGACTCTCGCTTCTTTGACAGTTACATAAGAATGGCAACTGAGTAAAAAAAAATTATTTTGCGTTGGCAAAAAAAAAAACAAAAAAATTTACTCCTTCTCTTCTCCCTTCTAATAGAAGGAAATGTGGAATGTGTATCTTATATTTTATACGAAAGAGCCGATGCCTTTTATGAGGCATTCTTCAGCAGGCCTTTAATAAGGCCTGAAGTTAGAAGGTCTTCTGAGTTTTCCCGCTGGACATTTTCAACGAAATTGACAAACATTATGTAGTGCAGTGCAATTATATATTAATGTTCTGTAGTGTTTTTTTTTTTTTTTTTTTGTCACACATTAATAAACAAATGAGCAAACCAAAAAAATTTAAGCAACGCTTCTCTTTTGGTGTATCACAGAAAAAATTATTAAATTTCTCCAATCACCAAATTTATTCCAAATTTATAATATAAAGCAAACTAGTTGTTGACTTTGCACCTATTACCAAAATGATTATATTGATTACTAAAAATTTTTAAATTTGAAAAAATACTTTCAATAAATGATATTTTTAATTTTAATTAAAAAGTGATCAAAAATCTTTGCCATTTCAAACAATGTGTTATTATATTTAAATAAATATTGACAATTCCGAACAGCAATTCTACATGTTAAAATTATTTTATTTTAAATAAGAAAAGTCAATTAAGATTTTTTGTTATTTAATTGAAAATTTATTTCAAAACAACTAAAATGTTAATTAAATCAAATTAAATTTTTAATTTTTTTTCAACAAAAAAAAAATAATTGATTCAATTATCACAATCATTAAATTTAAATACTTTTTAAACCATTTTTTTAATTGATAAAACACTTTTTCTGTGATTGTGTAGGACATGTTTTGTTTTTGTAAAAAATTTTTGTTTGCTTTTTTTCTTAAAAACACATAGTATTTTTTCTAAATTGTTTTGTTGTCTTTACCAGCCAAAGTGCACAACTGAAACGAACACAGCGAAGATGGTATTTCTTTTCACTCAGCTTTGCGCTCTAACCAGCTCGGCGCCCACTATGACCTGTTCGTGCTAATTTGTACTAATTTGTATAGTACCAGTTTTCACGCATTGGTTCTCGCAATAAGCGTCAGTCGGCTCGGCTCGGCAACAAGCGGCCACTATGTACGCACCCTTATTGTGTTCGAAGATTACATACAGAGAAACTTTTTTTAAGGTATTTACTGCACAAACACTATTAGCGTTTGTTTTTTCCTAATTTCTACCATACAGACTTTAACGAACACCGTTATAAATTAGGATTCTTAACTTTTTGAACCAGAACCAGATCTGCAGTGGAAAATAGTCTCTCAGATGCGACAGAGCTCATTTTACAACTTTAGTATTTCGGCGCCATTTTCTTTTATTTCGGGTATAACATGTCATTGCGCCAGTAAACAAGCGGATCGTGTCTTTAGAAATTTTTTTTTTTTTTTCATTATTTATTTATTGAATCTTCATATATTAAATATGAACTAACAATAATTAATCAAATCTTATCCTAATATTTGCTTTATGTCCTGCCAGTGCCAAACACAAAAGATTTAGTCATCACGGTTTCTGTTTACATATATAGGTGTTTATCGCTCATCTGATTGGGTGAGTGCTGCAGTGTCTCTTCTTCTTAAGCGAGTGTGGCCGCCATAATTTAAAATATTTCTAGCTAATGGATTTGGGTGCAGTTCCAGCCTTTTTAAATATTTTACTGAATATTTCGTTGTTATAGTTTTTACTAATGGCACATTGAGATCCTTGTGGATATTTGAGTTTTTGACGTACCAGGGGGCGGCTGTGATTATTCGAAGAAGTTTATTTTGGCGCCTTTGAATTTTTTCGATGTTAGAAGCCGAGGCAGTGCCCCATAACTGAATACCGTAGCACCAAATTGGCTTTAAGATAGAGTTGTAGAGTAGAAGTTTGCAATCGAGACTAAGAACAGAATTTCTTCCAATAAGCCAATTAATTTTGATTGCTTTTAGTTTCATTTGAGTTAATTTCGCTTCTATATGCCATTTCCACGTTAAACGCCGATCTAGATGTATACCGAGGTATTTTACATGCGAGTGTTGGGGTATTATTTGATTATTTATTTTAATAGGGGGGGCATGTTTCCCGACGCAATGTGAATGTTATATGTGCGCATTTTTGCTCATTGATCTTTATCCTCCATTTTTTTAACCACCTTTCTAGTTCAAATATATGATCCTGTAGATAACGAGATGCTTCTTGACAGTTTGCGTGTACGCTTAGAAAAGCTGTGTCGTCCGCAAATGTTGAGGTATGGGTGTAGCTGTTTGTTGGCAAGTCCGAAGTATAAATTAAGTATAATAGAGGGCCCAGGATGCTGCCTTGAGGGACTCCAGCGCTAATTGGCTGTGGAGAACTTAAAAATTCGCCTTCTTTTATAATAAATTGACGACCGACTAAGTAGCTTTGTAACAGCTTGTGTATATTTGCTGGTAAGTTTTGCTGCAATTTCAGTAGTAAACCTTCATGCCAGACTTTATCAAAAGCTTGAGACACATCGATGAAGAGTGTTGAGCAATATTTTTTTCTTCAAAGGCTTTTCTTATGACATTTACTATTCGATGAGTTTGTTCAATTGTGCTGTGTTTTCTTCTAAAACCGAATTGATGATTGGGAATACATCTGTTACCATTTAAAATCGGCGTTAATTTAAACACTAGAAGTTTCTCAAAAAGCTTTGATATATTAGACAATAAGCTTATAGGTCTATATGACTCAACTTTTGTGGGATCCTTTCCTGGTTTAGGTATCATGGTAACTAAGGATACTTTCCACTCTTGTGGGTAGTATTCAAGGCGTAAAATAGCATTAAAAATTAGTAGAATCATTTTCTTTGCTATGCTGGGTAGCTCCAAAAGCATTTTGTTACTGATCTTATCAAAACCAGGGGCTTTCTTGGGGTTTAAATCATGAATAGCCTTCTCGATTTCTCTTACTTCAAACCTTAGTGGAACAGCTGATCTAACAGCAACAGGTGGTAACTCGACCGCAGTATCGAAAGATGTATGAGGGGTAAATACGGTTTTCAAATGATTAACGAAAATATTTCCTTTTTCTATGTCATTTCGTCCCAACGTCCATTTAAGTTTCTTAATGGTGGTTTAGTGATAACTGGTCTTTTAAGATTTTTAGCTGCACGCCATAATGAGTAATCAGATTGAGGAGTTGCATCAAGTTCCTTAAGATATTTTTCCAGAGAAGCCGTTTTTTGAGACTGCAGTAAGTTTCTTAGCCTTTTTGTGCACTCTTTTAGTAAATTTTTAAGTTGAGGGGATCTGTGCAATTGCCACTCTCTTCGAACTCTCCTTTTTTCAGTCAAGAGACGCTCGACATCAGTAGAATATATTTTACTATTTTTGATATTTTTGCGGGCTATGCTAGAATGTTGAACAGCTAGTTTGAGATAATTGTCAAAATTTACAATAGAAAGATTCACATTCTCCGGTGTTCTAAGCGGAATATTTTCAGAGCAGTGGGTACTGAGATATTTTTTATATTTTAACCAATTTATTTGTGTGGCTGACGTCACTAAGTAACCAGCAGACGGAGATACAATTCTATAAGGGTTTGATATGGTAAGAATTGTAGGTGTGTGATCAGAAGATAATTCTAAAGAAGCTTCAACGTGAATCGTTTCTGCGGGGATATTTTTAACCACGCCAAAATCGATGACATCTGGAATTTTTTGCTGATCAGCAGGCCAATAAGTTGGTTGTCCACTCGCGACCACAGAGTTCTAAGGTATCTCTCGACTTCTTCTTTAGTTGATCTTAGGATGGAAAGTAGCACATTCTCCTCGGATTCTCTTATATTTTTTGCACAAACGATCCAAAGGCCAGTTCTCGTCGATTCATTAGTAATTTTAATAGGTATAGGGGTGACCATGTCTTTAACACTTTCGGAATGCAGAGTAATTTTAAGTAGCTCAATAACACATTTTTTTCAATACAATTGAAGTCGATTGTCGTTGATATGGTCGAGCTTTGTATTGAGAGTCAAGAATTGTGGATGGGATTCAATCACTTATTCAGAGCAAATGCTAGGTTAGTCGAAAATTTTTGGGACTCTGAACTATTCTTCATCTCCGTTAATTCAATTAGCGGAATACCGTCAGACAATGTAGCAGTGGCTTTGCTCGTGGATTATGTGGCCTCTTCAAAGTAACCCAAAATTTAGAGCAAAATGATTTTTATTGTTTGTGAGATCGATCAATTTTTTAGGACGCATGCGACGTATACCAATGTAGAAATTAGTCCTACAGCCTGCGTTAGATACGTATATGAATACTGAACTTTTAAGTAAAATTGTACACTGATTCTACCCTTTTAACAGATGTATAATCGCGTTAACTCGTAGTGTAGACCTCCAGCTCAAGAATGAAAAGAAACAATATTATATTCTGTTTTGATTTTATGCTCTGATTTTTAATGCGTTTTTTTTCTCTTAGTCGTTATTAAAAATTAAATTGCTTATTTAAAAACGTCTAAAAAATTCGCCGATACCGACTGAAGTATCGCCGATATATCGGTATCGGTTACGTCCCTAATATATGTATGTATGTATGCCTTAAGTTGGATGTTTTTATTCCTTGTTTTGATGTACGTATTCTCTAAGGTGTTATTTCGTTGCTCCCAATACGTATTTTATATTCGATTTCTTTTTATTTATTTTTTATTAAAGAACTGAAAACGTAAGACGGATGGAGAAGGCAGAAAATATTGTAATAAAAGGGTAATTTTTTTTTTTTGGAAAGGAATGCACAATTATGATTAGCATTTGATTTTATTGTCTTTTGTGTGTGTGTACTTGTGGGTAAGAAGAAGGTATGAATGTATAAATTATTTTAATACTCCCAGCGGGAAAAGTTATAAGGATTTATTACTTCAGGCCTTATTAAAGGCCTGCTAAAGAATGTCTCATATAAGGCCTCGGCTCTTTCGTATAAAAGACATTTCCTTCTCTGAGAAGGGCGAGCAGGCCTTGTACATCCAAAAGAAGGAGTACAGAGGCCTCCTAATAAAAATGGAGCTTCCAACGAAGCAGGTTTGTAAGGGAGAAGCGTAAAAGTTTCGATTACCATATCGCTTACGGAAGACATGAATTTTATATGGCGAATTCCCACTTCGAAGCAATACATTTTTGACACAGAAAGCACTTTATTCAGCGCATATAAAAATTGATGAATGTAACGATCGGCCTTGCACACAGAAATTTTTGTTACCGTTACTCTTTTATATGCTCCCTTACAAACCTGCTTCGTAGTAAGGAAATGTCGTGGCTCTTCAAATTTTTTTTTTAATTTATTAAGAACTCGTTCACTTACCTTACTGCATCTGTGTTTCTCTTATTGCATAGCGTATAAATGTGTGCTTCCTTTTTAAAATGTACCATTAGTGCTTCCCAAAATTTTTTTATTGGGCTTCTGAAGGCATCCGTACTCCTTCGCTTCCCCACTGGATTTCTTTAGTAAAAAGGTTTAACTGCTTCTGTGAGCACTCTAAATATCCTGAATATTTAATAAGTGGCAAATCAGTTAAAGGTTGTCCAGATGATTTAACGCTTACCAGGCGTATTTAGTTGTAAATTTTTCTTTTTTTTGTAAATTTTTTTGTATAAATAGATCTCAATTGGCAGTTTATGTATCCAAATGTTTTTCTTTTTAGTAAATTGTAACTCAAAAATACAATTGGTTGGTTAACGAGGTATCACGCCCAAAACTAGACGTACTGCAGGTAGAGTCGGTTTTGACACAAAAAATACAATAACTTAATGATTTGTTTTAAATACAAACTTTTTAAAGTTGGAAAATTAATCAAATAATAAAAATATTATCCAAATTAAACAATACAGAAAATAAAGCTACCATTCGGTCCTATCAAGAACCCTGAAGTTTAAGGTCATTGCAGATTATTACCTCAAACTGAATATTAGTAATAACCAGAGAAGACAAATTTGCTTTTTTTGCTGTTTTTTGTTATTATGGTGCTTATTTTGTTTTTTTCCTATTTTTTTTTTGCTGTAATAGCTTTTTTACATAATTTTAACATAAAAAATATTTTTTTGAGAAAACTTGAGAAAAAAATAATTGGCAACTTTTTTCTGAGTTAAAACAAAAATATGTTAGTTGTGGACTCTACGTTTTTGGGCCAAATTCAATACGCTTTATTACAACTAAAATTAATAAACTAACCATTCCTAAAAAAAAAAAAAACCATGAAAAAAAAACAATTTGAGTTTAAAACAAAATAAGTAAACCGGCCGTTGTGAACGAAAAAATAATAAAAAAAAATGCCGAAAGAAAAGTCAAATATGTTATTTTTGCTAAAAATGGTAAAATTGTATCCAGGAGTTTTAAAAGTTAAAAAAGATTGGCTTTTTTGTAATGTGTGTTCGAGTAAAATTAATAGCGAAAAGAAGTGCAAATTAGCTGCTTGCCAAGAAAATCGTCCACAAAAACTTATAACGGAATTTCCTGTTACTATTACTGCCAATACATTTCACGAAGATATATGTAAATTTTTATTGGAGACCAATATACCAGTAAAAAAAGTAAGCCATCCCATACATCTCACGATATAGCACTCGAGTTACCGCCTGTAAATGTTAGAGCAGCTATTCCCTTAAGATTCGAGTTAAGAGAAATCGAAAAGGTTATTTGTGATTTAAACACCAAGAAGGCTCCCGGTATTGATAAGATCAGTAATAAAATGCTTTTGGAGCTACCTAGTATAGCAAAAAAATTCAGTACTACCCTCAAGAATGGAAGGTTTCCTTAGTAACCATGATACCAAAGCCAGGAAAGGATCACACAAAAGTTGAGTCATACAGGCCTATTCGCTTATTATCTAATATCTCAAAGCTATTTGAGAAACTACTAGTGTCAAAATAAATGCAGATTTTAAATGAAAATAGACGTATTCCTAATCATCAATTCGGCTTTAGAAGAAAGCACAGCACAATTGAACAAACTCATCGAATAGTAAATGTCATAAGAAAAGCCTTTGAAGAAAAAAAATATTGCTCAGCACTCTTTATCGATGTGTCTCAAGCTTTTGATAAAGTCTGGCATGAAGGTTTACTACTGAAATTGTACCAAAACTTAACAGTAAACATACACAAGCTTTTAGAAAGCTACTTAGTCACTCATCAATTTATTATTAAAGAAGGCGATTTTTTAAGTTCTCCTCAGCCAATTAACGCTAGAGTCCCACAAGGCAGCATTCTGGGCCCTCTATTGTACTTAATTTATACCTCGGACATGCCAACAAACAGCTACACACAAGCCTCAACATTTGCGGATGACACAGCTTCTCTAAGCGTACATGAAAACTGTCAAAAAGCATCTCGTTACTTACAGGATCACTTATTTGAACTGGAAAAGTGGTTAAAACAATGGAGGATAAAGGTCAATGAGCAAAAATGCGTACATATAACATTCACATTGCGTCGGAAAACATGCCCCCCTATTAAAATAAATAATCAAATAATACCCCAACACTCGCATGTAAAATACCTCGGTATACATCTAGATCGGCGTTTAACGTGGAAATGGCATATAGAAGCTAAATTAACTCAAATGAAACTAAAAGCAATCCAAATTAATTGGCTTATTGGAAGAAATTCTGTTCTTAGTCTCGATTGCAAACTTCTACTTTACAACTCTATCTTAAAGCCAATTTGGTGCTACGGTATTCAGTTATGGGGCACTGCCTCGGCTTCTAACATCGAAAAAATTTAAAGGCGCCAAAATAAATTTCTTCGAATAATCACAGCCGCTCCCTGGTACGCCAAAAACTCAAATATCCACAAGGATCTCAATGTGCCATTAGTAAAAACTATAACAACGAAATATTCAGTAAAATATTTAAAAAGGCTGGAACTGCATCCAAATCCATTAGCTCGCAATATTTTAAATTATGGCGGCCACACTCGCTTAAGAAAAAGAGACACTGCAGCACTCACCCAATCAGATAAGCGATAAACACCTACATATGTGAACAGAAACCGTGATGACTAAATCTTTTTTGTCTGGCACTGGCAGGACATAAAGCAAATATTAGGATAAGATTTGATTAATTAATGTTAGTTCATATTTAATATATGAAGATTCAATGAATAAATACTGAAAAAATAATCCAAGTTTCAAAAACATCTTTCAAAAGTACGCCAATTTGTCAGTTCCAAGCGAAAGTTCTATTCGAGGTAAATACGTACCTCGAATG
Source organism: Pollenia amentaria (assembly GCA_943735925.1). NCBI lineage: Eukaryota > Metazoa > Arthropoda > Insecta > Diptera > Polleniidae > Pollenia > Pollenia amentaria. The sequence goes on along the minus strand of OX031008.1, from coordinate 31,897,950 downwards.
TATACGGAAGCTTTGGGAAAAATGCGTGAAAAGGCTAAAGATAAATATATGTATATGGATTTCTGTTGATGAAACAACAGATAGTGAACAAAGATATGTGGCCATCGTTGTATCTGGTATTTTAAATGACGATGTTGGAAATAAACCTTTTTTATTGAACATGGGTGTTTTCGAAAATGCAAATGGGGCTTCTATTGCAACTTTCTGCAACGATTCATTAGAAATTTTATGGCCTGATGGTAAGTGAATATTTGATTCATAATTTTTTTATATTTTTATGTTTTTTTTTAATTTTTAATTTAATCTAGGCATTCAATACGACAAAGTATTGCTAATGGGTACTGATGCAGCGGCATACATGTTAAGTGGAATTTTGTCCCTTAGGATAATGTATCCTAAAATGATACATTTGACATGTTTTGCTCATGGACTTCATCGTGTTGCTGACTTCATACGCTTAGAGTTTCAGCATTGTAAATAAATTAATATCTTGTACCAAATCCGTTTTTGTTAAGTTAATTTTTTTAATAACTCGTATTAACACAAATACAAACTAAAATTTTAATTTCCATAGGCTCCTCGTAGAAAGCAGTTATTTTTACAAATGAATCCCAATTTGCCTCTTCAACCGTTCCCATGCCCTACACGTTGGGGTACTTGGATAGAAGCCACAATGTATTACGCAGAACACCTTGAGAAAGTAAAGGCTGTTATTTCTAAACTGAAAAGTGAAGACCAAGGAAATATATAATTTGCTTAGATTAAGTTCCCAACTTGCGTTTATCAAAAACAATTTTTCAATAATTGTGTCTTCTATAAAAAAGCTACAAACAGTTGGGTTAGCTATTCACGAAAGTGTAAATATTGTGTCAAATGTACGAGAAGCACTTGAGAATCTACATGACAAAAAATATATCAAGAAATTTAATGCAGTATTTCAAAGAAATCCTGGGTTCAAACAAATTTTATAAATAAACAACATTCTTCAAACTGGTGCTAAACCTGATGACGAAATGGTAGAATGCCTCTCATCAAATGAAATTTTGAAATATTAATGTGCTCCAACAACATCCGTTGACGTGGAAAGAAGTTTTTCCTTATACAATTCACTTTTTACAGAAACACGAAGAAAAATTACATTTACAAATATAAAAGCCCACATGATTGTTTACTGTAACTGTTTTCACGAGTCTGAAGAAATAGAATAACTGTAATTTTTTATATTTAAATGTATATATTAAAAAAATAAAAATGCTTTTTTTGCTGCTTTTTTTTAAATTTTTGTGATTTTTTTTAAATATTTTTTTGCTGTAAACACTTTTTTTTGCTTTTTTTGTCTTCTCTGGTAATAACCTTTAAGGCCTCATAGAAAAGATGTTATGATTCGCTTTTCGTCCTTTTGGTTTCAATAGAAAAAAGAGTTCAAATTACATCGATAGTTGTTCCTTTCCAGTTAGTTCTTAATCTCTTCTTGTTTTTATTCTTTTAAACAGATTTTTTCTTTCTGATTATTTCTGATTACTGCCAGCATTTCCATAATTTCTATACCGGTAGTTTTTCGACTAATGCTGCCCGAAAGGATACGCTCAATGTCTCACATAAAGTTGCTGTGAATTTTCTTCAGCTTTTATATACACACAGCAGGAATCGAACCCAGCTCTCTACCATCTAGCCTACCGGGGCACCCACATCAAAGTTACAACAAATGGCTCCAAAGTGGCAAAAAAATTTATCAATCCAATGACGAACGTCATCCTATAATGATTTCATATTTTATGCGCTATGACACAGAAACATAAATTCGATGCCACATTTTGTGTTCACTTATAGAAAAGGCGTCATAGCGCTGATGTATTTTGGCATCAGTACAGACAAACTGTAATCAGTGATATGACATTAAATATCATGTCAAAATGTATTATTAACATTACTTTCATGTTTAAAAAGTAAAATAAGAATCAGTTAAAGAAAATTTCTTTAGTTAAAAGAACATTTTTTGAACCAATTTTTTTCTTTAAAAAAACTGAAAAAAGTTGTATGGAGATAACTTGTGGGAATCGCTTATAAACATGCACTCACAGAAAAAATTAAAAATTGTCTCTAATCACCCAATTCATACCAAATTTATAGAATCATCCAGGAAAAACTTTTGGAATTTTGGTAATAGGTAGTAGTTATTTCACACGTAATTGCCGTTTTACACTAATACACAAGTCTTGAGTATTTTGATGAAAATGCTTCCCTGATCTAATTGTTCTTTGAAAATTTTCTAAAACCACAATACTAATTATTTTCTAAAAACAATAACAACTTATCATGGCAGCGTTGTATTTTCCTCAAAATGCGTAAGACTAGTGTGATAGTGTAAAGTACCCTTTACCAGGTAAGCTGGTATCATTACAATTGTCATTATTCTGAAAACCTCAATAAGTACTTACTAGTAATGACCTCAGTAAATACTTTTTACTTCTATGATTTCACTACTGAATATTTGCTTACAAATAATCAGCTCAATAACTACTTATTAGGTATATAAACAGTTTTAATATGTTTTATATACAAATTCTTGTTTTTGCTTATATTTTCGTTTTGCCAACTAACTAAATAAAAACTAGTTATATTTGGGATTCTTGTAAATATATTGTAAGTACTTACAATTTAACTTACTGGTAGTTAAATAATAACTAAATTTTTTTGACTACTAGTAAGTGTATTGTAAGTACTGAATTCTGTGGGCAACTCGAACAAAAATAAGTAGTTATTCAGCCGAAAAATAAGTAGTGTTTATATGTCTCCAACATTACTTGCTAACTTACCGGGTAAGTAAAGTTTTTGCTGGGCAACCACACAATTTGTTGATTTTGCACCTTTTATGAAAATGTTTATATTGATTACTAAAAATTTACAAAATTTTAAATTTTACATATTTTTTTTTTTTTTCAATAAATGATATTTTTAATTAAAAAAATTATCAAAAACCGTTGCCGTTTCAAACAATGTGTTTATTGATTTAATTAAATATTGCTTAGGTTTTGACAAATCCCGAACAACAATTCTACAAGTTTAAATTATTTTATTTTAAACGAAAAGAGTCAATTAAGAGTTTTTGTTATTTAATTAATATTTAAATTAAAAATTTATTTCAAAACAACTTAAATAATAATTAAATCGAAATGAAATTTTCTTTCAACTAAAAAAAATTATTGAACTTATTATCATATTAATAAAATTGAAATACTTTTTTTAATTCATAAAAAAACTACTGATGATTTTTTCTGTGTGGCCTCAAACCATATATTTCACAAGCAAGGGATCTAGATGGATAGATTTATTTTAAATAAAGAACTGCAACACGTGAAATGCTGCTTCAGAGTGATGCAGTTGAATCTGTGTTACATTTATGTTCCTCAGATTTTTCGTTGAGCTTATCTATGGCAGAGGTAGCTAAAGTTGACTTTGCTTTTTTGCACTTCTAGATAAAATTTTATGCAGAGTACTTTTTAATTGGCTCCAAATTCTCTCAGCCGGGAGCTTTTCAAGGATTATTTTAAGGATATTTCACCTTTTGGTGTTACATCCTCCGGTAAAGTCAGGTGCAGTCAATACCATGAATTCCGCAAAAATATAAAATTAAAACAACTCAGGAGATCTTCACGATCTCCTGCGATCGCGGCTTACCAGAGATCCCATCTAGTACCACGGAAGTCAATAGTCTTCGGTGACACGGCGATGGACTGATAGGTTAAAGCCTCCATTTGTATGCTCTTGCGGGAAATTCTTTCTGTCTTTAAGGACTATTCTCTTTGCTACAGTTTCGCATTTCCGTTGAAAAGATACCGTCGAGGATCACATGGTGGTTGTGGTTTACTAACTTCAGTCGCGGGAAAGGATATCCTGAAAATCCAAGTAAGGGCTAATTGTTCACCACTTGTGGGAGAGTTCGGCCTGTGGGAGGATAATCTCTAGGGGCTGTTGCTAATCAACAGATGCAGCATTCAGCAGTAGAGGTAAGAAAGATCCAGCATCTAAGCAAGTAGCACGTGTATGGTATGTGTGTGTTGGTTGCGTCCACACTTGGGCGCCTTGGTAAACGCTTTGTTTTCCTCCAAGGCTGGAAACACCGTGCGATTAGGTAGACATGGTAGGGTTTTATTTAGCGCCAGTTTTGTTTTACCTTCAAGAATAAAAGAATCAAAGAATACCATAACCGTTTCCCAAAAAGCAACTCCGTCCGCTGGAACTTTGTTTGGTCAAAGGACAGTTGCTAGGATGCAGTTAGATTAGAGTGTTCACATTATCGCATCTATTGTTGTTGATTCCCATCGATGATTTGACTATTCTCCCGGTAGTGTTTTTATCTTTTATATTTTCTGCGGATTTTTGTTTAGTAAAGAGTGGTACTAGACTTACCACAAACTAAGAAACAGGGTAAAATATTAAGGGCATAAACTTAAACAATTTTTTTCTCAAAATTGTATTATATTTCCCAGGGATACAGGAACTCTTATTAACGTTATTGGTTTTAAAGCAGGACAATGTGTGACAAGTGTTTTGTGTGTCAAGGGCCCTGAACTTTAATTTGCTTTTTATTTTGTTATTTTATTTTTATTATTTTGTGTTTATCGTATTCTTTTGTTTTGATTCAGTTTTTATTGTAGGGTTTGTTGTTCTTTTATGCTGTTGTTGTCAATTTTACAAGAATATTATGCTGACATTTGCAATATTTAATTTTATAACCCTTTTTTGGGGAGTGCTGGGGTTGGTGAGCTTTTACTACTTTTTTTTTTTTTTTGTTTTCTATAACAAAAAAATTTACACGTATTTACCTCTAAAGACTTGTAATCATTTGGTTTATTTATTTTGTTTCGTTGTTTGTTTTATTTTATGACATTTTTTTGGGCTCCCTTTAGGATTCAATCGTTTAAGATTCTTTAAATTTGCATAAGAGAATTACAAAAGTTGTAAATTTTATGAGGTTCTAAAATATTTTCGATAATACAAAAAATCTTATTTTTTTTCTAACTAAATCTAAAAACAAAATTTATTTATTGTCTTGTTTGGATTCTTAACTGTTTATGATCTGTTTTCAGGTTGGGGTTATTTTGGATGCCAATGAAAATAAAATTTATTTGAATACATTTTATTTTTCTAATAATCGTTAAATGAGTGTAAATATTATTGTGTGTAAAAAGCCATTTTAAAGCATCGTAAAAGGATTCAAAGGGAATTGATCATAGACTTTTATTGTAAATTCTATTTGTATCAGTGTCAGCGATTTTAATACCGAAAATAAATAAGATTTTTCAGTGTCAAAAATTTAACTTAAATGGAAAACCGTTTCGCATACAAAAAACGTGAGTGTTGCAGTCTTGTGTGATAACAACTATTTACATTTATTGAATCAAAAATAAAAGCAACAGTTTTTTTTTTTTTGGCCAATGTCAAAAGAAGTGGAAGAAATGGCAGTTTTTCAACTTTGCCTGCAGTTTTTTAAACGCTGGTTGTATTCGGCTTTACCGAATCTTATAGACCTTTCACTAAAATACTAAAATTTTTTATAGTTTTCGATTTAAAAAACAATTTTTTTATTGTGTTTTAGTTTTCAAATAATATATGCTTTTCGAAAATGGATATTTTTGAAAATATGTAAATCGGAGCGTAAAATGTCAAGGAAAATATTTTGTAAGTCATATGTGCAGTCCACTTGCAAACACCGCTAAGTTAAAGAAACAAAATTCTGAGATAATCGATTAAAAAATTTTTTTTAAATTGAAATGAGTTTTTGCAGGAGTATTGAATGTACCTGCCATGGGAAGTACCCCTTAGGCGGCGCTGGATCTTATTCTACATCTACTGACTATGGAGCTGTATGTGATGGGAATGGCAGCCAGGAGCATTCTTAGATGAGGGAGTTAGGTCTGTTGGGAAATTTCACAGAGGGTAACTCGCGAATCTTGAGTGAAATTGGTGTTGGTAGTTATTACCTGGGCTCGCCCGTCTCCGTTGATTATGTGGGCACTGGCGTCGATTAAATTGCCGTCTAGGGAGAGCTGGTTAGGTCAGGGCAGATTGTATAGGGGATTTGCTATTTTCACTGATGGCTCGAAGATGAAAGGCACGGTTGGGTACATTGAGTATCTGGACATCAGAAGTTCATATAGACTTCCTGACGACTTAAGTGTATTTCAGGCGGAGGTTCTGGGGATTTTTAGGGCCTTAGAATTGGTAAGGAGCAACATTACCCGGGGCTAGGAGGTCACTATATATGTGGAAGCCAAGCGGCTCTTACAGCCTTGATGGGCTGTTATGTGAAATCCATGCTAGTGGATGATTGCAGGAGGTTAGGCTGTGCTGGGTACCGGGTCAACGCAACATCACCGGCAACGAGACAGTTGATGCGTTAGCTAGACTGAGCTTGGCAAAGGAGGATCCTGACTGTCTGGACTGTCTGCCACTGTCCCAGGCTACAGAACAGCGGGCTGAAATCGCTAGGAAGTAGACTCCTGCTCGAATCGGGAGATGTCTCGAACTGCGGGCTCGATAATCTGACGCGATTCGTAATGGGACTGACTTGGCTACGAAGCAGGAGACTTGGGACTGGGTACGTTAAGGGCAGTTTTCTGTTTAGTAAGATTGTTTGCTTGTGTTGTTCGATTTTTATCTTCCACTACTTTCTTTATTATTGCGCTTTTTCTGTTTATTTCTCCGATTCTTTTCATACTAGAATTCTGTCACTAAAAAATGCGTCACAATGGACCATATTGGTCTCTGGGTGAGGGTGTAAAGCTTTCTTCACACCAGCCTTTCAACCTAACCTAACCTGACTTAACCGAGTCTTGGACGAGATTGATAAGGGCTCAGGAAGCCTTTTTAAAAAACAAATTAAATTGGGGCTTTTACAAAATTTTTTTTAACTTACCGGTGCACAGTGGCGCCCGTAGAGCAAGCGAGGTTGCAAAAATCAAAATTTTCATGAGTGCCGACGAAGTTTTGAATAAACCCATGTTATAGGAAACTTTTCAACGATTTCAAATATGCCACTCTTAATAATATCACATTTTTAGTTTAGAAGATATAACCGTTCAAAGTTGACCGACTTTCGGTTTTCAAAAAAACACACAATTTTTAGTCAATTTGTTGCGATTTCAGGTGTAATATCACGAAAAATAGGTAACGAATCGCCTTATTTTTTATTTGTATTGATTGATGTATTTATTAAATGTATAATGATAAAAAAAAAATTAACTGTTTGCCTTGTGTTTCTCCTGGTAAATCACTATTTAAAAACTATTCGTTTTTTCACTATTTTTCAACTTTGACGGAAAATAAAAAAAAACTATATTTTTCTATATTTGCCATACGTGCAAAACCTGTTCTTTGATTATTTCTTTACATAATTCAAAAGGTTTTATCTGCCCGTACGTGCCCGTTTGGCTTCTAGAGGTAAAAAAGTTCAAAAAGACATGGTTGCAGAAATTGTATGGCGTCCATCCCTTATATGTTTTGACTGACAGTAGTTTGATCTAATAGTTTGAAAAAAACTACTCATTGAAATTAGCAGGTACGTACCTCACATAAACAATACTTTGGCGTACAAATGGTCAGGAACAATATTGACTTATGGTCCCTACAGGTAGGCACAAATCTTATTTGGACACGTGCATAATATCAAAATTGCATTATTTAGCCTAAATCCATATGTATGCAGGGAACAGGTAAATTTTTAGGCATGGTAGCATAAGCCTATATATTGCAAAATAAGCATAATGCCTGGATTAGTCTACGCCTGAAAGTTGGCGCAACAATTACTGAAACCATTAAACAATTTAAGTACTGAAAACATGGCGTTGAACAATTTAAAATTATTTGAACTGTTTAGAAAGTCAACCACACCAAAGTTTTTCACGGAAGTGAAAATTCTTCCTGAGAAGTTGACATTGATCAGCAAATGGGGCTGCGATGGATCATCCGGACAAAGCGTTTATAAGCAAAGGATATCTTTCGATGACGCTACAATATCGGACGGAAATATGTTTATGGCATCTGTTGTTCCTTTGCGGCTAAAATCGGATGATTCCCTACACTGGAAAAATCCACGTCCGTCATCAGTGCATTATTGCCGACCAATAATGTTTCAGTTTGCAAGGGAATCGGCAGAACTCATAAGGACTACGGTGAAGGACATTGAAGAACAAATAAGCAAGATTAAGCCTACAAAGCTGCAAATTGGAGAAGGAAAATATATTGAATGCAATTACGAGTTCCACCTGACCATGGTTGACGGAAAAGTCGTAAACGAACTGACAGGAACAACCTCAACAATGTCATGCCCGATTTGCAAAAAGAGTCAGAAGAACTTTTTTCAATTCAATTCAATTTATTTCATATATAATATGTTACATCTCAATTTTATATAATTAGTTGTAAAGAGTTTAAGATTAGTATCTTTTTCTGCTTAATTATAATATATTTCAATTAGTTATCATATACATATATATAGACAGAATTATATTGGAGGTAAAAATTTAGCAAAAACCTATTTAAACCCCTTTTTTCGTTTTATTTTTATATTTTTTTTTTATCGATTTTATATTATTATTTGTCAGAAGAACTTTGGTAATTTAAACGATTCTACAAATGAGGAGAATTACGAATATGGAATGTCACCATTGCACGCAAGGATAAGGTGTATGGAATTCTTGCTAAAACTGGCATATACCCTACCACAAGAGGAGGAAAACTTCGATGAAAATACATCAATAAAGGATAAGGAAAAGATCAGAAAGAAGCAAATACAGGATGGTTTTTTTGAAACAAGTTGGACTAAAAGTAGACTGTCCCAAGCACGGATACGGTAACTCTAACGATGGAAACACTTCTAGGAGATTTTTTGAAAATGATGAGGCAGTAACTAGAATCATTGGAATTGACAATCAAATCGTGAAAAGATTGGGAACGATCTTGGATGTTTTAAACTGCAAAGAAAATGTCAATTCTTCAAAATATGGAGAATATGCGTCGAAAACTGCATCTCTTTTAGCAGAAATGTATCCACAGAAGAAGTTGACCCCGACCGTCCATAAAATATTGGCGCATGGCAAATATATAATTGAGTACCAGTCTTTGCCAATTGGAGAGCTTTCTGAAGAAGCACAGGAGTCTCTTAACAAATTTTATAAAAAATATAGATTGCAGAACACATTCAAAGCATCAAGGGTAAGGCAAAATGAGGACCTCTTCAACATGTTGGCAGCATCTTCCGATCCACTTATTTCTTCCCTGCGGCATGTGAAGTCACGAATAGAGTAACAAAATAATTATAGTTTAGAAATTGTTAGTCTTTTAGATATACCTTCTCTTACGAATTGTGATGAATATTTTACAGAAAATTGAAAAAATAAATTTAAAAAAATAAATAATTTTTTTTTTTAATTTGTTGGGTAATAATTTAAAACATAAAACCCTTAAGAAAAAAAATAAAAACAATCTAAAAATGTAAAAATAATTTTTTTTAGTTACCATAAAATTGATTTTTCTACTAATTTTAACTTTGATAACCCATAAGTAGGCCCCTACAAAGCGTAGCACCCTTTCCAAACGCTCATTTCATAGGCTGAACAGTTATCTATCATATGCTGTTTAAACTGTTCAATTATCTTATTCGGTTCAAAAGATATGATTTTTGCAACGAAAAAACTCAAATGGCGCCACTGTGCGGTGTTTGCAATAATAATATTTCTTGAAATTGGATTTATTGCAACTAATTGGTACTCTTCCTTTAATTACCGTATTCATATAAAAACCTCATCGTAAAAAAGGCTTTGTTAAATATAAAATATATAATTCAAATTTTAACAACGGAATTCTTCTCTTGCGGTCGCTGTCGTGTAAAAATCCTTACTCCGAGTGCAGAATGGCTTGAGCACAAGGTGAAATAATAGATCGATTTGGCTTATTTTTAGAACCAAACATGTCTTATAACTACCATTTAACCCCCTTCTTCATGAGCTTCTCCCTTTTCTTTCGTGTACATATTTTTATGCCAAAGTTTATGTTTCCAGTTTTATCTTTTTTAAATGCTAACATTTTACCCGCAACTTCTTTATTTATTTATATGTCAGCAAATATTTTTCATCTTATAGGTACTCATTCACTCAGGACCATGCACCTATAATTTTATCCATCTAAGTTCAATACTGTAGACAATTCCCCGTATTTCCCCTTTTAGATATTTTTTTCTCCCCATTGAAGTAACAAAAATTTCAATATTGTAGTGGGAGCCCACAATTAAATACGTAATTATATGCCAATAAATGGAGAAAAGTGTTTTGTAAAACTAAATACCAAAAATAGGTACGATTTTTACTCCTTAGACGTTCGAATTTTGAAAAAGTACCAAATAGTTAATTTATGAATTTGGCATAATCTTTACTTCTAGTTTATTGTTTTTAAAGATAGATGAGGTGACAAAGAAGTTCCAAAATACAGGTGCTACCCTTTTACTCCCAAAAGTGTTGAATTTCGTACCAGACACTTCTCCGCTTATTTTTCTAATGGGCAACGATAAGTATTATTTATTTTTTTTTTTTTGTTTTGTATATCTTCAAGTTTTGGAGATATGAGGTTACTGAATTTACCCTTAAAGCGATCTTCTTAGTTGATCTGCTTATCAGAAGAGGGTCCTGTGTACCGAATTCCAATCTCTAGCTTTAGCCCTTTGGGCTGGGCGTTCATGAGTCAGTAAGTGAGTGAATATTAAGTTTTTTATGTTCATATATAAAATATAGATAGAGAGTACTTGAGCTTTATTTCATCAATCTTGTTATGTATGGCCTTTATGTTACCAAAACTCTGAATTCGGCAGGAAAGCTGAAATGATTTCAGTAATAAATACTCCTTCAGCATATTGGTCTTCCAAGCTCATATGACATGAGCCAGGGATTGCAAAAATAGTACAATTCTACTTTTTAAACTTGAAAAGTACAATGGTACACTAATAGCTAATTTAGTACAATTAAGGAATTTTTATTGTTTCAGTAATTTTATATGACAAATCATAATTTCAGCCATATTTGCCAAGTTTTAAGAATAAAATTCTACACTTAATCTTTTAAATGGTTTAGTAATTTTTGCCCAGAAAATGAAATCAGTGGAAAAACTAATATTATAGTACCACTATACGTAAATGTGTTTCCAAAAGATTACCAACATTTTGATAACATACATTAAATCGCAAATTAGAGATCTTGTTGAGATTGATATACTAAAATATAACAAAGATTAAAGTACGAGTATCAATGATTTCTGGGCAACAGTTTCGAACATAAAAAATGAGGCAAATGAGTTAATATTTCCAGAAATCTCGAAATATATGAATATTATCAATTCCACACGCATTCATCTGTAAATGTGGAAGTAATATTTTCTTACCAAAATATTATTAAAACCAAAAAGAGAAACAGACTAAAAACCGCAAATCTTTGCGACTTACTCCAAACAAAGGACTTATTAAACTAACAAAATTGTAATTGTTATGATGTAAATATTATCAAAATTGAAATTCTACTATCGAAATCTTATTGAAAACTAGTACGTACATTAATTTTCTAAATAACTCCTTCTAATAATATAAACGAGAACATTTGTATGTCTTGATATTTGTATGTTTAGATGTTTGTTAGTTGGTGACCCAACCACGCGAAACCCACTGAATGGATTTGGATGAAATTTGGTAGACCGATTTCATATGGCCCAGATTCAAATATAGGGTACTTTTTAAGAGTTAAATCGGTGAAAAGCTGGTACTTTGGTATATATCTCTTTTTGATAATTTTGGTATGCATATTGCATATGGCACAGACAAATATATAAGGTACTTTTTGAGGGATAAAATTGGTACTTTTTAAGGGATAAAAACAAGACAAAAGTTACTATCTTTTTCAATGAATTTGACATACATACAGATGATAGCATACATTAAAAAACAGAAATCTCTGAAACTCTTTTACCTTTGGTACTTTTTCTCCTTTCGAAAAATTCGGTATAGAGATAGCATATGGCCTAGATTAAAATAATGTACTTTTTATGATGTAAACAAAAGAAAAAAAATTATACCTGTGGTACTTTATCTCTTGTTGAATGATTTGGCGAAAAATAATAATTGATATAATGTTGTTTATTGAAATATTTTAACATAAAATAAGTATAAATAAATAAAAAAAATCAATTAAAATTGTTTGATAATTAATTAATATTTTAATTAAAAATGTATTTCAAACCAACTTAGAAGTTAATTAAATCAAGATTATATTTTTAAATTTTTTTTCAATTAAAATAATAATTAATTCAATTATGACCTTAATTAAATTGAATTAATTTTCAAACAATTTTTTTAATTGATAAAAAACTACTGAACATTTTTTCTGTGTAGGTTCAGCAAGATGCTTGTCACAAATTGACGTCCAAAATAAATGAACATTTTGTTTTTTTCTCCTAACATATTTGTTTAAAATTGCTAAGAACAACTTTTATGTTTAATGCATAATAATTTATTAATTTAATCGAAAAAAAAAAATTATTTGTTTGAATATACAATTCTTGTGATATATCCGGCTTTAAACCAATTTTCGTTTGATACACTGCATTTCTTTACTGAATTTTAAATTATATTTTTCCTGTGTACTTTGAAACTTACATATTTTGACCAATAAAATATGATTAGTATTCGCATTTAAATAATTTATATATTGTTAAATTTTAATTTCTTTTACACAAAATAAATGCTGCCATGAATGAATGATAGAAAATGCAACTCAAAAATAATATTTATAATATTTTTCTATATATCAAATATTAATAATATTATTCTTAAGTATTTAGAGCACATTTGATTGCAATTATTCCCATGATAATGACCATTCATAAATTTTTTTTGAAAACCCATTAAAGTATGCAACAATCTCATTTTTCGATGGTGCATCATCGACATAAAAAAAGAGAGAAATAAATGCATATTTATACCCTACTCTGTGAACAAAATGTATTATTAGTTTATGACAAGCTTTGCAGATGTTTTAAAGTTTGCTAAAATTAAAATGCCGATAGTCAAAAATCAAAATCTTTTCCTTAATTTATTCCCTTAATAAGATTAGAAAAGAGTATATTAAGGGCGTGTTGGATCGACATAAGTTCATTCACATTTAAAAACGTAAAAGTTGTTTCCCAGCAAGCTTAAATTAAAAAAAAAAAAATTATTATGTTCAACTTAAAAATTTATTTTAATTTTTATTAAAAATCCTTAATTTTTAAGATGGTTTCAAAGAAAGACATCTGTTGTTTCCTTACAACTTTAAAAACTCTACACAAATCAAAAATGTATTTCCAATGTTTGCTTGGTTAGTTTTTTGCGTGCGCTTGCACATACAAATGCAAGTACATAATTGTACGAGTGTGTTTGTGTAAATCTAAAATCATAATTCATGTGTCTTTTGAACATTACAATTTTATTGGTTACATTTAAAAACTGCAAACCAGATTTGAAATTGGATGTGGACCTGGTTGAATACATATTTATGTTTATGGTACTCAAATGGATACACATTTTTGTAAATTGTATGTTGCAAGAATATTTTTTTTGGAGCCTGGCACATGTGTCGATCAAAGGCAACGAAAAAAAAACAACTTTGCAAAAATGAAATGAAACAAATGTTCATACAATATTTAAATATGTATTTCCATAGTAACATGTCCATTTTGCATGAAGAATCCATTTGATAACGAGCGAACGTATTAATAATATTGCACCATTATATCGAATGCTCACACACACACACACACACACACACACACACACACACACACACACACACACACACACACACACACACACATTTGTAAGCTTTCACATTTCAGAAGAACATTTTGAAATAATGCTACCACTAACACCCCCTCAACCATTTTCATACATAAACCATATAACCCTATAATAATTAGGGTGGTCAAGAGTAAAACATTTAGTGGCATAACTCAGTTTTAAATTAAGTATTTATTTATTTTTATTTATTTATTTATGTAATATTAAGCTTTTCAGGCCAAAAATCAATATTGCAAGTAACTTGCCGTAAGCATTATTTATTTTACCAAAGCCGAAATCTGTACAATTTTCCCTACGTATTATTTAAAAAAAGAGAATTTTTCACTACTTCTGGTAACACTCGCATCAACAAACTCCATTCTATGGCAGAAAGCATTAAAACAGCCCTTAAACCGTACACAGAAAAAAATAAGAATTGACATCAATTAAAAAATTTGTGATATTAATTAAAAAATTAATCAAATTTGTACCAGTAAATAGTATCAATCAAACGTTTTATTCACTTGATTAAACGTTCAATGCACTTGATTATTTCTTTAATTAAAATTGATTTTATTTTTGATTAATGCCTTAATTATTGAAAAATTTTGAAGAATTTTTTTTCTGTGTAGCAAATATAAATTTAGTAAAATTTGGTCCAATTTAGCTCTATATGGCTAGAAATAACATTATGCATTTTTTTCAGAATCGGTTTATAATATACCACAGGTTGCATATAAAACAGCCTTCTGAAAAGCACTTTAAAAGGTAAAGTCCACAAAAAGGCTAAGAAAGTAACTGCAGTTTTAGAAAACAACCTCCCTGGAAAAATATCTTAAGGAACTTGATGCAAATCCACAATCAAACTACTTATTTTGGCGTGCAGCTAGAAATCTCAATAGACCAGTTATCTCTAAGCCACCATTAAGAAACTCGAATTGAAGTTGGGCAAGAAATGATATTGAAAAAGGAAATCTGTTTGTTAACCATTTGAAAACATATTTACCCCAAATATTTGGTGCTCCGGTAGGCTAGTTGGTAGTGAGCTAGTCTATTAGTGCGAGGGTTGCGGGTTCGATTCCCGCCAGAGACTGGTCTGTTTTAGGTAAGAGTATAATTTGTAATTCTATTTCTAACTCTTTATAAAAAAACAAATAAAAAATGTATCTCAAGATACAGCAGTCAAGTTACCGCCTGTTAATGTTAGAGCAGCTATTCCACTCAGATTTGAGATAAGAGTAATATAAAAGGCTATTTGTGACTAAAACACAAAGAAGGCACCTGGTATTGATAAGATCAGTAACAAAATGTTTTTGGAGCTACCTCGCATAGCAAAGACAATTATTCTTTTTATCTTTAATGCTATTTTAAGCCTTGAATAGGTGCAACCCTCAAGAATGAAAAGTTTTCTAAGTTACCATGATAAAAAAAGCCAAGAAAATATCCTATTATAATTTTTGTCATATATATCAAATCTATTTGAGAAACTATTAGTGTCAAAATATGTATCAATTCGGCTTTAGAGGAAAACACAGCACAATTGCACAAACTCATAAAAAAGTTAATGTCATAAGAAAAGCCTTTGGGGAAAGAATTTAGTTTTAGAGTTATTGAGGCACAAGTAGAATTTTTTTTTTATAAATTATAAAAGTTTTGGTAGTTGTTGAGCTGCTTATTTGTAAGCAAATGGTCAGTAGTGAAATAATAGAAGTAAAAAGTATTTACTGAGGTCATTACTAGTAAGTACTTATTGAGGTTTTCAGAATAATGACAATTGTAATGATACCTGCTTACCAGGTAACGTGAGAAATAACTACTACCTATTACCAAAATTCCAAAAGTGTTTCCTGGGAATTTACAAATATTTCTTTATTAAACAGAATTTTATAATAAAACTTATTAAAAAAATAATTAAAGTGTATTAAAAAGAACTTCCAAATTCTGGCGTTTTACGTTTTCGATTTCCAGCCCACCCCTGGTAAACAAATTTGCTTTTTTTTATGTTCCAATTTAAGAGAGAAATTTATTCTTATAGCCAATTCCAACAAACTATTTAAATATCAATCTATCAGGCATGTCATGAATTCCGTTCGGAATGGAAATGATTCCGTAGTTACCATTCCGATCGGAATGGTTTTAGCTTCTATAGATTCCGTTCGGATTCATTAAACCTCAAAAAAATATGAAACCACTTTTTGTGTATTAAATATGGCAACACTGCAACGAATGTAGAAAACAAAACAAACAAGAAAACAGCTGATCCTGAAAACCAGCCAAATTTAAGTTTTTCTATCAAAGTAAAAAATTTGTGATTTGTGACAAATTCCGTTTATTTTTCTTTTTTTTTTGGAAAGCATTTAAAAAAATTTAAATATTTATATTTAATTCACATAAAA
Source organism: Pollenia amentaria (assembly GCA_943735925.1). NCBI lineage: Eukaryota > Metazoa > Arthropoda > Insecta > Diptera > Polleniidae > Pollenia > Pollenia amentaria. Next base: position 31,881,702 of record OX031008.1, on the reverse strand, counting down.
TTATATTTATTTTAGATAAGGACAGCGTGCTTTACTGATAACAATGTATTTTGAATAGTTTGTACACCTGAAAAATGCTTAAAATATGAATTCCACTTTGAAAACTGAAAGTGGTATCATTCCGAAAAAAAAATTCGTTTTACATTTTCCATAGAAGCAAAATACGGAATCAATTCCACTTCCGAACGGAATTAAGCTCTGTGACATGGCTGTATCATATTTTAAGCATTTTTCAGGTGTACAAACTATTCAAAATACATTGTTATCAGTAAAGCACGCTGTCTATTTGCTTCCTTATCTAAAACAAATATAATTTTATGTGAATTAAATAAACTAATTTTAATTTTTCTAGATGCTTTCCAAAAAAAAAGAAAAATAAACGGAATTTGTCTATTAAATGTTGCCATACTTTAATTCTTTCTTGCCAAATTTAATACACAAAAAGTGGTTTCATATTTTTTTGAGGTTTAATGAATCCGAACGGAATCTATAGAAGCTAAAACCATTTCGATCGGAATGGTAACTACGGAATCATTTCCATTCCGAACGGAATTCATGACATGCCTGATAAATTTAAATTGATATTTAAATAGAATTAGTGAAATTGGCCATTACTCACTCTCATGTGAGTAAGAATAATTTTTTCCATTTCTATAAATTTAATAAAAATGATACAGAATAAATTTTCTTGTTTAAGAAGAGCAATGTTGCTATTTAATAAATGTTACGACCCTAATATGGCAAATGCAACTAAAAAATCATTGCCGAACTGTTCGATGATGTTCTGCTCCAAAAAATATGGCAATATTAGTGTGAAGAGCAAAACGAAATGGCTTATCGTCTGTCATTTATGGCCGTTACACAATTGGACATGAAAGGAATGGCGGATGGTTGGTTGGTTGGTCGGTCGGTTGCCTGCTGGAGCTGTGCAACCATTCACATGCCCATTCATATTCATACCACAGTATTTCTGTGAGTGATGATCAATAAATTTGGTATTTTAACAACGGATGCACATTTTGGTTATGAATAACGAACGTATCTATAATTCCAACATTTCAAAAAAAAAAAAAAAAAAAAAATACAAGAGAAAAACGAAGGATAACTGAAAATATCTAAATGAATTATTCTTTCTTTAAAAAGAATAATAAGGGCTTCTCTTGTTAAGTATTGTAGGGAGAATTATTTTTAATTTTTTGCAAAGTTAAGCCTAAAAAGGCATTTATTTTAAACCCAGATTTTTGCGATTTCCTTAAGATTTTTAAAGCAAACCTTTTTGATTATGGATCAGGGGTTTTGTAAATTTTTAAAATCTAGTTAACTATTTTAAAACCCTTGAAATCTCAGTTCTTTAATAATTTGTGTCATTCACTGAGAGTTAAAAACTTTAACCTCCCAGTAAAAGAAAATAGTATACGCATATATTTCTATCTGTACATGTTCTTCAAAAAAAAAAAAAAATTATTTAAACGAAATCACAGATATTTAACGACATCAAAAAATCTCCCCTTGAGTCTTGTTGGGGTCATCATGTAATGTCACTCCATCATCATTGTCGCCATGATACGAATGTGCTTGTATTTCTTTGTTTCATCGTCATAAATTGTCGTTCCAATTATCTCATTTGTCGTTGATTAAAATAATCTCTTGTTCCTGTTAATTTATTTCATAAATATGATCCCTTCATGGATCAAATCAATAAAAAAAAAAAAAACAAAAATCCACACAGCACAACAATTTTTTTTTTTTTGTTGGTTTTCAGACATATGACATTTATCAATACACACAGATGTAGAATGGTTATATGAAATACAAGTTCGAATGTATGACAAGTCTCTGGAGTGTAATTTTGTTGGAACTCAATTCAACAAAAAATTAAATAAAATAAATAAATAATAAAAAAACAATCGCCTGGTATTCATGCCCATTTTCAAATAAAATAAAAATATTTTTTTTCTTCATCTCTAACTGAATATGAATGGTTGACAAACGAATGTAATATGTACAAATAAATAAATTAACAAGAAATCAACCAATAAGCCGACCAACCCACCAACTAGTTTGTCTGCCAGACTTTAGCAGCCAACCAGCGAGATTGGTCTTTATAAAACAATTCATTTGTGATTTGTAGTGCAACATACTCGCACAAACATCGAACAAACAGACAGACAGACCAACATAAAGTTACAGTTTCAATTCGTTTTTAAATCTTATCATTTAAATGCCAAGAATCCATAAAATAAAAATAATGTTACTTAAATTTTAGTTTAATTTATTACAAATCTTTTTCTAATTTTCCCATATTCGTATTTAAGATTATTACATCTAAGACTCGGCTTACAGATCTTAAGTACCAAAATATATTGCAATGAAAATTTAATTTTAACTATCAGTTTTCTATTGTCAGCTGCACTTAAAAGTCTACAGTGTTCTTAAAATCAAGGTTTAAATAGATCCAAAAAAGTTTTGCACATGTATTGCGAGAGAAAATTAAAGTACAGTGACACTCACAACTAAGCGCATAGATTTTAATTAAAATTTAATAGCAAGAAATTCATTTGGTTGTAAAACATTCATAATTATAGAGTCTAAACTACATTTTTCAAATTGACTTTTAAAATTTTTATTTCTTAAAAACAATTTGTATTGAAAATTTTCCAATTATACCAAAAAAAAACCAAAGGGGTGTGGCGCTTTTGTGTGAACAATTGTTTGATTAAATGGACTTCAATGGTTTAAATTGTAAGAGACCAAAAGTTGGATATTTTAATGGATTTAGAGTATAACGTTGGATTAATAAATAATAATTGTATCGATACTCCGCCCTGTGTCTGAAAACTGAATTTCATCGCCCAAAAGTCCAATTTTTTGCCATCTCGATTTCAAAAACTTTAATGCCATTCAAAAGCAAACATATTAGAACTTAAATATCCAAAACTGGATTAAAATATTGGCAATTGGTAGGTGCTGCTTCCAGCAGCATGGCACACCTACTGCTGGAAGCAGAGTTTTAGAAAAAACTTAATTTTTGTGAATTTTATCAGAACTAAATTATGATTTCTCGCAAACTATTATCAATAATGTGTCGAATTTTTTGCTTAGTGGGATAGTAGCCTTAAAGAAATGGCTGTTTACTTATAAAATTAGAACAGTAATGTTTTGTTATATGTTCATAATTTCCTGCAAAAACTCTGATCAATATGGAGTAGTAAATAGTGCCAGTATGGCCATTTTTGTAAAAAAATAATAATTTTAATTTCCGGGATAGGGAATTAGGGTATTTCTTAATCAAAAATGGGTATGTCTTTTAGTCCACTGTTTTAATATCTTTTCGGTCCACATAACTTTAAAATCTCATTGTGATAGATTTATCTATGTCAGACTCATGGAATGTCAAACATTAAAATTATTATTTCGATTGTGTAAATGAACGAAAACCCGTGCACTTGAAAACATCCCCCTCTTTGAATAAAAAAATACCACAAATATCAATCACAATCGAGACCATATTCATACTAAATGCTAAGAAACATCAAAATTTCAACTTTGATCTTAAATTTCTCAACAGCCGAGAAACCGATTTTAATAGAATTAAAATTGTAGGAAAGTTCAAGAAGTCTTCTCACGAGCAAAAGAAAAATTGCAGCAGTATCTCTATCGGTTCACAATTTGGTTCAGTTTTTTGGTCGATGAAAAACGATTTTAGACACTGTGCGCTGATACTTTCTTAGAGTTTTTTTGGAAAAACAATTGAGTTTTCAATGCTTATATTTTTGCATAACAACTAAGAGAAATAACACATTTAAAAGCAGAACATAAAATCAAAACAGAAAAATTAATTGTTTCTTAATTCTTTAGTTGGAGGTCCACAACACGCGTTCTATGCGTCTGATACTATCTGGACTTTTTTTTCAAGACGCAAGTAAATCCACTTATTGCGTTTTATGCATATATGCATTATATGTGTTTGCTGTGTAACTTGTCAATACAAATATACACTGATTTTACTTTTTTGACAATTGCTTAAACGCATCAACGTATTGAAGGCGTAATGTGGATCTTCAGCTATAGCCGTTTCGCTTTGCACCATACTAATGAAATATTCTCTCATTCATAACTTTATTATGCATTTGGATTACAAAAAAAGTGTACATTTTGTACGTTTTTAGATTTTTATGCTTATTTTTTAAAATTATGTTTGTGCTAAAAACTTTGGGTTAAGCAAGGACACTGCTACATTGTCTGACGTTATTCCTCTAGTTAACAGTCTTCGAACGTTATTAGAAAATATCATAAATATCATAAATGAATAAACTGAGATAAAGAATAGTTCAGAGGCCCAAAAATTGGTGACTTACTTAGCATTAGTTCTGAATGAAATATTTGGGGGCTTATGAAATGAAATGAAATCTATTGTTTATCTAAGCATAGACTTTAATCGTATCCAAAAAACGATTTCCTAGGCTACTATGACTTTTCATTCTGAAATTATGGTGGACACGGTCACGGCAACACTTAGTAAAAGTTCTGATAAGTTTAAAAAAGTCTTTTATAGCGTTTGTGAACAAATTATAAGAAAATCCGAGGAGATGAGTAGTTCTACAAAAGAAGTCGAGAAAAATCTTAGATCTTCTAATAATACTAGAGACACAAATCCGCTTGGTGCAGAATACTTAAGTTTTCAAATGAGCTCTGTCCAGTGATGCCAACTCTTGCATCATCAAAAGCACTGTGAGCATATAGAAATACGGTAAAAAAGGGTAAAAATGAAAAAAATTGCTGGCAAAAAAGCACCAACCTAAATTTTTCTTATTATTGATATTTTATAACGAAAAGATAAGAAACGCTTGATTTTTGTATTGAGATCGGTTGGGTTTTATTAAAATTAAATAAACAGAAACAAAGAGTCCCAAGCTTTTCTAAATTTTTGGTTTTCATCTAAAGGAAAGCCATTTTTAGTTGATAAACTTTAACAAACAAAAAATTAATGAAGAACTTACTTTTAATACAACTGTGTAACTTTATAATAGCCAATGCACTTTCTTGCTTAAAATTGCACAAAAACAAATCAACTGATATAATAAAAAAACTGCTAAACAATGATGCTTGAGAAAAGACTAGAAGAGTTTGCGAATAATACTCAAAACACAAATGCAAATAATACGCAGTTGGTTAAAAAAGTATTCGCTGTATTTACATAATAGCAGCAAAATGGTTCAGTGCCAAAAATATATGTAGATTACTTAAAAGGCACTTAAAAGTACTGTGAGAAATTGTTAAAAGCACTATAAATACCCGCTTTTCAAAAACGGGTGTTTAACAAAATTTAGGGTATTGCATAAGCAAAAAAGCACCAAAAAATACCCGAAAGGCACCAAAATGTCAACGCTGGCTCTGTCGCATATGAGAGAATATTTTCCACTGCAAGTCTGGTTCGAACGGATTTGCGTTCTCCGCAAAAGTTGAGAATATCTTGTATTTTTAACAGAAATGTTATTAATTTCAATTTTAAATATTTATAATCTCTTTAGTGTTCAAACGGAACTGCGTTAAGACCACATTTTCCGTATAATTTGACAAAAAATTTGTCGTAGAAAGCCGTCATGAAATAAAATCTGTTTTTTTCTAAATCTCTCACATATAGACAATTATTTTTCAAACAGAAAACTGAAAATGAAAAACAAAAGAAAATAAAAAATTAAAAAAATAAAATGAGACAGAATACGAAGTTACTGCCGACGTTTAAATTATGGGCTTTAGGATTTTTGCCTGAAGTTAAAAACTCAATATTGTTTCAACGTTTACTCGATTCTTTTCTATAAAAACATTATTCATTGGTTCAATTTATTTTTTTTTAAAATCAAATTGATGTCAACTTTAATATACATTTTTATATTAACAATCTCTTACACTATAATCTTGTATGAAGAAAATAAATTTTTCTACTTGAGTTTTGTCAATTTTACTTTGAATTCAAAGTATTGATATCGATTTCGTATCGGCAAAAAGGCGCATCGTTACATCCCTAGTTTTGTAAGTTGGCAGGCAGTGTTAATGCTAACTCTGGCTTTGAATTTAGATTTTTATAAAACTCTCTAAAAAGCAATGTGGCCAATTGAAGATTTTCTGGCGAATCTTACGTTTTTTATGTGCCCCGCCAATAAATTTTGGAATTTTGAAGCCTTTTCATGCCCTTCTCAGTGGGTGGAAAGGTTATTAGTAGAAAAAATGTACTTGAGGGCCTGCCATGCTTGGCTCTTCTCAAGGTGATCTTAATTACTTTGTGACACACACACACACACACATAATTTAAGTGTACAATCCGGTAAGATAATACACTCGCCCTTGGTTTAGGAGCTGTAGATATCTACTACTTCTCTAAACACAGCCACCTCTTTCTCCTCTTCCCCTTGTCCAATATATTGGTGAATTATTAATTATTATTACCCTGAGCTTGAGCTTTCGTCGTTGCACTCTCGGGGGATGTTGTAGAAAAGGAATTCCAGGCATATTATTCAGAGAGTTCTGATATCAAGTAAATAGTTTGAACTAAACATAACTCCCAAAAAACTTGCTTTTACCCATATTAAAAGAAAAAGACCGAAATAAAGAAAGAACTTTAAAACTTAAATTGAATAAAACGTAATAAGTAACAAGTGGAAAGTAAAGAAAATCTGAAAAAGTAGAACAAAAGTTGAAACTCTTTAAAAACTGGACTGAAATTTAAACTCAGTGTTGTCACTCCACATGTAATTACACATATTGTGTGTAATTTTTACTTGCACACATCTTTACTTGCCCATGTGTAATTAGTTCCATGCGTAATTTTACATTTCGTTCTAATTTTTCATTAATTTTAAACAGTCAAGTTACGAACATTAAGTTTTAGCGGTTTTCAGTTTCCAGTCAAACTTGCCTCTTAAGCCCTGACTTTTTTCCCTTTCCATAGGATGTTCTCTTCCCCTCATAAAAATAATTGTAAACTTTCTGCAAGAAAACTTTCATAGTGTGAACCCAGACTAACACCATATGTCCATATGTAGACCGCAAAATCATACATACATAGCACATACACACATACATAAATCGCGAAGTAATTGTTTGAACATTTTTTGAAGAATTAATTTTTAACATAAACTGTCAAATTTTATCTTGATTCCTTTGACATTTGTGTGTAAATTCTAGAAATTTTAGAATTTAAGAAGAAAGTTCCTAATGTTTTATTTAAAAGGGAATAAGTTCGAATGAAAAATTGCGCCATATATTTTTCTTTTATTGTGTAACTTATTGAATGGTGTGGAGCAAAATGACAAAAAAAGCAATAAGTACATACTCATAAAAATTTTGTAATTGATAGGCACGTTAAGTCAAAAAGTTTGTTAGCATCAAACAGAAACTTACAGCGAATTTTAAAAATTTATGTCGCTTAAGCTTTTTATTTATGTGCCGGTTTTCTGCTGGCGTTACCGCTTATGTTTGAAAATAAATACTTCGCATAGATACGGCCCGCAATACATGTTCATATAGTTCATTCTTACTACAGCAATTAGTAGGCTTGAAAATAAGGAATATCAATAAGGTTTTGCAAGGCGAATTCATTCTATCAAAGCTACTTTTGCGATTTGCGGGTGTAATTTTGCTTCAAATGTGTAATTTGGTACACAGTCATGTCTAATTTGCGAATTCTTCATTAGCAACACTGTTTAAACTTCTAACATTTTTAAAGATCGACAATTCCTCGAATGATTTGGTTTGGAGGAGCTGTGTTAGGCTCAAACTATTTCGCTAATCTCATCGTCTCACAGTGGGCTATTTTGGGAAAAAATGGAAATAATTCTGGATTTTGTAAACTGTTAGTGCGATTGGAATAAACATGTGACAATTAAGGACAGTGTTGTCATAACTGTTTGATAAGAATATGCCAAAACTTCAAAAAAAAAAAAATCTTCTTAAATCTGCTAAATCGTAAAATGAAGAAAATATGAAAAAACAAAAATAATGAAAATTTAACATTACATTTTTAATCTCTTTAATATGCAAACAATATGCTAAAAAAAATTATCCTTAAAATCTGCTTAATAAAAAGGAATTTATATATATATTTTATAAATAATTTTATTTAAATAAAAAAATATGCTAAAAAAATCTAGAAGAAAATATGCTTAAATGGTAACACTGATTATGGTCTTATATTCGAGATTAAGTTTTTGATTAAGGATCAATAATAAGGGCCGCAATAGGTTCCCGAAGTAAATTATCTCGGGTATTACATAAATTTATAACGATTTAGTTACTTTTTAAAAAAGGTTTTAGAAATCTTTAATCCGTCAAAAGTGTATTCCGTGTACAATAATATTGTATGGATTTTACGGTTGACTTTATATCCCTTTTAATACTTGATTATTTCTTGTTTATTTCATTATTTCTATATTTTATAAGTTAAATAAATATTGTTCTTATATATACATACATATATATATATATTTTTAGATAGACTGTCTGTAATTTGTCCGTTACTAATTGGATTTATTAAAATAAAATTTATTATGTTACGCTCACTTAATAATGAACTTTTTTTTATAAATTTAAAGTTGTTTTTGTTCTACACAAAGCAAAATTATTTCAGGCGAATAATCGTATCGTTCAAATTTTGATTTTAATAGAGATTTTTATTTTCACTTTAAGGATTGGTTTTAATTAAGTTTATATTAAATAATTTAATTGAAATAATTAGTTGTTTTCTGTTTTTAGATTAAAAATTTATATAAAAAGTATTTTTTATGTTAAATTACCAACTTTTATAGTGAATCTCATTAAATATGCACAAAATGTTGCAAGGAATTTAAAATCCATTTGTTATTAAATCCATCATTTACAGTTTGTTACGTGTGTGATTCTCTATGAATATTTTGATGTCAACACCTTTTCAGCTGAATTGTAAATGACTTTGATGAAAAAAAACTCCCTTCATTTCTATTCAACGCCACCTTCAACTTCTTAAATAATAATTTTTGATTTTATGAAATTTTCTAAAATTTTTATTGCGTTAATAAATTGTTGACCATTAATAACAATAAAAATAGATAATCGTCGTTGAACAAATTAATGATGTTCTTTCTTTGTTATTTTTGTGGTAGTTGCAAAAAATTATTTTTCATTACCGTCATAGATGCGATACACGTACATAAATAGACATACATACACATTCATTCATATATCATGTAACCGGAGTGGTATATTTAAACACATGTAATTTCACTAGAGAATAAAAATTTTTTTTTTTTTACGAAGCACTTGTCATTATGAACATTTTGTTGTAAAGTGCGAAAAGGGGGCGGAGGGTTGAGAAACAATGACAGACATATGCATACATATATAATTATAAAAGGTGTCTGGAAGATACGAAAAAAGGAGGGTTCTATATATCTAACGTGAATGTATATAATATGATCATGACTTCTTAAATTAGGATTCCATATTATAAACATATAAATGGGGGATTTCATGTCAAGTGATCCAACTTTTGAAATCGACGTCTTCCGATTTGGATAAAAAAAAGTTTAGACACAAATTTTCAACAAGATCGGTCAAAAAGTTTCTGAGTTAGAGGGGGTCAAAATTTGACATTTTGGTCAAACAGGTGTTCTTTCTCATCCATGTAACTTATTATCTATTGGTGTTAGCAAAATATGTACCAAACAAATTAGATAGCTATTTCTTCAATGTTTCTTTTTTAAATTCTTTTTTTTTTTTAAATTTAAAACTTTTTTTTAAGCGGGTACTTTTTTTTTTTTTTGCTCAAAAGAGAGCTTAGGTCTTTTTCTTTAATGTAGTTCTGGTCGCTTTTTGGGCCGCGAGTGGGTTATGCAAAAAATAAAATAATTTCTAAGTCAAGACGAGGATTTTTCAATTTTCAGACTGAAAGATGCACATTGAAAACAATCATTTCAAATGTGCATGATTTTGTGGAAGAAATGTATATATATATACTAGCTGTTTGGTCCCGGCGCTGCTCGGGATTTTCTACCCGCCACTACCCGCACAAAATCCAGTCACATGAATAGTTTTGTGCCAATTACCTTTCCTCTGGACCAACTAGAGTCTTAACACATTATCACCAGTTAAGTGACAGGTCTTGTTTTCACCTATCACAATTCGTTCCTTTTAATTATAAATTTTTGTTCACTGGTCACGGGATAAGTGCTTTAAGAGCAATTGACACAAATATAGGGATAAAACAGCCTGTTATGGACCTTAAGCCTTCAGGATTCAGAGGTTCGTATTGTCTCTGGAACCTTTTTTTCTAGGAAGATGGCTTCAACAGTTTTGATGTTCTTGTATTTAGAGCGGCTGTGCCTCTATTTTCCCTGGCATAATTCATTGAGTATAAATACTTTTCAACTTCGGTTGCTCTTTTTGTTGTCATTGTTGGTACTGGCATCAGTTGTAAGTTGTATTGAACATACACGCACATACGCTTGTAGCTACCCAGCGGGAAAAAGAAGGAGTACGGAGGCCTTCTAGAAGGCCTCTGTACCCCTTATTTTGGATGCACAAGGCCTGCTCGCTCCATTCCATACTTATATCTTTTTAACACACGTTGTCATTGCGGGGAAGGCCTTCCGTTTTCCTTTCTTTCACAGGCCTTTTGAAAGGCATTCAAATAAATGGCTTTTAGAAGGCTTTCCAGAGAATGGCTGTCAAAAGGCCTTAGAATAAAGGTTATCTTGAAGGGTTTCTAAGAAAGCTATGTCAAAAGGCCTTTCAAGTAAAAGATCTTTCGGACCAATCTTGTAAAAATGCCTTTGATTAAAGGTCATATTGAAGGGGTTTTAATAAATATAAGTTTAGTGTTTTAAAAGTTAAGGCCCTAATCATGTACAACGCAGAGCAACGCCACAGAACTAACGCAACGCCAAAGAATAACATTGAAAGCACAAACAATGTCATAAATATTTTGTAATTTTGTTGTTGCTTTCTACAGACATTCACATCGCGTCTTAAAATTTCAAACGCTCCATTGCTTGTGTCGTTGAAAATTTTAAAACGGTACATGAATTTCTGTTGAAAGCAACAACAAAATTACAAAATATTTATGACATTGTTTGTGCTTTCAATGTTATTGTTTGGCGTTGCGCTGCGTTGTACATGATTAGGGCCTAACTGTTTTATAAGTTTACTATAGTTACTATATAAACAAAAAATATAAAATTAAATAAAAAATAATAAGTATAGGTATACATAATTAATACATACTACATAACATTTTAATTATTTAGCACAAGTACCTACCTTCTTTAATGAACAAAACTCAACTAAAATGATTTACATTATTTCTTTCATTTGGTACTTTAATATGTATGTATGTAACTTAGTTTTTATAACGGGATCTGAATTCTTTCGCTTTTGCTTTGGCGAAAAAACAAAACAAAAAATGTTACTCTCTCTCTTTTCAACTTCAACTAAAATGATTTACATTATTGTTTTCATTGTTATTTTAACATCTATGTATGTATGTAACGTTGTTTTTGTAAAGGGATCTGAATTCTTTTGCTTTTGCTTGTGCAAAAAACAAAACAAAAAATGTTACTCCTTCTCTTCTCGCTTCTCATAGAAGCGAGTGTGGAAGGCCTTCTATGAGACATTCTTTAGCAGTTAGATAATAATAGTAGTTTAATCAAAAAAAATTTTTAGAAGGCCTTTAAAAAGGCCTGAAGTAAGAAGGTCTTCTGAGTTTTCCCGCTGGGTACTAAAGTATTTGTGTATGTTTTGGTGTTTTGATGTGGTAGCGATGTTACCCTCTTGGGATTATTGTTGCGGTGAGGATTCTAAAGTAAATTAAAAGTCACTCACCCCCATGTAAACACACATTCATCCCAATCTACTTGTTCCTGTACATTATTAACTATCATTATTATTATATCGTCATCTTCATATTTGGTGTCAGGAACAAGAAAACATACCATCAGAGAGTTGCCTGGTTCCCCCTTCCCCCTTCTCCCTCTTAAAAACAGTAAACGAGGCGACTCGAAACAAGTCAAAATAAGACGGTCAGGGGAAAACTCAATTATAACAATCTGTTCAGATTTTCTTGCAGTTGGCTGCTTTAAAATATTTCAACACCAAAATAAAAAAGTTAAATCAAGGAAATGTTTTAAGGATTTTCATCCCCATACAAAATTTATGATCTCATTTGATAAAGAATTTTCTACGAGTACAACAAATTCAATTGAATACGACGTTGCGCTATGAATCCCTGAAAAGGAAAACTTGTTTTAACAAACTGATGCAAGTGGACGTTGCAAATACGTTTGTGGCAAATGTGTTCAAAAAGATTTTATTGCACCGCCAACAACAACAAAATTTTTATTTTATAATTTTTGATTTAGCAAAGTTAGTAGAGGTTATAAAATAAAGACAAAGGAACAATGGATTTCATACAGCAGTTTGTAAGCTGGGCAATAAAAAATGTTCGTTTAACTAAAGATTATTTAATTACTCTTTATATACAATTTATATTGTTGTATTTGCTGAGACTTTTGAATAGAAATAATTTTTATGTAATTATTATATTAAGATAAGATTTCCATCCCTTAACGGCAAAATGTGTTAACTTCTTTCTACCCCTCGAACTGAAGAGTTTTGGAATGTTTTGTAGGGATTTGCACGTCAACAATGGTGTTAATAAATAAATATTTGAGGATTATTTTTGAATACATTTTAATTGCACTGATAAATCTTGCCATTAAACGAAATGTTTATAACATCATTTGTCTGAGGAAACATTCTGGTCAACTAGTTATTTATTATGGGTTATTTATTCCAAGACTATTAACAACAAGAGAGATAAATCGACTTTTAGTATAAGTTACAGCATGAAATTATAATTCTAGCATTAAACATATAAAACGCAAGTTGTAGTACAAAACGCAAGTTTTAGTACAAAAAGCAGGAAAAGGTATAAAACGCGTGATTAACTGCCTGTTTTTAGAACACGAGCGCAAAACTAGTTCGTTTGGCTTACATTAAAAAAAATTAATTATGAAATTTTGTTTCTTTTTAAATCCCAATAAAAAATTGTGCCGTTTTGCGAAGCACTAATAGTCAGTTTTATAAAGAAAGAGCACATTTATGCGGTACGCAATAAGACATACACAAATGAATTTTTAACAAATTTAAAAAATATTACATTTGAAGAGCTGCGGCATTTCCTACACAGAAAAAAGTGCTTTATCAATTAAAAAAATGGTTTAAAAAGGATTTAAATTTAATTAATGTGGTAATTGAATCAATTATTTTTATAGTTGAAAGAAAATTAAAAATTTAATTTGGATTTAATTATTATTTTAGCTGTTTTGAAATAAATTTTTAATTAAATAACAAAAAATCTTAATTGACTTTTTTCGTTTAAAATAAAATAATTTAAACATGTAGAATTGTTGTTGGGAGTTGTCAATATTTAATTAAATAAGTTAACACACTGTTTGAAATGGCAAAGTTTTTTGATCATTTTTTTTAATTAAAATTAAAAATATCATTTATTGAAAAAAAAAAATATATTCACAATTTTACAATTTTTAGTAATCAATATAATCATTTTGGTAATAGTTGCAAAATCAACAAATTTTTTGCTTGATATTATGAATTTGGTATAAATTTGGTGATTAGAGAAAATTATTAATTTTTTCTGTGTTACAAAGCAGGGTTGTACGGGAGTATATTAAAGAGTAACGGTGGCAATTCAGCGCCTCAAAATGGGAACTTGTTATATAACATTCATTAGGGTGGGTCACTGAAGTATGAGAAAAAATAAAACTTCTCGAATCATATTCTAATAGCAATATTCTGTTGTCTTACGTTAATACAAATAAAACATGCTAAAAAAAAGTATAAAAAATTCACATCTTTAGCCCGTGCCGGAACTCCTAAGAATTATTACTCCGTCAAATTTCCCAGTATTAGTGACTGTACTATCACAACCAATTGCCATCAAATTTTCTTTATTCATTTTTTGAGACGAAGGCAGGGCAATACTTGACATTTTAATATTTTTAGAAGTACGAATCTGGCTCCTTAACAGATATATGTTCCTCAATCAGTATTTGTCTATATTTGCTAGCATCCTTTTAAATAATATTAAGCGTCTTATCTTTTCGGCCTTCAAAGTATAAAGCTAGTAGGTCTAGCTGCTTCTGGTCTTGAATACCTTCATTACGTACTTTTTTTCTTTCCCGTCTTATTTTTGATTTATCAATTGGTTCACTGCTAGGAGAGATATGTTGCAATACAGACGAAGCAATAGCAGCCGCTGCGCTATCGGAAACACTGTTACGGTTACAAGTTGTTGACAATATAGGTAAACTAAATTTTTTTTCTTTCTGCCTTTGACGTGGAAGGTAAATTAAAAGAGCTGTCACAAGAAGCACTGAAATTACTTACAGATAACTCCTGCTGTTTTAAGTTAATTTTGTCGTGACTTTTATTTAAGTTTTTTTCTGTATTTGGTGCTTGGGCTGCTCTTTTTTTGCAATTGAGTTGGAAGATCTCGAACTACTCCTCCAATACGCATCCTTCTCGCCCGCGCGTCTCACTCAAAAACTCATGTTCTTCTTTAGTTACCTTATATTGCCTTGGACATCAAAAAAGCTCAATTTGTTAACATCTACAGGAACAAATATGAAACAAAACTCTGCTACGTCGGAGAAAAGTTTCTTTCTAATAAACGGACATTTTTTTCAACGACTTTATGAGATTTTTGTAATTTATGTATATGATAACCGTTTATTACTTGTATGACTATTGTATTTGACACTGTAGGAAGAGACGATTTTCTCCAAACGCATTTTATCCTTTGAGCTGCAAGTTTTGCAATGTCTAAAAACGATGGTTCTTTGGTAGTATTCCTTGTTATTTTAAGTTGCTCCCTATTCCAATCATAGTATTTCGTAACATATTCGTAAGTTGGTAAAACATTATCATTAATAAGTCCCCTTTTAGACAGGCAAAGTTTACTTTGACAAAGTCTGTTGAATTCTCTTTTAAACTTTGTTTGGTGCTCAGACACACAAAGTTTAATTTGACAAATTTTTGTTTTCTCATGTTTGAATATAATATATAAACAGCATTGCCAGAATGATGATTTTATCATATTTTGGATTATTTTTTTAAACAAAAAAAATGATTAAAGATTTTTTTCTCAAATGATGATTTTTTATTTTTAGAAATTCTGATTTTTACTTTAATTTTGTTTATACAAAATACACGATTATTTAAACAGTCACTTTTTAAAACAATGAAGTTTTGCATCAGCTTGATGTGTATTGGTGCTGCACACTTTTGTACCCAGTATCTAGAATACACTAAATTGCATCATTATTTCTGGACATAAAAAATATTAAAAAAGGCATATTATCGAAAAACTACATTTAAAGCCCATCTAGTTCGCGGGCGTCGTCTTCGCCTAGTGCTTCTGATATCAAATTTTAAAAGCGGTTTGCTATCGTACATGCGTGCAACATGACCTGCCCAGTCCAGACGTTGAGTCTTTATGAATTTGACTATGTCCTCTCCTTCGCATAGCTCGAGCTATTCGTTATTTCTTCTTTGAATATATTCACTATTTTCATCTCGCGCTGGGCCAAATATCTTGCGGAGAATTTAACGCTAGAAGATTCTTAGTTCCTTATCAATGTGTTGCGGTAGGTCTGATAATCGTTTTGTATATGTTAAGTTTGCATGTCTTCGATATCGACTTTGATGAAAACACTTTCCTTTGCCCGAAATACGCATTACTGGCTGCCGATAGTCGATCACTTTCACAGTCTTGCATACTATTGTCGTTTTTTAGAAAGGCATCCAGGTACCTTAAGTTAGTTACACCTTCGAAGTGGTATTCACCTGTGTGTATATCATGTACAGTTCTTCGATTTTCATTTGCAGACGTTTTTAGGTATGTAACCTTTCATTCATTTATTATAGAGCCCATTCCTCTTGCTGACCTCTTAATATTTGTAAATATTTCCTTCATATATCGGATGTTCCTTCTGACAATTGAAATGCCATATGCGTCAACAGATAAAAAATAAAATTAATTTAATTTACACCAGTAAACAAATTAATAGTATCAATTTAACGTTTAATTCATTTGATTAAACGTTTAATTCACTTGATTAAGCAATATTCATAGTCATATTTAGCAGTTCTGTTTTAAGAGAAATAGTTGATCAACTGTGGATCTGGTCCGAATCCTCCCTGATATTATCCTAGAAGCTTCAATTATTCGTTTTAAAAGGATATTCGTGAATATTTTGCATCATACTTCTAAAATAAATATTTCTCTATTGTTTGTCGCATAGGCTCTTATCACCTTTCTTATGTATTGGCACTAGAGGCCATCACACGGCGATATCGGGATTTGTTCCTGATGCCAGATACTGCTTATTAGTTTGTGGAGGGCATTGATGCCATCGTCCCCCATTGACTTAAACCGTATTTTTCATATTATTAATTGTTTTTACAATATAATTTCGGGTTGGCGGTGGAATGTTTTCTTCATAATCGTTTATTATGGATTGCATATTGGTTTCATCCGGGCCCCTGTTTTATAGTTCGCTAAAATATTCCTTCCGTCGTTCTAGAATTTCTTTTTCCTCTGTAAGCTTGGGCTGAAACGACAAAAATCGTATAATGTAAATTGGGACTTACATACGCAAAACAATGTATCATACTTTGAAAGATTAAAAACGTCAAATTGTGCAAACTCGCGAGCTAGTTAACCTTGATCAATTTTTGTCAATTTTTGTCAATTTTTCGTATGAAATAATAGATGTTGCTCAACATTTTTCACATATTTGAACAGCGGCTTAATGCGGTAACAAACATTAAAAAAAACAACATACAACCGAATTGAAACCCTCCTTTTTTTAAGTCGGGCTAACATATATTTATATAAAAATACATATATTTAAAATAATATCAAATTGTAATAGATAATTTTTTTATTTTGAGTAACTAATTCTTCTGTCAGGTGATCCACTACCGGCTTATTTTTGTTGAACCGTTGCCGCCAAAAAATCTGCCAACTTAGACTTCTGTTAAGAAATAGGTCTGTCTGCGTACTTTTCCAGTAGCAAATACTCAGTAAATTTTTTTGGGAGAGTAAGACAAATTTTACTCTTTCGGCTGAGAATATCTCAAAAAGTACGCAGACGGTATCCAGTGAAATCTTGCAAGAAACCAGCTGATCGGTGTGTAAACAATTGAAATAACAAACGTGAGCCAAGATAGCGTTGAAGAAATAGCGTCCAATTTGGGATTTTAAAAACCGGGAAACCAAAATACCCAAATAATGGGTATTTGCAGTATAAACAAAAAGTTAGCGTCGAATTTAGGAATTTAAAATAGGGAAGTACAAATATAGGAACAAATCTAGTTTACCGACGCAGCTCCAAATAAAAAAAAAGTACCCAGGTTGATGGAAAATGGAAAAATAAGAAGAAAAAATAAAAAATAAAAAAGTTGGCGCAAACGCTTAGTTTTCGAGTTATGGACGTTTAAAGTTTTCATATAAATATGTGATTTTCCACTGCAATTCTAAACGTATATGGCCAATATTGGTATCATTTTAAAGCTCTTGAACAGATTTTTCTGGATATACATAATTAATTTCAAAATATTAAACTCTTTAGATCACATTACAGTTTTTTTAATTTTACGTCGAAATGTTACGGAAGTGCACTAGGAAAGAATGTCGTTTATTTAAATAAAAGTGTAATACAAATTTTATAAAATAACAAACACTAGCATCGCAAAAAAAAAATTCTTTGCATAGCCAGCCTTTGGCCGGACGCAAGGATGTTCTTCTCTATGGTATAATAATCACCGGTTTCGCTTACTAAAGCTTCCTTGCATAGCCGGCCTTCGGCCGGGCGCAAATATTTTCTCCCCTATGGTATAACTAATACCGGCTTCGCTAACTAAAGATTCTCTGCATAGACGGCCTTTGCCCATGGGCAAGGATTCTCTCCTCATTAGTATAACATAAACATAAAGAAGGTTTTACTTGTATTTTAATTAAAATTCTTAAATAAATAAGTATGTAGTATATACATACATTAAAGAATTAGAAAAAATTAATAAATTTGTTTTTAAACTTTTGTATTTTGCAAACTCGTCCCACTTCTTAATAAACTAAAAATATTAAAATAAATTCTATATGTCCAGAAAGATCTAGTGAAACGCTTTGCAATGATACCAATATGAGCCATATACATTTGGAAATGTGCTGCAAAATCCCATATTTATATAAAAACTTAAAACGCCCATAACTCGAAAACTAAGCGTTTGCGCCAACTTTCTTATTTAATTTTTTCTTCTTATTTTTCTTTTTTTTTTATTTGGAGCTGCGTCGGTAAACTAGATTTAAGCCCAAATATATTTATATTTTTAATAAAAATACAAAAAATATTTACCACAGGCTTTTGCAGGGTATAAACTATATATTTTCTGAAAGTAAATAGTTTTCTGGACAAAATGAGCGATCCGTGCAAAAAATCGTTCGGACAGTTTCCGAGAAATCTGGGTTCATCCAAAATGGTCAGTAAAAATCTTTACTGATTTATGCAATGAACCACAGGTATAAACTATATATTTTTTGCACGCATCGCTCATTTTGTCCAGAAATCTATTTACTTTCAGAAAATATACAGTTTATACCGTGCAAAAGCCTGTGGTAAATATTTTTAATATTTTTATTAAAAATATAAATATATTTTTATTTCTCCTTTTTAAATTCCTAAATTCGACGCAAACTTTTTGTTCATATACTGTAAATCCCCATTATTTGGGTATTTTGGTTTCCCGGTTTTTAAATTCCCAAATTCGACGCTATTTCGTCGACGCTATCTTGGCACACGTAAACTCTTTCATTCAAACAGTATATTAAAACAGCTGTTCAAACTAGTTGCAAAATCTTACCAGAGGAAATTTCTCCAGTAACATTTTGCAAGTTCTCTAACTTTCAACTGTCAAAAAATTCTCTTTTTGGCTCTCTCGCTGTAAGAGATTTGGAGTACGCAGACAACATTTTGCAAGATTTTGCGACATTTTGTACAAAATTATGCAAAATATGTGTACGCAGACAGACCTAATGTCAGCAAACAATTGTTTTTATACCTTCCACCACTAGTGGTGAATGAGGGTATACTAAGTTTGTAATTCCACGTGAAACTTTTTTATTATACATCTAAGGCCCCATAAAGAATAAATATTCTGGCCCCTTGAGTAATTCTAAGTCGATTTAGTCTGTTGAAAACACGCTCACTTTCGAAAAAGAAAAGAACAAACTTGATCTCAAATTGCTTGTAGTTATCCTAAGCAGTTTGGGATTGAAATCCAGCAACATCGGTTTAGTAGGATCAGAGCTATGAATCAAAATGTCGAACCACCACCCTAAAAAATTGATAATTTTGATACAAAAATTAACATAAATGGTGGAATTATGCACGGAATGACAAAATTGGCTTTATATAACTGCAAATCATATTGTAAAATTTCGTGAAGATCGGTCCATAATTGACAATATGCCCCATATAAACCCTACTCGCTTAGTACGCCTAAAGCCGTAATAGATAAAGCTATCATAATAAAATTTGGTACGTCACAGTTTTATAGGACCGGAAATCACACTAGGCCCCAGATAAATCCTACTCCTGAAAAACATTTTGGTACGCCTAAAACCGTAATTAATAACGCTATCATACTATTTGGTACGTCACAGTTTTATTCGACCGGAAATCCCACTGTAAAATTTCGTGAAGATCGGTCCATAATTAACGCTACCCTACTCCCGGAAAACAGTTTAGTACGCCGTATGCCCGTAATTTCTACAAAAAGAAATCTAGCTGTGTATAGAAATCTATGGTGTAAGAGCTGCCATAATTTAAAAGAAAACTTAAGGTAAAAACACGCAGATCAAATAAACTTTGAAATAGGTAAAGATAACTGATACGTACGAACACGATCAGCCTTCTTTTTGTTGAAATTACGGTCATAAAACCAAATAAAGCGCACTTTGGGAAAATAATTAAATTGGCCTAAACCATAACAGATATAGATATTGCGGTAAAATTTCTTCCAACTTAGATTAATATGGCCAGAAAAAATACCATGCGATTGTGTGAAATTCACTGTTAACGCTAAAACTAATTACACTGATGTATTGAAGTTAATTCTAATATATTTTTTGTAATACCAGAAATCAGTCTTCAAAATTATGGCATGATTGGTCCATAATTTACCATAGGTCCAATACAAATTTCCCTCCTAAAAATCGGATAAAAATGTAACGAATCATGATATTTTACTCAAGACGGTTCAAAGTTCTAACAAGAAACGCATAAAAATGTAAAAACGGTTAAAAATGTAAAATAGGTCTAAACCACAACCAGTTTTAATGATGACGTTCGTTTTTGTGAATCTTAGTTAATAGTATATTTGTATTCGGAATATAGAGCCCACTCTCTGTCTGTGGAGGGTATCAAAGATGCGGTGTAGCCGAATATAGCTCTCTAACTTGTTTTCTTTATGACAAAATTTTATGGTGCCAAAAATGTTATTATTTCACACAGCACAAAAATTAAATTTTACCATAGAACTTTGCTATCGTTTCACTCTAAGTGCATTTTTCTCCTATAGATCTACCTGAACCACAGGGAAAGGAGTACTTCTACTGCAAAAAATATGCCCAGAGGCGACATTAAGATAATTATCGGTGATTTAAACGCACAAATTGGTTCCGATAACAGAGATTTAGCGTATATAATGGGTCGACATGGAATTGGCTCCATGAACTTTAATTGAAAACTTTTAATCGAATTTGGGAAAATAATAATTTTGTTATTGGAGGGTCTAAGTTTCCACACAAGCTATCGCACAAGAATACGTGCTTATCACCTAATGGTCTGATAGAAAACCAAATTGGCCATATTTGCATAAGTCGTATGTGTCGTCGCAGTTTGCTGGATGTGAGAGCTAAACGCGGCGCAGATATTGCGTCTGACCACCACCTAGCAGTTGCAGATATACGTTTAAGAGTATTGCGTGCTCTGCAGAAAGAGAACGAGTAATAATAAGTCGTTTCAATGTGAAAAACATAAAAACCAAAGCATTAACTATCCATTGCTTGAAGAAATCAAAAGACGCACACAAAATATTTCTAAAGGAGATACAGTAGAACCGCTGTGGGCCAAGATAAAAGATGCATATTTCAAAGTCAGTGAAAAGATACTCGGTAAGTTTGAGAGTGTAAAAAAGAGTGGATTTCACAAGAAACATTACAAAAAATCGACGACAGAAGAAAAGCCAAAACAGATAACTCGAATCCCCGAACGAGAACAGCAAAGCTTAATGCGCAGCGATCTTATAATGCATTACACATATCGGTGAAAAGACTATGTAGACGCGATAAAAGAAACTGGACGAATTCTTTAGCAGATGAAGTGGAAAAGGCTGCAAACACAGGAGGTCTACGCTTATTAGATGACTGTACTAGACGTCTTACTGGTAGAAATACTCGTCCTAAAATATCAATTAAATGTAAAACGGGAAAATTGTTAACGAATCCCATTGAACAGCTACAATGATGATTTGATCACTTTAAAGACGTGTTTAAAGCTACACCGTCTACTACAAACTCCCAAATACATATCCTAGAATCGCAAAGGGACATCTCAACTCGATTAGTCCGGATAGGTTCGAAATTGAAAAAGTAATCGGTGATATAAAATCTGGAAAGTCAACGGGAATTGACAACGTAACGGCAGAGATGTTTAAGTTTGATCCACATTTCCCGGCACAACTCTTACACAAGTTTTTTGTAATGATATGGGAGATCGAAACGTACCACAGGACTGGACATATGGTATACTCGTTATAGTTCCAAAAAAGGGTGCACTAACCGATTGTAATAACTGGAGGGGTATAATGGCTTTGAGTGTGGTTTTAAAAGTACTGTGTAAAATTATTCTTGGCCGGATTTACAGTAAAATTAACAATACTTTAAGAAAACAACAAGTCAACTGTCGACCACAGGCGTTTGACCGGATTAGACATGAAAGCATATGGCAGGCATTGTTGCACAAAAACGTTTCGATAAAGATTTGTAACTTAATAAAAATGCAATACAATGCTTTGCAATGTAGAGTACTGCATAATGGTTCCCTATACCAACCAATCGATATACATGCCGGGGTACGGCAGGGATCTATACTGTCTCCACTATTGTTTCTAGTAGTAATAGACGAAGTGTTAAGTTCTGCAATTGAGCTTAGCCCTAAAAGGGGAATATCGTAGTAGTCCACTTACAATGGGACATTTGAACGATCTGGATTATGCAGATGCTCCTGTCAAGAAGAGAACTGCATATGCCGTCAAAGTTGAATGATCTATCTCAACAGAATATGAATGTCGATTAAACCAAGGCAATAAAAATTAATTCGACGAGAGAAGTTAACTTTACTCGAGGCAACCGTATGATTAAGAATTTTCCTTGGATAGTAAAATTGCTGAAGATGGAGGCTGCAGATTATACATAGAAAGTCGTATCAAAAAGGCCAAGGGAGCATTTGCAAGTTAAAAGAATATTTAGCATTCACGACAACTCACTGAAAAGGCAAATATTCGAATATTTAATTCCAATGTAAAATCAGTGTTGCTGTACGGTTGTGAAGAAAGCAGCAGAATCAGTGTTACTGGAATCAAAAGAAAGCAGCAGAAAACTCCAATCTTTTATTAGGCGATGCGATGAGGAACATTCTAAGACTATGGTGACCAGACAATTGGATTACTAATGAAGAACTATATCTGAAGTGCAAGCAAATACCGGTAACCCTAGAGATACGAGAGAGGAAATGGGGGGTAGATTGGGCATACCCTACAAAAGCCCCACAACGAAATATGTAAAAGGGCTCTTGATTGGAATCCACAAGGGCAACAAAATAGAAGCCAACATAGGGGATCTTTGAGGCGCAGCATAATATTAATATTAAAAAAAGCGAATAATATCTTACATGATCTCAATTTAAGACTACAGCAAATAATTGGCAGAAATGGAAAACCTTTACTAAGGCACTATGCGCCAATCATCGGCGCCAAAGCAACTAATAATAAGCACATTTTGTTCCATAAAACGGCCATTAATTCCAATTTAATATTATAAATCTTAAGTAGTTGTTAATATAATTTTTTTTTATTGGGAATGACAACAAAATTAAAATGTTCCCAGGAATAGGAACAAGTCCGGTATACTAAGAACTCTGCATACAATGTAAAGGAGTAAATTTATTATGTTTGTTTTTCAATTTTATTGTCTTACCTCATCATAAATAAATCAACAGGAGTGTTCATTTACTTTACTATCAGAAACTTGCAAAGAGAGAGTGAGTAAGAATTTAAAGAAATTGCTCTCAAAAATACTTAAAAGTAAATGAACACTTTGCCAGTCAAAATTTGTAAGTTAAAGTAGTGACGAATATACAGGAATATTTGAGTACCCATTAATTATTCTAAGACTTAAGAAAATGTTATTCATTACAGTAAAAATAATGTGATTTTATTAATTTATATTTGTTTATGGTGAATAAAATGAATCATGAATTGGATTTTTTTTATTTAGGAGGTGAAAGAAGAATTCGGGGTTTATTAATAAAAAAAATAAAAAAAAAAATCGGAGAAATTGCCCAATAGTACGTAAATTGTGTGTGTATGTTAGTGAACAAATTCAGTGCATTGCGACTCGCAAGAAACTACTTTCATGTGTAAATGCTCGGTAAGATGGAATTTTTGGAAATTTTAATGCTTAGGGGATAAATAACGTAAAACGAGTAAATACGCTAACCTCATAACTCCTAAACTAACTGTGGATTCATCCATGCGTTCTGAACAATATTTCTTTTCGAAGAATAATTTTTTTACTGAGAGTGTTTTTCAGAACGATTCACCTATTCCGGAAAATTTTCCCGGAAAAGCAAAGCAGATGTAAACAATTATACAAACTGGCACCACAACCAGCAAACTACTTATATTGAATTGTTTTCTAAAAGTGTGTTAAGAAAATGGAAGAAAAAAGGAAAGTGATTTTATTATTTTTAATTATATTTATTTTTTTTATTTAACTATTCAGCAAAAAAACAATTGTTGCACTATAGCACTATATGATGTGGCAGCTCAATTCAACTTTTATGTACAAATAAAAAAAAAAAGTGGCATCGCAGTTCATTTTGTTCTGAACAAGAATAAAAATTAAACCATTAATTTTTCAATTAAAGCCAATAAACATAGAAATGAAAACTGTTTTACATTCATAACTTATCCAAAAAATACAAATTTGTTTCTTTTTCGAAATTCAAACATTTAAGGGTTGAAAATTTTACCTATTTTTGGTACTTTCTTAACAAAACATTTTTCTCCATTCTTTGCAATATATGTACGTTCTCAATTATGGGCTTCCACTACAATAATGAATTTTTTATATTTCAATGGGGAAAAAAATATAAAAAATGGTGAAATACGGGAAATTAAATGTCTTTGTTTTACTTTTTGGTACCTTTTTAATTTGCTATAATAGATATTAGAAACATAAAATTATAGGTGCAGGGTCCTGAGTGAATGAGAACCTATAACGTTGTAAATTTTTTTTTAAACTAAGAAACATAAACTTTGGCATTTAAATATGACCACGAAAGAAAGGTAACGAGGTAGCGGTTTAAATTATTGTTAAATATAAAATAATTTAAAATATTCTCATTATCTAGTTTATGGCCGTTTTATTTGGTCCAAATGCATTTCTTTGGTGTTTGTTTCATAATAAACAAAACGGTCATAAAGTAAACAATGAGAATATCTCAAATTATTTTATAATTAATAAGAATCTTTAATTTTGTAAATAATTTAATTTGCAAATAAATTTTTTAACTAATGGGGTATTATACTGAAATAGTGTTAAGTATCCGGTATCTAGGTAACCATTATACTAATAAAAATAACAGCACTAATAACAATACCTGATCGATTAAAAGCAAAACAAAATACATAAGGGATTTTTTTAAACAAGTTCGTTATTTTATTTAGCAATAAAAATATCGAGATATCTGTCCTAAGTTAAACAAAGGTATGATTTCTTATCGCATAAATATTTTTAATAATTTTAAAAATCAACATTAGCTAATTAATTTTGCAAAATATCCCTATTTAAAACTTATTCTGGAAAAGTTTGTTTTGTAAACAAAAACATGAAACAGCTGTTTCAAAAATTATTGCAAGTAAAAATTTTACCAGTAAAAATTTGCAAGAATTTTTTTTGTCTCTCAATTTTTTTCTCTCTTTTGACGCTCTCAACTTGCAAATTTTTTGGGTTAATGAACACTTTCCAGTTTAAATTGTTACAAATTCGTAACAATTTTAAGTAAATGAACACAGCAAATATTTCTAACAAAATCAATAAGAGACTTTTAACGAATAAAACTGTATATCATAGAATACGCAGTCCCAAGTAAATCGTTAGAAATCTTAGTCTACTACATATATTAAATTGTGTTTCTTTTAGGGGTTGCAATTTTTTAGTCACCGTCCAGACTAGCAAATTTTTGTTCCTGCAATTTTTTAAAATTTTGCTTTGAAATTGCATTAGTTGCATTTTTTATTTTAATCTCGCCTTTCCTCTTCTCCATTTAATATTTTACATATAAATACAAATACATCTACAGCCAGCTTAAAGTTGAAAAGTTTGAGAAATACAAAACTAAACAGAATATTAGAGTACGTGAAACTCAGGGCCCCTTAACAATCTTCTCAACTCTCTCACCAATAAACTCAAGCACTGCTGCAGCAAAAATTTAAAGTGTGGACGATGACTTATCCTGGCAGACGGAAAATTTAGTCGGAATTAGGGTGATCAATTAATCGGCCTTTTATTTGTTCGAATCAACGATTAATCGATATTTGGCATTTTTTACTTCTTCGATTAAACGAATACAATTTTAAAATTAATCGATTAATCGAATAATTCCAAATCCAGAAATTTTATAAATTAAGAGATTTTTGAGTAAATAAACATTATTAATTACAAGTATTTTAATATTTTATTAAAATAAAAACAAAACAAACTTACCAATTCATAGTTATTGATAAAACCTTTACAACGATAAAAAAAAATAAAACTTGTGTTGAGATCATATAATTTTATATGTACAAACAATTAAATAGATATTTTAAAATAATCTTTTAAAAATAAAATATTGTTTAAATTTTTTGCTTTACTTGGAAGCCACACGATCAAGTTTTGTCTTTCCTTTTAATTTGCTATACTCTCTCAATTTTTTTACTAACGCACTCACACTTTTCAAATTGACCACGAGATTGCTCTCAATTTTACCTTTCCATATGTTTGCCAATTTTACGTTCAATTTAACGACTGACCACAAATTAACTTTGGAGCTTTCTTTATAAAAAATATATTTCTTAAAAAATAAATGTACTTTATTAAAATAAAATTGTGTTCTTAAATATTCTTGTGCTTTTTTACAAAATACTTTGAGTCATTTCTTTGAGTTGTTTCTACGTTATGGGGCACTTTTAAAATGAAATTGACTATAAAATTGAGTGCAGCCTGTGACACAGCTGTCAATTCAAACAAGTTTTGACAAGCAGTTCTTGTGAACAACTTGAAAGTGATTTATTGAACGTGTGGCCGCAGGGTTAAAAATATTTTTTTGTTTTTGTTTCAATAATAAGTAAAAATTAACGGATTACTACATTATTTCAGTAATCAGTAAACACTTGCTGGTTATTGAAAATTTTTCCAGTAATCAGTACGCCCATGTATGTGAATTACTCACTAAACATGACTGTTTTTTTTTTTATTCCAACGGACACATACATTTTATTAATTTGACTTAAAATTTTAAAAAATTATACATTTGACAGAAAAACCATATATGTATTGTTATTCGATTAATCGACATAAATTCTTCGATTAATTCTTTAATCGCAGTGATCAATTTTAAATTAATCGAACAAATAATTTTGAAAATATTATTGTGAATTATTAGGTATGGCACAGAATTTGCACGAAAGTGAAAATTTTACACATTTTTTAATTCGTACCGTTTTTGGTTTGCTTCTTAATTAAGCTTTCGTACGTTTTCATAAATCCGAAAAAAAATCCGAACATCGTTTTTTTATTATTCAATATGATATAATCGTCAAACAACTTCATTGTAAATATATAAAAAAAAATAGAAATTATTGTGATTACTTTGAAAATAAATTAAAAAACTTTTTAAAATCTATATTTGATCCTTAAAAATTTGCTATATATCGAAATTTATCAATATCCCCGGTGCTTCAACAATTAAATCAATGATAGAAAACAGAAAAGAACAAAAAAATAATTCAATAATTTCTTTTTGTTTATTTTCACATTTTTTTTCTTGTTAAGTTTGTAAACTGTAAGAACTATAAGAAATTTGTTATCTTTACAGGTTTTGTCTATTTTTCAAGACACAACTTAAGAAACAACTGGATTCTCTATCATTTGAAATATTTTTTGAACATTTCTTATATGTTAGTGCTCTCAAATAAGTAATTACACCTCACAATTTTGAAATGAATCAAATATATATAATTGGACAATACAGTATATATTTTTTAAATTATTAAAAATATTTTTTATAAATCCAAAAAAAAAAAATTCCGGATCCCTAAAATTCGCCAAAAATGGAAAAAAGACACCATGACAGAAAAAAGTTTTTTTCAATTAAGAAAATGGTTTAAAAAGTGTTTAAATTTAGTTATTGTGATAATTAAATCAATTATATTTTAAGTTGAAAGAAAATTAAAAATATAATTTTGATTTAATTAATATTTATGTTTGAAATAAATGTTTAATTAAAATATTAATTAAATATCAAAAAATATTAATTGACTTTTTCGTTAAAAATAAAATAATTTAAACTTGTAGAATTGTTGTTGGGAATTGTCAATATATAATTAAATAAGTTAACACATTGTTTGAAATGGCAAAGATTTTGATAATATTTTAATTAAAATTAAAAACATCATTTAAGGTGTTATGATACTTGCTATTTTTTGTATTGGATTTTTTTAGGATTGACTGAATGAAACAACAAATGTGAGAAAGAACAAGAAATACAATACAATATAAAATGTAAACAAAACAAACAATATTGCTCACGTTTTGTTCCCACAAAAACCGTCAAAAAAAGCTATGAATCGCAAAAAAAAAGTTAAAACCCGCTACTTTCGATCAAAAACTAAAAAAGTTAGCAGCAGTGCTAACATTTAATCTGGAAATGTCAATTTTAAGTTACAAATTTTTATATTTTTTTTGACAGTCTAAGATTATTTATCGATAACACACATATATTTTTTTGACATTTCAAGATTTTTTATGGTATAATCAAACTCTTTACACTTAGTAATTTTTTCTATGCAAATATATTTGCACTGTTCTCCAATATAGAAAAAATACAAAAAATAGCAAGTATCATAACACCTTTATTGAAAAAAAATATTCACAATTTTTAGTAATCACATAATCATTTTCATAATTGTTTTCTGTGATATTATATATATTTTTTAATTTTTAACTAAAACGAAGTAAACGTGATAAGTTTTATTTAAATTAATTTCTTTTAATTGATATAAATAAAGAAATCATTATCTCGTCAGAAACTGATTTAGAAAATCCATATTTTTTGATGAACTTAAAAAAATTCAACTTCCTCAAAACATCATCGAAATAAGAGTAAAATTTAAAATAGAGAACCTTAAAGATTTCATTAATTTTATGGATACTATAAATGTTAATAAAAATAATGGACTATTTATAGAAAATGATTGAATAACAATTCATTTAGGGAAAACCCCTATAAAAGGTGGTAATCCTCTTATTTTATTGAGTTTTCTCTTCTGCTTTTAATTTACTTTTAGTTTTGCTTTTACGGCATAAAAACCGAGTAACACGTGTTGGTCCTGATTCATTTAAAAAATGGAAAAAGCCAGCGTAAAATAGCTGAAATGTTAGGACTGAGTACCAGTGCAGTTGATTATATTATAGAGAGATATGTACATGAGAATCGAGTTGCCGATAAGGGCAGAAATGCGCCAGGGGTGCCCCGGTAGGCTAGCTAGTAGTGAGCTAGTCTATCAGTACCGAGGTTGCGGGTTCGATTCCCGCCAGAGACTCTGGTCTCCTGCAGACAAGCGTAAAGCTTCGCGGGATTTAGTGTAGGAAATAAAAAAAAAAAAATATGCGAGTAATTTTTACAAAAGTTATTTTTGGGAATACAAAATTTATTATTAATAAGATTTATCTATGACGTGTTAAATTCCCAATTTTAAGTATTGATAAATACACTGGAATTAAATGTTGAGGGAACGCTAGTTTCTATGCGCATTTCACTGGTTGCTTAGATCAGATTATCACAAAACCCTTTTCCAAAAACTTAAGAAAAGCTAAAAGATTTTTTTTTTTTCTTTATTTATTTTCATTATTCATATATTAAATATGAACTAACAATAATTAATCAAATCTTATACTAATACTTTATTTTTGTCCTGCCAATGCTAGACGAAAATTTTTCTCTTCACGGTTTCTATTCACATATGTAGATGTTAAGCGGTCTTCCCGTCGGATGAGTCCTGCAGTATCTCTTCTCCTTAATCTAGAGTGGCCACTGTCATTTAAAATATTTCTAGCTAATGGATTTGGGTGCAGTTCCAGCCTTTTTAAATATTTTACTGCATATTTCGTAATAATAGTTTTTACTAATGGCACATTGAGATCCTTGTGGATATTTTAGTTTTTGACGTACCAGGGAGCGGCTGTGATTATTCGAAGAAGTTTATTTTGGCGCCTTTTGAATTTTTTCGATGTTAGAAGCCGAGGCAGTGCCCCAAAGCTGAATACCGTAGCACCAGATTGGCTTAAATATTGAGTTGTAAAGTAGAAGTTTGCAGTCGAGGCTGAGAACAGAATTTCTTCCAATAACCCATCTATTTACATTTAAAATTGGGCCTAATTTTGACACTAACAGCTTCTCAAACAGCTTTGATATATTAGACAATAAACTTATAGGTCTATATGACTCAACTTTTGTAGGATCCTTTCCTGGTTTAGGTATCATGGTAACTAAGGATACTTTCCATTCTTGTGGGTAGTATTCAAGGTGTTAAATAGCATTAAAAATCAAGAGAATAATTTTCTTTGCTATACTGGGTAGCTCTAAAAGCATTTAGTTACTGATCTTATCAAAACCAGGGGCTTTCTTGGTGTTTAAATCATGAATAGAATTTGCGGTTTCTCTTATCTCAAATCTAAGTGGAACAGCAGCTCTAACAGCAACAGGTGGCAACTCGGCCGCAATATCGGGAGATGTATGAGGGGTAAATACGTTTTCAAATGATTAACAAAAATATTACCTTTTTCTACATCATTTCGTGCCCAACTTCCATTTAAGTTTCTTAATGGTGCACTCACAATATTCTGTACGTAAAATTAACTGAAATTGTAATATAAAATAAATGAATATTCAGTTAAAAACCGGTCTACTTATTTTTCATTTATTTTTAACGAAAAGTTCATTTATTTTTACTGTCAAAAATTCAACTGCGAATTCCATAAAAACAAATGAATTTTCAATTATTTTATGTAATTCAGTAATTTTATATAATTACACGAATTTCTAAAAAATACCAGACTCCTGTCCGCTTGTTATTCTAATGAGAAAGAGAGAGAGAGAGAATATTTATTTTTATTTACTTACCCCGTTATACATGTTTGTTTTACTTTTTGTGTAGTGACCCCTTTGTTTACAGAAGAACTTTTAATTATAAGACAGCAGCAGCATGCCCGATATGGCATTCGCTATTATTTACCTTAAAAATTTGATGTATTTAACTAAATTATTTTAACAAATAGAATATGGGAATTTTCTACACAAAACAAGCAAATCGTTTTTTACTTTTTGCCACAGATCTATAAATAGATAACTGAAAATTAATTTTTTTGGTAGTTATATTATATAAAATAACTGAAAATGCAATTTGTTTTTACGGAATTTGTGGTTATTTTTTTTAAAGAATTCGCGGTTGAATTTTTGACACTAAAAATTAAATTAACTTTGCGTTACAATTAAATGCAAAATAAGTAGATCGGTTTTTAAGTAAATTTACAGTTGTTTTAAATTTCATTTAATTTTACATACAGAATACTTTTACATAATCAACTGACAATATTAAATGCAACCGAAAATCCGTATTAATGTGCACTGAGTTTTTTTAATAAATGT
The DNA here is from genome assembly GCA_943735925.1 of Pollenia amentaria. Lineage (NCBI taxonomy): Eukaryota > Metazoa > Arthropoda > Insecta > Diptera > Polleniidae > Pollenia > Pollenia amentaria. The sequence continues at coordinate 31,850,335 of OX031008.1, read as the reverse complement.
TAGAATCAGTTAAAAATAAATTTGCTTGGAATTTTAAATGCTTATTTATTTAAACTGACTGAACGGAATACTTGTTGAATAACCTACAGTCCGTTACTGTAATAATATTGTGAGTGTGGTTTAGTGATAACCGGTCTATTAAGATTTCTAGCTCCACGCCATAATGAGTAGTCTGATTGTGGAGTTGCATCAAGTTCCTTAAGATATTTTTCCAGGGAAGCCATTTTATGAGAGCAGTAACTTTCTTAGCCTTTTTGTGCACTCTTTTAATAAAGTTGGGGGGATCTGTGCAATTGGCACTCTCATCGAACTCTCCTTTTTTCAGTCAAGACGCTCGACATCTGTAGAATATATTTTACTATTGTTTGCGTCTGGCTGGTGGGAACCAGGTTTCAAGTTTCCTAGTTTTTTCAGCGTGTGAAGCCACACTGCATATGGTGGTGACAACTGACAGCCCCATATGTAGTGTGCTGAGTTAGCGTGGCTGGGTTACGTTGCCTTTACACATGCAAGTAGTGGCATGCCACTGTTCTATACATATTATCAACGAAAAAGTGTTCGAAATAGTCGAATCTCATGCCATTTGCTTTTCTGTTTACACATGCCACTGTCAGTTCATTTTCAAAATGTCGTCGAAGCGTCAACTTGAGATAATTTTTTTACTTCTCAAATTAAAAAAAAGTACCAATAAACAAAAAGGAGTTACCGTCTTCATCACATAGTTTTAGATTTGGGGAAATAGTTTACATTTATTTATATTAGCATTATTTTAGCAAAATTAATGCTCTATAATTAACAAACTTGCTTTTTTTTAATGGGCGTTGCAAAAAATGAATGATAATAATTCATTTAACAGTTAAAACTTTAATTAAAATTCGACAATAATCCAGTCGATTTGCATTAAATATTGAACAGGGTAACATTGCTGATCGTTTTGACATTTAGTGGCATGCAAGTGCCAAATTTCCACTCGCATGCAATTTTTGCTGCCACTGGAGCTGCCATTGCGAAAAATGTGAGTGAATTAGTAAAAACATGTGTAAATGCTAGGTTATTGCTTTTTTTCTGCTGTCACTGCTAATCAAAATCGGACACCGGCAATTGAAAAAAGATAGAAAAAATTAAAAGTGAAACATACATAAGATTTTGAAAACTAAAATTAACTAAGACTAACAAAAAAGAAATTAACTAAAACCGAAAACAAAGTGTGAACTAACCCCAGTGAAAAAGGAAAAAATAAAACATAAACCCAACCAAACAACAGTGTCTTTTTTATTTCCCACAACGAGCAACAGGTGCCGTTTTCTCGTTTTTTAGTTACCGAGCCACACGGACGTGCCTTTTTCCAGTGGTAAACATCGAGCCAGTGCCCACACCAGGTAACCCCATTATCACCCCAACATTTTGGTCCTTCTACCGGGAATTTGGAATTAAAAATGTGCGTAAAATTCAATTTTGTTATATTTTAAAGTGGTGCATATTGAGACTCGTGCTGATTTGTGGTTCGGCAAAGTAAATTTAATGTCACCTTGAAAAGGTTAGAACGCGGTTTTTTATAAAGAGTGCCAAATTCAGACCGTTAGTCAAGTGTTTTTTGTTGCTTTAATCTGACATTGAAAAATATTACATAGATCCCGTTGGTTGTAACATTTTGTAAGCGACTTGATTTGTTTCTTTTACACTTGACCCTTTGTTTGCGGCTAACTTTTTTTAGAGAAAAAAGTTTTTGTTTGTGTTTCACATCGTGAGTAAGAAACTTTTTCGTTTTAAATTCGTGGCGCAATTTAAACTTAACTAGTTTGGTGGAAAAGTTTTCAAAGAATTTATGAAAAGGCTAATATTGGAAAAGTGCTAATTTTTTTCCTCGTTGGAAATTTTTTTTGGGGTATTTTCAAACTCTCGCTAATTTTTTGGTGTTCGGTAGTTCGCATTTTTAAAGCAAGATGTCTACCTTTGAAAAATTTATTCGGGCGGCAGATGAAATAGTAAACGTTGAGGTTATGTTGAAAAAAGAAGACTTTTCTGCATATACCAGTGAGGCTTTTCAATTTGAAAAAAGCGAATTAGACAAAAGTTGGGAGAAGTTTAAAAAAATTTTTGACGAGTGTACCGGGGACACTATAGAAGACAAAAAAGAATTAGTAGCGGTCAAGACAAAATTTACACAGGTGCGAAAAGTATATGTGAGGTGCATAAATATTTTGGCTAATGCTAAACAGGTATTGGATGATGAAAATAAAAGGGATGAGAAATCAGTGGTTCCCAACCTATGTTCTATACCTGTACCCCCTTGCGATACTGGCGTTTTTCATGGAGATTACGTTTCGTGGCCCACCTTCAGGGACATGTTTACGGCAATCTACATAAATAATTCTAGACTTACCCCAGTAGAAAAATTGTTTTATTTATTTTAAAAGACAGATGATGAGGCCCGCGAGATAAACAGAAATATTGCCCTCACGGCAAAAAATTTTGAAATTGCGTGGGGTAATTTAAGATCCCAATATGAGAATAAACGGGTTTTAATAAATAGTCAGTTGAAAAATTTATTTAATTTGGCTCCATGCCAACGAGAAACGGCTTGCGAAATAAAAAGGCTCCAAAGGGAGATAAACAATTGTATTCCGGTGCTAAAATTATATAATGTAGATATTGCCTCGTGGGATCCAATTTTTGTTTTTCAATGTTCGTCTCGGCTCTCAGAAAATACTTTACAACTATGGGAGCAATCGGTAAAAAATAAAACAGAGGTTCCCAAATGGGAAGAATTAAATAATTTTCTGACTGATAGATTTCATGCCCTTGAAAGTGTTTCGGAAATTTTAGTAACGAACAATGTAGCCGCTAGTAGTTCCCAATCAGGCCCCCCGCATAACAATAATTCAACAAAAGCTAAATAATTTAGGGCGCATCACACAAAAGTTGACTCTAGCACATGCAAATTGTGTAAGTAAAATCATTAGATTAGTGTTCGTAGTAAATTTTTGAGCATGGACCACAAGAACCGTGTTTCAACTTTGAAAAAATTTCATTTTTGTTTTAATTGTCTTACTATGGGGCATATGTATGGGGATTGCACGATTCCTAATAGTTGCTCGAAGTGTAAAGAGAAACACCATACGTTAATACATAAAGAAGTAGTAAGAAATAGAAATAGTCACCACAGCCAGTCAAACACTAATTCGCAAGGTCAAGATCAAAATAATCAAAGTCAAATACAGTCCACTAATGTTGCCGGCCTTCTGGTGTAATTCAATATCATCATACCTCGGCTGCGAAAAAGGTTATGTTAGCCACAGCCTGGGTTAACATTATGATAGATCCATGTTCCGATGAAAGTTTTGTTTCCGAAAAGATTCAAAAATTATTGAAGTTCCCAACTAACCCAGTTTCTGCAGAAGTCTCAGGTTTAGGCGGAGATATAATTAGCACATCTTCGAAAATGGCAGTTTTTACGATTGTTTCTTTATTCGATCAAACCATGTCTCTTAATATACAGGCCCTAGTTGTCCCTCGTGTAACTGGGAGCATTCCAACGCATACCTTTTTGCCCCAAAAAGAGATTGAGCTACCCGAGTTATTTTATGCTGATCCGAAGTTTTATGAAAGCAGTGAGATAGATTTGTTGTTAGGAGGTGATCTTTACCCCTCTATTCTTCGTGGCGGAGTGAGGCAAGGTGTTTTTGAATCCTTAGTGGCTCAAGAAACCATTTTTGGTTGGATAGTTACAGGTCCAACGCCTACTAGAGTTTCCCCTCGAATAGTTAGTGTGTCTCATATGACAAAAGTAGCCATTGATGACCAATTGTCGATGTTTTGGGAGTTAGAAGAAGTATCTCAAAAGCGAATTTTATCAGAAGAGGATAAATGCCTCGAGTCCCTCTGCAAATGGCAGAAGTTTTAATGATTTGTTGTACACTGGCCCTATTCTGCAGGCTGATATAGTTAATCTGATTTTGAGATGGCGATTTTTTCAGTTTGTATTTAATGCGGACATTTCAAAAATGTACCGGCAGATTTTGATAACTCCCAGACATAGGCCCTTCCAAAAAATGGTTTTCCGTAGTAGTGACAGTGCGGAAATTGGTGATTACCAGCTGAAAACGGTGACTTTTGGTGTAAATTGTGCCCCTTACTTGGCACTTAGAACCATTTTGCAGTTGGCTAATGATGAAGAGCGACGTTTTCCGTTAGGCGCCAGAATCTTGCAAGAGAATATGTATGTAGACGATGCCCTAGTTGGTGCTCATTCAGTTGCTGATGCGTTGGTGGCACGTGATGAACTAATTGCTATTCAGGATAGGGAGGGATTTGAGCTTAGAAAATGGACGTCCAATTCAGAACGGATTCTAAAAAACTTGCCCCCAGAGCACTTGTTAAATTCGTAATTTTTGTCGCTCGATGAAAAAAGCACAACGAAAACGTTAGGGATTCGCTGGAATGCGGCAGAAGATGTGTTTTTTCTTTGCATATGAAAAGATAGCACTTAAAAACTCATACACCAAGAGAAAGGTTCTTTCTACCATCGCTCGGCTGTTCGATCCGGCAGGTTGGTTGGCTCCGGTGGTAGTTATAGCAAAGATTGTGATGCAACAGATGTGGCTTGATAAAATCGAGTGGGACGATGCTATCAAACCAGTGGCTCTGCGGAAATGGCAGTTTCGTTGCTAATTATGCGGATATTGAGAAAATTAAGTTGCCACGTTGGGTTCAGTATTCGCCTGGCTGTAGTATTCAATTTCACGGGTTCTGTGATTCGTCTGAATGGGCATATGCAGCTACAATATACATAAGGGTACAGCTAGGAGATAAAGTTTTGACAAGTCTGTTCACTTGTAAAACTAAAGTGGCCCCAATAAAGAAGCCATCTTTACCTCGTTTAGAGTTATGTGGAGCAGTACTTTTGGCAAATTTGGTTGACAGTGTCAGACCCCCCTTTATATGTGGTCTGATTCCACGATTGTTTTAGCGTGGTTGAGAAAACCACCTTGCAGCTGGAAGACATTCGTGGCAAATAGAGTGGCTACAATATTAGAAAAAGTGGGAAATAAGAATTGGTGTCACGTGGCTTCTGGTGACAATACTGCCGATCTAGCAACCCGGGGGTTGATCCCTGCGGATCTGATAGAAAATAGGCTCTGGTGGCACGGACCTGAGTGGCTGCCCGTGAAGTTCGAGACGCAGAAGAGTCGAAAAGAGCTCAAGTTTTTGTTGCTAGATCGACTGATCAAGAAGATATACTAGACCGCTTTTCTAGCTTATCAAGAGCGTATCACGTAATCGCTTATATGTTTCGATTTGTTGCCATTACCAGTAAGAAAAGGCGCGAAAATGTCGATTATGGTTCATTGAAGATCTCGGCTAGTGAGTTAAAATTCGTAAGAAGTCGTATATTTTTCCTTTCTCAACAAATTCACTTCTCAGGGGAGTTCCGCTGTCTTAAAGCGAATAAGAAAATCGAATCACGCAGCCCCCTATTGACACTTACCCCTTTTGTTGATAAAGACAACATTATGCGATCTAAAAGTAGTCTTAGCTCTAGTACTTGCCTGTCCTACAATAAAAGGCACCCTATCATCTTGGCGTATGGCAGTAGATTGGCGCGCCTGTATGTTGAATTCGTTCACACTTTAGTCCTTCACGGAGGCCCTCGGCTAGTTTTGAATGTAGTCCGGCAGGAGTGCTGGATCATTCGAGCGAAAAATCTGATAAAAACAGTTGTGCGTAATTGCAAAGCCTGTGTTCTCTATCGGAAAAAGCTTCAAAATCAAATAATGGCCGCTGTGCCCACAGAAAGAACTACCTTTTGCCGCCCTTTTTCGAATACTGGCGTCGATTTTGCTGGCCCATTCGAGATTAAAAGTTTCACGGGCAGATATTGTCGAATCTCCAAAGGCTACGTGTGTCTCTTTGTCTGTTTCTCTACGAAGGCGATTCTCCTTGAAGCTGTTAGCGATCTGTCTACCCCTGCCTTTCTAGCAGCCTTGGCTCGTTTCATCGTCCGGCGCGGTTGCCCAAGATGCATGTATTCTGACAACGGCAGAAACTTCGTTGGCGCCGCTAGAGAAATCGATTCAGACTTCGCCAAACACGTGAAAGAGGTCCGCGACACGGCGGTCGAGAAGTATGGGCACCAGCACCTGGCATGGCACTTTATCCCGGCTGCAGCACCTCACATGGGAGGGTTATGGGAGGCAGGGGTAAAGAGCATGAAAATGCATTTAAAAAAGTCTGCTGGCCAACTAAAGTTTACGTTTAAGGAGTTCTCTACAATTCTAGCGAAGATAGAGGCGTGCCTCAATTCACGCCCTCTTGGCCCAATGTGCGGAAACATCGAAGATGTGTCGGCCCTAACGCCAGCCCATTTTTTGATAGGAACGTCCATGCTTACCCCTGCTGAACCTGAAGAGCTGGCGTCAGCCATCAGTTTAGTAAATCGGTGGCGTAAACTGAAGGCCCTACAACACGAATTCTGTCGCCGATGGAAGCAGGAGTACCTAAAAGAGCTAAATAAGCGTACCAAATGGCAACACCCTCAGGTGGACCTGAAAGAAGGCGATCTTGTGGTTCTGAAAGGCGAACCAGGTGGTCCCACTGAGCGGGGTTTAGGGCGTACCGTTAGAATTTATCGGGGCAGTGATGGCAAGGTGCCAGTAGCCGACCTAAAAACGCAAAATGGCGTAATTACTCGGCCGATCCACAAACTAGTTATTTTACCTCACGAGCGCCAATAAAACCTTTATTTGAAGTCACCCTCAACCTTAATTTTAATGCTGATTTCGTTACAGATCGTTATGGCCGGCGTACTGTTTAATGACAAATATAAATGCCCGCTGGACCAGAAGTACCACGCCATCCGGCAATGCACCAAATTTGTCACCGTGCCACTAGAGCGGAAGCTCCGGATCGTTGCCCAACATGCTTTGTGCTACAATTGTTTGGCCCAGTCGCACTCAAGCAGCCAGTGCAGGAGTCTAGACCGCTGTAGGCATTGCAAGCAGGCCCACAATAGCTGGCTACACCCAATGCCGGATGGCAAAATCTGAGTTCAGATGACAGCCCAAATCTTAGTGGTCTCTAAGCGGGGCCAGAAGCCCATTAGAACACGAGCGCTAATAGACCCCTGGGCGTCAGGATCATAACTCACTTTGCGCGAGGCGGAAGAGCTGCAGTGCGTGGTGTCAAAAGGGCGAACAAAGCTGAAGATACTCTACGAGCAGGGGCGACAATATTTCGAGGTCGAGCTAGCGGTAGAGGACAAGGCGTACGGTTGTAGCCCAATCGTAGACGTTCGGCGAGACTATCGTGCTGAGGCAAATGACGGGTCGGCCGACCGGCACTTGCACAAAAGTCTGCCGTATTTTGTAATTTTGGGGGCGGATGTCATTGGTGGTATCCTTACGGGTCCAGCGGCAGGCAAGCCAGGGGGTCTGCTTGTGCAAGACACGGTGTTCGGCTTTGTGTATTTCGGAGAGGCGGATGAGGACGATTCCAACTAGCCGGCTTCGGCGATAGTGGTTTTGGCTCTTTATGAGCGTCTACATTTGGCTCACTAAGTCTCCACCCGTTTCTATTTTGTTTAGTTTAAGATATGAATTGATCTCATTTTCTTTTTTTTCATCTTGTTTAAACTTTTTTTTCATATTTTTTAGTTTTTATATATACTTTTAAATTTTATATATTATATGTACATATATATTATATTCTGATGTGTGGATTTAACTTAAATTTTTTTTTTTTCTTTTTTTTTTAATTTTTAATATTTGAATATAACATGTTTTAAATTAATTGAATTAGTTATTTGTTGCACCACCGTTGCAAGGCGGGCGGTATGTTTGCGTCTGGCTGGTGGGAACCGGGTTTCAAGTTTCCTAGTTTTTCCAGCGTGTGAAACCACACTGTATATGGTGGTGACAGCCCCATATGTAGTGTGCTGAGTTAGCGTGGCTAGGTTATATCTTTTTTTCTGCTGTCACTGCTAATCAAAATCGGACACCTGCAAGACGCCGGCAATTGAAAAAATATAGAAAAAATTAAAAGTGAAACATACATAAGATTTTGAAAACTAAAATTAACTAAGACTAACAAAAAAGAAATTAACTAAAACCGAAAACAAAGTGTGAACTAACCCCAGTGAAAAAGGAAAAAATAAAACATAAACCCAACCAAACAACAGTGTCTTTTTTATTTCCCACAACGAGCAACAGGTGCCGTTTTCTCGTTTTATAGTTACCGAGCCACACGGACGTGCCTTTTTCCAGTGGTAACCATCGAGCCAGTGCCCACACCAGGTAACCCTATTATCACCCCAACAACTATTTATGATTTGTTTGAGGGTTTTGCTAGAATGTTGAACAGCTAGTTTTAGATAACTGTCAAAATTTACAATAGAAATATCCACATTCTCCGGTGTACTAAGCGGAATTTTTTCAGTGCAGTGGGTACTGAGATATTTTTTATATTTTAACTAATTTATTTGATTGGCTATCGTCACTAAGTTACCAGACGGAGATACAATTCTACTAGGATTTGTTATAGTAAGAATTGTAGGTGTGTGATCAGAAGATAATTCTCAGGAAGCTTCAACATAAATCGTTTCTGCGTGGATGTTTTTAACCACTCCAAAATCGATGACATCTGGAACTTTTTGCTGATCAGCGACCACATTTGGATCCATTTTACAAATTGTGTTAAACAAAGATGCTGACAAAAGGAAAAAAGTCCGGAAAATTAAGGAAAATTCAAAAATATCTGCTCCAATGTTGGGTGGTGGAGATGGAAAATTAAATGGGTAAAGTATGCTGTGCCCCGAAATAGTGCGCCGTGCGCTGCGGGAACAAGACTTCCATGGCCGAGTAGCTCATAAAAAGCCGTTTATATCAAAAAAAGACATTCAAAGTCGACATAAATTGTCCGAGGACCACGTAAAAAAGCCAATTACATTCTGTGTAGACATTATTCTGGCTGACGAGTCAAAATATTATATTTTTGGATCGGATGATAAATATTAAGTGGGTGTGGCGTAAGGCCAATAAAGAGCTCCAGAACAAACACTTAAAGCCAATTGTCAAGCACAGTGGTAAAAATGTAATGGTTTGGGCTATTATGGCTGCCTCTGGAATTGGCAACATTGTTTTTGCCGAAGTCACAATGGAAAAAAATATGTATTTAAATATATTAAAAGGCAATTCGTTGCAATGTGCAACTGCTTTGGGTGTTAACGATCGTATTCGGTATTGCCAAGGCAATGATCCAAAACACAAATCTGGGATTGTGCAATCAAGGCTGATATGGAACTGGCCACACCTCATGAATCCACCTCCACAATCCCCCAACTTAAACGTAATAGAAAATTTGTGTTCAATTTTGGACTTGGCGATATTGAAAATACATATTAGTAATCTAAACGAACTAAAAATTTTTCTGGTCGAGGAATGATACAATATCCCCAGCGAAATTATAAAAAAAAATTGTTGCCTCGATAGAAAATCGTCTTAAAGATGTAATAAACCAGAATGGAGCACATACCAAATACTAAACCGTATTCCAACTAGTTGTTTTTAAGGGTGCTGGCAGTACACGAAATAAACTGTGGCATGAATTATTCATACATATATATTAAGTTTTCTTTGAATTACTTTTGCATATACTTTTAAATATGGATATTAAGTTTTTATTATAAATTTTTATATTAATTCGAATGTTCTAAGTCAAATTTCAAATTCCAGGTCAAATTACAATTTTAAAAGCTTTTATACTTTAATAGTCTTATTCCTTCAATATTTTCCAGGAATATTTTCAATGCACTATCACAATTTTGTTTGTTTGTATTAATTTGGTTTGTTTCGAATTAATATAAGAATTTAAAATAAAAATGAAACTCAACATTAGTGTGAGTTTTTTGATTTTTATAGGTACCCCAGCATTTTTTGAGAGCTTATTGGGTAAATTATTTTTGTGATTTTTTTCAGATTTTTCGGAAGAGGTTTAGAGGTCGCTAAAATCGAATTTAACCCAAAAATCGGCATTTCTCGACTTTTTTTAATTTTTCTGATTACTCGGCCCATTAGCACGTTTTTCTTTGTTAAAAAGTAAATTTTTTTAAAGAAAACTTCTCAAACTTTACTTCTCTGTGCAGATATTATAAGTTTCGGTTTTTTTTTTGCTCATTTGGGTCCCCTTAATGACATTTTTTTTTGTAAATTTAACATAAATTTGAAAAATAATGCTTTGTAACTTTTAAAATTTATATTGAACTTACAAAAACTAAACTTCTGAGTCATTGCAAAAAAAAAATAATTGAATTTGCTCTTACTGTTTCAAAGTTATACCCTTTTTAAGTTTTGTACCCATTTTGTGAAATTAAAAATATTTGGGGGACTCACAAGGTGTTATAAAGTCATATGTCTTAAAATAAAAACATGAAAAAATACGACTGTTGTGAGCAACCCCTCATAATTTAATGTGCTATTAATTACGACAGCACAATAAACATAGCAAGCAACGTTCTATTTATTTAAAACACTTTTTGTTTACAAACCAACAACAATATTTTTAAACCATAGTAAAATGTTAGAACATTATGACAATAAACCATGATAGCACACCTTGTGAATACCCCAATTGTAATGTGTTTGCCATTGATTTGTTTTAATAAGTCTGTCTGGGTACTTTTCCAGTAGCAAATACTCAGTAAATTTTTTTGGGAGAGTAAGACAAATTTTACTCTTTTCGCTGAGAATATCTCATAAAGTACGCAGACAGTATCCAGTGAAATCTTGCAAGAAAACAGCTGATCGGTGTGTAAACAATTGAAATAACAAATGTGAGCCAAGATAGCGTTGAAGAAATAGCGTCCAATTTGGGAATTTAAAAACCGGGAAACCAAAATACCCCAATAATGGGTATTTGCAGTATAAAGAAAAAGTTAGCGTCGAATTTAGGAATTTAAAATAGGGAAGTACAAATATAGGAACAAATCTAGTTTACCGACGCAGCTCCAAATAAAAAAAGTACCCAGGGTGATGGAAATGGAAAAATAAGAAGAAAAAATTAAATAAAAAAGTTGGCGCAAACGCTTAGTTTTCGAGTTATGGACGTTTAAAGTTTTCATTTAAATATGTGATTTTCCACTATAATTCTAAACGTAGGTATATGGCCAATATAGTTATCATTTTAAAGCTCTTGAATAGATTTTTCTGGATATACATAATTTATTTGAAAATATTAAACTCTTTAGATCACATTACAGTTTTTTTCATTTTACGTCGAAATGTTACGGAAGTGCACTAGGAAAGAATGTAGTTTATTTAAATAAAAGTGTAATACAAATTTTATAAAATAACAAACACTAGCATCGTAAAAAAAAAATTCTTTGCATAGCCAGCCTTTGGCCGGACGCAAGGATGTTCTTCTCTATGGTATAATAAACACCGGTTTCGCTTACTAAAGCTTCCTTGCATAGCCGGCCTTCGGCCGGGCGCAAATATTTTCTCCCCTATGGTATAACTAATACCGGCTTCGCTAACTAAAGATTCTCTGCATAGACGGCCTCTGCCCATGGGCAAGGATTCTCTCCTCATTAGTATAACATAAACATAAAGAAGGTTTTACTTGTATTTTAATTAAAATTCTTAAATAAATTAGTATGTAGTTTTGTATTTTGCAAACTCGTCCCACTTCTTAATAAACTAAAAATATTAAAATAAATTCTGTATGTCCAGAAAGATCTAGTGAAACGCTTTGCAATGATATTAGCCATTTACATTTGGAAATGTACTGCAAAATCAGATATTTATATAAAAACTTAAAACGCCCATAACTCGAAAACTAAGCGTTTGCGCCAACTTTCTTATTTTATTTGTTCTTCTTATTTTTCCATTTTCTATCCCCCTAGGTACTTTTTTTTTATTTGGAGCTGCGTCGGTAAACTAGATTTAAGCCCAAATATATTTATATTTTTAATAAAAATACAAAAAATATTTACCATAGGCTTTTGCAGGGTATAAACTATATATTTTCTGAAAGTAAATAGTTTTCTGTACAAAATGACCGATGCTTGCAAAAAATCGTTCGGACAGTTTCCGAGAAATCTGGGTTCATCCAAAATGGTCAGTAAAAATCTTTACTGATTTATGCAATAAACCACAGGCTTTTGCACGGTATAAACTATAATTTTTGCACGTATCGCTCATTTTGTCCAGAAAACTATTTACTTTCAGAAAATATACAGTTTATACCGTGCAAAAGCCTGTGGTAAATATTTTTAGTAGTTTTATTAAAAATATAAATATATTTTTACTTCCCCTTTTTTAATTCCTAAATTCGACGCTAACGCTAATTTTCATAAGTTTAATTAGTATTGTGGTTATTTTTGTTGAACTATTCATGGTTTTTAATCCAAATTTTTACTATTTTTAATTAGGCTTAAGTTCATTAAATTTAATTTTCATTAAATTATTTTTATGAAGAAAGGAATTTTACAACATGGAAGATTAATTAAAATTGTTATTGATAATTTTCATTCTTGACTGACCTGGGATTCGATGCCAGGCTGGCTGGCGTGTGATTCAAACCCAGGCGGCTGGTTACCCTGACATGTTTCGACCTCAACCACTAGGTCTTCTCAAAGGGATTTGCCGTCTTACACTCGCAGCCATCGAAGACTGCTGACGTCAGTAGTCAAACATCAATCCTTAAACCAAATTGTATTTTAACCTTTGGTAGATCGAAATTTGCTTATTGAATGATTATCCATTTTTAATTGATCTCACATGTTTTCCTTACTTCTGTTTTTTCCGTACTTTTGTCAAGAATTCTTCTTGAAGTCCAAAGTACATTTTTTGTTTATCATGTTTTTTGTCTTTCTTTTTTTCTTGTTGACATTTTTCAGCACAACTTGAAGGACAAATGAACACATAGAGCTTGTGCCTTAGCTTTAACAATAATTAGTATTGTCATAAGTTTTATATAAAATTTAGCACAACTTCGTCAACGAAATCCTAGCAAATCTTTTTTTTTATTGATTACTTTAGACTTAGAGGGTGTATTTGAAAATATTATTAAAATTTGATCTGAGCAAGGCCTATAGCTAAGCTATATTATTTATGTTTTTTATTTACCAATGTATGTATGAATATATGATTGTATGTTCTATATGCTTCCTGAAATTTGTTCTTAAAAATAGCATTTGATGATGCATTAGCAAATCGTTTCATTGATAATTTTATAAAACTCAACATAAGTTACTGATTTTATTTGCGATTTGTCGCTAAATTTTTAAATATTTCGAAAAAGTTATTTGCAAAAGCGTGTTTTTAGCGAAATATTGCTAAATTTTTTAACAAGGTAAAAATGTAGCTATTTTCTCGCTATTTGTCATTCTGTTTTAGCGATATTCTTTGGAAATCCGTTGGCAACAGTGCTTTTTATTCAATTTTTGAGGTCAATATTTTTTAGGTCTCAGTTAAACTAGGTTTAGTTAATCTGAAAACAGATTTGTGCCGCCATTACCAAGTTTGTATGCAAAATTTTGACGGAACAGCTTAGTTTTGCTTAAAATGTTCATCTTTAATGAAATAATTAAAAAATCGCATTTAAATCACTAAGTTTATACATAATTTACATCTCAAAAACCCGGCGTCAGTTTTTTAGTCCAATTTTCTCACTTATTCGAACATTATTTTTATTAACAACAAACCGCTTGTGTGGTTTATTTGGGCCTTAACAAACAAAACAGTTAAGACCCAAATAAACCACACAAGCCGTATGAAGCCCATTTGTACGAAATGTTTTTATATTCACACAAACATATTGTTGTTATCAAACCGCTTGTGTAGTTTATTTTAACATGCTCTTTACTTTTGTCTCCAAATCTATCTTCGTTCCCAAGAATGATAGAAATAAAGATTACGACACCAGGCAGGCATAAAATTATTTTACTGCGCATGTAGTAACTCTGACGTCACACAACCTGTGTTCTCATTGGCTAAAATTTGTTAGCTCTCAAACTGATATATTTATGTGTAAACATAACAGTGGGACAATTTATAATTTTTTTATTTAAATTATTTAAAATAAAAGAATTTTTTTTTTAAATTCTTTTTCATAGTTTTATTTATTACATAAATATATACATACATAATGTACATTAGCTCTATTTTTACTACATAAATTAAAGCAGACGAAAAAGGAAAAATACTTTTATATCAAGAATTTTAGTTTCTAATTTTATTTAGTTTTCGCTTGTTGGAATTTTAAGCAACCTCATTCGAAAATACTTCCTACATTTAAAAAAAAAGTTTTTTCTTGTCTTAACTTACTTCAATTTCCTTTCCTTCTGACAAATGATTAAATGATTTTGCAAACATTTACCTTTCGAGCAACAATTAATTGCAGGAAGATAGCATCACATGATCTCAACGTGTACATTAATGCACTTGATGGCTTACTTAACCCACCTTCACTTAGGTGGTTAACCCATTAATAATTTAGGTTATCTATTATTTTGGTGCACGACGATTGCTAAATCGTATTCAAAATAATTTAGTAATGAACTGCAAAAATTTAATTTTAGTTAACTTACCCATTTCAAATTTTATGTTTCTTTCAAAGTCTTCTTGTGTGAAATGTATAGCACAAATTTTTCTTTATTCAAAATTACTGATTTCACTCGCTTGCAAAATATTACCTATAGCTTAGTTTGGGCTGCATCTTTTGGAAAATGGTAAAATGCTACAGCTTTATTCAAATATATTAACATATTATTAAAAACACGCTAAACGTTATTTTTTACACAATTTCTCAATTGTTTTTTTTGCTGTTACTTTATTTGCATTTGTCCACTGCACACTCCATATTTTCACTCTTTTTTCTCTCTTTAACTATTAAAATTTTAATTATTTTGCTATACAACTTTAAACACACGAGTTTTAACGTTTTTAATATTCATTTATTATTTTAATAATATTTTTAATATAAAATATTTATTTATATTATTAGTTTGTTTGACAATTAATATAAAATGGTTTTGAAAACTCTCTGAGTAAATTTATTTTAGGGTAGCCAACTATCACGCAATACAAACAGTTTTTCCAAGAAATTATGTATTTCACATATAAAAAAGCCTTGGTAACCTTTGTTAGCTCCCTCATCGTCATCACATGCGCAAGGCGTAATCTTTATTTCTATCATTCTTGCTCATTCCCATGTCTATACGCAAATATATTTAAAAAAAAAATTTTGATCCTTTAAAATCGTCAATTGTAAAACGTCCATTTGGCCCAAAATAAAAAATTTTAAGACGCTTCACTGGTGTGATATACTTAAAACTTAAAAGTATGATAATTTCTTGTAACAGATCGTTGTTTTTATTCTTAACTTGCATTTAACCCGCTACTTCTTTAGCGTCTCCTTTTCTTTCGTAGACATATTTTTTTATGTTTCTAGGTTTTAACCCGCTTCTTTGTAATAGGTACGATTTTCACCTCTTAAACGTTCGAATTTCCAAAATGTACCAAATTTTTATTTGTATTTTTTATTTTAATGTTTATTGGTTTAAAAGATAGATGGCATTGCAAAAAAGTTTTAAAATACAGATTTTAGCCGTTCCTTATTTCCCCTTTTTGGTACTTTTTTCTCCCCATTGAAGCATAACAAATTTCAATACTATAGTGGGAGTACATAATTTAATACGTTTAGGTCAATAAATAAAAAAAAAATGTTTTATAAAAAAGTACCAAAACTAGTTAAGCTTTTTACCCCTTAAACGTCCGAATTTCGAAAAAGTACCAAATTCGTATTTGGATTTTTTAGATAAGTTTCAAATGTGATATAACCCTTATTTGTATGTTTATGCGTTTAAAAGATAGATGCGGTGACAAAAAAGTACCAAAATGCAGGTTTTACCCGTTTACTCCGTTAAAGGGCTGAATTTCAAAAAATTTCCAGACACCTGTCCGCTTATTTTTCCAAAGAACAACGATAAGCATTACATTTTTTTTGTATCTCTTTTAGTTTAAGGTTACCGAATTTACCCGTTTTTGCCCTTTTTACCCCCTAAGCATTCGAATTTCCAAAAATCCCGTCTTAGTGGATCGATTTGGGGAGAGACCAACCCCTGGTCCAAATTTCAAGTTTTTAGCTTCAGGCGTTTAGGCTGTGCGATGATGAATCAGTCAGTGAGTGAGTCAGTCAGTCAGTCAGTAACGTTACAATTTTATATATATAGATAGTGATGTTATATAATTTCCCCTACGCGCTCAACAATTGTCCCTACATCTTTCAAGTGATAATTTATCGATTTACATATGCATTCAAACCAATTAATCAGTTCTTTTTATAAACTAAAAAATAAGTAAACAAAAAATTAAAAAAAACCCCCCCAAAAACAAGTGATATTTCCTTTAAATCACATTTAGTTTATTGGTTAAAAAAAAGCGAAACTAACAAAAAATATGTCTTTTTTTTTGTACTTTTGGATTTTGCTTGCATAAATACCAGAAAAATTAATTGTTTTTCAGCATTAGTTTTGACTAAGGATTTCCTAACAATCGTACAGGTGTATGGAAGATACATTCGTCGATTTAACCTTTTTTCTTTGGAATTATATTGAATCGCTTTTCTGTGCTAATACCGAACACGAAGGTGCGGGTATTTCGGTCGATTTATGCACTGGAGTCATAAAAATTCGTCCAGCGTATAAACTCGTACCACTGCTTTCGCGGCGGACATTTGAAAGATGTCGCATTATATTAATAATGTCGTTTTACCCTTTCAAGTTGTGCTGATTAAGTTCAACGAGCAAAAAAAGAGACAAAAACATGAAAAACAGATAATTGTACATTGGACTTCAAGAAGAATTCTTCACAAAAAGTATGAAAAACAGAAGTAAGGAAGAACATGTAAAGCAATTAAAATAGATACTCATTCAAAAACGAAGATTGGTTAAAGATTGATGTTTGGTTGTTGAGTGCCAGCCGCCTTCAATGGCGGTGAGGGTAAAACGGCAAAGAACTCTAAAGGGATAGTGTGGTAACTGTCAAAACGCGTCAGATCATCCTCTCCGTGAACGTGGGTTCGAGCCCCACGGCAGTCAAGAATGAAAAATTATCAACAATGTTGTAAAATTCCTTCCTTCCTTATCGTCATACGACGATATAAGCCACTTGTTTCGCTCTCTGATACTAGATTGCCAAACATGCTTTTCATACGATTCATTCTTGTTTCAATTTTTGAAATTTTGTTTTTGTTTTAAATGTTATTTACTATGCGAACGTTACCGTTCGATATCGGCGAACGGGCAGTTAATTTTGTTTTTTTTTTCTTTGTTTTGATTTTTTTTTTTTTTTTTTTGAGAGCTCGTTTAGATAAACTAACGATAATTATTATCAAAATGGGAGATGATAGTACAATTTTCCTGTTTCGCAGCATGTTTCAAAATTAAACGACCTGTTTCGCTCTCAAAATTTTGTATGGCAAAACAGATTATTTCAATCATGTTTGGTGCACGAAACAGGAATGGGAGAGCGAAAGGCGAATATTGCTGTCCGTGTGAACATGGTAAGATTTTTTATACAGTATGCAACTGTGTTACAAAGCCATAAAAGCCTGCTGTCGGAGTATTTTTTTTTATTTTATTTTCTACATTCACATAAATTGATTATATTCGAATTCGGTTAGAGGTCTCATAGTGGCATCCACGTGAATCAGGCTTATAGTCACATTAGCGATATAGTCCACGATTTTCCTTCAAATAGAGGATGATAAGCGAAAAGTACTGTACTCCATGTTAAACATCGGCTACTGGTTAAGTGAAAACTTTAGAAACATTTTTATGTTACAAATTCTTCAAGCGAATTTAGTATACCATATTTAGCGTATTAAAAATACCTAAACTCAAAATAATTTTAAATAAATACAAAATTCAATAACAAAAACTAAATATAAAATACCCAAAACAGTTGATGTCTTTATTATTGAATAAAATCCAATATAAAATTGGAAAACAATAAAGACACAAACGTGTGAAGCAACAACAACAATTACAAGAAATTGTTAACGAATAAAATGAGAAACGAACAAATAAATCTGGCTTTTGGCCACAATTCATTTGCATGTAAAACCAATTGAATTCAAATCAAAAATACAACAACAGCAGCCAACAACCGCAAACGAAATTAGGCGGAGTAGA
Source organism: Pollenia amentaria (assembly GCA_943735925.1). NCBI lineage: Eukaryota > Metazoa > Arthropoda > Insecta > Diptera > Polleniidae > Pollenia > Pollenia amentaria. Next base: position 31,832,145 of record OX031008.1, on the reverse strand, counting down.
TCCAAAAGAAGTTGAAAAGTGTAGAAGAAAGAAAACGCTGTAAATAAAAAAGGAAACAAGTTCACAAGTCACGCACAATTATCAAAATATACATTTCAATCTACACAGCCATGAATTGAATAAATAAGAAAAAAAAACAAAAACAAAAGCAAAAACTCAAATGTGTTTAAATGAATATAAAAATCCCTGTTTGTGATCCACCCATTATATATTGTAGTTAATACTAGGGTTTCTCTTCGGGGAATAGCAATTTTTATATTCCCGGGAAATTTTAGAAATTCTCTCCTAAAGTATTATACTAAAATCAGGGTAATTGTCACACTAAGGCCGGGTGTTTTTTATTATTTCAAAAAAGACCAACACTAAAAGCAAAACTATGCTATTCCGTCGAAATTTTTATACAAACTTAGAATTGGCGGCACAAGTCTGCTTTCAGATTAACTAAACCTTGTTTAACTGAGATCTCAAAAACCCAGCCTTGATGTCACTAGTACTTTCCACTAAAATTTAGGTTTTTGTGATGCTAAATGGCACTTAAATAGAGGTTTTTTAGGAAATTTCTGGTAAACTAGAAACCCTACTAAGTACCCTACATACAGCTATTTTAAAATATGATTGATATTAATAAATTTAAAAATAATCTGTCCGATTTTCCCAATGGTACTATTTTAGAAAATAATTAATCTAAATTTAGGGACTTCTTTTCCCTATTTAAGGCAATCCCGTTAAACATTGAAAATAGAGTTTGCATTTAGTGGCAGTTTTTCAAAGTCGTGATTACGATATAAAAGTTTTTCTGTTAATCGCGATTATTCATTAATCGGACTTTCAATGATTCGCCATTTTAATTTAAAGATACAATAATAATATTAATACCGATTTCAATTTTTAATGATATATCATGAAAACCTTATGGAATAAGCTACACGTAGGAAAAAATATGGTTGGAGGTAACCATATTCTAAGAGCATCTTACAATGGTTGAATTTTAACAATGTTTATGTTTGCAGGTTACCATATTATGGTTAAATATGACCATAATATGGTTAAGATTAACAAAAATTTCCCGAAATTAACCATAATATGGTCGAAATGTAACCATAATTTGTTCAAAATTTACCACATTTTGGTCAATATTAACCAAATAACCCACATTTTTGTTAAAATTCACCATAATATGGTCAACATTTTCCTTAATTTAGACAAAAGTAACCATATTATGGTCAGAACTAACAATAATATGATTAATTTTAACTATATTATGGTTATTTAATTCAGGCATATTTTCAATTTCAATTTGTTTCAATTTATAATTTTAAATATTAACAGGAATACGTTGTACGTTCCACTTTTAAGGGCAATCCCATTTAAATAATTTTCCAGTCTTTGACAGCCTTCATTAGCACTCCTTCTCTTTTACTGGTTCATACTTCTACGTAAATTTAAATGTTTTAATCAATAATTAAAATTAAATAAATGAGAATTTTAAGCAAAAGTATGTATTTGAAAAGCATTCAACTATTGCAGAGAGCAAAAAAATCATGGTTTTGTTGCTTTTAAACATATTATTTTAAATTAAAAATTAAACATAATGCGGTTTAAAATATTATAATTTCAAACATATTATTTTTATTATTACCCATAACATGTTTGGAGGCAACCATAATATGGTTATGGCTTTTGGATGGATGGATTTAACCATAATATGGTTGCCGGTGACAATAATATGGGTTAAGTAACCATTATATGTCTCAGTGTATGGTTAAAGCTTTATTTTATTAAAACAAAATATTGTTAAATTTTACCATATTAAAATTTTTGATGGGGGAAAACACTTTATTGTAAAATACAAACAAAATATTATCTATCAATCGTGAAAAATGTAATGTTCAAAACAACAATAGCTTGTTTGTTGGCATTGTGGGGATCATAATATATTTTTTTAGCCATACTTCAACCATCTTTTTCTCTGCGTGTAAAAAAGAGAAAATTTATTAAGATCGTCTTTTATGTTTAAATAGCTTGTTTCAATGATATCCATTTCAATACATCGGAGTGCAGTCTAAGAAATTTTTGTGTGATTATGAATACGAATAAAGGGTACGATTAATTACGATTAAAGCTGAAGGTCCATGCCATGCATTCTATGCGTTGTTCCTTTTGATGCATATTTCAAAAAGAAGAATCAGTAAATGGCATGTGAAAAGCTACACAGCAAAACGCATAGAATCAACGCATGAAAGTAGGTTTACTTTCTTCTTTTGTATGCGTCGCATGTGCGGTGAAAAAATGTCACCTGTTTTTGATGGCAAAGGGTGACAAATCATATATTATTTTCAATGTTATCGAAAAATATGTTTGTGTGGTGAATTCTTTTTTTTCTATTTTTTGTATTAAAATAGGTTTTTAATAGCAGAAAAAGCTTTCGTAATATAATTATATTGAAATAACTTTCAAGAACAAAATACATTGAAATTAATTGTTAGAACAATTTTTTCATAGGCAGAATTTGCTATTTTAGTTATCGATTACTTTTATGTTCTGAGTGCCATCTTTTTTGTGCTTATTATTTTTTTAACAAATGCCTTGAAAGGGAAACTTATTGACACTATGAAAAATTACGAATTCTTTTGATAACAAAAGCTGACTCCTCTATGAATTCTTATAAATAAATTCTATTAAAATATCAGTAACACCTTCCATTTTTCCCAAATTGTTTTTATTTGATAAACAAATTAGCACAAAATATGATAAAAAAAAAACAATTTGGCGCATAAAACGCATTGCATGTAACTTGAATTTAGAAACGCATGAAATGCACAAAAAGTATCATACGCATCTACGCATAGACGCATGATGTGGACCTTTAGCTTAAGATTATATTCGGCGTACAAACTTTTATTGAGCCTTGTCTTAGCTAAGCCGATGTTGTGCTCTGGTGTTGTTTTTGCTCTCTGGGCAGGTATTGATTATTTCAAAATGTCTATTCATTTATCATGGAAGGTTCATACGTCATCCCTAGGCACAATGTAAAAAATGCCTTTTTAGGTCTTCTATTTATGTGATACCCTATTTTGGGAGGTTTCAGATTCCCTATTTTGTCCAAGCGTGGATCCAAGAGGGTCATAACCATCCTTTCTTAGACGAGCAGTGGTATTCTAACATTATAAATTGGATTCGAAGGTTATACCGACTGTATTTTCACTTTTTTACTGCCTTTGGATCCACTTTGGATTTGATGTCATAATTTCTGATAGTCCCTTTACACCGACTTAATCTTAATAACACAATTTCCCTGTACAGTTTTGTATTTTATTGTTTCTCAAAGATATTATTATTTTAATATAATTCATACATTAAAAGTTATAATGATAATAAAATAATAATCATATCATAACACTATTAGTTTAACCAGTTCAACAGTTAACAAAGAAGCCTTTTGCCAACATACGATTACGACAAGGGAATACAACTACAACAACAACTTAACTCAACTCAATTTAAGTTAAACTCCAACTCCACATGATACGACACCGTTTCAACAATTCATTTGTTTGTTCGTGTGTTTCTTCATTTGATCGTACGTTCTTTCCTTTATTCATACGTTTAATTTCATTTATATTTCTTTATTTACAGGTTAAAACAGATGTGAGAATGGACGGACACGTCTTTCAGGCAGACAGACAAAAAAAAAATATAAAAATAAGTACGACTTTTCAGCTTTCAGTTAACAAATGCTATAAATGCTTATAATGCGGCCAAAACAAAAAGGTTTAAAACGAACTTCTTTCAAACCTACACACACACACACACACACACTCACACTCATTTAAACACATTCATACGCCTCAACTTTTGGAAAATGTTGAAAAATTAATAAGCAATAAAATTGCCATGAAATTAATATTCCCATGAATCTCGTGAACATCATGCTGGGCCAAATCAGCTGGAGCACAAATACTCGGTCAACATTAAAAAGGTTTTGCGCTCCTCAGCTTTTTCTCTGGTTGAATGTGTTAAATAAATTGAAAACAAAAAAAGAAACCAACACAACAAATATTTTTAATAAGAGAATCAAAATTACCGGTTTTTAAAGTAAAAAAAATCAAATCTGTGTAGCAAATAAACCCAAACATTCATACAATTTAATTTTGACATATTTAGTTTAAAGTGGGTATTAACGAAATATTTTATAAAGATTAAATCATTTAAACGGTATCATTACAATAAAATCTTGAATCTAGTTTGGTAAATATTGTTTCGACAAAAGAAAAGAAAATTGAGAAAGTTCTTGGGATAAATATTCATGAAAACTTTGTGACGGTTCATATTACATACACACATTCTACTTGTTGAAAAATCTGGCTACCTTTAAATCTGGCCGTGCTCATGGCTTTGGGGTGGAATCTTCTTTTCCTTCAAGTATATTTGAGCCAAGTCCATAAACTTAAATTTTAGGTAACAATTAACCCGTTGAGTATAGATTACAAAATTAAATGCACTGGAATTATAATTGCAAATAAGCCAAGGTGAAGTTTAAGTGAGAGAAAAAAAATTAAAGTAAATTCTCTCAATCTCAATACCATCCCTACCTAAATTTATCTATCTACAAAATCCTAATGCTTTTCGTGGAATAATGATTTGTCTTAGAAATTCATTTTACGAAAATTTGTTTATTTAAAAGCTGTTTCTACATTTATTAATTTAAACATTTTTAATTTTTGTTAAGATATACTTATGAATGTTATGACACAAAATAAAAATTAAATAAGTAATATTTTTATTTAGGGATGTAACGAATACCAATACCGATATATCGGTATCGGCGATATTTTCCTGTCGCCGTTACCGTTTCTTTGAACAAAGAATTTAATTGTCAATGCTTATTTTTTGCATAACAACTAAAAAGATAAATCATACAGAATAATAAATTGTTTCTTTGGATTCTTAAACTGGAGGTGGGTCCACGCCACGCGGTTTTCCTTTTTTCAAGACACATGCTAAAGTAGAAAGTAATCCTACTTCATGCCTTCGATATGTATAAGTATTTTCCGCGTTTTCTATGTAACTTATCAATACAGTTTTACACTTCGACTTTTTGGGCATCAGCCGTTTTGTTTTTCACCATAATTGTAAAGCGTTCTCCCATTGATAAATCATGTATGTATTTGTACGTTTTAAGAATTTTCTGCCAAATTTCGGTTACTTAAAAGAGACCACAAAATCCATAAATAAAAATTGCTCTGAATGAAAGATTTGAGGGCTTAGAGGGTAATTAAATCTTTTGTTTATCTAAATTTCGTTGCCTTCGATACAAAGCTTGAAAACATTAAACCCAATGGATCGAAAAAACATCTTATTGGGCTACTTAACATGACTATGCACTCCGAAAGTGTTAAAGATACAGTCACCCCTACATCTAGTAAAAGTTCTGATAAGTCTACAAGAACTGACTTTTGAAGCGTTTGTGAAAATCTTAAAAGAAAATTTGGAGAAGAGTGATCCTCTGTCCATCCTACGCTGTGGTTCAGCTAAATAATAAGTCTAGAATCTAGAATCTAGACTCTAGATATACCTTAGATTTTCTCATTTTTCTAGAGATGCAGATTCGTTTGTTTACTGGCGCTATTAAATATTACACTCAAGACCATGGCGCAGAAAAACTTAAGTTGTCAAAATGTTCATTCACTTTTGAGAGACGATATTTTACTGCAGGTCTGCTTCAAGTTGTGAAATTATCTCCGCAAAAGTTGAGAATACTTTGCTTTTTAAACAAAAATCTTATAAATACTTATTCGGAATACTAATAATCGCATACACTAAAGCTTTTCATGATATCGCTTAAAATTGCGAGACTCGTTTCATAAAGACCCTTTTTAATATTTGTGTTTTTTAAACAATTTGTGAGAAACGTCAATGCAAAAAAAATTAAAAATATAAAAATTAAAGTTGAAATTTGTGATTAAAATGTGAAATTTCTTTTGTAAAAATGCATAAGGAAAGGCAAGAGACTAATTTGTTCCAATTATTGGAGAAATTTATTGTTTGTGATTTATGAACATTTGAATTTTTCATTGAAACGACGGCACTCATTAGTGATGCCACCAGGATATGAAATATTCATTTTCCGTATCTTTTGATGATTTCAGGTACATGTATCTTTTGAATCTGTACGCAAAATGTACAGAAATAAAATTTTAAACTTTCCGTCTCTGCAAAAGTTTTTTAAATTAATCATTTCGTTATGAATACTAAAAACAGTGACAACTAAATCTGTGGTTTTCATGGGTACAATTTTTTCGATTTTGAGATATTGATGCCATATTGCTTAATTTTAAACACATGGTTCTTAAAATTTCTGAAGAAATATGGACCAATTTCGATTTTTTTACGTAATGACCAATTTCAAAAAGTTCAATACCTCGCCTATAGTTAGATCTAGAATATATTTTCCGCTTTCCTGAAAATTTGATTCTAAGATCAAATTCGATTAATAACCCTGGATGAGACATCGGAGACACTTCTAATCTCAGAGGAAGGAACAGCCAAAACAGTTGATTGAAATGGGAGAAGTCGAAGGCGTTCCTTTTGCAGGCAATCTGCAGGCGTCTGTTTTGTTTCGATCTTCAAAAAGGAAAAACTTACTGCAGGGTGGGTTAAGGTGATGAAATTAAGGGGAAAAGGCCACATTTGGCGAAAAAGCAAGTGCTGTTTCATCAAGACAATGCACCGAATCATGCATCCACCTTTGCGGGGGCCCAAATAAACGAATTATTCGCCACATTTACCTCCCTTGGACTTTTTCTATTTCAAAACTTGACAAAATTACTCGTACTTAGTGGTAAAAGATTTGCCAACAATGAAGAGTTGGAATCCGCGGTTGACAGCTATTTAAAGGAGCACGATAGTTCTTAATTAAAAAAAGAGTATCAAAATTGTTGAATTTCGTTGAGAAAATTGTATCGATCAAAAGGAGATAAAGTTGAGAAATAATAATTCTCGCTAATTTTGGGACCACTCTCGTAAGTTTCAAACTAAAAAGATCCATTGCACTACACCTCTGCGGTCCCAAAATTAATAACCCCAGAATAATTTTTTTGGGAGGGTAATAGTTCGTTTCTCTTATGAAAACTGTTCCAACTCAAAACACGAAAATATTTTAACAGTTATTTTAAAAACAGGTTGAACAGAAAATATTTCATATTACAAATTTAACCTGTCATTAATCCATTTATTTCTTTTATGTTAATGCTATAAATGATCGTAATTAAAATTATTAACCGTTAAAAAATTTAAATATGTACAATAAATTTAAAATATAAATTAAGCAGATACCCAACCATAAATTAAACACATTTAAATACGATCAAAATGGTTTTAAAGAAGTTGTCACATTTTCGTTTTTGTCGTTACTATTTCTTCCATTTTGACAATTTTTCACACCTGAGATAAAAACGGTGTCTTGCTGTCTTCATATCTACAATGCTACCGCCATGAGTATTTCAATTTTTCGTGTGGATTCAGTTTAAACCATCCATGACAACTAAGACACAAAATCGACACCAACAAACAATACAATCAAATGTTTATGGATCAAATTAATCCTTTTATTTATGAATATTTTCATTGTTGCATACACAAGATCATAAAATCAAAAGAGAAATGTGACTAATTCATGATCTTTAATACTTCAATGCATTCATATGGTTTCAGTTCAGGTTGCATGCAGCAAGAAATCCAGCCCATTCATATTTTTTACTGGTTTTGTTCAGATCATACGGGTATTCAAATGTATTTTTTATTAATTTCCGTTGGGTTTCTTTTGAAAATTATCACTTTTGTTCGTTTATCTGTTTGTTCGCTCAATCGATCCCTTGTTTCAAGTTTTTATGATCGACTTTATATGAGCATTAAGTTGTTTAAATATCTTTAAATTTTTATTGTCTGACCAATTTGTTGTCGTTTATAAAGATCATGTTGATGATCATGTTTACGATAATGTTTCATTTGAATATTTTTTTGGTTTCAAACTGATACCAAATATTGAATAATTTTAATGCGAAGTGAAAATTGATAATTTATTTGGTAGCTGTTATAAATGAGAGATAATGAATGTATGAATGGGGTCAAAAAGTCTAGGTTTTTTTTGTAATAGATCCCAAATATCTGCTGAGTTTCTCCAGATATCTAGGAAGACAAGCTTAATAATTATATATAATTTTCGATCTGGCTCAAATATATATATAGATGGTGTACATTCATAGTACGGAGGAAAGATGGAAATGGACGTTCAGGAAATGTCTTAAATGCAACGCGCTCAGGAAACTGCGAGCTTAATTTATAACTACAAATAATATGAAGCAATCATAGTAAATTCTTAAAAGAAAAATGAAAAATATCCTTTTTTAGTTGGCAGTTGTAACATTAGAGGCACATTATTTGTAAGGACGGCTCTGTTAGCATTTAATTTAATGATCGCGCCTTTCAACCTATTTCTTCATCATTAAATTAATGCGCTATTGCCATATCTTTTTCGATTTTAAGTATAAACACTTCAAATTCCACAACGTAAAGAAGGAAGTTCCATTGAGTGGGGTGACGTAAAACTTCTGTTTCACCTAAAAACTCACCATAACTCAAAAACACACATTCTTTTTTTAAATGTGAGTTTTTTAATATGTGTGAACGAAATATTTTGTATGTTAATTTCTTTGATAATATTACAACAAAAATTCTTTGCAAAAAATAAAATTCTCTGTATAGTACAGCAGGGATGTTAAATGGGGTTTTAAATTTGCTTTCAACTTCCAAAAAAAATGTACTTTTAGGATCTTCACGGTACCATTTTTTTAAAAAATTTATTAAAGCAACAAAAGTACATAAACATTCATCAAAATCAGGCACTTATTTGTTTAGTTAATAAACTATTTGAAATTTTTACATCAAGCAGCATGAATTTGTCGATCTTAACCAATATTTTGTTTGTATGAGACTTGACAATGTTGGCACATGTAGTCTGTTTCTTTCCTAAGTATTTATTATATTTTGAAAAGAAAAAACTCTTTCAACATTTGCAGACGAATGTGAAATGGATAAAATTCCATATGTTTCTACCAGGAAACATATGAAAATTCAGCTCTTTTTGTAAATTAGCTACTACTGACCAAAAACTACAAAGGTTTTCAGCTTTTAACGACTGCAGTGGCTTGACATCAGCCAAAGCTCTAAATTGATTATTGATTGAATCAAAATTTGCAATTTCATTCGGAAGCATTTTTGCTACAAGAGGTACAATACTACTTGTTTTACCTGAGTAAATTTATGGAACCACATTAAAACTTCATTATTAAAGTTGACTTTGGTTCTCAAATCTTCGCTAAATTTTATATAAAAATGTCTTGCATTTTCTTTCATTTCTTTAACAATAAAAGTATCGATATTATTTGTAAAAATATATAAATCCACTTCTGTTCCGCAATGAATTTCTTCAAAGGGAATGTAATTTTTTTAAAGGTCAACGATAGATATTTCACATTCATCCAAAATATTTTTATTCATGAAATTAAGTTCTATATGGCGGAGCAAAAAAGTTAGCTTTTGTAAAAATACATGCATTCGAGCATCTTCTGATTGCATTTCTAAATTAACCATGTTAATAATATAAAGTGCATATTGCATAAATAAAAAATGCAATTTACAAGAAGGATTTGTTTAAATCCTGATGAAAGAAATAATAATTAAAAAATAAATCTAATGAAAAGGACTCAATAATTTGTTTGCTATACTAAAAATTTAAAAAGAGGGAACTATGATAAATTTTTAAATTGTACCAAATGAGACACGGTAGTACCACTGTACTTTAGAAGGTTTTCGAAAATCCCGGGACTCGGGATTTCAAAAAATCAAATCCCAGAATGTCGTGATTTTTCGGGATTTTTGAATGTAAAAAGATAAATGCTTTTTATAAATATTTATTTAAAAAAGTCTTTAAAAGAGGTTAACAAACAAAAGTTGTACAATGTACAATTCATTTATTAACAAAGTTGTTTAATGATTATATTGATTACTAAAATTTATAAAACTTGAAAATTGTTATATTTTTCTTATTTAATGATTAATTTAATTAAAAATATGAAAAAAAACAACGTACGATTTCCAACAATATGTTAATTGATTCAATTAAAAATAATTAACTAAAAATCTATTAATACTTAATTACATCAGTTGTTTCAAACTTAATAAAAAAAATAGTAGCTAATATATTAATTGAATAGAGCAAACTAATAATTGATTAATTTGTAAGATTCTATTAAAATTTTTATTAAATTAATTAAGACGAAAAATTGAAATTTGGATTCAAAATTAATTAACAAAATCCATTATTTAGTTAACCATAAAAATCTTATTTTAACAGAAACACATTTTTATACCCACCACCACTGGTGGTAGGAATTATGAAGAGTATAATTTACACTCGCTGTATAAATATGCCGTAGGTCGCATGCCCACTCTCGGAAAACACTTTAATAAGCCTAAACCTGTAAAGAGTACTGTTTAAATTTTGAATTTGGTGCACCAGTGGAGTCAATTAGATAATAAAACCTCTCGGAACTTTTGGTTTTTTTTTCCTTTTGTGCATTTCAAAAGACATTTATTTCTTTAATTAATTTTCTTCTTTAATTATTTTAAATGTTAAAAAAAAAAATAGCAAAATTTAACTTTCTTCGTTCGTTTGCAATGCAGTATTAACGGGTTTAATCAAATAAATGTAAAAGATCAATATTGTGTTCCCTATCCTCTCAAGGGAATGAATTTTTTTTTATAAAAAAGGTAAAACAGAACAAAATCAAGTTAACGACTTCGGGATTGACTAAATTCCGGGATTTCTGGATTGACATCCCTAATGCATACATAACTTACAACATACAAATAAACATCACAAATTCTTACAGACTGCACAAGGTTATTTTCAAACACTATGAGTATTTGTATTTGTATTTGTATTTGTATTTATTAAATTTCGAATTTCTAATACAACAAGACATAATATCTTATAAATTATAGTATTAGAATCTGAAAAGTTATATTGATAAAACATAATGAGTAGAAGTCACATACATAAGTATATAAATTTAAGAATAATACTAATATATTAAGAACAGAGAAATAATATAGAAATATAGAAAAAATAAGTTACAGATTACGTTCGGTAAAATTGATTGAGTAAATATTTAAATTTATTTGCGTTGATAGTAGTTTGCAAGTTTAAAGGAAGTTGGTTCCAGAGACGGATAGTTAATATGAAAAATTGTCTTTCGGACGCCGTATCCCGATGTCTTATTTGCATGATGCCATTTCCTCTTGAGGACCTCATAAATATTAATCGGTCATACAGATATTTTGGTTGTTCCGATGTTGCAATTTTATGTAGAAAAACTAGGTTTTTAAGCTTTAAGTAGTTGTTAAAGGTAATATTAAAGACGCGACTGGAGTACTGAGAAACATGATCAAATCTCTTCAAGCGGAATATGTAACGAACGATGTTGTTAAATGTTGTGTTTAGTTTAGCAGTGTCTTTTGAGTTACAGCCAGAGAAGATTTCGGATGAGTACAGCAGAGTTGGTAGTAAGTAGGTTTTAGCCAAGAGTAGTCTTATTTTTAATGGTGTGCAATACTGTGTAGCCCATAAACACCTAAGCATACTATACACTCTTCCACATGATTGGTTGATATGATCTGACCAAGTTAGTGTACTGTTGAAAACCACGCCAAGATTTCTTGCAGAATTTACAATATCAATTTTGCTGCCACCAAGAAAAACCTTAATTCGAGATTCAACTTTTACAGAATTTTTACAAATAATAATACATTTTGACTTCTTAGGGTTAATTCGTAAACCATTTGCAGTCGCCCACAGAAAAATTTTGTTTAGATCGGTGTTAAGATCTGTAACTCGAGTGATAATGGAAGCTTTAGAGCTGTCAAGGTAGACCTGAATATCATCAGCATACATCTGGATCCTGGAATATTTTAGCTGTTTTGGTATATCATTAGCATAGATCGAATACAGCAACGGTCCCAGTATGGAACCCTGCGGAACACCTCTTGTCACGGGAAGAGGGTAAGAAAGAAGTTCTTTATTGGAGACGTATTGCCACCTGTCAGTTAAATATGTTGACATCAATCTAACTGCAGTTGCTGAGAAGTTGAACATTTTAGATAGTTTGAAGCAAAGTATTGAGTGGTGAACCGTATCAAAGGCCTTTGAATGGTCGAGCAAAACTAAGAATGATATTCTCCCATTTTCTAAGTTACTTCTTATATCTTCGATTACATCGGTTAGGGCGGTTAAACAGCTATGCTGAGATCTAAAACCTGATTGACGGTCAGTTAATAAATTGTACTGACTTATATATTCAACTATTTGTTTATATATAAGTCGCTCAAAAACTTTGGACAGGTATGGTAAAATTGATATTGGGCGCTATTCGTTGCTTGTTTTTGGTACTGGAATAATTTTGGCATATTTCCATTCTGTCGGGAAGTTACTGGTGGTTATAATTGTGTTATACAAATGTTTAATAGGATGTATTATACGTGGTAGTATTATCTTTATAAACCTTGGATTAATGTCATCCAGTCCGACGGCGTTTGATTTGACTTTATAGAAACCTTCTGCAACATCATTTAGATTGAGACACTTAAAACTGAATTTTGCAATGTAAGGATCATATGGTGGTGTTTGAGCATAAAAGCCAGGGTTTACTGGTGGCAAGGGGATATTAACGAAGGATTCGTTAAGCAAATTGACATCAATATCATCTTCACGATTTTTTGTATTACCAATGCCAATATCACGTATTATTTTCCACGTCTTATTTGTATCAACAGCGCTGCTGAATTTATTAGAATAATAGGCAGATTTATCGTGTTTTACCTTAGTCACAACAGCTTTTCTTGCTAGACGATACTGCTCACGATATTCTGGTGTCCTGTAACGTTTCCACATATGGTATATATTATCCCGGCGTTGTATTAACAACCTTGTATCATTGGTAAACCATGGCCGTACGCAGTTTCTAATTATCTTAGTTTTCAATGGAACATGCTTGTTATAAAGGTGTAAGATAATAGAGTTTAAAAGAGTGACTTGTTCATCAACTGACGACAAACAATACATTTGATCCCATAGTATATTGTCAAGATCAGATTCCAAGGCCAAAATATTAAGACTTTTAAAATCACGGTAAGTAAACGTTGTTGCGGTGTTCTCTATGGCAAAGTCGTATACTGTAAAAATTAGATCGTGTTTTGAGAAGGCTGGTGCCGTAAGTTGATCATAGTGTAAAACTTTGCTTTCATTACTGACGAAGAATAGGTCAAGTAGGGTGCTACTAGTATTTGTAAAGTGAGTAGGTCTAGTCCTGTTAACAGGAACTAAGTTAAATGATGACATCATAGTAGTGAGTCTGGCATCAGCGCACAAATTGCAATTGAAGTCACCAGCTATTATTACTTCTGGATATAATGCTGATAAAAGCTCTAGTTGATTGACAAGTGTATCAAGTTTTATAGTTTTATCCGGTCTATAGACACAACCAAGGAGCAGTGTGGTACCGTTGTGGTAGACATCAATAAATACATATTCAACATCATTCGGTTCATTGAATATAGTATTAATTTTGCATGGTATATTACTTCTTACATATATTGCTACTCCACCAGCATGTTTGTATCTATCAGACCGAAAAACACGGTATCCATTAACGCCATAAAAATGATCGTTTATTTTATTAGAAAACCAAGTTTCAGAAACACATATGGCATCAATTCCAGAGTTTTCGAATAAATAACGGAATTCATCCAACTTATTGCCAAGGCTTTGAGCGTTAATGTGGCAGATATTAAAGCCCTGTTTTCGTTTAGCTAGGATTCTAATCATATTAAAGTTAGCATCCCTAGAACCAATTTGTTCATATAAAATATTTGTCATTTGAACATATTAGATCAACGCAAATAAACAAACATTTATCAGTTTCATTCATCAGATTATTAATTAAACATAGAAAACAAATTATTGTTAAATACATATTTAAGAAAAATATTTTTAAACAGGAATAAAAAAATAAGGACTGGATATAAATAACAATAATGAAATTAAATTGAAAAAAGAAATTTAAATTGTTGGTTATATAACATATTAGACAGCTAGTACTATTCACGAAAAAGATGTGTCAATTCTTCGAGAAATTCAACTAAAGTAGGTTCATCTGACTCGTGCCTCTTTAAATATACGAGACCTCGCAGTGTAAATGTGGATTTTATCTTCTTTTGTTTCTTTAGATTGAGTGCTGCTTTAAATATTTGATGATTATATGGTGTTAGATTTTCATTCACATAAATGGGCTGATTACTATCGAACCCGGCATTTCTTAAGCATAATGCAGTTTTGTTTTCGCGTCGATATTTTGAAATTGCCTTCAGAACAAAATTTTTTTCAAATGGTGACTGTAATTTCACAGCTATAATTTCATCCGTTGGTTCATACGGCCTATTGTTTTTATATATTTTTTTTAGTCTGTAAATATTTTCTATTTTCGGTGTAGGTATTTTTAAAGAAGTACATATATTACTAAAGATCTTGTTAAGGTCTTCATTTTCATAGCAGGGTACACCACTAATTCGTATACCGCCAGCCACAACAGAGTTTTCTTGCCTCAATATTTTCCTCTTTAAATCAGAAATTTCATCCTTCATTTGGTCCACTATTAAACTCTTATTTTCTAAGTCGTTCACTCTTTCAGTTATATTATTTATTTGAACTTGTATATTATTTATTTTGTCTTCAATTACAGAGAGAATTCTCGTTTCACTCTCTTTTATGAGATTATTTATAAAATCAAAATGTTTTTCCTCGCTTTTTTTTATTGAGTTCTTAATGACTTGCGAAGTGATAATTTCACTCTCTTTTATTAAATCTCTAATGAAAGCTTTATCATCACTTGTTAAGCGTGGTATATTTGGTGAGTTTTCAAGAGTTGAAGATTGCTTTATCTCTCTTAATTTCTTTACTGTCGATTCACTTCGTGTATTCATTTTCGTTGTTATTGTTGATATTTTATTAAATAATTTAAATTTTTTAATTTTGTAGTTGTCACAGAATAGGTTTTTTGTGTATTTTGTTTTTTGGTTCGCGGTTTTTTTTTGTTGTTGTTTGTTTTCTTTTTATTCTTATTAGTTTGTGTTTATTGTTTTTGTTATTATTTTGTGTTTTTGTAGTTGTTTATTTGAATTAATAGGCACAAAATGATTATTGTATTGAAAGGTTTTAAAAGATTACTGTTTGGAGTGTATTACTTTCAATTCCTGTACACTAGGGAGATCGATTATTCGACTTTTTTCAATAACCGGTTTTCGAATATTACGAATAGTTGCTATTTTAAAAAAACCGGTTTTCGGATAGGCAATTCTTAAATAACCGGTTAACCGGTTTTAATTCGAATACTTAAAAACACAAAAATCAAATAAGTTTTTTAAATAAAACGTTAATTTGAATAAAAACAAAGCAATTTGCAAAGGTAAGGAACCAACAAAATACATAGATTAGACTTAGATCAGACCTAACAAATATCTTACGATAAAATCCAAGAAAGGTGGGACTAGTAAATTGATCAAACTTTAGCTAAATTTTCAAAAACATTTTTTTGATTTACTTAACTTTATTTGTAAGAAGATATTTGTATAATGTAATTTAGAAGCTGTTGAATGATATTTGATCTAGACAAACGTTTTGCAAAAGAAAATAAATGATAGGAATTTTATAAAGTTATTGTTTGAAATATTCTTTTAAATGTTTTTTGAATGAGTTTTAAAAAGTTGCAAACAAAACCTCTTAACAATTTTGTTTCAGCATTATAGAAACGAATAGTGAACTTAACATTCTGTTTGTGTAAAATATTTGTCAATTCGTCGACTACAATATAAAACATTCCATGACATTGTTTGATTTCTTCAATTTTGTTTTTTAGTTCTTGGTGTTTTAATAAATATTACTGGTAAAATTTTTTCCCATATCGTTGATTCCGGCGTAATGTTGTAGTTTTCAGCATGAAGAGATGCTAGAACTACTTAAGAGTTTTTAGTGCCTTAGCGGGCATTTCGTCCTCGGCAACACAACGGGCTAATATTTCACCCAATGATTCATTTTTTGCAGCGTATTTTAATAAAGTATTACTTGTCGTCTCCTTAGAACTACATCAAACGGAGTTAAGTTTCATTTGGATTACATTAATGTCAAGGATTAGTCGTGAGATGGAAGAACCTTTGTAACTTATCATTTTAGGGCACTGTAAGCACCTAACCTTTTTTTTTAATCGCGTTCAAAAAATATCTAGAGATAACCTTTATATAAAAATATATTTAATATTTAGAATTATCTTGCACAAATTACTATTTACTTTTTAACAACAAACGTTTTTGTAGTATTTTGAAAAGTTTTTGGTTTTTTTTACAAGAACGCACGCTTTTATAAGCGATTTGTATTTACAGTGTTCATAATGTTTTGTGACCTTTGTAACATTTTGTTTTGACATTATTCATGAAAAGTTTAAGTTTGGCCAATATTCAATTAAAAATACCTAAATTACGGGTACATCTACAACAAGAGTAAGGAAATGTATATAAATTACACACTACTAAAATAACCGGTTTATTATACCGAAATAACCGGTTTATTCGATAACGCATAGCATTTGTAATTGGGGTTGTACACATATTTAATGTTTGTTGTGTTCTTGATTTTTAAATACATTTATACACCCCTTTACTATATACCAGTCCAAAAATTATGGAGAAACTGCCCATTTCTTTGCTGCAAACAACCATAATTATTACTTACATATCGCACTTAATCAGCGAGGGTATAAACTCGAAAAAAAATCGACACGTTATATTCATATCTAACCACTGTAAAAATATCGAAATATTTTGTCTACTTTTTGGTAATTACTTCAGGTTTTCAAACAATTTTTCATATGCCTTTAATATGAAATTAAAAACTGTTTTGCTTCCCCTGAAAATTTCTTAATTTTGAGTTAATACCCTCTAGTTGATTAAGTGCGATATATAATCATGAATTGCACTTATGACTACCCATTTAAATGAGCTGTAAAGCATCATTTTGGCTTCGAATGAAACCTCAATTACTACGAAGAAGATTTTTAGAACCTCTTAGAACCGCGACAAATATAAAAAATCTTGTTATCTACATGCAAAATAATTGGTCTTGAAGTGTAGAAAATATAGTATTAGTTCCCCCGGTTAAGCAAACAATCTTCTAAACTGAAGACTTAAGTACCTAAATAGATTTTGTGTGGAAGCGACAACTCTTTAGATTAATGAGCAAAACTTCTTTTGTTTGAGCAAAATATTTTCCTGGGGTTCCATCGGAATGAAGCTCCTGGAATCAGTTTTAAAGTGGAGAAAATTAACTTGCGTTACTCCTACCATTTTCTTTACTCGTAAACATTCTTGAGTTAACGTCGTCTTACTCGCAGTCCAAGCTGTCGTCCTAATTGAACTTTTCGCTTACATGCCCAAATATTTCCGTCACATCCAGGTCTTCTTAAGCAACTCCATTGGCAGTCTTAACGCTCGATTGGTTTTTCACTGTGCCAGAGATTTCTGAACGTCCCTCGCTAGACATGTTGTAATCGTAACAGTACTTTCTACTTTTACTCTTTGGGCTTGCCAAACAGTGATGGAAACTGAGATGGTCTGACCAAAAGAGTACTTTATTTAAAATTTGTGTACTTTTTATAAACCTATTTTTCATTAAAAAAATCTACTAAAAAAAAAAAAAAAA
Organism: Pollenia amentaria; assembly: GCA_943735925.1. Taxonomy (NCBI): domain Eukaryota; kingdom Metazoa; phylum Arthropoda; class Insecta; order Diptera; family Polleniidae; genus Pollenia; species Pollenia amentaria. The sequence continues at coordinate 31,814,282 of OX031008.1, read as the reverse complement.
TAGAAAAATAGAAAATTAATTAATTTTAATATGAAAAAACAATATGAAATGTTGGTAAGCAAACTAAAAACTAATGCAAATAAACTTTCTAGAAATCTTTAACTGAAACATTCTATTTTGCAAAATTTCTTTTATAAGCTCCATTGAAATGGGGTCAATCTTTTTGTTTTAGGGGGCGGGGATGGTAATGAATAGCCAATTTTTGTATATATAATAAATATGTGTCTTACATGGTGTCATATAAAATTATTATTTTATTAACATTATCTTGGATTTTATTTTTGTATACAATACATGCATAAATAGCTGTATAGAAAAATGTACAAAAAAGATTTAAATATCCGAATTTCCGAAAAGTACCAAAACTTGTTGAGAGATTCTTGAGACTTCTTAAGAAGAGAAGAACACAATTAAATTTTTATTTCTATCTTTATTACTTTAGAAGATAAATAAATTACCAAAAAAAAGTACCAAAATAATTTGTTGCCCTTTTCCTACTTCAAAATTTACAATTTTCAAAAAACTACCAAGCACGTCTGTTAGATCACGAGATATAAGGCTATCAATTTTACCCGTTTTTACCCATTTTACGCCCTTTAGAAACTGAATTTCCTAAAATACCGACTTATTTTTCTACACATTGGGAGGAAACACTACATACAAAATTTCAAGTATCTGGCTTAAGTTGCAAGTGCTGGGTGATGATCACCCAGTCCGTCTCGCTGATCTTATAAAAATAGATGACGTCACTAAAAATGTTTTGGTTACTAGAGAATAGCACGTGGTTGCAGCTGAAGTTTATAATACTCACTTTTGATACTTAACAGTAAAAGATGTAATTAGCACTTAACCTTCACAGAAAAAATAATTTAATTTCTCCAATCACCAAATTTATTCCAAATTCATAATATCAAGGCAAAAAGTTGTTGATTTTGCACCTATTACCAAAATGATTATATTGATTACTAAAAGTATTAAAATTTTGAAAAAATATTTACAATAAATGATATTTTTAATTTTAATTAAAAAAGTGATCAAAAAACTTTGCCATTTCAAATAATGTGTTAATTTATTTAAATAAATATTGACAATTCCCAACAAAAATTCTACATGCTGAAATTGATTTATTTTAAACGAAAAAAGTCAATTAAGATTTTTTGTTATTTAATTAAAATTTTAATTGAAAATTTATTTCGAAATAACTAAAATGTTAATTAAATCAAAATTATATTTTTAATTTTCTTTCAACTAAAAAAATAATTGATTCAATTATCACATTAATTAAATTTAAATACATTTTTAACCATTTTTTTAATTGATATAACACTTTTTTCTGTGTTCCCAAGCCCTAACTTTATTGTTTTGGTCTTTTTAAATTTGGGTTGGTTTAGTTTTTATTAGTTTTTAAAGTAACTCACAATCTCTTCACTTATCCAAAAATATAACGCGCACAAAATCACAATTATCACATGGAATGATTAATTATTTATACGGTTTAAAAATAATAATTTATAAGAAATACTTTATGGAAAAATCATAGATTACTTTTATTTCAAAGTACAAAAATCCACTTTTAAAACCCTAAAATACCAAGAAAAAAAATTATCCACTTTGCTCCAGTATTAAAAGTAACTCCAAGTTATCCAAGAGCCAAATTAAGAAATGAGTTGTATGTTTTGAACTCTCTACACTCTGTCATAATCATTTTTGGCCGGAATTGAAACCTAACGGTTCTCAGCAGTGTGACCAGATTTAAAAAAATTTACAGCTCAATCTGGCATTAAACATGCAAAAAAAAATGCAAAAAATAATTTAAAAAAATTCTTAAAATAATGCTAAAATTTTTTTAAGATTTTTGCTAAAATTTATTACTATGTAGTATAAAATTTTATTAGAAACTAAATACATGTTAGCGACTAATTTTTCAACGAAATTGAAATAAATGGTTATATTTAAACACACGCAGAGAAAAAACATGTTTATATATGGAAACCTCCAACAAAACTATTTTTAGACAAAATTTTAAACATATTATGTTAAAATTTAACCATATTATTGCCAAGAAGCCACAACCATATTATGGTTGCCTCGAAACGTGTTATGGTTTAATATGACAATAATTTGTTTTTAAATTAACAATAGTATTTTCCTCTTCTCCAAGAGCAACATGCCATGGTTGAAAACCAACCATGCTATTATAAGTGTTAAATATATTTTAGTTATTATTAACCAAAACATGTTTGGAGGCAACCATAATATGGTTCTGACTTTTTGATGGAGGACACATTTAACCATAACATGGTTGTCGGTGACAATAATATGGTTAAATTTAAACATATGTAATATTTTTACAATTTTCTTTAAAAATAGTTTTGTTGGAGGTGACTATATTTAAATATAGTTTTTCTCTGGGTGCAAGTGGATAGATTTTGTTAAAGCATCTGATACACATAAATATGAAGGACAGGTAGTTGAGATGAAATTTAAATTTAGGGGCCGCAGACCCCTGATACATGCTGAATTGAAACGATTTATTTCTATGATATACAAATTTTTTAGATAATTTTATTTTTTTTAGCAGTTTAGAGCAAAAACATGTTTACACATTTACACTATTGAATTTTTATTTTAATACAAAGTGAAATTTTCTTGTACAAAATATTTACAATCAACTTGATAAGAGCATTTCTAATATTCCATGAATATTCTATTTTTTTTTTTTAACAAGACAGGTCAGATGTTTCTTGACACTAGAATTGTCCCTTTTCATACGAAATTATTTAAGGTACAACTGTTTAAGTCAAAATTTATTATAAATTATAAAAAAAAATTTTCTTAACATGCTAAATAAAATGCCAAGTGCTAAATGAAAATTTTGCAGCTAAATAAAAAAATGTAATGCTAAATTTAGCTGCAAAAATGCCAAAATGACTACACTGGTTATCAGTGCAGTGGAAGTAGAGTGGTCCTTTGTCTGGTTAGACAGAGAGTATTAATTAAGAGTCTCAATTCTTGTTTACAGTTCCCTACAGTTTTTAGAAGGTTAATTTGAGTATTTAAGAAATTGTTTGCCATTCATTTATTCCCTATTGGAAATGGATAAGCAGCTGGAAAAGTTTTTCTTGAACCCTCAGTAACTAAAACAGGAGTTTAACTCGACCTTTTGCCAACAACAAATAATACTTCTTTTTGATGCCTGTTGTAGTGCCCGTTAGATTATTTGGGTATTCCCAAACTTCCCCCTGCTTTCTTCTTGAGACTAATAGCAAACTGATTAAATTAATTAATTCTTAAACTCATTTAAAATCCTTAATCCAAATTCCTACAAAATTTAATACAATAAAAAAAAAATAATTTTACTGCCAAACAACAGACATATTTGATCATAAAATTAACATAAGCAACATAATAATTAACGATGTTTCCCATAAAAAGTCGAATTAATTTTTATATAATTAACAACCTCAATCGATTAAAATTTAATTTGAGGTTGAACATAAAAACCCCAAGAAAAAAAATACACACAAAAACAAAAAGATGAAAATTGACAGGCTCCTCTAACTGAAATTAATTAACAAGATGGTTTTTGAAAATTGTTTATGCGATGATTAAAAGTAACAGGTCAGATTTTAATTATTCTGAAAAAAAGAAGAAGAAAAAGAAACACAAAACAGCAGCAACAACTACAAAACACTGTAATATAGTTAATAATGTTATTATTACTGTTGTTATAAATCGCTGCCGCAAGAACAACAACGACAACCACAACGAACGAATCTCAGATCAAAGAAGGTCTCTTTCTTGTTTAGTGCCCTAAAACTGCACCAGGTTCATAAATCAAGAAAACACGGTTCAAAGCAAAAAGAGAAGTGGTTTCATATACTTTTTGGTTATTTGTACGTTCGCTGTTGGAGTTGTTGCTGCTGCTGCTGTTCTCGCAACAGTTACTACGTTTTCAAAGTCACTTTGTTGTTGCAAGTACATATTGTTTTTGATATGCAGTATTTGGATTTTGTTGGCCGTTGTTTGTTACACACATCCGTTTAACAACTTGATCATTTAATTTCTTTCCATCTTCCAAAAGTTTATGGTTTTATTTTGAGCCTCTTGGTATACCCGTTTGCATGATGATGATCATCATTATTAACCCCGATATCGTTGAGTTTTCAATAAAGAATGTTAAGGCTGAACGAAATATAAAATTAAAATAAATAAATAAAAAATGTTCAATTTTATTATTGTCGTTGTTGTTGGTGGTGTTGTTGTTGTTGTTGTTGCTGTTAATAATAATTCGATTAAGTCATATTCACACATACTGTTTGTTAACTAACTCATCCTTCCACTTTAAATTCGCTTTAAACTAAAACTCATGGATAAACCAAATACGCCATCGTCTTCATCATTATCATCCCATTTACTACGAAGTTGTTTTATGTTTAAAACAACAACTAAAAGTAGATAATTTAGCTTTGACCATCTTGACCATATGGTCAAATTATATGCCAGACTGTGTTGTATGGAAGCAACCGATTATGTTTTTCATTTCGTTGGATACACTCTTGTGGAACTTTGATTTCTGTTAAGTCTCGTCTCGTAAATTAATAAAGATTTCTTATTGATTTTAAAGTGTTTCGTGTTGTCTGTTCACATGTTGGGATTTAATTTTCTTTATTGCCACACCGTTATTAGTTTGTTTTTTTCATTTGCTCATAATTTATGCGCCCTACACGTCGGCATAGTAATTTAACTGAATTCATATGTTTACACACAATTATTTCCAAATTTTTCCCAAGATTTCTAAAGTTTAGAAAATTTTTCTTTTATTGTTGAAAAATGTTTGTGTACAGAATATTGTTTTTAAGATTTTAAGACCAACATGTTTATAAGCCGACATTCGATGTTAATCAGTCGAAATTCTCTATGGTGAACTTCTCTACAATGAAGCTTTCCCTTTTATGAAATTAATTTTAAAAACATTACGGTTTCGTTTACATTTTAGTGTAATTGGATCTCCTTATAATGCATATTCATATAGTGACTTTTTCACTACAATCAACAATTTTTTTAAATGTAAATTTCATATGCATTTCCGTATGCATTTTCATCTCCATATAAGGAATTGTTAAAAAAAAAAGTTTTCTGTTAGGGGTTTAGCAAAGGTGATTTTTTTTTCTATTTTCATTATTTATTTATTGAATCTTTAAATATTTAATACAAATTTAATAAAAAAAAAAATAAAATATTATGTAATGCCAGTGCTGGACGATAATGTTTCCCTTCTCTGTTTGTGTTCACATTTGTAGATGTTTGGCGCTCTTCTAATCGGTTGAGGTCCGCCGTATCTCTTCTCCTTAATCTTGTGTGACCGCCATCATTTAATGCAGTTTGAGCCTTTTTAAATATTTTACTTCAGACATCGTTATCATAGTTTTAACTAATGGCACATTGAGATCCTTGTGAATATTTGAGTTTTTTGCATACCAAGGGGCAGCTGTGATTATTCGAAGAAGTTTATTTAAACGCCTCTGCAGTAGATTGGCTTTAAGATAGAGTTGTGAGTTTGCAATCGAGTACAAGGACAGAATTTCTTCCAATAAGCCAATGCCTCTATATGACATTTCCACGTTAATCGCCGAACTAGATGTACACCGATATCTTTTATGCGAGTTATTTGATTATTGATATTAATAGCGGGCATGTCTTCCGACGCAATGTAAATGTTATATGTACGCATTTTTGCTCATTGACATTTATCCTCTATTGTTTAAACCACTTTTCCAGTTCAAATATATGATCTTGTAAGTAACGAGATGCTTCATGACAGTTTCGTGTACACTTAGAAAAGCTGTATTATCCGCAAATGTTGAAGTTTGGGTGTTGTTGTTTGTTGGCATGTTCGAAGTATAAATTAAGTATAATAGAAGTCCCAGGATGCTGCCTTGTGAGCAGCGTCAATTGGCTAAGGAGAATTTAAAACGAATTAATATGAATTTTCAACCGACTAAGTAGCTTTCTAATAGTTTGTGTGTGTTTCCTTGTAACTTATGTAATAAGCCTTCATGCCAGACTTTATCAAAAGCTTGCGAGGCACCGGTGAAGAGTGCGGAGCAATATTTTTTGTCTCCAAAGGCTTTATTTATGACATTAACTATTCGATGGGCTTGTTCAATTTTGCTGTGCTTTCTTCCAAAATTGATGGCTTGGAGTACATCTATTTTCATTTAAAATCGGCGCTTATTTTGACACTAGTAGTTTCTCAAATAGCTTTGAGATATTAGATAATAAGCTAATAGGCCTGTATGACTTAACTTGTGTGTGATCCTTTCCTGGCTTTGGTATCATGGTTACTAAGGAAACCTTCCATTCTTGAGGGTAGTACTGAAGGCGTTAAATAGCATTAAAAATTCAAAGAATAATTTTCTTTGCTATGCGAGGTTGCTCCAAAAGCATTTTATTACTGATATATGAATGTTGAACAGCTAGTTTAAGATAACTGGCAAAATTTACAATATAATGATTCACATTCTCCGGTGTACTAACCGGAATATTTTCAGTGCAGTGCGAACTGATATATTTTTTTATATTTTATCCAATTTATTTGTGTGGCTGACGTCACTAATTAACCAGACATAGATACAATTCTATTAGGGTTTGTTATAGTAAGAATTGTAGGTGTGTGTGTGGAATATAATTCTAAGGACGCCCCAACATGAATCGTTTCTATGGGGATGTTTAAACCACGCCAAAATCGATAACATCTGGATTTTTTTGATGATCAGTACGCCAATATGTTGATTGTCCGCTCGCGATCTTATTTAAATCCATTTTAGAGATTGTATTAAACAAAACACTACCGAAAACCCCCAGAAAGTGTGTTTAGCGTTATAATCGCCAACGACCAGGAAACAGGGTCCTAATGATTTGCAGTATCTATAATATTGGCTTTCTGATATTGAAAATCTAGGTGGGGAGTATAAAGATGAAAGTACTAAGTTTCGATTTAGCTCTTCAACACAAACGTTCGTTGCTTGCAGATAAACTTCACGATGATCACACATTAAGTAGTGTTTGATTCGGGCTTTTATCAAAATAGCAGAACCTCCACAAGCTCTGTCTCGAGGGTCCTTGGTATCATATAATATATAACCATTGATTTCAAACGGATTTCTTGAGGTCAGATGAGTTTCAGAAATCACCATAACACCAATTTGTGTATTTTTAAGGAAGTATTCTAGTTCATTTTTATGTTGGAGGATGCCATTTACGTTCCAAAAGCAAATTTTTAAACAGTTCATGGCTTGTTTAGTACAGCTTGCAATAACATCGATTGCATTCTTAACATTTCCTGCATCATATTACCCATTGTGTTCGTAAAGTTAGTTACTGTTTGCACTAGTGTTTCCATGGTATTTTCTAGACGACTTAAATTAGAAACTGCAGTTTCATCATTATTTTGCGAAGCACCTTGCATTGGCATATGGTTTGATTTTAGGACGTTCGCGTTGGAGGTTATATTATTACTAGGCTGCGGTACCTGAATGTCATTAGTGTTAACTTGATTTGTTACCTGCATTTGAGGGGGATAAGGTTTTGGTCCAACCGAACGCTTGACGATAGATTATACAGGGCACCCTATAAAGTTGGCAGTGTGATTATCGCCACAGTTACTACTACATGTTTTACGTTGGGGTCGTTTTTAGACTTATCGAAAAGAACTTTAACGTGCAAATGAGATCAAAAGAAAAAGTCTCTACGATAACAAGTTTGACAGCCCGTGCTCTTTGAACGAAAATATCGTCCGAGAATTTCTTTTAAAAAAATGTTATTACTAAAGCTACGGTCACACATGTCAAATATTTGACGAAAAAACGGGACCAACAAGCAAACTCATATGTAACTTCCCTTAATTCCAATATTTATTTATTTAATTTTTTTTTTATAATACCACATTTTTCATAAAATAGTGTTTTGCTTAGTCCATGTTAAATCTCACTAACTTTTAACAAAAGTAGTGGTTATGCTTATTTGCTCAAATATTTAAGTGTGATTGTAGCTTAAGCAGTGAATAAATTATAAAAAAAAAACCTAATAAAGCGAAGCAGTGGGGGACTATTCCCTGCTCTTTACCAAGTATTAAATGCCGTTATTCTAAAAAAGTACAAGACAATCCGTTAAAGGCTAGTTTACACTATTATACTGTGTACGAGTATTAATTCATTTCAAAAACTCAAGTAATATGTAAAAGTGTGATAGTGTGAATGCAATGTTTTATGAAAATGACAAGTATTTTGAAATTTTTCTAAACGCTTTTACTTTTCATTGGATCAGGGTTGCATTTTAACAACTGCATGTTCATGTGTGATAGTGTGACTACAAACTGTAACGTTACATTAGATTTTTTGACAGTCACAACAAAACTCATTAGATTTCGATCTCACAAAGTATTATGGAATACGTAAGAAATGTGTGATAGTCTAAACTAGCCTTAAGCACTTAACGCTAAATGCTTCGAAATTAAAATTTGAGGATTTTTATAAAGCAATGCTTGAAGGGAGAACTGCCGCTCGTGGAAGAGTTTTATCCAAACTAATACACTCGATTATTGTACGAAAAAGTGAAAATAATATTATTTTTGTATAATGAAGTGATTTTAAGGTCCCATTACAGGGGATCCATAACTAATTTCATAATTTAGATTCTTGGGTAGTTAAAAAGGATCTTCCAAAAGGGACTTCCGCACTTTTACAGTTGATAGCGGCGATATGGTTGAAGCTTTATCTCTCGAATTGGCTGTCATATATTTAGTCTGCTTCGCAAAAAGACCATGTGCGGATACAACTTTCAACAATACGCGTAAATTATAAAATTGTTCTAGCAAAATGGATGTGGAAAATTGATCAAAAAATCATGTTTAGCGATGATGCCCATTTCTGGATGAACAAAATTCTGGAATTTGGGACGATGGCAATCTTGATAAGATCGAAGGGCGTCCAATGCATCTCGATAAGGTTACTGTATGGTCTGGACTCTGGGCTGGCAGCATCATCATTCTTCTTCTAGAACGGCGTTGGCCAGGCCATCACTGTTAACGGCGAATGCTACAGGTTAATAAATTCCAACATTTGTTGGCCGGAATTGGATCTAATTGACCTCAATGACATGTGGTGTCAACAAGACTGCGCTACATGTAGCATCATCGTTGCATATTTATTCGACAGCGGCGTTGGACAGATACGTTTAAGCCCACGGCTCTTGCCACCTCAGACATTCTTCACAAGCAGTGATCCCAACACGTCACTACTAAAAATCAGGGCTGTGGAGTCGTCAAATAATAGTTCTAACTACGACTTCAACCCAGAGATTTTTAAGTCTGACTCCAACTCCGACTCCTGCTCTAACATTGATGCTAAATGTACATGAGACTGGTCATTATGTGACATTTAACTCTTTTTTTTAATGCAGTACCATTTAAATGGTTGAATAAAGCAAGAAAATGATTTTTTAAAAATTTCAAATTTCAATTTCAACATATCGAGCCTTTGCTGCAATAGAGTCATAACTGAAATTTGAATTTTTTAGCACCTTAAAATTTAATTCTTCTCTCTAGAGTTGAGTTAATAAGATATTTTTATGAAATATTTACACAATATGAATAAACGATATGGCGATTAACTCCACATTGTTAGATAGTAGGCGACCCTATGTTCTACTGGGAAATATACATTAATACATTAGCTCAAAAATCAGTTTTTTGAGTTATGACTCTATTGCAGCAAAGGCTCGATATATAAAATAGAAAAATTTTGGAGTCGTGAATTTTTGTGGGTACTTCGACTCTGACTCCGGTACAAAAACCTCAATCCTGGTTAAAATGGCTTAATTTTTAACGGTGTTTTTGGAAGAATTTTTTTGATTTATCCACTATTTTTGTTTTTTTTACACATTTTAAAACCTGGATATAATGCTTCGCATTGATGTAATTACATTCGCAGTCGAACATATAACATCATATGAATGACATTTAATCTCTTCACATTTGGCATCACTTCCAAAAAGAATAAGAGCGAAAAGAGCAAATTGTTAAATAAAGCATGCACGTGTGTTTGAAAAAGTTTGTTGTAGAAACAACAACAACACTACAAAAGAAGGTAACAACGATTTGCTTGTTTTTTTTAGAAACAACAACACTGCAAAAGAAAAAAATACATTATTATCTTGTTTGGAAAGCAAAAATCCCCATATTCTATTTGTTTAAATTATTTAGTTAACTACATCAAATTTTCAAGTAAAGCGATTACGAAAACTATGTCGGCCATGCTGCTGGTGTCTTATAATTGAGAGTTCTTCTGTTAACAAAGTGTGAAAACAACAAAAGTGAAACAAACATTTGTAACGGACATGATGAATACTGACATGGGGTCAAATACGAATACAATTGTCGTAAAAAAATGTGCTTTATTGTGACACCCTTTCCATCAGTGCGCATGTAGATAATCAAAATCGCTACCGAGATTCTGTTATTTGATCCCGTAATACTTTTTTATTGGGTTTTTTTCAAGGCTTGTTTTATACGCCAAAGTCAGTGAGAATTAAACATTTGAGCCATGTTCTGGATAGTGTTTTACTGATTTCAAAAGTAGCTTTAATTAAGAGAAGTGATACCTAAAGTAATGGGTGTCCCAAAATGAACGCAAGATTTGAATTAAAAAGAAAACACAGCTTTTAGTCTTAATCTTTCTTTATTGAATAATAAAAACATATGAAATGGTTATTTATGGAATAACAGAACGGCCAAATGGCCTCCACGGCTTCGCATTCAGATACGCACTCGTTTGTCAAAACTGTTCATGACCATTTTGCATAAATGTAATTGAATTTCGTTCACGCAGCGTTGAACTTCCTCCTTTAATGCAGGGATGGTTGTAGGCTTGTTGACATAGACCTGTGATTTGGAAATGTTTCCTACAGTAATTGAAATGTTCCACGGGCTGTATAGCATGCGGCACCGTCTTGTTGGAACCACATATTGGCCACATCAATACCATCCAATTTCGGCAGAAAGAACTGTGTTATCATTTATCGATATCCAGCAACAGAAACAGTCACATCCCGACCAGCCTTATTTTCAAAAAGATGTGGTCCAATTATGTCTTCAACCCTAAATCCACATCAAACAGTGACACGTTGTGGATGCATTTGTATTTTTACAATCACATGTGAGTTCTCAAAACCCTAAAAGCGACAATTTTGGGCGATTAGCAAAGCCATCAAGATGAAAATGTGCTTTATCGCTTAGGATGATTTTGCTCGAAAAATCAGCATCCATTTTTGAAGTACTGTTCAATAAGGAAGACATGTTGTTCCATCCTGTAGCGACCCATTTTTACTAACCCTAAACTGTCAGCTCCGTCTTAATTTTTAATGGCGATAAATTCAAATCTTGTGTTTATTTTGGGTCATCTTAGGATCTATTTCAAAACTGGTTCACTTTCAATTTCACACTAATTAGATTTCCAGCACAGACTTCAGATTTTAAAAGAATTGTAATCGCTTACCAAAAGTTAAGAACATATTTACTCAAGACCTTAATTTTATGCAGATACGAATTTAGAAAGATATCGGCCATAATGTGAGAGGTTCATTATAGTCGCCTTTTATTAATAAAACTTTTTTGCAAGTTTTTCATTGTCTGTTTCTCATACTCATAAATTGATCATTAAAGTATTAGTCTGGCTTTTATTATATTTTAATGCTTTATATTGTTTATCATAAGCCCGCACTGTGGGTATTAAACAAACTCAATTCTTTCACAAAAAAAAAAGATTGACAATAAAGTAGATGCTTCACCGTTTTTATTTTATTTTATTTTTTAGTTGTGAAAACCGTTTTGGCATTTAAACGAAATTGTCGTTACAGGTAATTGATTTTTTTTTTTTGTTCTTATTTACGAAATTTCATTTAAAAACCATTAAAAGATTCCATAAAAATTTTATTATCGCGTATAAAATATTCGAAGCCCCACTGTGCTTTTATTGACGCTTGACGTAATGTGTAAGCATATCGCCTGAGTACTAAAAAAAATATCCACATATTGTGTTTAGTTTAATTCATTTCGTTCGTTCGTTTGTTCGTTATTAATTTGTTCAGTTATTTAATTAACATGTATAAAAACAAGATTTCCTGTTGCAAATTGATTAATGCTTGAATTGCTTTTTTAATTATTGTTGTTGTTGATCTATTGTTATTTATTATTATTGTTTTTCGCTGGAAATCAATTGACTATTTTTTACGATCAATATTAGTTAAAATAAACTAAAATATAAATTAAAAATGTGTGAAACGGTGTTGAAGAAATTGTTGATTTCAGTTATAAACCATAAAAATTAAATAATTAACACTTTTTTAATTATAATTACTGTTATAACTTGAATAAAAAAAAATATTATTAAATTTATATATGACTTAGTCGCAATTTGCACTATGGGCATTTCTTGCCGGACAGACGAAGTTTGTTGGTAAGGGGGCGACGATGTATGATAAAGGCCCAACCATAACATGCATGAGGCTACTTAAGTCAACTTAAGCAACTGTGCAAATACAATTAAAACATATGTGGCCAGCTATAATGTACTTAATGAAACTTTTTGTTAAGTTTCGTCATATGTCATTTGCTTAAGCAAAGTGCCAAACTGAACGCACATTTAGATTCATGTTAAAGCGTCCTTATAATTATCTCCCGATCACATACTTACAATTGTTACTATAATGAATCCTAATAACTCGAATTGTGTTTCCGTCTGGTTACTTTGCGAAGTCAGACAGGCATATAAATTGGTTATTACTCTTTTCTATATTTCAGGCCTTAGGTAAACTCCACTGCAACTTTTTGATTAAAATAAGTCATAATCAGGCCGCGTTGTCCTGAATCGATTAGCAGAATTGAACGGGATAAGGTCCATAAAGCGGGTCAGTTAAATCTTTTTTCGTGGTTTTCTGGAACAGCAACAAGAGGACAATCTATTCTATTTTATGATAAAAGATACATATTCATGATTTTGCTTTGCATCCGTATCTAATACTTTATGCAAAAAAATCGCTTACAGTCCAATCTGGTTTTTATATTTTTTTAACAGTTTTTTTTTTATATGTTTTTATTTACCTTTCTGGCAACTTTTATAAATGTCAAATTTTGGTCATTTCATAGAGTATAAAAAATGAGTAAACGCGTTATATTGAGTGGTTTTAGTGAAGAAAATAGTTTGTTTATAGTCCATAATGTGGATTATATTAGAATTCACTTATTACCCATAAAATGGCTTATAAAAGTGCTGCCACTATAAACGAAAAGTACTGTAGTATATTTTGAAAATGTTTCCATATTTAATCTTTTTTCAAGGATGTCCCGGTAGGCTTGTTGGTAGTAAGATAACCTAGTAAGGATTGTGGGATTAATTTGACACTCTGGTCTTTTTCACTCAGTGTTCGAATATTAACCGAACGCTTTAGCGTACGGTACACACACCCAGAAACGATATTTATTTTTTTTTTTTGTGTTTGTGTATTACTACACAACCCTTAATACCGGTCATAACTATTTTCAACGAAAGTAACAAACACAATGTGGAGTTTTGTTTTTCGTTACAAAACAGAACAATTGTAGTGAATCTGTAGATATGCATTTGGGGAATTCACGAGTAGTCATATGACGTAATATAATTACAAGAAAAAATATGACTACTGTGAGCAACCCCTCATAACTTAGATTTCTACTGTGTAGTTATGACAAAACAATAAACACAGGACCTTTTCTTATTGTTTTAGGACTTTTTAGTTTGAAACAAAACAATAATGACAATTATAAATTTAATAATTAAAATTTATTTCTTTTATTTATACTTTAATTAATGTAATATCTATATACATTAAAAATATTCCCCTGAAGAAGTCAACAAAAAATTGACGAAACGTTGGGAAAAAATTGTAATTAAATGTGTTTTTAATTTACAATGGAAAAAATTTAGGCCCTATTAGCTTACTAAAATATCTAAAACTTCAAATAATTTTTTTAAACTATTGCAAAATATTAGTACAGTATGACAATTTGACTTGATTGCACACCTTGTGAATACCCCAATTATATTTTAATGTTCTGTAGAGTATTTTTTTTACATTTATAAAGGAATCAGCAAATAAACAATTTTAGCAACGCATCTCTCCAGTATTGTTGTTATTGCTTAAGGCTAGTTTACACTTTCACACATTTCTTACATATTCCATAATACTTTGTGAGATAGAAATCTAATGAGTTTTGTTGTGACTGTCAAAAAATCTAATGTAACGTTACAGTTTGTAGTCACACTATCACACATGAACATGCAGTTGTTAAAATGCAACCCTGATCCAATGAAAAGTTAAAGCGTTTAGAAACATTTCAAAAAACTATGAAGTCGTATGGGATGTCAAATTTTTTTCTTAATACTTGTAATTTTCATAAAACATTTCATTCGCACTATCACACTTTTACATATTACTTGAGTTTAAGACATGTATTAATACAAAGTATAATAGTGTTAACTAGCCTTTAGCAATTTGCATGACCACCCTGCAGATAATATTGGACTACGGGGTCCATTGTGGCTTAAATGGACTACTTACAACATGGTCCAATGTACTGTAGTATGGACCATATTAGACAAATTAACATGCAGTGCTGCCAACAACTGCATGATGTATAGGTATACTATACTATAGTTGACAGTATTACACATTGGTAGCCCTGTTGTTGTTCATTCCCTGCAGATTACGAGACTAGTCCATACATGCGTGTAAATAGTAGTGCAAAAAGGAGTAGGAGTACTCCAAAACTATTCCAAATATATGGTTAAAAGGTGGTCTATTTAATATTACGATGTCCTAGGAGTGGACCATATAACCCACCGAAGTAGTCCCTATACTACTCCATGGAGTATTCAAGTGGGTTAGTTTCAAAAGTACTCCATGTTACTACTTTTTCACTAATCGCCTTTAATGGCGTGCACTGTAATCCATTATTGCTATTATTACATATATTTACTTGGTATTTTTAATTTTTTTATTTGTTTTCACAAATTTTAAAAAACTTTCCTGTTTCACTTTTAAATAAACAATTAAAAATGGACAACATCAGGGCTACCAATGTGTGATACTGTAAACTCTAGTATAGCATACCTATACATCATGCAGTTGTTGTCAGCACTGCATGTTAATTTGTCTAATATGGTCGATACTACAGTACATTGGACCATGTTGTAAGTAGTCCATTTAAGCCACAATGGACCCCGTAGTCCAATATTATCTGCAGGGTTATTAATTGTTCATTTAAAAGTGAAACAGGAAAGTTTTTTAAAATTTGTGAAAAAAAATAAAACAAATTAAAAATACTAAGGCCCTAATCATGTACAACGCAGCGCAACGCCACAGAACTAACGCAACGCCAAAGAATAACATTGAAAGCACAAACAATGTCATAAATACCTATTTTGTAATTTTGTTGTTGCTTTCTACTGAAATTCACATTGCGTTTTAAAATTTCAAACGCTCCATTGCTTGTGTCGTTGAAAATTTTAAAACGGTACATGAATTTCTGTTGAAAGCAACAACAAAATTACAAAATATTTATGACATTGTTTGTGCTTTCAATGTTATTGTTTGGCGTTGCGCTGCGTTGTACATGATTAGGGCCTAAGTAAATATATGTATATTAGAGCGACTCAAAAAAAAAGTGATTTGGTTACCCCTCTGAAAATAAAGGCTGATATGTTTTATGATGATTCCCAAAATATTTTGGCTCTAGCGTTGACCATCCGTGAGCTAGACCATTTTTAAAAAAGGTATTTTTTCAGTTTTTCGAATTTTTTTGTACTTTGCTCCAAGACGACATAAATAAAATTTGGTATCATCGAAAAGAGTTTTTGAAGCAGCATCCGATGGTATATAAAACTTGACCACTTGCGAGCTACTAATTGAGATATTTAACTTAATACATATTTTCGTTTCGGGTTTTCATACAAATTCTACGTATTTTTTTATTGTATTTTTCACATTTTGATAAATTGAAAAATGAAAAATTTTATACCCATATTGCCTATATATGAAAAAAAAGATAAAATATATCGCGATTTTCGCGTTTTATGTGAATTATTACAAAAAAAAAAATTAATTAACATTATTTAAAAACAGATTCAATTTGAAAAGCAGAACATAAAACTTGAGTCGGTCTAATGTATCTGTAAAATAGCAATAATGGATTACAGTGCACGCCATAAAAGGCGATTAGTGAAAAACAAAATAAAAAAACATTTGATTCCGTACGCAATGTGCGATCAGTTTCGCACTTTGCTTAAGCAAATGACAATTTCATAAAACTTAACAAAACGTTTCCTTAAGTTCAATATGGTTTGCCTCATATGATTTACATGTATTCGCACATTTACTGAAGCCAACTTAAGCACATTATGGTTGGGCCTTAAGAAAAAAAGTAGCACAGCTGTGCTTTCAAAGCCACCTGAAAAATTAATTCGGCTTGTGCTTCACCGAACACAACGAAGTTTATGTTTTTTTTTATGAAAACTCGAACGCAATAAAATGTATCTCATCTTTATGCTGAGTTGGATCAGTACATTATTTTTATTGTGTACAAAGATCGCAAAGAGTGAAAAGGTTTTTTAGGGTATTTAGTACACAAGCACTATTAGCTTTTGTGTTTTCCATATTTATACCATACCAAACACTAAAGAACAGTAAATAATAATTATTTTCTAACACTGATTTCACTACAACGATCTGTATGTCTACGTTACTTTGGCTCAGTTAAATTAGTTTAAAATGTAATTGTATTTGTAAAAAATGGATTAATGGGTTGCCGTAAAGTTCTCATGCTATAGTCTAACCACGAGTTACTACATTTAAAATATGTACTGAACATTAGCAGCCTTATGCAAAAAAAAAAAAGTTCACGTTAGTAAACCAACACTTTAAGCCAATACACTTTGCACAGCGTTACACCCGTTTTTACAACTTGCCGATAGCTAAACGCAGGATTTTATCGGCCGAATAAAAAGTATTCCATTATTACAAGTGAACTTAAACCTACCAGGTAGGACGAACCTTCCTTTAGCTTGCCGCTCACTTACGGTTAAAGTGAAGTTGTGATAATGGAATACTTTTTATAAATCCTGCATTAAGCTATCGGCAAGTTGTGAAAATGCGCCTTAATGTATTGGTTAGCTAACGTGAACTTAAGCAATTTTTGCAAAAGGCCGTAGAGTTCCTCATACAGGCAACAATAACGAAACAAGTCATTAAATTGTTTAGGCTTGATTTTTGAGCTCTCAGCTAAACTAGGTTTAGTTAATCTGAAAACACATCATTGCTGCCATTACCCAATTTTGCTTAAAATGTTGGTATTTAATGAAATAACAGCTGCGTTCGAGAACACAAAAATTTTACTATTTTTTACTGAACTTTACTGCATTTTACGAAATTGCGTTCGAGTGCACAAAATGCAGTAAATGAGAACACAAATTGAGAGCGTAAAGTGACAGTTCTTGACTGAGTACTTACAAATTTTTACTGCAGAAATTTTTGCAGTAAAATTTAGTAAAACAAAAAACCATATGTTTCAAAAGGTAAACAAACAAAAGTAACAAACAAAAAGCATACAAATTGTGAAAAAATTGTTTAAAAAAAGAAAAGTGGAAATAAAACAAAAAGTTAATAAATTTTAATTAATTAAACTTGTTTGTGAAGCATTTATATGGCTACATAAAACTTTTTTTGTTATGTTAATTTTTTTGGTGTTGTAAAAGTGTCAAGTAGTCGGGTACTTAGAACAGCACTTGTTTTTAAAGTAATCAATAGTAAAAAAAGTATTCATGTACTATTGATAAAATTTAGCCGGACACAAATTAGCAAAATTAAATAAAATAAAAAACAAACAAATATGAAAGATTACATAAAATAATTTGTTTGTATTTTCCAAAAATATTCGTGTTATAAAAAGTATTTAATCGAGTACCGATAAGAAAACGAGTTAAGTAGTCAAAAGTGCAAACATTTTTCAATGCTTCAATTATTTGCCATCAGCTGTTGCCTTTCTTTTACGAATTTTTACAAATTTTACGTTCGCGTACTTTTTTTGGACAACAGCTTTTTGTGAGAGCAAATTTTTAAGTTTACTCATTTACTGCATTTTACTGTAAAAGTACTCAAACGCACCTAATAAGAAAAATCGCATTAAGCCGGAAAAATTCGAGTTTCAGAGTACGTTAAACTAAGTTTAAACTTTATTCACATCTCAAAAACCTGGCCTTAGTGGCGTCTTGTATGTA
The DNA here is from genome assembly GCA_943735925.1 of Pollenia amentaria. Lineage (NCBI taxonomy): Eukaryota > Metazoa > Arthropoda > Insecta > Diptera > Polleniidae > Pollenia > Pollenia amentaria. The sequence goes on along the minus strand of OX031008.1, from coordinate 31,795,914 downwards.
GCAATAAAATAAAATATTTCTGACAACTTTTTTAATAGTTGCGAGCTTTTTCAGGACCTTTTTTAGCTATCGTACCAAAGGAACTATCCGTGAGAATGACACAAAGAAATGCCTTCTGCAAAGTATAAAGAGGTCGAAGAAAACATCGAGAGGTGTGTTAGGTTAGCTGTTATTTTCGAGATATACCGTTGTTTCGAAAATGGAGGGGGTTGCATAATATATATTCGCGTAACTGAAGAATGGGTTAGTTTATTACACAAATTAAAAAATGTTGGAGATGAAAAATAAAGTGGGTTGCAGAGGCCAAATTTAGGAATTTCAACCATACATTTAATCATTTTTTTAATCGTTAACTAGAGAAACTGTTATACAAGCTGATTCCTCTTTGATATACTTCTAGCACACACCGAAATAATCTTATATTAATCGTAGAGAGACTCGTTTGCGATGTGTGTAAAGATTATATAACGAGTCTTTCAGAAAGCATGTCGTAAAATACTCAGCCGTATAACTGATCCACATAAATAAAACGGCAAGCGCCTTTTTCTTGTTAAAATTTCTCATTTTCATACAATTTATACGAAACAAATCTTTAGATCGCGAATTCCACTCCACCCGGTTGGAAAATTTTATTTGGCAGATCCTAACGTCCATTTGTTTAATTGAAATTATATTTAAAATAGAAATTTCATGTTTAAAAAACGGACTTGTTTAGGAAGCTCAGTAATTGTTATACACACAGAAAAAAATCAATGTAAAATCGTCGAAAATAACGTTGATTTTAAATTTTTCGGTAGTTTAACAATAACTTGCGAACAAAATTTTTTTCCTTTGAAATAACTGTAATTCATGTTAAATTAACACTACAGTCAAGTTGGAGCAGAATCACATTGATATTGAAATAACACTACGATTCACGTTGAATGAAAGTTATTTCAAGTTGAAACGACATGAATTTGAATTTGATTCTATTTACATGAAATCAAATAGGTATAAGTGTAAAATAACAGTGTGAAGAAGCTACAGAGACAATATCTGTATTTATTTAAGAATATTTCTAAACATTTTCCCGCGGATCAAGAGCAGTCTTGCCACTTTGTGGGTAATTACCCGAATTTGGTGTAATTTTTACTCTCGTGGGTAGAGCGTGGGTAATTTCTTTGAGGTGTTGATCAGGTGTAATTTGAAATTCTTTCATTTTAAAACAAAAAATATAAAGATTTAATTTTAGTATAAGATATGGTTGATCTAAGAAATGTACTGTTACCTCCGCCACTGTCTTATTTAATATCTTTGTTTACTTTATTTCATTTGCTCAAATTTGTCTCTGCTTACATAAAAAACTGCATGCATACATCCATATATACATACATATTTAAATGCACTTAATGTAAATGGTATATATGTATGTAAGTATGCATATACTTATATATTTTTTATAACGGCTCTATCTGCTGATCAACAAATTCTTTAAAAGAAACTGTAAAAGGAAAAGATTTGGGTTTTTAAGTTGATCAAGTCAGGGTGAAACAAATTGATTTAAAGCCAGTCTAAATCCGTTTAATTGTACAAAAGATATTTAAATTAATAAAAGTACTGTCGCTCTTAAAAGTTGTTTTTCAATTTATTTACTCGGTCAACAACAAAAGGGCCAACATATAGAGTTCACAACTTTAGTTCAACCAAAGACACTGTTTATTTAAAAAAAAAAAAAAAATAAATAAAGATTTCCATAATTTATGAAGCTAAATATTAATAGTGATTGGTGCCAGATGAAAAATTAGATTTCGATAAATATGATCTTTATAATTACACTGTGCAAGAAATTGACACTTTTTTCGTGACAAGCTGGCGTTTTAACATAATTCGGGTACGCTGAATCCAGTGGTGCCCGCGGTTTTTTAAGATTGGCTCTGGTTTTCGAGATATACCGTTATTTCGAAAATGGAGGAGGTGGCACAACATATATTCGCGTAACTCAAAAACGCGTTAGCTTATTCAAAAAACTTAAAAAACCGAAATTTTGCAATAAGAAAAGTAAAACCCCTTTTTAATATCCTAAGTCGTTTTAAAAACAAATGTATGACCAGCGCAACTTTATTTTTCAATCCCATCATTTATTTCTAAGGCCTAGGATTCACTCCTATGGGGATAAAATGTATGACCGACCTCCAATGTTTTTTGTTCTTAACATTTTCTTAAAACATAGTTGCAATATATATCCACCCCTTAGGGGGCTCCCATACAAATATGGCCGTTTAATGAAATTCTTAAATTTGGCCCCTGCAGCGCCTAGGATGCCCCTAGATGGGTCAAATGTATGACCAACCCCACTTTATTTTTCATCTCAATCATTTATTTTTAACATACCCTATCTCCATTCCATATAAATGTTCAATGCAGATTAGAAATATATTGAAGAAAAAGTCCCATAAATGCCCAGGAGTCGCCCCTAGGGGGATAAAATGTATGACTGACCTCCTTTAGTTTTTTGTTCTTAACATTTTTTCAAATTATACTTTCCCTTTATCACCATCCCTTAGGGGTGCTCCCATACAAATATTGCGTTTTATGAAATTCTTAAATGAATTAAAATTTGTCAACTTTTGTGAATAAAATCAAAAGTTGCAAACAGATTTTAATCATTTATAGCTTGTTTCGGTTTTTATACGCCTGCAAAAAATTAGAAGCAAACAAAACAAAAATTTCGAAATTTTGTTAAAAAAATTATTTTTTTTCCAAAAAAAAATTATGTTTCTAAAACGACTAAGGATATTAAAAAGACTTTTCTTAAAGGAAATTTTATTGCGCAATTTCGGTTTTTTAAGTTTTTTGAATAAGCTAAAGCGTTTTTGAGTTACGCGAATATATGTTGTGCAACCTCCTCCATTTTCGAGATAACGGTATATCTCGAAAACCAGAGCCAATCTTAAAAAACCGCGGGCACCACTGGATTCAGCGTACCCAAATTATGTTAAAACGCTAGGTGCGCGGCTTGTCTGTTTTCTCAACTAGCATAGTGTTATTAAGAACCGGAAGTTTATTGAAAAAGAAGGTATTTATACTAAAAAAGAAGGGGAAATATGTTTCCAATATTACAAAGAGTAATGAATTTTGTGTTTCCCCTAACATTTAAAATGCTTTAGTTGAGAAATATTTAGCGCCCTTAACATTTATTTAACTAATTTGAGAAACAGATCATCTGAAGCATGCAATGGAACGTCAATGAATATTTTGAACCTTCCCTAGATATATGGAAGTATAAGTTGTTATTTTAAATTTTTATTAATTTATTTGAATATGAATTTTAATCGTGTGACTAATATTGATATTATTTAAGAGAAATATATATAATAACGCATACAAATATTTGTGGTCGACTTAGAATCAGTATCCGGGTCGTCCGTCCTGTTCGCTGGTTGCCTGTCCATGTGAACCTTCTGCTCAAAGTTCAGGTCGCAATTTTTTAAATGATTTAAAATAATGAACTTTTTGCCTAATAGAGTCTTCTATAGACCCATTTATTATGTTAGTATTTGGCCCAAATATATTTTATTTCAACCAAAATTATCTTACGAAATCAATTATGCAATCAGTCCATATATGACCGTGGCTCCGATAAAAATACCACTCACGAAAATAGTTTGTTGAATCATAGCTGCATTATAAATATTTTTATGTATTGATAAAAAAAGATACTAAGCGATAGCCAAATTTTGTGCTGGTACGTAAAGCATTAAACCCCTCCCTTAAATCATTTTAAGACGAAAAAATCTCAAAAAGATTTATGTAGTTACCTCGATAATATTCGGGGTTAAGAATTCTTATATTATTAGTCTTATCCCAATTTTATTTTAATAGGAGCACAATTGCATATGGGACCTAACAAGGGAACACACTCTTAAAAATGTTTCTGTTAATACTGTGGTGTAGGGTGTCAAATGTTCGGAATTGACCGACTATGTATGTAGTTTCTAATTTGTTCTTTTTTGTAAAAGTTTTTTTTATAATAAAACGGAATTTTTTTTTTTTTTAAATTCATTTCTTTTTATTTTTTTTTATTCCCACGAAGCTCTTCGCTTGTCTGCAGGAGACCAGAGTCTCTGGCGGGAATCGAACCCGCAACCCTGGTACTGATAGACTAGCTCACCTACCAGCTAGCCTACCGGGGCAGGTGTAATTTCATTTAAATTGGGTAATTTTGCTTCATCTCAAGTGTAGTTTTGAATTTAGCTGGTGGTAACACTGATCCAGAGAGAAAAAAACATGTTCCCGTAACATGTTTCCCTTTTTTTGAATTCCCCTTTGCTTACTGAAGCACTCACAATTAAAAGACACCAGCAGATTGGACCAATATGGTTTTCGTCATCATTCTACTTTGAAAATTTTATGCATGTATTTAACTAAATAATTTTAACAAAAAGAATACGGGAATTTGTCTTCTCGTTATACATTATCCTAAACACGAAAATAAAAAATGTATGTTTTTTTTTCTTGAAGTGTTGTTGTTATGTATTCAATATTGCACAATGTTATTTTAACACCTTTCATTTAAAATTAATACTAAATTTAGTAAATTTCTGCTTTTGCAGAAATTTACTATGATTTTCAATTAACATTGCGCCATGTTAAGTTAACATTGATATTTTTTTCTGTGTATAATATGAAATAAAACCCCAGTTTTGAAAAGAAAAAGAGGAGAAAATCCTTGTGTCCGGCCAAAGGCCGGTTACGCAGAGAAGCTTTAGTTAGCAAAGCCGGTACAGTATTTTTCGTTTAGCTGCATTTCGCTTAACTGTAGTTGTTGCCTATTTGCACAAAATACAAAATATTGTGTATGATGGCTAAATTTTGTTAGAAAAAAAATCGTGTATGTGCATTTTGCTTAAAAGCCAATTTACACTACAACGAAATCTAGTACTTTCGAGATTTCGAGCCAAATCTAGTTGTTTTTGGCTAGATTTCCCGTACAAAACAAAATCTACTCCGTAACTAGATTTTGACGAAATCTATTCGAAATCTAGTAGTACTTATTGATGCAACTACGTTTTCTCCCATATAGCACTAAAAACTACTTCCCTGCACAAGAAAAAAATGACATTTTAACAAAAAACAAAACAAAAACAATAATAGCTGCTTGTTAAAATTGTTAAAAAAAAATTCAAAAATGGCTCTTCTTTTATATGTAAGTATGTGTTACACAAAAAACTTTCAGTCGGCGGTTTTTGTTGTGAAAACCAAATCTCGCTAATGTCAAACAAGTATAATGTAAACGAACTAGATTTGGAGGAAGATTTCAAATGAAATCTTCTAGATTTCGATGTAATGTAAATGTCCTATAAGTGCATATTGTGGATAACAGATTTCGATTTTTGGTCAACAACTTTTATTTTTAATACACAATTTTATTTCAAGGTGCCTCATAAAAACTAAACGTCATGATTGCATCAACCGCTATTTTAAGTATATATATTCTGGATCCTTGTATAATTCTAAGTCGATTTAGCCATGTTCGTCTGTATGTCCGTTGAAAACACGCTCACCTTCGAAAACCTCAAAAGAAATGAACAAACTTGGTGTCAAATTGTTTGTAGTCACCCTAAGCAAAATCCGATAAGTAGGATCAGAGTTATGAATCGAAATGTAGAACCACCACAAAAAAATTGACAATTTTGTTACAAAAACTAACATAAATGGTGGAATAATGCACAGATAAATATAAGATTTCGCACAAATTCGTTCTATTTGACTAGAAATCGTAGTGTTAAATTTCCATCATATACTGTAAGCCCCATATAAAGCCTACTCTCGCAATACAGTTTAGTACGCCTAAAACCGCAACAAATGACGCTACTGTAATACAATTTGTTACGTCGCAGTCTTACACTGTTAAATTTGGTGAAGAACCATCCATAATTTACCATAGGGCCCATGTAATGGGAAGCTATTCAAATATGCCAAAAACCGTAGAAGATACAGATATTGTGGTATCATTTGATCCAATTTAGCGTCATATGGCCAGAAATAATACCATGCAATTTTGTGGTAATCGGTCTACAACTTACATTAGGTCCCATATTAAGCAGCCTTCTGAAAACCAATTTAAAACTATAAAACGCAATAACATATTGCACTGCTATATCGAAATTTGTTTTAATTTCGATTTTTTATACTAGAAAACACTGTTCAGAATTTTGTGATGATTTGTCTATAATGTACCTTGGGTCAAATATAAATTCTCCTCTCGAAAATAATTTTAGTTCGGCTAAAACTGGTACGAAGCATGACAAATTACTTAAATTTGTTCAAATAAAATAAAAGCATAAAGCTTTCTGATTGTCTTTCAATAATTGAATATATGTAGGCCTAAACCGCAACGAATTTTAATACTGACGTCCGTTTTTATAAAGATAATTTAATAAGGCTTAAGTTCATTGAATTTTATTTTCATTAAATTATTTTTATGAACACAGGAATTTTACAACATGAAATTAATTAAAATTTTAATGATAATTTTTCATTCTTGACTGCGCTGAGATTTGAACCCAGGCTTTCACGGACAGGTTGCCCAGACTAGTTTCGATTGTAACCACACAATCTCGTCGGTGGGGTTTAATGAAAATTAAATTCAATGAACTTAAGCCTAATTAAAATATCTAAATTTGGATTAAAAACCATTAATAGTTCAATAAAATAACCCCAATACTAATATTATTTACTAATTTATAGATCACATATAGAGTCCACGCCTGAGATATTCTAGCTGTCGGTGAAGGATATCAAAGATTCGGCACAGCCGAATATAACGCTCTAGATTGTTTCTTTAAATGAATTGTTTTTGTTTTAGATACATATATTTATTTAATAAAAAGTGTATTAAAATTATTTTATGAAATTAATGATTAAAGGATATTGCATTCCTAAATCTGTTTTTGAAATAAAAAAAAAATTTACATAAGAACACATTTATACAGGTAAGTGAATTCACTTAGCAGCATCATTTATGCTGCTATGTGAGTACTGTGTAACAGAATATTTTGCGTAACTGCACGAATTTTCATGCAAACTTGAATGTGCAGCTAAACGAAAAATACTGCATTTGCTATACGATACATGAGAAAATCCTTGCGCCTTGGCCGGCTATGCGGAGAAACTTTAGTTAGCGAAACCAGAGAAGAAAAATCCTCGTTCCAAAAGCCTTTCCCTTATAAATTTTAAAATTGAATAATTCCTTAAACAAATATTTTTGGGCTTTATTACATAATGATTTTTTGGGGGTAAATTTCATATGAAATAATCCCCCAATTATAAAAATGAAATAACACCCAAAACAAAATGAAATTAAGATTTACTGCATGTTTTTCAAAATAAAATAAAAATTTTCGTTTAGAAATTTATATTGAAAACAAATTTGAGTTTTTTTATGTTGTTTCAATATATATTCCCAATCGAGAATTTGTATTTTATTTTGAGAAACAGGCAGTTAGTCCTTCAGATTCACTAAACATTATACGATCATCACAGCCTATACCGCGGCCATGCTCAACGCATTTGGATCTTGGAGATCCAGACACACTAGGATCTTACACCTAGTGTCCCCGATCTGACTACATTACTTTATCAACGATCTTGACATATTAATCCACCTACGGATTTTGTTAGCAACTTTAAAGTCAAACTCCTGGAGCAAGTGGTGTAGGGTTAACCTTAAAGACATATATATCAGCAAGATATGCACGAATTATTTGAAAAAGGAACCACGGTGTTAGAGCTGGTGTTTTCTGCGATGAGCTTGGGATATGTAGCTCCCACACAGTTTCGAATGCACTTAGTGTTTTCGAGGACGAGATTTTCGTGTTAACGGCAGCCTGTAAAGCATTATTTTACTGCAAATTTCATAGCAATATTCTCTTCTCTTACTATACTCATGCACTATTTACTTCATCTTTGTTGGTCAGACAGTGCAAGTATGAACTGTCAATGATGGTCCGTCTGCATGACACCACTCTACCTAATGTCCCTGGGCATAGAAAATGGGATATACTTTAAGAAAGGTGGCCAGTGCTTCAAAGTCTATTATGGAGCTTTTCGACCGCGTGCAGGACAGGCCAAAGGTTCTCATTGGTGACAGAAGGGTTTCCCAATCTATTGATTCTCATGAGCACCCCGTAATATGGTTTGTATTTGCCTTTTTTATCGTTACTACAATAGGATGTATCCTGAGTCCATTCTTTTGTGATCGTTTGGCCGGTGTAACGTAAAACGTATTACAGGAAAAATTCTTTTTTTGGCAGGAGTTTTTGTTTTTTGGAATAACCTTCCTGCTAAATACTTCCCTCTCACTTTCAATATGAATAAATTCATGTCGAATGGTCACAAGCATTACTCCGTCTATTCTACTTCCCATTACCTATTTGCCTAGTTCCAATCCAATGTAATGCATTTGTAGGGATAGTCCCCTGAATGTTTGCCCTAACAAAAAAACTACACACTATCTAACCTTGATGATAAATTTGGGTCCAGCATAATTGACCTCCTTAAATATCGCATAGAAAATATACACTACGATGTTTATGAAAATACATCTGACGAGTGGTGTAGTCTCGTCAAAATGGAGTCCGATCGACTCAATTTGACTGTTCACGATAGCCAACCAAGTATATCGATGGTTATACTCTAATAACCAAATCCCTGCGGGAAATGTGTGTAAATTGTTCTTTAAGCACTTATTCCATGACCAGTGAACACAGTATTAGAATAAAAAGGAACTAATTGTGAATAGTGAAAACACATCACTTAGCTGGTGATAGTGTGTTAGGTTAGGTCGAAAGGAGGACGAAGCATCAAAGATGCAACCTCATACATAAACGACAAACACCTAGGCCACTATCGGGCCTGTTGTGCGCTCCTTAGGAAGAAACATAGGGATTTATGTGAATAGTGCCCACCTATAGGGAGGGGTTCAAGTCCGGCGTTAAGAGACCCAGTTTCCCAGACGTAATTCCTTAAGGTTTTCCAGTCAACATTCCTCAGGGATCCCAAGCCCAACATGACATCGCTCCCGAGGTGTTTGGTTCGTAGTTCGAGTAGCAAAGAAAGTGTTCCAGCGTCTCACTCTCCTCGCCCCCCGCTCTACACTCGTCAGATTCTGCCCTTCCAATTTGGTGTAGGCATCATACCCTCCTCTCGTCTGGGTTACCCCAAAAAAATTTTGTGGTCCTTCCCACAGTCCCACTTTTCTAACTGGCCGTGTGGGTTTAAGTGTAGTTACTCCAGAGGAAAAGTAATAAACACAAAACTATTCGTATGACTTGATTTTAGCGGTAGGGGTATATCATATTAATATGGTGTTAGTGGTAAATTTACCTTTTTTGCCCTTTGGGATGGTGCACATAGTAAAAAAGAATGTATCCATTTATGTTATTTCAGTTGCCTGCAACAAAGTCTCAAAAAGGTGCAAATTAAGGCCCTCCTAGGACATCGCCATGTTAAAGTAACAAGTCCCCTTCATGTAAAGTGTCAAAACTATAACCGGTTCCTAGCACTTCAGAACTATTTCTATGTGTTAGAGCTCGTACTAATAATACCCTCCCCCGCCTATGGTAGTGTATGGTTTTATACTAAAATTGTTAGTATATCCGTAAATATCGCTTGCAAGCCTTCTGATTTTTAAGGAGAAATAAAAAGGCCACAATTTTGATTTATTTAATGTATTTTTTTATTTGTTCCTGTTTTATTTGTTTACTTTTTTATTTTAATTTATTTACTAATAAATAATGTATACACATCTTAAAATTTAAATAAAACTAAATATACAATAAATACAATTAAATACAATACAATTTTGAAATGTATGAACGCAGGATGTACTTAAATCTAATAAAAGTTGTTTCATACACACATTCGTGCATTAATAGGAAACATTTATTTTAAAGGGGGAGGAAGAAGTCTTTTTAACTGTTTTAGCAATCGGTTTTTTATTATTTACAAAAACAAATGTAAAGTATTCGGCAAGGAAATGGTGTAATAAAGCAATAAACCTTAAAAACAAAAGTTTTTTTGAAATTATGATATTTATATTTTTTTTTTTTTTATTTTTTTATTAACAGTTAAAAAATATGAATTATTAAGAATCATTATATTTAATAAGAGTTACTTAATTTAATAACAAGTCTAATTAGTTCTACACATATTTAAACTAAGACATACTTACACATGCACTTGCAAATTGTTTTATTGTTGTTATGTATTATTTATTTTTTTATTATGTTTTTATAATAAAACTTAATACAATTATTAGTTTAATAAAAAACAAGTCTCTTGGATTATTTGGGTGTGTAAAATGTTATTTTTTTTTGCAAAAAATAGAATCATAAAGTGTTAATTATTCTTATAATGAAAATTGTTTAACAAAAAACTATATTATATAATAACAATTTTCATTAAAAACTAAATATACATAATTACAAAATTGTATATACAATAAGAGTAAGAAAACACTAAACTAAATTAAAGTAGGGCCTCAATTAAATTAAGACTAAATTTCCTTGTTTGACAATGAATAATAAAAAAAGAATATATAAAAAAAAACATAATAATCATAAAAACAAAATATGAATAGTAAAATAAGATAGCATTAAGGGTATTCACAGTGAGTCAAGATCACGTCTTCACAATGGGTCAACACCTCGTGTAGTTATAATAAATAGTGCTGTTTTAAAGATTGATTTATGTATTACAAAAATGGTCGTATAAACCAGGGATTTCGACTTTTTTTTCAATCGGATTTCTTAAGAAATTTCGTTGGTCTGTGATATGTTTATTTCCTGGGGTCTTTCATTGAAACCCTGTTGATTTAAGTAGTCGTTCTTTGTTACAATAAAGAACTTTCGGGTGATAAAAACACTTCATCAAGACATGCGGGTATATTACGGATGGAAACTGAATTGAATTTTTATTGCCAGCAGCGAAATTAAGCAACGCCGCTGTTTTTAAAATATAAAAAATTTTTTTCTTATTTTCTATTTTAACAGCAGCGACGTTGCCTGATTTCGCTGCTGGCAACACAACTGAAGTTCAGTTGCCATACGTCACCAACCCATTAATCAAGACTTAATCAAGAATACACATACAAAATCCAAATTAGTTATCGGTGGCAATAGAGTTGTGAGTGTGAGTGGTTTTACTCACAAGGGAAGGGAGTACATCTTAAAATTCTCACGATCACGCAAGCTTATTAAAAAATAATTTTACATCACACGAATAATGCGAAGCTTAATGTGCTGTTTTCACAATACAAGTGATTGAACGAGTGGAAAAATTTATATGAAAAACCCTAAAAAAAACTTATTGCTTTTCATATAAATTCAATCACTTGTGTTGTGAAAGGAGCTCATAAATTCAATTGATTATTTATAAATATTTTTAACCCAATATTCTTTACATTTAAACAATTAAGAAATATATTTTTAAATTTTAAGATATTTAACAGTTTCTTAGGAAATACCTTGTGACTGCATAAAAAAATTTCTGTTGTGGAGCGGAATGACATACAACCAAAAAAAAAAAAAAAAAAAAAAAAAATAAATCAGCTGCTGTGTCAAATAAAATGTTATCAAAAATAATGACTGAAAGAAATGCACTTATTAATGCGAGAAAGTCATTTTATTTTCCACAAATTTATCAGTCAAATTGTGAGTTAAAACATGATTTAATTAAACTTATAATGTGAACGCAAAATCAGCTATTAATAGCTTTACTGTTAAGGCCAGGGCGTCTACTCTCTATTGCGATGCGAAAGAAAATTGTCGCAAATCTAGTGGTTGGTACTCTTTAATGCGCTTGCGCATTTGTCTTTCGCTTTTTTTTATTTTTTTCTTTTAAAAAATCATCATTATTTCTTTTATTTAAGCTTTCCATTTTAAATTTTTTTTATATATTTAGCCATTTCATTACAGGAAATCTGCGATATCTTTGATTTTTATTAACAGTATTGCTTAATTTTTCAAATAATTTTGCGAAAGTGATAGAGAGTAGCAAGTTGGCATTTAGCTTTCGCATCGAAATTGTATTCGTATCGCAATAGAGAGTAGCCCCCCAGGCTTTAACTTTAGGTCTGAAAACACTTTTGCCCAAAGTTGCGGAAACCCGTCATAAATATATGTGTATATATACTTTCTATCAATGTTTATTTAATATTTTTATATTTTTAATATATATATTTATTTATTTATTCATTTTTTTTTTCTTTTGAAAATCCACTAGAACCATTTTGGTAAATACAGTTTCACTAAAAATTCGTGTCAATTGGCAATATGCAATGCAACATTCGAGTCCAGAAAGAAATATTTTCCATAATACATTTTACACATACACTTGTGAATTCGCCTGCATTACAAGCATTTGACAAGTATATTTGGCCCTTAAAAGCTGTTCGACATCTTAAGTCTTGAATGCGTTTGGAATGCCCTTGACAGAAGGGACATCCCACCCACTTAAACCCATAGCATATCAAGCTACGTTTTGCATAAGAGGAAGTTATTACAACCATTCCGGGAAGTAAGTAGAGTGAAGCAAGATTGCAAGATCGGACGCAATGTAGTCCATTTCCTCTCAGCGTAGAGGGTATTCAATGGCAAGTAAATATCACTGTTTAAATGCCTCGCTTATGCAGACAACATATCGTTAATTCAATTTTGGTTTGGCTTACCAACCATTTAAAAAAAAATTGAGTTGGGTATGGGATATATATTCTTAGTACTCCATTTTTTAATCCAAAACCTGTTTTACCATATTTTATGGTTTCTGAAATATGAAGCATTAATTGAGTTTTATATCAACTATTTTAAAGTTTATTAAGTATTATTTTGCTCTACACGTCACTGTTTGCCGGTTTTGAAACAAATTCCTCATACAAAAACGTACAAAATAAATTTCACTCTTGATTTGCTTCATTTCCTTAAAAAAAAGTAGTTAAAGCGAAATAAAATGTCAACAACCAAATGCACACCAATAAGTATACGTAGACAGCACAAAAATCTACTTTTACGAAATAAATTTAGAAAAGTGGTGTATGCGGCACAAAACAATAATTTTCCCTTTCAATAAAACACAATTAACTTCTAAGTTCATGAACTTTCACGAAAGTTTACATATACCAAAAGCAGTGGTAAAAATACAAAAAAAAAATCCTATCGGGTATATTTTCAGAAAGATTAGGTTAAGAACGGTTATGCGGTTATGATCCCTTCAAGTACCTTCATTGCCGTTTTTCTCCACTATGACTTTTTGGCATATGCGCCAAACCAACAATGAGCTGACGATATGCCTTTTGTTGCAGGGAGCTCTTAACCAGGAGCTTTCGATGTGTGGCATTTATCATGGTTTCGGCCAATGGTGGATGTGGAGAATTGTCACGGTGAAGGAAGAGCAGGATTTGGAATATTTTCACCGAATAAGCTAAACATAAACATAAGCCCGTGTACTAAACTGAAAATATTTATTTCTAATGTAAAATCAAGTTTGCTCTATGGATGATCAATATGCATGGTTACCGTTGTCATCACCAAACCCACACAAGCTTTTATAAACCGTTGTCTTAGACGAATTTTGCTTATTTTCTAAAATAAATATAACGAAAATTTATCGAATTCGCTATTTAGTAACATTTTTAATGATATTTGCTGTCGGTTTAAGTCGGCTATTACTTTAAGTAGTATTTTTTCGTTATTTAAGCGACAATAATTTAGGTGGTGTTCGTTAAATCGATAAAGTGTATTTTGTGTTTAAAATAGCATCTGAGTATTTGGTATTTGCTTAATTTGACATTTTTTAGACAAAAATGCCACATGATATTAAATTAAATGAAAACAAAAATACAGCTGTACACTGTCATTAAAAAGAAATTACAAAATCACACTATATCGTTACTGCAAGCGAATATATATGTCGACAAATATAACAATTGTCGGTTCGTTAAAAGTTAGTGAATCGCACTACTGGCCACTGGTACCATCAAATGCGGATTTGTTACAAAAAACAAATCAGTGACAAGTTACGAATGAAATAAGCGAACGAAAATCACAATCGATTAGTTATGTACTGCAGCTTGAGAATAAAAATATTTATAAGCGTGCTCAAAGTTGGAATCCATTTTAGCCTTATAATTGATTTGGCACACATTGCCACCTGGGCCTGGCTGGAAGCGCTTGTAATTGTATAGAGTTTTATGGCTACAGCAAGAACAGTTTTTTGTCAACTAAAATAAATCTTCGAAATAAAAATAAAGTAAGAGTTTTTAAGTGTTGCGTTTGCTTGGCTAGGATCTGTTATCCACTTAAGGGTTAAATTCAACATGGAACGAGTTCAGAAATATAACCCTGAATCGATAACGGTGGAGAACGCCTATTGTTGGTGCCTTACGCTCCAGTTTGAGGTAAAGGGCCACACATATTAGTTTTAAATTAAGATTAAAATCAAAATTAATTTAACAACTTTTTCGTTTAAAAAATTTTACTGCACACTGTGAACGCCCTTAATATTATTTCGAATAAGTACTTCAGTATGTGGGAATGTATGTGCTTTACATTGTATTTGTTGTTATTGTTGAAATAAGAAGCCATTTGTTATACATCATTTAATTTAATGGCTGAAACAACAAAAAACTTTAAATGAAAAGAACAACAAGAACATTAAAATAACCAAATAAAATTTAAACATGGCGAACCAACGAACGGTAACAAAACAACAACAACAAAACGCACTAAAAAAAAGAGTGAAATTTGTTTAAAACAAATTAAGTCAATTGATATTTTATTTAATATTCCCATTTGTAAATGATTTTGTTGTTGTTTTTTTTTTAATGAAATGAAGTTCTTTATGTCCGTCTGTTTGTATATTTTTGATGTGTATGCAGTAGTGCGTTGTTGTATTGTGCATTAACTGTGTGTAAGTGTACTTATTTATAATTTATTTTGTTACTTTTATTAATATTTAATTAAAATTACCATTCATTATAATACAAGTACAAGTCAATTACTCTAATATTGCGCAATTTGTTCAGAATTTTGTTTTCATTAAATTTAATGTGCTGGCTGTTTTGATTAAATTTTTTTCATAATTTATTATTTTAGTTATTTTTTCACTCTGCTTATTACATTTTTATTGTTTTTCATATTTTTTGGCTGTATGGAAACTAAAAAAATAATAAGCTTTTTGGTTTCTTTATATCAAGTGAAAAAAAATTATGGACAAATTATTTACAGAAACTGAAAGGAACCCGTTCTTGTTTGAAAGGAATGTTGATTGTTTTTCAAAACGGGCAACATGGGTTAATAGAAAATTTAAACGAATAACTATTGCTACTTAACAATTGGATTTTAGATAGGATGCAGATATACGCAGCGCTGCGTTTTACATGATTAGGGCCATAATATCTTCCTCGTGAAGATCTTTCGAAAAGCTTTGTAATCATATTTGGTTTTGAAAATTTTGAAATATCAAACCTGAGATGTTCACCAATCACAAGGCATTAATCGAAACCTTTTCCGTATGTCCAAATATGTTTTTGATAATTTTGCAAACATAATTACAATACGAATCTTGAAAAAAGAAAAAAAGCCTAAAATTTTATGCTTTTGCAATTTTATTCCAGAATTTTCTAAAAATGCAAAAAAAAATTTTTAAAAGGAAATAATGTTAAGCGAGACTAACTAAAATACTACATTGATATAAAATATTTATAAAAGCAAGTCACACCTCAATATTTTTATTTTTTCACTTTATGGCAAAAATCCACACTTATCATATCTAACCGCTATATAATATCGTGCTATTTTCTCAACTTTTTGATAATGTATCTGTTGGTTAAAAAAAATTTTTTTAGATGCCTTTAATATTTAATTACAAATACATAGATTTGCTTCTACGCAAAATTATTATATTTTGAGTTAATACACTCTTTATGATCAAGTGCGATATGTGACTTAAATTCGAACTTTGTGCCTCTATAACGCTTTACAACCCAACTCCAGTTCAGTTGAAATTTGTCAGTTTTGTATTTCTGTTCACAATCCAAACATCAAACATGTTCAACTCATCAGGAGCAGTTGTAAAGTTAAGCTGTTAATGGCGATTTATTTTCTCAGAAATATGTTGCATATATGCTACATTTACAAAAAAAAAAAAAAAAAAAAAAAAAAAAACAACTGTGCGAAAAATTTTCAATTTCTTTTGTGAAAATGTTGCATGAAAAATATGTTAACATGTTGCATATTTAAGCCTGACTTTTATTTAAGGTGTCCTTTTTTGAAATTGTTTTGTTGTTTGTTTGTTTTGTTTGATTTTTTGTGGAAGAAATATTTTTAGTATATATGTATATGATGATATTTATATTTTTGAAAACCTTTTTGTTAGTTATGTTCATAATTTAAAAAAAAAAAGATTGCTTTAACACAAAATATAAAAATTATTAGATATTAAATAGGAAATACGGGTAAATAATATTTTGTAGATTTTTACGCTTTTTATTTTTTTCACGTAATTTGTGGTGTCAATGTTGGTTTGCAAACCATAATAGTTTGCAAAAAACCACTCAAATAGTTAAAGAAATCAATATTAATGTAAATTAACGATAGAAGTGTAATATAAGTAAATAAATGCAGCTAATTTTGTTCGATTGAAGTTGTACAACAATGTTACACTTCGCGTGATTATAGGTAACCCTGTGTTACATGTATATAATGTAACATATTTTTCTCAGAAAATAAATCGCCATAAGTCTCAACTAAACTGAGTTGAGCTTTTAACCTTAATAGGGGCATTAAACTGGACTGCACCACCAAGATAGACATCGCAATTTTTAAAGTGTAACATTAAAATGTCTAGATTAAGTTAGTGCCCGTTTACATTAAGCGATTTCTGTTACTTTAAGGGAGAGAGAAATTAAAGGTAATACACAATTTCGTGCTCTCTTCAATTCGTGTTATCATTTGACAAATAAAGTACTCAAGTTCGGGTCTGTTCGTAAATGCATCGCTGGTGTGCAATATACAAGCAAACTTTGCTTATACAGCCAATGCAAGTTTACTGATCATCTGGTATAGCCTTAAGGCATTTATCTACTATGTAATTGACTCTTGTTTGTGCGGCATCTATTTAAGCAAAATATTTTAAGACATTCAAATTTTTATTTGCAGCGCAGTGATGCATTTATGAACATGCCCTTCGGTTGCATATATAACAAAAAATAAAAATTGATTTCAATTAAAAAATGTATGATATAAATTAAAAAAATTATTAAATTTCCACCAGTAAACAAATTAATAGTACCAATTAAACGTTTAATTCACTTTACTAAAGTTTTAATTCACTTGATAAACCGTTTAATGTTCTTGATTAAATTTTTAATTAAAAATGATTTTATTTTTGATTAATGCTTTAATTAAGCGGCATAAATCACTCAGTGTAAACAAACACTAAGCAAAACATTATTTTTGATTTTACAACCAAATATTTTTAGCAGAGAAAGGAAAATTTATCAATTTTAGCTTTGTTAAGAATAAAATAAATTTTAACTTGCCTTAACCTTTAATTTCATTTAAATTTCTGTTCTCTTAATATTTAATTTTCCGCTTACAAATAAGATCAAATATTTTTTTCTGTAACCTTAATATTAATTGATATGTGAGAAAAAGAATAGCGGAGTTGAGTATTTGGTGCAAAAGAGTAACTGCAAAATATCGTAGCTCTTCTTTTTAAAACTTACAACAAAATATACAGAGTTGCCGTTAGATTTCTGTATTTGCGTCCCCAATAAAAAGTGGAACTTCCAGCGAAGCAGGTTTGTAATAAAGGAATGCAACAAAATAACCATACAAACATATTTCCATGTTTTCAAAAGACAACATAAGTACCTGTCCACTCAAAACACAAATAATGTCATCTTTTCTTTTTTTGCTAAAACAAAATATTTATTATCTTTAATTTTTAAGAAATGATAATCTCGGGAATTCATCGATATGCTCATTTCACCACAATTCTCATTTTTCCTTGTAGGATTTTGAGCATTCTGATGATCTCACAACCGAATAATTTATTCACTGGCTCAAGATAAACGAAAATAAACTGGGTTTTTTATACAAGTCAGTATGTGCATACAAAAAAAAGTTCTGACACGCTCACACACATTCACTTTGTTTTGTCTCCTGCGTTATCACTGTGATACTAAAGTATTCATTTTACCCTTTTTCGACGGTCTTGATACCATTTGTGACCCTTTTTTTAAGTTACCCTTTTGTATCACTATTAACTAGTTTGTGTCACTTTTTGACCCTTTTTGGAAATAGCACTCACATTTTGTTCAGCTAAACAAGTGCTTAGCACTACTTAAAAATAAACTTTAAAACAGATTCAAAGTAGAAACTTGCAATTCCATGCTTTCCTCTCTGAATTTGTTCGAAGGCACAAGGTGGTGGAATGGAATTCAATATAGATCGCACATTCCTTAAAAGTAGTTAGTTTTCGTAAAAAGTTTGTGTTAAAACAGTGATTTCAACTTCTAAATTAGATTTTCGATAGAAGAGTACAAATTTAAGTACAATTTCCCTAATAACAAACATAATTCATGTCATATGTAACATACAAATTTGTTGACTTGTGTTGTTTTCTTTTCTACAAAAAAATGTGACATTATATTTAAAAAATTCAATTTGGTGTTTGATTCTCAAAAATGTGTTGCTCTTTAAAAGGGTAGCATGTTTTATTATAAAAAACTCACCCTTAATAATGGCATACGGCATTGAACTTTTCGCCACGTATGAAATGACAGTGTTGAGTGAGTGCCCTGTAAAATAAAAGACTTCGATTTATATTTATATGGGGCTATTTTTAAAACGGCGATGATTGCCTCAAAGAGCAACAAGGCTACGGAAAAATTTTAAAATTCGGAAAAGCTTGGAAAAATTCCCGACTTTTTTTTATATCAAACAAGCCATATAATTTACTAAAGATCCCTAAAACTAAAACGAATGACAAAAATTCGGTAAAATTGGCTAAATTACCGGAAATTTCCCAAATTTTGGTAGCAGTGCCTAAAGCCTAATATTTATTAAAATTCTTAAAAGCTTTAAAGAATCAGAAAACTTACAGGAAAAAAACGCTTCTATCGCGAACAAAATTTATTTAAAAATGAATTATAATGATAAAGAACAAACTTTTTGTCAGGTATTAAAAACAGGCAAGGGCATTCCATAAGAAAAATTTAGTTTTTTAAGCACTTCCTACCTGAAATAAATATTTTTTGTTTGTTTATAATAAACTTTGTCTCTTCATTTTCTTCAAAATGGGATATACTGCTTATAAAAGACTTGACCCTTTTAATTGAAGTACCCTTCTTTTGAACCCTCTTTCTGGAAAATCCCCTTTTTGGGACCCTTTTCGAAAATTTCCAACGGTAACCCTGCATACAGGCAATGACCAATATTTACCCAATCAAAACGATATTTCCATCGATCTCTCTTTTATAAATTTGTGAGTAAATTTTCTCAACTCCTTCGCTCAGTGATGTTAACTTTTATTTTTTCATTACCTTACAGACCTCAAAAAATTACCGTTTTTAAGAAGAAATTACCTTACGCAAAAGTTTTTAATTAAAACATTAGCAGCAGTGTTCATAAACAATTTGTTTAAATTTTAAATCCATCCACTAAGACGAATCTTGTCGCACTTGATATAAAGAAGGTATTAACTCGAAATTGTTATTTTTTCACTTTTAGATACGTAAATTTCATATCTACCCGCTGTAAAAGTATCGTACTTTTTCATCTAATTTTTGGTAAAGAAACGGTTGGCTTAAAACTTTTTTTCATTTGCCTTTTATGTTAAATTAAAAACTGGTCTGATTCTACTGAAAATTTTTAAATTTTGAGTTAATACTTAATTATTTGTTTAATTCATCTAATTATATACATTACAAATAAGTACAAATACTTATATACTTGCAAATATAAAAAGTGTATAATCATTTTTGTACGGTTATACCCAAAAGAAAAATCAAAATCCATCCCTTCTTAAATCAAGCCAAAGCGGTGTCAAGAGCACGGTAACTACGGATTTTCTTAAATCAAGTACGGAATGCTTAATTCAAGTTCAGATTATTCAAGTGCCAAATACTAAACTTAAGCCCTTAATTTTTCATATTTTACACTTATCAGTGTAACCAAAACATTTGCAGAAACATATCATTCTTAATTTTTTGGAATAACATTTATCTATTTTGAATACTGCTCTTGAAAAGAACCTCTCTAAAGTTAAAATCATAAAACCTACATACATACATATATGCAAGTAAATGTATACAAAAACCCAAATTTCTTTAAATTACCGTATTCTAAATTAAATTACCTGGCTACCCTGTGGGGCTCAAAGTTACCGTAAAAAACAGTAACTACCGTACGGTTAACATCACTGGTTTCGCTACTGACAATTACTTACATTTTGAGAACAAGAAAGACAAGCATAAAGAATTGAGTGAGATTACCAAGACCGTTTTTTCTCTGTCCATGTAGATGTTTTGTGTGTAAGAGAGCAACGTAAAAGTCTCGCTTACGGAAGACATGAATTTTATATGGTCAGTTCCCATTTTGAAGCAGTAAATTTTTGACACAGAAAGCGCTTTCTTCAACGCATATAAAAATTGGTAAATGTAATGATTATTTTTGCACACTAAATATTTTGCTGTCTCCGTTATTATTTAATATCGTCCCTAACAAACCTGCTTCGTAGTAAAGGAATGTCATGGCGCTTTAAATATGATTTTTTTTTTAAATTTGTTAGGGATTCGTTCACCTCCCTACTGCATCCCTGTATGTCTTGTTGTTTGCGCAAAAATGTGCGCTTATTATTTAAAATTCACTTTTAGAACAGAAAATTTTCTATTGGGTCCGCTAATTTTTTTTTTTTTGATTTTTTGCTAAAAGTGAGCGAGAGAGAATTTAAACTTTAACTCGATCATTTTTTACATAATCTTGTTTTATTCAAGTCATCAGCCCAACTATAGTCTACATAACCTAAAAATCTAATGGTGTTTTCTTTTCTACAAAAAATGTGACATTTTATTTAAAAAAATGCAATTTGGTGTTCGTTTCTTAAAAATGTTTTGAAGCATGTTTTATTCTAAAGAAATCACCCTTACTAATGGCATAAGGCATTGCACTTTACGCCCCGTATAAATCGACAGTGTTGATAATGTCCTTTAAAAAGATGGCTTCGGTTTTTATATAGGGTTACCAGACGAAGTAGGGAAAAAATCGCCTCTAATCAGGACAGTAAAAATTTAAAATTTTAATAGTTATTTTTTCTATTATTTAATAGTAAAAACATAAGAAACCATTACTTTGTTAATGATATGTTGTCAGTGATATAAAATTTAAGTGGATTCGATGTTATAAAATTGTTTTTGAAAAAAAAACGTCAAATCATGAAATCTCTAAAACTTGGTGCTAATAAATCGGCAATCGGCCAAAGGTATTTTCTTGTTTACATATTTTTTTAAAAACCAAACTAAAGAAATTGGAATTTCGTCATTCATTTTGTTCATTTATTCATTTATTTGATATTTTGAAGAACAAACTTTTTAATTTCTGTTCATATTTTTTTATATTTAAAAGAACAAACTTTTTGCCAGCTGTTATAAACAGGTCGGTCCAATTTTATGTTTTGTTCTCGTCAAATAAAAAATTTCATTATTACAGGGTCGGCAAGACATTTTATACATGTACCTTTTAACAAGGTGGTATTTTTTTTTTTGTAGAAAAGAAAACACCATAAGTTAACCGGCAGAAAATTAAAACTCTTCTGCACGAAATCACTCTTTTAAATTTCAGCTCGATAGTTTTTACATCAATATCGAATATTAGTCGTCTGGCTGACTGGCTGGTCAACTGCCAACATTAACAACATACGAATAACTAAACACAAAATATGCAAAAGGAGACTACATGTTCCATTTATTATGCCTGTAGTCTTGATAAAGTAATTTCGTTTATGATTCACTCATAAACAGCTCTGAAATTAAGTACTTTAAAGTTATTTTCTTTTATGGTCATAATTTTGGTTGGGACCTTGTCTGCCTTCTCGTGGTTGTTATGAAGAATACCTATTAAATCATTAATTTTTGGTGTTAAATAATAAGAAAATGCCCCTACACTTCAACAAAAATGATGCCAAAAAAAACCTCTTCTCAGTTGTAATGATGATGAGGTTGGCTGTTGGCTGGAAATTTCTTAACAAATTTATAAATTATGTGTACGAATATACAAAATGTTAATGAGTCCAACAATTCCTCATTTTTTTTTTTAACATATTCTTCAAGTTTCTTCTTTTAGTTGTCTTAAAGTAGTTACTAAGTTTTACATTTTTTTGTTTTTTTTTTTTTTTTTTTTTGTTTTTAGTTAAAGATATTTTTGGTATAACATTTGTCTAAACAACTCATCTCAGTCTACAAAACTCATGTATTGTTGAACAGCAGAGATTCTATACTGAATGGATTACTACGTCGTATACTAATCGGTGAGGTTTGCTGATGATTCGGTGAGGAGGAAGATGATGACGATGAGGTGGTGTTTTGTAATTTCAAATGAAAATTCGTTGCTCGACCAGGAAACAGGAACGGTTTCTCATCAACACCCATATGCAGATTATGTTGATTACTATTATTATCGTCGTCCCGATTGTCAATGCCTCCATTGGACATGGGACTGCCTAGACCGTTGGGACTGCCACTGGGTGAATAGCTATTATTGGCTAAATCACTACCGCGTGGACTTCGGAAGTCCAAGTCATCGTCGTCATCACTCTCCGTACCGCCTACCACATCGATTTGTATGCTGTCATCTTCGAGATCTGAATCAGAAAATGTACCATTGGCTTTGTGTTGTGATATGTATTCAGCCTTAAGTGCTTCAAAATCAACGGTTATACCTTTTGCCTGAAGTTTACGAGCCTGTCTGTCAATAGCTTTAGCCAGTTTCTTTCTTCTGCGAGCTCTGCAAATAAGAGATGAAGAAAAACAAGTGGGTTTTTTTTGTTAGTTTTCTTTGATCTGGAGGTATATTAAAATCGAAATTGACTTAGAAGTTCTCAAATTTTTTATCGGAAAAAAGAGGGGTACTTCCCCGACAAAATGTCTAATGTTTAAAGGTCTGCATTACTAAACTTGTAAAAAATAAATATATGATGAAGAAATATTTGACTTTTTTAAGATTTTTACTGAAAACCTATTTTGATTGCGTATACTTCAAAGTTTTAAATCTTAAGTATATAACGACGGATTTGCACAGATTTCTTTTTTTTTAAGAGAACCTATTTCTTTTAGAGGTTTAGTGACGGGCAAATTTTTGGTTTTTATTTAAGTTCTTACCTTTCTTTTGCTTTCAGTTCGTTGGGCGGGATGGGTTCACCAGAACAGGTTTGTGGCTGAGCATTGTGGGCGGGTCTTCCAGGTCCTTTTTTGGTATGCTCACGCTTTCTAACTTTGGCACGCCGATTCTGGAACCATACCTATCTGAAACAAAGCGTATAATTTAAGAATAAGTTCAATATCTAGCAAAACGTTTTTTTAGTTTTTACTATTTTGATAAGGAAACGAAATATCGAAAAGACAATGTCTTTTTTATAAAATTAATACTCGTTACACCCCGTCTGGACGAGCCATTGTTTTGTGCTTATGTTCTTTAATACGGGGAACACGTATGCAAGACAACCCATTATAAAAACCAACAATTACAATTAAGGCGTTTATTTATATGATAGTACGGCGCCTTGAAATAATTCCCCAGGAAATAAGTCCTCAAACAGTTAAATTAATTAAGTCCCCAAAATAAAGTACAAGAAGCAACAACAGCGTTTTTTTGGGAGTTATTTCTTGTTTTTGGGGATTTTAAAAATGGTTCTAAACGTTTTTTAAGGTTAGCTCTTGTTTTCGAGATTTACCGTTATTTAGAAAATGGAGAAGGTTGCAACAACATATAATCGCGTAACTCAAAAACGGGTTAGTTTATTGAATAAACTAAAAAAACCGAAATAACTTTAAAGTAAGGCTCTACTCTTTTCATATCTACACAGGCGTTTTAAAACATAATATTTTTTGGAAAAAAAAATTATTTTTAGCAAAACTTCGCAATTTTTACTTTTTAAAATGGTTAGCACCACTGGATTCAGCATACTCGAGGCGGGTTAACCGACGGGTGCCCCGATTGACAGCTTTTTTCAACTTGCACAGTGTTGTTTTTATTTTTTAAATTTGCTTTATGTCTCAGAAAATATTATTGGTTGTATTTCAGAGTTTTGCAGTCGGATTTCAAAAAATTCTCTCAACCCCCTGTCACACTCAGCAAGTTACTTGCGCAAGTTTCTTGCGCAACTCTTGATTTGGTGATGTCAGGGGTAAGGTCGCGGTAAGGGGGAAAATTGAGTACAGACTTTGTTGTACTCGGCAAGTTACTTGCGCAACTAACTTGCCGACTCTGAAAGGGGGCTTTTTAAAGTTTTGAAAAAAGTTTTTTAAAAACTTTTATTTTATTTAAAAAATTCCTGCCAAGACGAATTCATACAGGTGACATTTTCGAGTCTTCTGTTTATTGTTGATTTATTTGTGTGTATGCTGAGTGTCAAGCTTTCTTTACATTTTGTTAAAAAATTAGTTAAAATCTAAAATTCAATAAAAATCTAAGCACTTGAAAAAAATTTTAATTATATAAAACAAAAGAAGTGAATATAAAATATAAACACAAGGAATCAAAAATGCGTAAGGAATAAGTGCAATACTGGAAAAAGATTTATCTTTAAAGCAAATTTGTATATTTTATAAACAAAAAACTCCTTTTATATATTTTCAACAAATAGTTTTGACATTCACTCTAACTTTTTACAAAACAATATTTTTAAAAAAAGCGATAGCTCATAATGCGGTCACCTGTACGAATTCGCCTTGATTCTTACGGAAATTCTCTTTAAAGTTCTTGAAAGCCTAATGGAAATAACGGAATAACATTCAGGAAATTTTAGTTTTTAAGTCAAATAATTTTTATTTAAAATTTATCGAAACAAAAGAAATTTTTTGAAATGAATTTGAAAAAATTTTGTTATACAAAAATGGATTACTGCAATATGATCCGAAAACGCTAAAGGGCCCTGGAGACTATATATAAATAAGCCCATCAATCAATACATATGTGTTAGCGTCGTTTATTTCAGGACTTTTCGGAGACGTACAACTAAACACGGCAATCAACAATTGTATTTTGTAAAAAACAAACAAAATATTTATATTTTTCATGACAACAAACACAAAGAAATTAAAATTTTTTTCTCAATCACAACAGGAGACTATCAAATCATCAGCCATCAAATAAAAGTATCAAAACTTTTTGATTTTCATCAAGCGTTGCCGACAACGCGTATGTGTAGCCGAAAAAGAACGACTGCACGCACACAACTTTGTGATTGATGTGGTTATTTAATAGTCTCCAGGGCGCTTAAGGGCAATTAGAATATGTCTAGAGTATTTTTAATATAAAAATTTAAATTTTTGCAAATTGATTTAAAATATCTTTTAAGTATAATTACATAATATTGAAACATAGTTCTGAACCATAATTGAAAAATTCTGAACTCTTGTTACAAAAGAAAGTAGAAATATTTAAAATAGAAGTAAAACTTTTTAGATTTTAGCTAAAATTATTTATTATGTTGAGAATTTGATTTCACTAATTTTGGTCAATTATTTTGCCGACGGCCAAACAAACTGTCTTTTCCTTTAAATCGTTTACAATTTATAAAGCGAATATTTCAAAATAGTTAGTACTTATGAAGATCCTGCTTATTTTTTAAACAGAATTGTCTTAAAACCCCCAGTTTAGAACTAAACTTACCGCAACACGACTCTCTTTGAGATCCAAGCGCATGGCCAAGGCTTCGCGCATAAATATATCGGGATAATGACTGGCCGAAAAAGCTCTTTCCAATTCTTCCAGTTGCCAAGAATTAAAATTTGTCCGGGATCTGCGACGTTTGGCAGCACTACTTTCATCCTCGCCATCTGCAGAAAAACCTAAAACCGGGAGATGGAAATAAACGAAAAAAAATACAAAATTATTAATTAAAATTTATAATTATGAAAAAGTATGCTAATTTAGTTGTTGGAAGTGTAATTAAATATTAAAAATTATAGTCTCAGACTTCAAAAAATAATGAGAATAAATAATTTATTTACATGACTTCTTACAAGTTTTTGGTGTAAAAACTTGCATACAACTACACAATTTTAATAATTAGAAAAAAAACACAAAAAACTATTTGAAATGTTAAAAGAGTTTTCAAAAAATTCCCTTAAGAACTTAATTTTGTTTGAAATGAGGGGGCATGGACTGCTGTCCCATTTATAACAATTTTAATTACAGGCTAACACTTTAGCACACACACACTCATGCATTTACATTCCCACATTCATGTGTGAGTGTGTGTTTGTGTAAGTTAAACAACTGCAATAAATATTCATAATCATATATTTCAATTATCAACATTTTTGTTTTGTTACCGTAAATATTGTATAATACAGATGAGAAGGAAATTATGGCAGTGAATAGAAAATATTTAGTTGACATTTTTGAAACGAAATCTTTTTGAATGTTCCGAAAATTACGTGATTTCAATTCACGTGCTATTAAAATCACACGTGTGATTTGGTGGTTTTTTGAAAATCACACCGTTTTCTGTTTGTCGACGTGCTTTTGGCAATTGAAAATCACACCGAAAAACTCGAAAATGGAACACCACAATACACCACACACGTGTGATTTTAAAAGGCACATGTGATTTGAATTAAAATGATTTTCAGAATTTTCTCTAACAACGAAATTTCAATATTTTTTAAAAAACATTTTGGAAATTTTAATTCAACTTTCTAATTTACAAAAATAGGAAAAAAATATTACTTTCTAAAAAATTTTTCTAGAATCTTACTAAACAAAAAAATTTAAAAAAAAACAAGTCTAGAGGAAATCTTTATGTGTTAGGGAAATTTTAAAAACAAATGTCAATAATATTAACATTTCCTTTTTCAGGAAAATGAAACACATTTAATATAATATATTCAATTTTTAAACACGATTTAAAATTGTTCCAAAAATATTATATTATATTTTTGAAGAAAATTTAATAGTAAAAATTTCCCAAAGCTTTTGCATTTTAGGGAAATTTTTATAAAACAAAGAAATTTAAACAAAAAAGTAACTCAAAATCTTTTTAACAGTTATATTTTGAAGTAAAATGCATAAAATTTAAAAAAAAAAAACAAATGAAAAATATCCCATAATAGAAAATTTTAATATTTTAGGGAAATTTTTTGGTATTCCCGGGAAATTTTAAAAAAAATACATAACTTAATTTTTTTAAACATTATTGATTCATGGCAAAAAAATATGAAAAAAACAAAAATTTGTTGTAATAAAAAATTTTCCTTAGAAGGAAATTTTTATTAATAACGAAAATTTTTTGAAATTTTTATGAATATTTATTTTAGTTTATCTAATTTTTTTAAATAAAATTAATATAGCTTAAGCATATGTATAATTAAAATTAAATTTCCCTAAAAGGATATTTTTTAATAACAAAGGAAATTAAAAACTTCAAATAAAAGTTGAATTTATTTTTTTTATTTAATTATAATAAAATCTATGAAACAAAAACTTTCTTTTTAGAATATAATAAAAATAAAATTTCCCTAAAAAAAAATTATATAAATAAAAAAATAGAATTATTTTTTTATTTTTCATAAATTATTTTATTATTTAAAAAAAATTTCTGCTAGTACATATTTAGAATTATTCCTAAGTACATATAGAAAACATTTGAAGCCATAATGTTAACGAAAGGTTGGATTAAGCAAAAAGTATGTAAAATATTAAGGGAATAGGACTATTACCTAAAATCTTTCAAAATTTAAATTTGACTCAAAGAAGCTTAATCAAAAAAAAAAACATTTAAAATAACATATTAAAAAAAGTTTAAAAAAATTTAATCAAATTGGATTTATAAATTAAAAAAAAAAAGATCCATAAAGAAAAAATTCCTTTAAAATATTATAAAAATAAAATATCCGTTAAAAGGAATTTTATATAAATAAAGGAAATTTGAAAAAGATTGTGACAAATTTGATTTTTTTCAGATTATAAATTTTTCCTAAAACTTAAGTCAACACAAAAAATTTCGCTTTATAAATGCTACAATTTCTAACAGCTCTGTCGACATTTAAATAGTATTTATGGTAGTTTGTATATATAAACAGGTCATTTGTATTCTGGTAAAATAAAAACATTTTAATTACAAATCATTTTGTTTACAGTTCAGACCCTCTCGTTTTAGCCCACCACCATCTTTTCCAAATACTACGTAGAGAACAGAGTGTGTTGCAAGCCTACTGGAGAACCAACCACTCTACCACAAACTGTAAACAGACGAGTAGTTAAAATTGTAGCAGTACAAGTGGCATAAACAGATTGTGAGAAAATACAACAATACAATCACACAATCGTAATCATAAATGTTCATTTGTTAAGAGAATTTCTATTTATTTTAAGATAATGGATTGTTTTTGGTCGGTTGTAGGGACGGACAGACAGAAACACGAAATGGTGTTAGAAAAGTCAATTATACAATGTGTCCAAAAGCCTTGAGTGTGTCTAAAGTTGTTAACTGAAAATAACCATAATAAATACAACAAAATGACCAACAAAAGACCATTTAAATAAATAAAATAAAATGGGCCTGGCCCGGTTTTTTTTACCAAAAGCAAAAAACAAAAAAGGAACACTTTAAAAGGAAATGGAATTGATAATGATCATTATACTCTTTGTTAAACTAATTTTTCTAATACTAAATATTAATCAAGGGTTAGGTTACAATTTTTGTTTTTTTTTTTTTTTTTTTTTTTTTTTTTTTTTGTGTAAACGTTACAGGTTGCAAGTTGTTCATTCATTTTTTAGATCCTTAAGACAGGGGTTAGCACATTCGTATTTGTATTTAAAATGGTCACTTTTTCATTGTAGTTAATGTTAAAGCGGCCAACATGAAAAAGAACTAAAGAAAATAAAATGTTTGGTTTGTGCCACAAACAATCTTATCAAATATAATTGAGTCATTAACAGTGTTAGAGGTTGTTGTTATTTCTTATTTATGTTTGTTGTTACCAACATAAAATAAAAATGCACTTCTCTCTTTACCCAAAATCCAAAGAATGATTTCAAAACAGAGAAAAGGAAAAAATAATTCAAAATACCAGAAAAGTAGGAGGAGACTTGCATACATTGCCAACGCCCTAGAGACAAATAATTCTTACAATTTTAAAATTAAGGGGTGTCACTTTTAAGTAGTGGCATATTTTCAGTTTTATTTCACTTTTCTTCTTCCTCTACAGACTCATATGAAGTTGAAACATTTTTAATGCAATTGCCTTCACATTTATAGCTACAATATCCTTGCTGCATGTTGCATTATGTGCAACATAATGCATATAATATCCAACATTATTTTTGTATTAAACTCTTCTTCCACTTGTGGCAAGTTGGACGGACCGAACGCTAAAGTGTGTTGTTCTGTTTAAAAAGATAATTGAAATTTATTATGATTATGATTGTTATAAATGATCCTGGTATCCGAGAGTTTCGTCCACTACTCAGTTGCATCTACGGCAGAAAGAAGTTAAAGTGCAATTGTCCATTTGACTGTTAAATGCAGTCAGTCATTCTGCAAACTTCTATAAGGCTGTTGCAGTGTCATTGTATATGCGGTTAGAGCTAGATAGAGTTGCAACAAGCAAAATAAAGGTTTACGTGAAGTTGCATTATAAATTGCATAAAATTCAAACTCTAACATTTTATATATGCAGATGTCGAAAGGAGTTTAATAATGTGGCAACTTTTGATTTTTAAGATTTTAAAGACCCAAGCGATACAAAATGTTCTCTAAAATTTGGTTCAAAGTTTTAATTATCGATACTTAAAAAAAATTCTAATTCACACTGATGACATTTGTGGCACATGTATGTCTGATCTGTGCACTTGAATTCCTTGATAAGCATCTTAAGGGAGTACCAAATCGGCAGATCTTTCTTAACTCAACGTTATAAAAGGCTCGTTATTACTAAAGAGACATTATTTACGACAAGATCAGAATCTTAATCGCATATTCTTTATTTCCTGCGCGAGGACGCAATCAGTTACCCAATAAACATCAAAATAGGTGTGCGGCAGGGTAGCCCTCTATCTTCCATGCTCTTCAACGTAGTCATCGACTACGTTGCACCTGCGGTAAGGTCACTTTAACCCTCAGGTGCTTAAATGCCCGCCTCGAAGATTAAGGTGCTATCTCATCTAATTGACGATATGCCGTCAAAACTTAAAGATATCGAAACCTAGGCAGCAATTTGTGGTCTCAACATAAATATCCCAAATACCAAGAATGTGAGAATCAACACAACAAATATGCGGCCATTCATACCACAATAACAACAGATTGAAAAAGTCCAATCTTTCTGCTTTGGGCAGTATAATGACAACAATTGGGGCTTAAGACAAGACGCTGTCAACCGAATAATCAAGGCCAGGCAAGCCTGTGGCCAACTTTACCACGTGTGGAAATTCCCTTACATTTTCAAGGGGCCTACAGTTGACATCTTCAACAGCTACGTGAAATCTGTTTTTTTTTCTTATGCTAATCTCGCAAAGCTCTGCGCTTGTCTGCAGGAGACCAGAGTCTCTGACGGGAATCGCACTGATAGACTTGCTCAATATCAACTAGCCTATAGGGGCCCTACGACTGTGAATCATCTAATTCCAATCAATGCCGTTCAGCAGCTGCCATCTCACACCAACGTTTATGGTCCGAGGGTGGACAAAAAACCTGTTTCAGCTAAAATCAGAAAACGGAAATGGCGATAGATTTTCCATACCCTGCGATGACCTTTGGGGTGACGCGGTAGGATACACGCAGAGAAAAAATATGGTTGGCCATGATAACGGCAACAACACTATGTTTATTGTAACAATATATTGTTGTCGTACACAAAATATTGTTATTTTTATTTAATATCAACAATATTGTAGTTACTCTAAACATGTCAATGTTCATCGCAATTATAACTTTAAGGGCCATTATTACAATCTAATGATAAAGTTGCTGATGGTTAACGTGAACAATAGCTATCTTGAACGATAAAGTGACCAATAAGTTTTTTCCATTATTACAACTGTCCGATAAAATAAAAAATGTAATTTATATACTGTGGCAACATTGCAGTATATACCGACTACTTTTGGTTGTTAAAATACGTAGTGGCAACGACTTGCTTTTGTTTCTTTCTTTAATTAAAAAAATAATTACATTTTTGTGCTTTATTTTTGTTCTTAATGGTAAATTCTTTTGTTTTTTGTGTTAAATTATGTTTTTTTTTTAAGTTTGCATAATTTAATTTGACTTAAAACTGTCACTGATGCTACCATATCTTCTGCAGAAAATATGGCATCTTCAAGTTCTTAAAGTTCACTTGTAAAGTTACCATGAGGACAAACCTGATGTTAGCTTATCAGTCACTTTTTAGGCTAATGTTAACATGTAATAACCAAAAACTATTTATCTGTCAGATAGCATCCTAAAAATAATTATTTGTAAGTTGTAATAATGGCCCTAAGTATAGTTCACTGACAAATATTCATTTTTATTACAACTAAATAATTATAACTTTGAAAACATATTATATTCCTCACAACCATTTAATTATATTTAATAGCCATAACATGATAACTTTCTAAACGTGTACTCATAATACGAGTATGTTTAAGATGCAAACAAAATATCTTTACTCTAATAATATTTTGTTATCGCCATTTGTAAAATAATTTTGCATCAGTTGTGTCGTTTGTGGTGTCTATGTGCATATCGAATTATTTGTTATTCATAAAAAAAACCAAGTTTAAAGAAATTAAAAAGTAAAGAAATTGTAGGTACATTAAAAAAAAATTGTAAAGTGTCACAAAATAAAATATCAATGCTAAAAAAATTGTAATATTGTTTGAAAATAATGCAAAAATATTGACTATTGTTCTGTGTTATTTTAGAGAAAAAGAATGAAAATTCTATAAAATAATTTATAAATAATTGCGACCTACGACAAAAAAATATTATGTTTAAAGTTGCATCATATTATGATGTGAAATGAATAAGCATAAATATATATTAAAAATATTTTTCGGTTTTAGATTTAATCTACATATTATTATGATTAACATGATAATAATATGATTACATTATTATATTATGATGTAAAAAAACAAATTAGGATTAAGGGAAAAATATTATGATGTAATATTACGAATATATTTGGTCATAATATGATTCAATAATTATCGTAATATGTTGACTTCAATCATGAATCTTATCATAATAAGTTGCTCGTAGAATATGTTTACCACAACCATGTTTTTTCTTTGCGTGTAGTTGGTAGTGAGCTAGTCTATCTGTGCGGAGGTTGCGGTTTCGATTCCCGCCAGAGACTCTGGTCACTTGCAGACAGGCGCAGAACTTTGCGGGATTGTCATAAGAAAAAAATACATTACCCGAACTACACTTAGCAGGAACCCTCAAGGCAGATGCAGGAAAGGTCGGTCAAGGCACACCTGGCGTTGACAACTAGACATTGAAGTCAACAGAACGAGGATCGATCTGAAAATTTAAGCAGATGATAAAAAAGAACGGAACACAATTTTTGAGCCCCTGTGGCCCCCGTTGGTATGTAGGGACACATTTAAAGAATATTCAACCTTTTGATGTTACGTCAGGTGCAGCTAATACTTAAAATTTGACAAATCTTTTTAGATCGCGAGTGATCAGAGAGCACACCTGGTACCACGGGAACCAGTAGCCCCGGGGACTTCGGTCCCATCTGATTATTGGTTGAGGGCCTTTCGGGGATCACTTAGTGGTTGTAATTGGGACCCAAAGTCGCGGGAAAGGAAATCTTAAAAAATAATCTTCAAGGGCAGATTTTTGACCTCGAATGGGTAAGTCTGGCTAGATGCTGGTAGCATGGCAAAAAGCAGCGGAGGTAAGATAGTCCCTGCTCCCAAGCAAGGGCCGATTGTTTAACTCTGCCGAGTTATACACGTTCAATAACTTGTGTTGTGAAAACAGCACATAAGCCTGATTAAAATATGAAAATTTAGATAAAAAAAATGTATTTTATTTTATATTAAAAATTTAAGTTTTTTTATGACAATAAGATCAATGCAGGCGTATTAGAATATAATTAGATCTATGTCGTCGTACGACGTAGACACGCTTTTACGTTTACGCCAGCTAATGACTGCCTTTGTATGAAATATTCGGCCATGTTCTGGAAATCGAAATTGAATAAATTTTAAATCGACGGAAATTTTAAGTTAAATTTTTTTAAAAATGGTCGAAGTTTTTTATGAGAGTTATTCTAATAAATATAAGAGTGTTATTCAAAGTATGACGTATATAAAACGGAATATTTCTATGAACCTCTTAAATTAAAGAAAACTAGTTCGATTTCAATTTCACTCGAACTCGTTTTCCAGAAAATGGCTGATTTTCAGTTTTAATTACACAACGCATCTACATACGTCGTACACTTCAACGTTCATACGGTGTAATTGTGTTCCTACACGGAAATAATTATCAGTGGTTTTTTATCAATTAAAAAAATTGTTTCAAAAGTATTTAAATTTAATTAATGTGATAATTGAATCAACTATTTTTTTAGTTGAAAAATTATTCAAAAAATATTTTTGATTTAATTAACATTTTAGTTGTTTTGAAATAAATTTTTAATTAAAATATTAATTAAATAGCAAAATATCTTGCTATTTAATTAATATTGATTTTTTCGCTTAAAATAAAATAATTTAAACTTGTAGAATTGTTGTTCGGGATTTGTCAAAACCTAAACTATATTTAATTAAATCAATTAACTCATTCTTTGAAACGGCAAAGTTTTTTGATAATTTTTTTAATTAAAATTAAAAATATCATTTATTGAAAAAAAAATATTCAAAATCTTTAATTTTTACAATTTTTAGAAATCATTATAATCATTTTGGTAATATGTAGGTGCAAAGTAAACAAATTGTTTGCTTGATTCTATGAATTTGGTATGAATTAAGTGATAAGAGACAATTTTATATTTTTTCTGTGTACGATTAGGTATTTTAAAAAATATTTTTGTTTAATACAAAAAGTAATTGTCAAATTATTTAAAAATTTATGATGAATTTTGAGTTAATGAAAACAGTTGGAAAATGTTGTCTTTAGAAGTTTTTAACTTTTAAATTTTAGAAGAAATTTTATTGTTTAACCACCAAAGTCTTTAAGTATTAAAAATTTTTGCCTTTACTTAAATCTTAATAAATTTTTTGTTGTGTATTAATTAATCAGTTCTCTTGCATTAATCACGCCAACACTAACCGAAGGTGTTACCACATGTGGCAAATAAATAAATTTTAAATTTGTTGAAAAAAAAATTTATAAAAAACTAAACAATAAATTCATTAAAAGTTCTGTTGCTCTTGTTGTTGTAGTTTTTTTACTATTGCCGCTTTAACAAATAATTGTTTGTTCTCTTGTTGCATATCATAACAATTGCATTGCTGCATGCAACACATGCCGCTTTTAACCACTTGTATACAAAAAAAAAACAAGTATTTTCCATACACAACAATTTTAATTTAACACATGAATTTGTTGTTTTTTTTCTGTTGGCTGCTATAAAAATATTCCTTAAATTCATGGCAAAAACCAAAACTGAAATTATTTTCTAAACTTAAAACTGATCGGTATAAAAAAGAATTGAAATTCAAGCGAATTTTAGTTATTATTATTTTTTTTTATTTCTTTCTTCACTTTTTCTGTTTATTACTCGTTTTTTTTTTGGGGTAACGTTGCATGACACAGTGTCAAATGACTTAATGGACAAAGAAAATTACTTTTCCACATGCCACCAAAAGCATGTTTCATGTTCTTGGCAATAGAAAGAAACATGTGTCTATTACGCTCGCTGTTCATTTACAACGTTTGCAACAGCAACAACAACTGCTTTTTGCCAACCAACATTTTATCAAAAAAAAAAAAACAAAAAGTTAAAATTGGGAGTGAAGTTTTTAATCATTTCCAATTATGCCACTATTTTATCTTGATTTTTTAATTATAATCTAAGTCTGTATAAAAATAAAACATGGAAAACTAAATCCTCAACAGATTAACATAAGAAATGAAAGTTCGGGTCAAATGTATTTTTTTTTAAATTGCTAATATTTGGAACTGATTATTTTATTAATTAAATGATAAACATTTGTTAGTTATTTAAGAATAAAAAAGAAAATTTGGCAACAGCAACACAACTGGAACTAATTACTGGACCCACGTGAGCTGTGCCTTATTGAGGCTGCTAATGGAACATAACTTGGCAACAAGCTTTTTTTAATTGTCTTGTATTGAAGTTTAGAAGCATAAGGGGTCACGAAGCGGCCTCAGAAAAATACTTAATATGGCAACTCGGGCACAGGACCTTCCAAAATAAGATCCCTTTATCACACGCAACGTTTACCAACTCCCAGCGTATTTTTTATTTATAATTAGGTTTATAATATTCAGATTAAGGATTTAACACCCAAATCTGGAAATCTTTTTTTCATCCCATCGTTGCCAATTCAGCCATTTTACATCTGCTTTAGCCATTGCTCGATTTTATATTAAAGAAATTACTTTGAGCTTCAAAGCAGTCTGGTTAGTTCTAAGATTTTTATTTGAAAAACTTGCATATATTTCTTTTAATTACATTATTAAATTGTTAGTGTGCCCCGGTAGGCTAGCTGGTAGTGAGCTAGTCTATCAGTACCGGGGTTGCGGGTTCGATTCCCGCCAGAGACTCTGGTCTCTGCGGGATTAGCGTAGGAATAATAATAATAATAAAAAAAATTTTTACATGTATAGCAGATTTATGAAACGAGTTTTCTATGAAAATTTGTTAAATAAACCTGTTCTTAATCAAAAATATTTTCTATGAATATGGGGATTAATATACAAAATAATTGAAATTCATAACACATTTATGAAAACATTTTAAAAGAAATGATAAATGAATTTCATCAATTTATGACAGTTTTCATTTCCGGTTAAAAAAAAAATATTTTAATGGAAGAAAAACAAACTAAAATAAAACAAATGATGAATCAAATGATTTCATGGGTGGAAAGAAAAACTACAACAAAACACATGATTATTGGCTAAAATCGTTATGCTACAAAGTCAAACAAAAATCTTCATCATCTTTTACGTCATCCTCCGCAAACTTCTCCTCCTCGCACGCTTAAAGGGGAATCTTAGAATTTTCATAGTTTATCAAAAAGGATGTGTCAACGAGTTTATCAAATGACGTTTTCTTTTTTTTTATTAAATGAAACTCTTGACGTAAAAATGTTTGGATGACAGCAGGCGGGTTTTTCATTTTAATACGCATCGTTGGCTTGCGTAGGTATCAAAAGGTTTTTTTTCTCTATTTTAAGACCAAAACTTCCAAAAGAGAAGAAAAAACCTGGAGGAAAAATGAGCGCTAAAATTTAACTAGAAAAAGTTTTTCTTTTTTTAATTTCATGGAATTTTCAATTTTTCTTTTTTTGTTTTTCATTTTGCAAAAAAAATCTACAAAATGATTAATGACTTTTTGCCACAAAAGAAGAAGAAAAAAACACAAACACTCACGTATTAAAATATATAAAAAAAATAGATTTAATAATAATTATTAATATGTATAAACACAAACACACACGCGAATCTGTACGATTATTATTAACAACAACCAACACTCCTAAAAAATATTTATTAATTTATTTTTTATTTATTTTAAAAGTGATTATTTTTAGATTTATCGTGTGCATGTGCGTGTGTGTGTATATCATTTAGAACCCCATTTTACTAACAGGGGGTTAAATAAGAAGTCATACAACACTTTTCTCTATTATAAAAACTTATTCCAGTTGACATACTTCAGTTTTCCACTGCTTTTTTCAGGTTTTTCGTAATTTATAAACAATTTTTTTAATTCAAATTCCACTAACTAACAATTTCTCTATGTATTATAAAACAGAGGCAAACCAATTGCAGCTAACGTCATGCTAATAAAATCTCACCATTTTGAAACAACTAACACCAAAGCTGGAGGTCCACGCCACGGGTCCTACGCGTTTGATAATTTCTTAACCTTTTTTCAAAAGGCATACGACGCATGCAGAAGTAAAATATGAAATCCTACTTAATGCGTTCAATGCGTTATAGCATTCTACGCATGTGCTGTTTAACTGGGCAATACAATTTTACACTGATTTTACTTTTTTGACAGAGACATAAACGCATTAAACGCGTGGTGTGTGCCTCCAGCTTTTCTGACAATTTTACTATAAAAGTATTGTGTTTAACCAGCTGCAGCCAACTTCATGATGTACAACCCAGCAGAGAATTATCTAATTCGATTGAACGCAAGCAAATTGTATTGTCAAAAGCAACTGCAGCCAACTTAATGACATAAAAAAACATTAAAACCCACATCTTCTGAAAAAATTCCAATAACGAAAAATTTTATTATGAACAAATTTTGCCAAACCAATAACAATTTAAAACCATGAGCGATACAAAAAAAAACTTGTGAAAAAGATTTAAATGAATACCTGCCCTATGACCTATTCCATGGTGGATCTTAACCACTAGGTAGCAAGCAATGCGTTAAGCCACCGCCCCTGAGTGTGAAAGCAGCCAGCACACCCAGAAACTAAATTTAAAGCCATAATCCGGCAAGATTATACACTAGCCCCTAGTATCAGCATCCGTTGAGTAGCAACAGCACTTAGGGATAGTTCTCCCTCAGGCCGGACTCTCCAACAAGTATTGAAAAATCCGCCCTAAAGTGGGAAATTCAGAGTATCCCTACCACGTGATCCTCGAAAGTATCCTTTCAGTGAAAAGGCGAAACTTTCGCAAAGGCAATCTTCCTGGAAGATATAAAGCATTTCCCACAAAAAGCATACTAATGAAGGCTTCAACCAATAGTCAGTCCGGTGCCGTGGGGAGGGATGTTTCTGACTCCCGTGGTACCAGATAGGAAATCTTGACAGCCGATATCGTGAAGATCTCGTGAGATCTGTAAAGTTTGGATTTTGTCCGAATCACAGGTATTGGCTGCACCAGATTATGCCCCCCGAGGATGAAACGCCAAACCCCTACACCCCAGAGGGGACAAAAACCATTAACCATTTTAATTCAACTAGCAAAAACTGACAATTTTGTTATTTAAATATTCAATCCAACCAACCGCTGACAGCTTTACAGTAATAAAAGCAATGATATTCTTCTTTATAAATTTCTATTGCCACCTTTTTGAATTCAGATATCAATAACAAGCAATTTTGAATTAAAAAAATATCTTTATTAAAATATCTCAATGGCCTCTTTGTATATGATGCTTATTTCTTTTTTTGTTTCCAAAATTTCTTGTCACTCTGTTCAAATTTGGTTATATGCTAAAATCTTCAACCAATTTGGGAAAGTTTTAAACAAATACTTTTCATATTAAAGTAAATTAATCAGCTGAGGTAATTTAAAATAAATACATAAAATGTCAAAAGTTTACAAACGTGAAATTCATATTACAAGATCTTTGCAATAAAGATATTTTTACGATGAATATTAAAATCGAAAGAAAAAAAAGTTGCTAGAGAAAGAATATTTGGAAAAAAATTTTAATAATACAAATTAAACATCAAGTTGTTATTTTGTCATTTTTTGATTAAACATCTAAAAAAAAACTACAAAATAAAATGCCTTCACTGTCAGACATACAAGAAGTACGAATTTTACTTTTTAGATAGACAAGCTCTCTTCAAATCGCTATGGCACAACATGTTTAATTTAAACTTATACCAAAACGTGTCCCGGTAGTCTAGTTGGTAGTGAGCTTGCTATCAGTGCCGTGGTGGCGGGTTCGATTCCCGCCAGAGACTCTGGTGTCTTTCCTGCAGACAAGTGTAGAGCTTCGCGGTATAAGCATAGGAATAAAATTACAACAGTTACTGTTTATCCGTTTTTTTTATATCATGAAGTTGGCTGCAGTTAATTTTCCAATAAAAAATGGCTCCATTACTAAATCTATAACCAAGGTGGTAAATTGATAACAGGTAGACTCGCCACAATTCGCTTTAGTGAATGCCTTCTTAGGATGTCAAAGCCAGTTGTTGCGTCAAACGAAAATTCAAAAATTTTGCAAAATTTAGAACAATCGCACATGAGCAGACAAGACCCTCTGTTATGAATTCGCCTTGATCTATACCATTATTATGTGCTAATAACTTTCCATAAACATCTCTGGGCTAGGAAGCAGCTTTGGAGCCATTGTCATTATGTTTTAAGGGCAATCAGGCCGTTCTTGTTTGGCAGCGTTTTGCGTTTCATTCCCATTGGCTAATGTTTTGGCCACGAATAACTGTACTGGGTTATAGTTTGTTGATTTTCAACATATGGAGTTCTATTAAAAACTTAAACGGATTAGCCGGACGGATAGAGTACCATTTACAACTCCGACTAATTACTTGTGAAAACGATAATTCTCAGGAGCGGATTCTAGGAGTTTTCGCATTCCTATAGGAAGGTTTAGGTCAACCGATGGCCTAGGATGAGGCTTCTAATTTGTGACAATGCAAATATTAAGGCACACAATTTTATTTAAGAACTAACTGGGCATTTACACACTAAAGTAGTTTCTTGAAAGTCGCAATACACTCACCCTTTTTCACTAACACATTTACATTTTTCTACTTTCAGTCCAACTTTCAGCTAGCTTTCAATGAAAATTTCAAGAAAGCGATTTCATGAAAGTAAATGACAATAATTAAGCAGTGCTGCCAACTGAATTTTTTTTTTTTTTTCGTATATATAAAGCATTTTAATATATTTTTTCAACTAAATATTAAGAACACAATGATTCTAATTAAAATTTATGAATAACATGAAAGCTAATAAAAAGAAATATTATTTTGAGCGAATGCCTGTAGTTCGGCGTGAATAATTGGCTCGGCAACTCTGAAACTTGAAATAAGCAAAACAATAAAAGAAGAAGAAGATACATTTTTGATAGAAGTTTGCTCTTTGACGACATTTTGAAAATGAAATTTCACTTTCATGTAAATTTTCATGAAATTATATTATTTTTTTTTTTGTAAAATTTGTGGTGATAATACGTATACAGAAATTTCTTGAAAGTACATTCATGTGTAAATGCAGCGTAAAAAATTTGATCTATCGGGCTTCTAAATGTTGCTGTAATCCAAATTGGTTGAATCCAACATTAAGTTCTTAAGCTATGTTCACACCTATTAAATATTTGACGTCCTTCACGTAACCACTAGTTTTATTAAAAAAATGTTTGCTTTTGCAAAACGTTTGCTGGGTCAAATATCATTTAACAGTTTCTTAATTACATAATACAATTATCTTCTTACAAATAAAGATAAGGAAGGCAATAACAATTGTTAAAAAAAATGCTTAGGTTTGATCAATTTGCTGACTTTATTGTCACAAATAGCCCAATTAAATCTAGAGGCTGGTAACGTGAAGTGAAATCTCTTGGATTCTATATCTCGACGCAAAGTAATTCGTCTATCCAAATGTATACCAAGGTTAATGTTTTTGCGTTTTTTTAACAGTTTGTTGGACCATCTTCCAGTTACAGTAGGCTTGCCAGATTCCAATTTGCAAAATTCTTGACATTCACTAAAATATTCTTGATTTTGAAATTATTCTTGATAATTAAAAACTTTCTAAAAAATTCGTTTAGAAAAATAACTCAATTGTTAAAACCAGTTAAAAGAAAAAAATAGAAGCAAATGAACTCACTATTTGTACCAAAAATGTCCATACGCGTTTCTTTTTAGTCAGCTATTTAATGTTTTTAATTATACTTTACTAGTTCAAAAATGTAACAAGCGGGTTACCCGGTGAGTATCCCTAATTTTAATCAATAATATGGTTTGAAATCGATATTAAAATTAATAATTTGTAGAAAACTTAGAAAAATTGCGTTTTTAGGTACGTTTAACCATAATATTCAATTTTAATTATTTTTAAAATAAGAGCTAACCTAAAAAAATAGTTTGCACCACTGGATTCAGCGTACTCGCATTAGGTTACGGCCTGTGCCCCTTTTGTTACACAAAAAAGTTTCCGTTAAAAGCAGTGTAATCCGATACAATCAGGGTAATCAGTGTTGAGCATAGAGGGAAAACATGTGTTGAGACGTGTTTCTGTTTCAAATCGGCATCTCAGTATTGTCAAATTATTAGTGTTAAATAAAGAAAACACTGTTTTCATATATTTTTAAACAAATACACTAAAACAAAATGATAAAATATTTATTTGCTCTCTAGCTTTGTTTAAGGAAAATTGTTAACAAATTTAAAAATAAATAACGTATTTTTGGTTGGGCTTTACAAAATCTTGACAAAACATATTTTTTCTTGATTCTTGACAGATCCTGAAAATTCTTGTAATTCAAGAAAAATCAAGACCGTTTGGCAGGCCTAAGCTACAAGTAAGAATTAATTTTTTTTGCTCAGCATTTTGCCACTTTTGATTGGAAACACTGATGAAAGTTTTCTTCATTTATGGTTTATACCATTTCTTGGTTACTCACCAGAATGATAAAAATAAAGATTACGCCATCCCAGAAGCAAATTTGAAATCTTCAATTTTCGAACTTTTAAAATAATTACGACGAATAATATTCTTGCATTCTTCTTATACGATTTCATTATTTTCTACCGAATCAAAGCAGTTTATAGTCCTGGCCGTACGAAAGCATAGTCTGCCCAAAGACTATCTGGTATGGAGTTCTTTTGACTGCTTGATGTACGCTTTTTCTTAAAGCACATTTTATGATATTTGTGTCCCATTCTCTTTGATCCTTTCAAATGTATGAACGTAACGCCTCACAGTCCACAAACATTCGCTTGCGGACTGTATACTGCACTTAATTCCCGAAGAAAGTTTTCAAAATCGTTCTTTCAGTGACAATAACCTGAGGAACCCCGTAACACGCAAAAATTTAATTTCTAGTGTAATTTATAATCGCTTTTATAAGTGCCCATTTATATTATAAAATTTTTGTCGCTGCAACTTTTGTCAGTTCCGCTTTAAAATTGCCTTTGTGTTTACATTGTGCAATATTTATCGCAGCAACTTTTTCTGTGCCGCTGTTCGAGTTTCGTCAAATAAGAGAAAGAATGAGTGAACAAACTGAATCGAAGAGTTCACTCGCTTGTGTAACCCTTTAAAATTCCTCTCTCCCCTCTCGCCTCTAAAGTAAGAATTGCAGCGACAAAAATCGCATTATGTAAACAGGCACTAACGTGAGTGGATATCGTGGTCGTAGTCGTTTGAAATTTTAGTCGAGATATATTAAAATTTACAACAGTGACAATGTAAAACCCATATAAAGTTTTTCATATTTTTGAGGTAACGACAATTATAATCAGGTATGGAAAACGATTTGAAATCGATAATGTAATTTTCCGTATCAGTAAAAATTGATTTCTAATACATTTTTTCTCTTTTTTCCTGTCTATATTCTTTTAAGTTTTCTATTGTATATATGATATCATATTTTAACTGTATTTGAATAAAAATTAAGAAGAAAAAATTCAGAAATTGATTTTAAAATCGCTCGAAATCCGTCACACTTGCCAAAAACGATCGTTTAGAAATCGATGTCGATTT
The DNA here is from genome assembly GCA_943735925.1 of Pollenia amentaria. Lineage (NCBI taxonomy): Eukaryota > Metazoa > Arthropoda > Insecta > Diptera > Polleniidae > Pollenia > Pollenia amentaria. Next base: position 31,753,029 of record OX031008.1, on the reverse strand, counting down.
CCGGCTGCAATAGCTGGAATAGCCGAGTGAGTCAAACGGCCGACGAGATTGTGTGGTTACAATCGAAACTGGTCTGGGCAACCTGTCCGTGAAAGCCTGGTTTCAAATCTCAGCGCAGTCAAGAATGAAAAATTATGAATAAAATTTTAATTAATTTCATGTTGTAAAATTCCTGTCTTCATAAGAATAATTTAATGAAAATTAAATTCAATGAACTTAAGCCTAATTAAAATATCTAAAAAAAAAATAGGTAGAAATTTTCAACGTAATTAAATAATAAAATTGAGACTTTACAAACCACTATTTTTTCAAAGTTTATTTACTGCCTGTTTTTAGAAAATGAAAACTAAATTTCCTGGAATTATATTGAAAACAAAAACAAATTTTCGTTTTTTTTTTTTTTTTTTTTTGTTTTCAAAATAAGTTCTCACACGAAATTTTATTTTAATTTTCTTAAAACAGGCAGTTATCATCTTTGTTCTTAAAAGTTGACTAAGAAATCAATAGATTTTTCTAAATGAATTAGTCGTCAAGAAAAAATGGCAACTTATTTTAGTTTATAAACTTAAGATAACCTAGAAAAAGCAAGTGCTTGAGTAGGGAATTTTTAAATTAAATATATTTTTAAAGTGATGCAATTAAAAAAAATATAATTATCTGCAACTAAATAAATAATGACAATTTAATTCAACTTACTAGTAAAACAAGATATCATTTTACAAATGCTTGAAAGTTTAATCAAATTAGCGGCATTTGAAAACGATTAACAAACAATTTAATTAAATTTACAAAATTGCACAAATCAAACGGTTGTCTCTCAAAGTTAACATTATTTAAATTTATTTATTTGTCTTAACCCTTTTATGACCATAGGCAAGTACGTTTGCCCAGGGGGTTTATAGTTTTTATATTTGCCATGAAGTAAATAGAGCATAAAGGATGTCAGAGGCAACTATCGGCCGATATAAGAAGAAGAATCGAAGATATAAGAAGTAACTTAGAAAATGGGAGAATATCATTCTTAGTTTTGCTCGACCATTCAAAGGCCTTTGATACGGTTCACCACTCAATACTTTGCTTCAAACTATCTAAAATGTTCAACTTCTCAACAACTGCAGTTAGATTGATGTCAACATATTTAACTGACAGGTGGCAATACGTCTCCAATAAAGAACTTCTTTCTTACCCTCTTCCCGTGACAAGAGGTGTTCCGCAGGGTTCCATACTGGGACCGTTGCTGTATTCGATCTATGCTAATGATATACCAAAACAGCTAAAATATTCCAGGATCCAGATGTATGCTGATGATATTCATTATCATTATTATCACTCGAGTTACAGATCTTAATACCGATCTAAACAAAATGTTTCTGTGGGCGACTGCAAATGGTTTACGAATTAACCCTAAGAAGTCAAAATGTATTATTATTTGTAAAAATTCTGTAAAAGTTGAATCTCGAATTAATGTTTTTCTGGGTGGCAGCAAAATTTATATTGTAAATTCTGCAAGAAATCTTGGCGTGGTTTTCAACAGTACACTAACTTGGTCAGATCATATCAACCAATCATGTGGAAGAGTGTATAGTATGCTAAGGTGTTTATGGGCTACACAGTATTGCACACCATTAAAAATAAGACTACTCTTGGCTAAAACCTACTTACTACCAACTCTGCTGTACTCATCCGAAATCTTCTCTGGCTGTAACTCAAAAGACACTGCTAAACTAAACACAACATTTAACAACATCGTTCGTTACATATTCCGCTTGAAGAGATTTGATCATGTTTCTCAGTACTCCAGTCGCGTCTTTAATATTACCTTTAACAACTACTTAAAGCTTAAAAACCTAGTTTTTCTACATAAAATTGCAACATCGGAACAGCCAAAATATCTGTATGACCGATTAAGATTTATGAGGTCCTCAAGAGGAAATGGCATCATGCAAATAAGACATCGGGATACGGCGTCCGAAAGACACATTTTTCATATTAACTATCCGTCTCTGGAACCAACTTCCTTTAAACTTGCAAACTATTATGAACGCAAATAAATTTAAATATTTACCGAACGTAATCTGTAACTTATTTTTTCTATATTTCTATATTATTTCTCTGTTCTTAATATATTAGCATTATTCTTAAATTTATATACTTATGTATGTGAATCCTACTCATTATGTTTTATCAATATAACTTTTCAGATTCTAATACTATAATTTATAAGATATTATGTCTTGTTGTATTAGAAATTCGAAATTTAATAAATAAATACAAAATTTAATAAATAAATACAAATGTAATGGAAATCGATATCACGTGAAATTGAATCGACGAAGATTTTCAATTGAATTTTTTGCGTAAATCAAAGTCACTTTCTTTTAGTTCTTGAACGATTTGAGTTTTAAAAGGATAGAACTTCAGATCCTTTTTTTAAATTTCATGAATAAGCGCTCTTGAAAGTCCCAGTGAGACTGCTCTTTTCCGTATTAAAAGTCGCGGATTTTCACGTAAACTGTTTTCAACCAGTTCAATGTTTCATTTATTACTTATTGAAATAATCGTATTTAAAAATATAAATTTGCCACCAGACACCCTGTATATGCAAGTCCAGACAAAATTGGTAAAATGTCGAGTTTTCGTATTATACCCGCACCACAATAGTGCACAGGGTATTTTGCGTTTGTGCTAATGTGTGAAACACATAAAACTATTGGTCCTGGACTTAAGATAGGCAAATTCAGTGCACCGCGTTCTCTCTTTTATTACGTACGTGTGCATACACATTGCAGAGAATTAAACAATATTAAAAACAGCATATGGGGCATTAGTTGTGAAGCGGACAACCCAATAAACAATTTTTGTTGGAATTCCTTTATATTTGGCATAACTATAGTTCTAGTAGATGAAGAAGTGTGCGAAATATTTTTTTTTCTATGATGTTTATTTGTTGAGTTACGGGGTGGTAAAATGTTGCGGTCTTCAAAAAAATATTTTTGAAATTATTTTATGGAACTAAAAACAAAAAAAAGATGATCTTTAATTAAAAAATAATTAATTTGAAAAAAAAAATTTCATCTGCAAAACCGAAAGTGACCAATTTAAGTCAAAATTTTTCTAACTTAATCCTAATTTTTTTTTATTTTTTAACCGAAATTAGCCTATAGTGTATAAGTTTTGTTATGGGACATCTATTAATTTAAAAGTTATGTAAATTTCTTTACACTCATACAAAGTGGTTATTGCGTTGTTGAACTGCGGAAAACCAGAAATGAATAGTTTAAATTGAAAACGTTCTAACAATATGTAAATAAATTTATTTGCTTATGAAGATAAAGTTTTTTTTTTTTTTTTTGGAAAAATTATATTTTGACACGATTATAATAGCAACTACATAAGGTTTGTAATGGTTGGTCCATCATTTACCATAGTCCCCGTAGGAAGTCTACTATCGTAAAACAATTTAGTTATAACAGATATTGCTATTTTAGTAAACTTTCGGCTGTCATTGTTTCATAAGATGAGAAATCTCAAAACCAAATTTCGTGATGAACATACCAAAATTTACCATAGGCCCATACAAGGCGGCCTCCGAACAGCACTTTAAAGTCCATAAAATGCTAAAAAAAAATGTATTACTGTATTGAAATTTGGTATCATTTAGGTTTTTTAATACCATAAATCATAGTACCGAATTTGATGATGAACGTTCCATAAATAGGTCAAATATAATATCCCCTCATGAATATCACTTTAATACGCCTAATAGTGTTTCTGAAACAAATCATGATATTTTATTTAAATTAGGTCAAAACTGTTATACTTATACGCCCGCAACGAATTAAAATCTGTGAGATCAGATTTAATAAAGATTTGTTTATAATTTTTAGATCTCATACAAAGCCGACTACTGAAATATTCGAACTCTTCATAGAGGGTATCTAAAATTCGGCACAGCCGAATAAAGTGCTCTTACATTTTTTTTTTTAAATATTGCTTAAATTAAAAATTCCATAAACGGTTTCGTAAATCAAATGAAATCGCATTAAAATTAATTTAATACACTTTGTCTTTCTTTATTTTTTAGTCGAAAATTACTTTATTTTAAGAAGCTAAAAAGATGATTAAGTTTTAAATATTATTCACCAAATATATTTCACTCTTAGTAGTTAAGTACCCTTGTAGACCTTGTGAATCTTATAATTGTAGGTAACATACTAACATTTACAACATCGCAACAACAAAATTTATAAAACTGTTATTTACTACGCTGTGATTAAAAAATCACACAAAAAGCTGCAGCACAGTTGATGCAACTCTATCTCTCTCTTTCTATCACTCAAAGGATTCATTATTTTATAATACATACGAAAAACACACTCACGCTTTGTAGTTTAAAATCGTAATAAATAAGACCAACCAAACCAAAAATAAAATCAGTTTTAATTAAAAATTTAATCTAGTAAATTAAACGTTTAATCAAGTAAATTAAATTTAATAAAAAAATTAAAATCAATACTATTAATTTCTTAACTGATGCAAATTTAATTAATATCACAAATTTTTTAATTAAAATCAATTTTTATTTTATCTGTGTTGGTAAATAATCGCAACAATCTTTTCGGTTAAGTTTGTGTAATTACATATGACCTAAACTTTAACAGCGATTTGCCAAAAAATAAAAAACAAAAAAAACATTTTTGTCATATAGAACACAATACACTAAAGCTGCGGTCACACTTGGGAATTATTTGACGTAAAAAAACATGACCAACAGCAAAACTAAAATATAATTCAAATATTTATTTTGATTATGATACCACATCTTACAAAAAAATATGTAAAACTACTTTTGCTATATCTAGCACTTTAATTAGTTATATTTTGTGATATGAAGACCATGTTGAATCTCAGTTACTATTTACAAAAGTAGTGGTTACGCTTATTTGGTCAAATATTTAATAAGTGTGACCATATCTTAAGGAACGACGATTTGCCAAGCTTCATTGAGGACTGAGAGTCTGCCCCGGATGGTAATTATTTTCCATAACAACTATCGATATATAAATAAAATACAAAAAAAAATTTACCTATCGGACATGTTCTGACAATCGCAAAACGCCTAACATTAGCGATTCTGGGTTGAAATCGCATAATAAGTGTTCTGTAAATTGCAATCGCAAGAAGATTGGCGACGTCAAATTGCAAAAGTATGGTCAAGGAAACAAGAATATTTTTAAGAAACTATAGCAGATCGCAAGCTAAACACACAAGTTTTAGAACACCATAAAATATATCTGGCGTTTTGCGATTTCAAATAGCGCGATTGTCAGAACATGACCCCATGTCCGCTATAGACTCTGAAACCTTCCAACGGATGTGCTCCCAACAGGTATCTGCACAGAAAAAAAACTCTCGCAAACTTTGCCCCAATTAAAGCATTAATCAAAAATAAAATCAGTTTTAATTAAAAGTTATATCAATTAAATTAAATGTTCAATCTAGTGAATTAAACGTTTAATTGATACTATTTACTTGTTTACTGGTGCAAACTAAATTAATTTTTTAATCAATATCACAAATTTTTTAATTGAAATTAATTATTATTTTTTTCTCTGTGGCAGTTATTTTCAATAGATCTTGAAAATTGTACAAATAAGTAAATTGATAAAGCCAAACATTTTTGTTCTAAAAGGGTTAAAACAAAAAGTTGCTTTCGTTTAATTAATTTAATTAGTATTACGTGCATTCATAATTTTAAATTGATTTATTATAATTTTTTTGTACTTTGTTGAATTGATTAAATATTTTGTGCTTTTTTGACATTTGTGTTATTATTTTTTCAATATTTATTGTCAGTTATTAGCAAAAAAAAAACTGTATTTAAGTTTGCAATTATCAAAGAGTCTAGAAAAAAAAATTATAAAAATAAACAATTGATAAGTATTAACAATGTACCCTTATTATATTTTACTAATTATTAAACGAGGTTGTTGTGTGAAATTCCATTTGAAATTGATTGATTATCGTTGTATGTTTTTTTTTCTTTTTTGAAAAAGTTGATCACATTGAAATAATCTATTGTACATAAATAATCAATTAGATTTATTGTATTCAATTTGATTATTTTTTAATGTTTATGAATGTTGAATTAGATTTACATTTTTCCAAGCAGAAAATAATTGAGTTTGAATTTGAGTGAATAAGATTTGAGATGACATCGCTACTCAAGGATGATAAAATCAGTACAATTGAATTTTTTTAGTACTATTAGCATTGCAAAAGTACTGAAGTACTCCAATGACATGTTTAGCATAATGTCGCCGGCGAATGTGGAACGGAGTTTTTCATAACAAAATATGTTAAAAAAAAAAATAAAGCGAAGAATTCACCTTTATGTAAATACTGCATCGAATTTAATTCAGACAAAAGAATTATTACAGTCTAATAAATCTTGTTGCAATAATTTTAAATTAATAAAAAACTTATTTTTTTAATTATAATTATTCCAAGAAAAACTTTCAGAACTTAATTTAAATTATTGACCTTTCTATCCAACAAACAATTGAAAATTAAAAAAATGGAAAAAGGCTTGTATGGGGGCTATGTGAAATTATAAACCGATTCTCATCATTCTTAATAGCCTTCGTCCTTGGATAATTAGAACCTCTGTACCAAATTTCATCAAATTATCTCTTAAATTGCAAGATTAACTCTGTGTTCTTCCTTTAGAATTTTTAAGGACTGATTTTTACCACAATTGCATTTCTAAAATACGAAATTAATTTATACATTAAGAAATGGTGGACAGTTGATTAAATAAAACTGTTAAAAAAAAGGGAGATCCGCTGATTTATGATTTATTTTCATGATTTATTTTCAAAAAATGGATTCTTCACTGCAATTAAAATATAAGAGAATTTACAAATTTCCCAACCAATTTGACAATTAAGATAGAAAAAACCGTAGTAACGTTAAAAAAAGCGATAGATTTAAAACCGACACTTTTAAAAAATTTAATTGAAAAATAAAAAACTAAGAAAAAGAAAAAATATATAAAAGTTTGCAGAAATGGCGAAACACTCTGCGTACAAGGTTTACATGGACAACCAGCCTGCCAATCAGGCGGATGGACGGACGTACACCATTAGATCGATTCAAAAAGTGAATCTAAGTCTATCGGTATACTAAAGGGTACATGTTACAAACATCAGCAGAAACACATAATACCATCTCCACTATTGTGGTGTGGCTATAAAAACATATTTTAAAACAAAAATAACAAATACTAAAACATTATTGCAAAAAATTAACTGCCTGTTTGTAATAAAAATTTTTGTTTGGGAATTTTCATTAAAACATCATTAAAAAACAGAATTGAATTGGAATTTTCTGGAATACAACTAAAATATTTCTAAAACCTCTAAAAATGTTTTGAAATATAATTTGAAATGACAAAAACATAAAGATTGTAAAACAAGTGCAAAAGAGTTTTTCTGGGAAATTAGATATTTCCACGGAATAGTGTTTTTCCCCCAGGAAGTAGGTATCTTCCGCAATACGATTTGTAATATTGCCACATTCAGGCAAAAATTGTTTTTTTTTTTTTTTTTGATTTATTTCTTAGTTTAATAAAATATTGAAATACCAGTTTCAGACAAATCGATTCGTATTTTCTTTTGGTGTCCCTTCAAAAACTCGTACACGTTCAGACGTTACGTTTTTGTTGCAATCTATAAGTTCAATTTGACTTTTAAGGCTTAAATTCAAATTCAGCAATTCAATTTAAAAATTTTTATGAAAAGGGACATAAAATGTTAATTTTACATTTTGTTTACCCTGCGAGCGTCTCTACACCTTTTGTACTAATCTTCGGTTTCATGAAATATTTCTGTGCGACATGTCAGAATCAGGTAAAATTTTTCATTCAAATATTAGAGTTTTTAATTAGTCCTTAAAAGTCTTCTATGGAATTTTTATTTCCACCATTTAATTAAAACTTACCCGCATCATCGTTAGATCCTTCGCTCGGTGGACCCGTTGGCGGCATATTTTGTCTATTGCCAATCATAAGACGATGTTGTATCGCTACTGTGGCCACAGCGGCGGCCGCTGTTGTCTGAACGGCGGAAACATTGCGCATAGCCACACTAAGACCGGTTAAATTGGCAAATGCATTGCTGGCATTAACGGCCATCTGAGAAGCAGCTGCAGCGGCGGCATTCTGGGATGCAGTGCCTTCAAAACGGGGACGGCCTAAAAATGGAGCTCCACCAAAAACGCCTGGTACACCAAACTGTAGAAAAGGGCTCCAGGGTGGTACACGTACACCGCCTGGCGCTAATTGAGCCGCGGCGGCATATAATTGCAAAGCAGCGGTAGGATGTAAACCCTCCGACGGCATGGCTGGCATACCGTTTGGGCTGGGATTGCTGTTGTTATTATGATTGTTGAGGGCTAATGCCGCGTTAGGTGGTGATAGTTGTTGAGGTGGTGGTGAATGTTGTAGTGAAGTAGCTTGTTGTTGTTGTTCCAAAACCATTATTGTGGGAGCAATATGGATAAGGAGGACAACTTGGTAGAGCTATTAAACATACAAGTGGCAATAATCTTTTAAGTTTTTTTTAAATCTTTAAATTATTATTCTTTGTAATTTTTTAGATAGAAGAATAGATTTTTATTAATACATTGACACGTGTATTAATTTTATTCTTAATTTTATAATTTTTTCTTTCTTTAATCTACAATATATTTAATAAACAAAATCACTTCACGTTTTTTTTTTTTTTTTTTTTTTGAATTTAAATAATTTATGCAATTTTTTTAAGTCTTGGGTAAGAGTTGACAAGCCGTCGATCTGTTTTAAAATTAATATCTACTATCCATAGATTAAATTAATTAATTAAAATTCAATTAAATTTTTTTTATGAATTTTTAATATTTTCTATTTTCGCTATTAAACTTTATCAAAAAAGTATTAATTATTATTAGTTGCTGAATTCCGCACTCAAAAAATAAAAACAGCTTGTGTTAAATCAATGACGTTGTTAACGGCCAACTAAAACGTTTATGCACTACAATCCGGTTTTTGTTGAGTTTTCCTTTAAACTAAAGTCACTACAACAACAGAAATAAAATCACTTAAGTTATTTCACATCTTTTTTCCACTTAATTTTCTCCCAAACAAAATCACTTTTCTTCGTTTTTTTTTGTTGTTGTTTTAAGTTCCAATAAGAAATTTGCTCCCTTTTTGATTTACCGTAACGAAAACAAGAAGAAATGGGAGAGTTATACAGGAAGAGCAAACATGGGAGAGTAAAGTAACAGCGTAAGTGTGTGTGTGAGTTAAAACTTTATGGTTAATAAAATGGTAGTTTTATGAAAATGAACCAAAAACAACAACCGCCGACGGTAAGTAAAACGAAAATTTACAGTTTTTAGCCGTTAAATGAATAACAAACATTCACAATGAAAATTCAATTTGAACTGAGAGCTGCAGCAGCAACTATTGAGCCAAGTAAACGAGCCGCAAATGTTTAACCACCAACTAACCAACCAAACGAACAACCAACCACCAACACTACTAGAAAAAAAATACAAAAACAACTACATTTTATTATACCTATAATGAACACACACAATTACACAAAAATATAAACAAAACACACCCGTATAAAAAGGCAGAAATATAACAACAACATAACAACTCTCCACAAGAACAAGTTGAGTTATTGAAACGAATGGCGTTATAGATTATTTAAAAGGCAGCAAAGCTCTGCTGAAATTTGCAGAGCAGTAAGATTGTTGCCATTGTTGCATTCATTAACGTCATCATCATGGAATAAACGTCCAATGGTTGCCCTCATCCTACCAACCCAAGGTAACAGACAGTGCTACAAACAACCGCTCATACTTTGCTTTAACACTTATTGTTTCGGTCACTCACTCTCCTATTGAAAAATAACAACAATACACCCCACCAAGAGAAATGGATTCTTCCACACATCACCACACACACATGCATAAAGGAAAGAAAAACAATAACAAAATTATGGGAGTGAGCAGATTTGATGCGAGAGAATGAGACAAAAATTCATAAAGCAAAACATTTAATTTTATTCCTTCGGCGTTGTACAATCAATTTACAAAACGCCATCAGAGTTGCCAAGACAAAATTTTTAAATGAATTTCGAAATTAATTTAAATATTTATATTGCTCGTAATATACATCATATGGAAAACAAGCTAAGAGATATATAAAGGGTCCGCCAAATAACTTTTTTTTTTTTGAAAATGCTATAAAAAAAAACTACTGAATATTTTCTCAAATTTTTTTTTTTTTTGAAAGTACAATCCTTCCGGTTAATAATGGAAGATAATTTCATTCAAATGGATGCCTCGGCTGGCAGTAGCCTACACGATCGGTCCAATTTTTAAACACATTATCGATTGTGTGCAGCTGTATTTTACCAATGGCTTCACGAATATTGTCCTTTAAAGCGTCAATTGTCTCTGGCTTGTCGGCGTAACACTTATCTTTGACGGCACCCTACAAATTATAGTTCAACAAAAATTCGTTCAACATGGCCCTATCACGATCGCCATTGACTGTAACGGCCACTCCTTTCTCATTTTCGAAGAAAAATGGCCCAATTATGCCTCTGGACCAAAATCCGCACCAAACAGTGACTCGTTTTTGGTGTATCGGCTTTTCAATGTATGCGTACGGGTTTTATGTGCCCCAAATGCGACAATTTTGCTTCTTTACATACCCGCCAAGATCAAAATGAGCTTCATCTGAAAAGAAAATCGGCATATTCTGTAAGTCGATCGCAGGCCCACTTAGCGAAGCGAAAACGCATTGGATGGTCAGTTGGCTGCAACGTCATAACAAGGCCTTTATGCAAAATTCATCTCAATGATGTCTCCAAAATGATCAATTTTTGAGAACGACGGTGAATTGATGTTGATGGCGCTTTACGCACACTTTCTGCCACATCAGCAATATTCTCGGGTGTACGCACTGTTTTTGGCTTTTCACGCTTTGGTTTATCGATAAGGATGCCAGTTTCTTTTACTTTTTTCACAAGATAACGAACATACGGAGCTGACGGTGCTTCTCTTCTTTCAAAATCCGTACGCAATTTTCGCACACATTCTGCAACATTACCATGATTTTCAAAGTAATGTCGCAATATTTCCCAGCGTTGTTCAAGCGTATATACAACTATATTCGTTCAGCGGAAGAATAAAACTAATTATCTGTCAAATCAGACATGAGCTAAGTGTTACCAGTCACGAAATAAGCACTAGTTGAAAAAAAACGTTAGATGGCGGATCCTTTACAAAAGCTTCTTAGATTTAAGGGTTAAAAAAAGATAATCATCTGTGCTACAGTATTAAGTAGATCATCTTTTATTGGTACATTATACATATTCAGCTCGGTTGCATGAAAAAACACCCCAAAAATTAATTCCAAAAAAAAAAGAAAAAAATGAAATGACCACCAAGCGAGGGGCCTTATTTTATATAAAATAAAACCTCGGTTTTGGAAATGGAATAAACCCCCAATGAAATGAAATAATACCCCCAAACAAAAAGGAATAATACCCTAATTTTTGGGGGTTGCTTCATGTGAAATAAGATCCCAATTTCTGAAATGAGCTTAAGTCCCAATATGTAATACAATTAATTGCAAGGTATAATGCCGGCAATGCAGAGAAGCTTTAGTAAGCGAAACCGGTATTTGCTATACTATAGAGGAGGAAAACCGTACGCCCGGCCGGAGGCCGTCTATGCAGCGAAGTTTTAGTTAGTGAAGCCATAGAGGAGACAATTCTTGCTCCAAAAAACGTTTTCGTTTCAAATTTCATAAATGAATACTCCCCCAAAAAATATATCGGGGCTTTATTTCATAATGATTTGGATGTAATTTCATATGAATTAATCCCCCAATTAAAAAAATAAAATAACATCCCAAACAAAATGTAATAACCCCTCAAAAATCGTTGTTGTTGCTTTCTGTACAAAAATTTGGTTATTCATTTTTTTTTGTGGGAGTTAATTCTTGGGGAGCTATTTCATTCCGCCATTGAGCTTCTTATTAAACATTATATTATATTTTTATATTTATATTTTTTTTTATTAAACGTTTGCATTTATTAAAATTTAGATTATAGTTTGGAAATATGTTCACATTATGTTTTGAAGATAATATGTTTTAAATGGTGCCCATTGTTTGCTTAGACTTGACATGCTCTTTCTAGAGCGTTTCCAATAACTTTTCTTAGAGTTGCAGGTCCCAGCGCACTTCTTATTGGATATTCGCCTTAAGCTGTTGGATGGTTCTTGGCTTTTTGTCGTACACCTTCCCCTTTAGACAAACATAAAGAAAAATATCCGGAGCCTTTGAATTGAAGTGAACGCGGTGGCATATTAGAATTAGAAAAACGAGATATAATTCGATCGCCAAACAAAAGGCAAAGGTGGACGAGCTGTGTGAGTTGTGTCTCGATCTTGTTAGTACCACAATTCTGTATTGTTTTCTTCCTCGGGCCTTAAACATTTTTCAATCATTGCCCGGTATTGAACGCCAAATAAAATTTAATTGGCATCCACTGTCACTAGGTTAAACAGCTCCTGACCGTTTTCTTTGGGGATATATCTGATACAAAACTAAATTAATATTTAATGCACTGTAATTCTACATCCACCCAGGATGTTGTCGGTGTCTTTTAGGTCAAGGAGGTTCGAAACAGGTGACATTGTATCACATTCAACCACATCAAATGTAAAGTGAAACGAAGAATCCTTTTATGGTTAAATGTTTGAATCAAGCCAGTTTATGCTTCAGGTTTTATTCCATTTTGGGATTTACTAATCAGATTGCTGGATCAGCTTGGCATACTGGGACCATACCGGAATTTCTACGTCGTTCAAGCATTTCTAATCGTCTCTTAATTTGATTTGCTTGAGAAGGAATGAGCTTTTGTCTATTCTTGTCATTAACAAGCACGTGGTAGTTAACAGTTCTTACACGTTCCACTATTAAACAGACGACCCATACATACGTGTTATTCCTAAACATCTGAGCATATACTTTATCATAAAGCTTAAAACTTCCCCCCCTGTGCAAAAAAGTTCAAGTTAACATTAGTTTACCAACACATTAATCCCAAAAAAAATGTTGCTGAACTAAGTTGAACTTTTGCTCCATGCGGGTTATCTTTTGCTCCATGCTTTTTTCTTTAAAATAAATTCTTGTTGAATGTTACTTTTAATGGGAACTTGTTCTTGAGGTTTGAGTAAATCCAAAGTGGTTTTAATTTTACGATGTAAAAATATTTATGCTGGTGATTTCATCTCCGATCTCGGTGTTAATCTATAAGTTTGAAGAAAAGTTTCCAAGTTCCCGTAATTTGTACATTCTTTTTTGAGTTTTTCAAGAGCACGTTGTAACGTTTGAACAAAACGTTCTTTTTTGAGTTTTTCAAGAGCACGTTATAACGTTTGAACAAAACGTTCAGCTTGCCCGTTTGATTGAGGGTGATATGGTGCCGTTTTGAGATCTGCAATTCTTCTATCCTCTAAGAACTTGTTGAACTGAGATCTAACGAATTGAGTGTCATTATCTGAGACAAGGGTATCAGTGTTTTCATATCTAGAGAACATTGCAGTGAGTCTTGAAATTATAGTTACAGATGAAATACTTGAAATATCAAAGATTTCGGGCTAATTTAAATATATTATATATAAATATATTATGTCCTGTGGTTCCTTTAAGAAAAAAGGGCCACCACAAATTTATTCCATTCAGTTTAACTATATGATGTATGCGCGTTCCAGTTGGCCGTTCCATGTGTGCAATAGTACTACCATGGGGTATCCAGGCGGCTTTTGACATGTTTACTGCGGGTCTGCGCAACGTATGGACAATCCATCGCCATTTGCGATTAAGTATTTCAATCTAAAATAGCATTTGATCACTTCTACTCCATAGATGTACGTTTGATATTGTTGCAGGCCAGAATATTCGAAAAATTCATCGCACGCAACAGTTGACAAACACCAGCACAGCATTTATATCACGTGGCAATGCGTTTAACGTCTCGCTGGCATAAATGAGCGCATATTTCACAAAGGTTCGATAAATTTATTCTTGGTGTTTAAAGCGATTACGGTTGATTTCTATATTTTACTTAACATGACGAATGCTTGATGGGCTTTTGATATTCGGTTTACCACATCATTGCTAGAGCCGCCAGTGTGCGTAATTATGCTACCGATAAAGCAGAAAGATGTAACATCATCTAGGTCTACGTTGCGTATTTTAAACCTGTTAGAGTTCATATTATTACACTACATGCTTTTGCTCTTGGTAGTATATATCTTAAGCACAAGCCTTTGCGGCTTCAATCTCTATACACTTGAGTTTCGCTACCATATATCTGTGGCTATGTGACAGCAAGCAGCTGTCATATGCTATTCGAGGCATTTATGTATTTAGCCCCATCTTATTCGTCTGCAAGCCCAAGTTGCATTTCTTATAATAACGTCACGCACAATATGACTTTTTGTGTCATTTATTGTTGTGTCATAGCGTCCGTGGACGTTATTAAAGCGCTCATTCTGCGGATAAGATCGAAATTTGCATAATTTTACCGAAAGTATTGAAGTCTAAGTGGAAAATAATTTCTGGAAGGACGAATAGGAACCATTTCATTGATTCTTTTCCCGAAAAACGTTTCTACATCCATGTCCAATAAAGAAAACATTAAAATAAACTTTATATATATTCTCTCTGTGGCTTAAACTCAATCTTCATACAAAATTTTCCTCATATATTGTGGGTATATAGTTTATATATAAGCCAGATAAAATAAGACACTTTTTGAATTACAATTAACAATTACAGATTTACATTTTACGCTTTCTGAATAACAATTGACTTATCTGAATTACAGTTGACGCTTTCTGAATTACAACTGGAAAAGGTGTAGTAATTAATAAATGTCGCAAAACTAAACCTGTATCTATATATAGTCGACCTAAACTTTCCTACAAAATGTAAATAATTTACCTCCATTTAATAATTTGAAAATGATGGCAATCCTAATTAAACACATCTATGTACACTTTGGGCAAACTGAGCGCACTTAATTTATTTTTCATTTCTTTTTGCCTAAAGTTTTCTTACACACACATATGCATAGTCATTTTTGTAATTGTTGCTGTATTTTAACAACTTCCGCCGTCTATGTAAAGTATAATGCCAACTTTGCCACAATGGCTCTCTTACCTTTAATAATTCATAAATGTTTGCACAGAACAAAGAATAAAAAAACACGTACAAAATAACAACAACGGCAAAATTCAATTTTCATATTTACAAAAACACACAAACAACCACTTGCCAAGTAAACGAACTCAGTTAGTACTCAGCAAAATAGCTGCTTTTTATTTTTCTATTACCCCAAACAAAAGAGATAGTTGTATTCATAATCATCTATGCACTTCTCTTTTACTCTTGGGCTTAATACGAAAATAACGGGAAATTATTTGCTCTCATCCAGTGTGTGTGTTATTACCCCCTAAAATTAATGTCTTGTATTTGTTCTTTTTTTAATTTATTATTTTCTTATTTAATTTGTTGTATATTTAGTTGTGGTTGTTGTGTTTGGTTGTTGGCGTTCTTCTATTTGAAGTAAAAAATAAAAATATAAGTAGTTGAGTGTGTGTATGTGTGTTTGCGGGCTGGTGTGCTGCTGTTTGTCGCTGCTTCTTACAAGTTGATAATTTTGTGCAGTTGTTGTTCATCTTCTGTTTACTGCAGGGCGGAGTTTTTCGTTATTATTTCAATTTACCCTCATAAAATTATTATTTGTGCATTTGTTGCTGTAAGTGGTTTTCATTGCTTATATCTCTGCTTCCTACTGCGCCTCTCTTTCGAAACAACAAAATAATCAAGAACTCTTGTTATTCTTCTTTACATTTTTTTACTTGTAGCTCTGCTTCTTCTTTTTAGTGTTGTGGGAGTGATGGGTGGTGTATTAAATAACATTGTGTATAAAATTGTTATGTTTGTGTGAAAGTTATTTTATCCCAACAAACACGAAGTCAACCCTTTGATATGAAATAACTTTATCCTTTAACATCAAACACAATTTTCAAACCTTTTTCAATTGTTTGATTTTAACATTTGACTTAAAATTTATAATGATTTGAATATAAATATTTGGCATACCTACAATGTTTTGTCAATTCTCAAATCAATAATAAACTCGGTAGCACTGGAGCGAAAAATTAAATGTAAACAGTAAAAATGGCGAGCAAAGTTAAATGTGTAACACAATTAAGGAAAATTACATACATATTACGTGAAGTGTATTCGCATTTAAAAACCTTAACTTCTTGAAAAAAAGTATAAATTAGTTGTGAGAAATAATTTATTACAAAGTGTAAGAATGTAAGTAAGAATAAAGCGGGAAAGTGAAGAAAATAGGTATAAGTTTGTTGTACAATTTCATGTTTTAGCTATGCTGCCAAAGGCTAAGCTTGCAATTTATTTTAATAAATAATGAATTTTAATTAAAAAAAATATTTTCATTTATGTTCCACATTGTATTGAAATCCACATTTGAAAAACATTTGAGAATAACGTTTGAAAGCAAGTTTAAAATAAATGCATTCCTCAACTGGAAAATAATTTCCTCTTTTTGTTGAGAATGCTATGATTTTCAAATCATTAACGTTTGTCGTCTGAGAAAAGGTTTGATTTCATTCATTTTCAATTTGGAATCAAACCGCCTTGTTTGTTGGGATGTACTTGGCTTTTGTCCAAAATTATTTTTGAGTGTGTGTGTGTGTGTGTGTCTATGTACATAAGAACTTTTTCAATGCTGACGATTTTCATTAATTTTGTTGTTGTTTCCTTCTTTCATTTGTTTTGCTGTTCGTTTATTTTATCGTAAATTGGTTTGAATTGAATTTTGCTTAAATGATTCGTTATTATTATATTAATTGATTGATATTCATTTTATTTTGGATTTTTTATATTTCGTACACTACTTGTTTTATGTTGTTGAACATGTTTTATGGAAGTTTAATGGGATTTTTCTAGAAGAGTTTTTATTGAGCAGCTTAGTAATGTAATATTTAAAAAAATTTCATTTATTATTTAGGTATTATTTAAAAATATTAATGAACATTTTTTGTTGTAAAAATTCTAGAAAGTTTGTGAAAAGAAATTTCAGTATTAAAAATATACCTATTTGAGAATTTTTAACATTTAGCTGTACATATAAAAAAAAATCATTTTATAACAGAAAATTAAAACTTAAAACAAATTTGTATGGATACAAAGTTATTGTTCTAGAGGCCAATGGGTCACACAGAATAAAAATCTTTTAATTTTTAAATAGACTTACCTTATCTGTGGCAATAAGGAAAAGTCTATTCTTTAGATTTGTAAGAGATTTAATTTTTTCATGTTCAGCTCTAATGACCACTAAAGTTATAATATACCTATAAGCAAAAACATCTACATATTCTTTAAAAAAATATTTTCAACTATATTTTTTGGAAAATGGAATATGGGAATTATTTATTTTTCATAAATTATTATTCTTATTAAAGGTATTAAACGTTTTTTCGAATGTGCTTTTATGAATAAAATTTTAATTTATTAAACATTTTACAATCATTTTGTTTAATCCAACCTTTGGTTTATATTGAATCAAGCCATGTTTACAGAAATAAAAATAGCCCAAGAAAATGTTTAACAACACCGTTTGTTAAAAAAAAAAATTTTAGGTCAACAAACTTTTTTTTTGATTCAAGAAAAAATATTTATAAAAACTGCACTTTGAAAAGCAGCACACAATAAATCATATTAAATAATGAAATTATTTAATATTTCTACAAATAGAATCTGGGAATTATTTCTTTTCATAAGCAACTTTGTTATATTCAACATTTTATATTTTTCGAATTTATTCTATGAGCTAAATTTCAGTTATGTATTTTATAAAGCTTTTTGTAATAGTTCTATTCTTAAATACAAAATAATTGTCTGGTAGTGTATAAAGTCATTTCTAAAAATTTAAGGAATAGAACTATTACAAAAAGCTTTATAAAATACATAACTGAAATTTAGCTCTTAGAATAAATTCGAAAAAAAAAATGTGTAATTTAATATTTCTACAAAATAAATAAAATAGTATTTTAATCATTACTTTGATCATAATTTAGTCAGCTTTTTTTTTATTATTTTTGTCCGTTAATTTAAATTACATAATCTGTTTTGCATTATCCATTTTGTATGACGTAGTAATATTGTTTCGTATTTTTTTTCTTATGTTTAAGTGGCAGTTATAATTTTTTAATTTCTTTTTCCAAAAAAAAAAAAAAAAAAAATATAAAATTTCATTGATTCGACAAACATTTTGTTTGATTAAGTATTTAACAAATTGATTTTAACAAACTTCTGTAACATTTTGTTTAAAAAATTATTTTGGGCAAAAACTTGTATTACTAACTCATATTCATAAAAAATATTTAGGTTTATCAATACTGAAAAAATCGTGATTGCAGAAAATTCAAAAGTTTTCTTAATCAAATATGCGATTTGTGTTTGTTCATACATTGCACTTATTTCTTAATTAAGAAGCCCAATTAAACCTTTAAAGTATACAAAATTAATTTTTTGAAATAAAACATGAAATTTTTACACTGTAAACAATATTTGATTTTTTTATTTACTCAGTTACCTGAAGACTTGTTGAGGACAAGTTTTAACAAAAAATGTACAATTAAATACAATATTCTTGTAAAATCTTAAAACTGCTTAAATCTTAGGCATTTGACATGAATTCAGCTTGCTGAATGATGTCCAAAATAATATCTCAATATCTTAATATTGATGCTTTACAATATACTGGAATTTTACAGCTGAATTAGCTTTAAAAAACGATTTAAATATTAAAAACTATTTTCTTGTTAATTCCGAACTATTCTTAGCATTTTGAAATTTTAAGCTTAAATTTAAAATTAATTTAACATTTAATTTAAGAATTGAACATTCAGCTGAATCAATGATCAGAATTTTCATTATTTTTTTTTGCATACTTCTCTGCTCGCTAAATTTTTAGTATTATTTAAGGATTAAATCAAATTTTCTTAAAACATTTTCAAAATCTTTACATTTAACCCTTTTTTAACTTAAATTAATCAGGCGGAATTAAGTTATAGACAATTAGTTATTTTTTATTTAGTTTTCTTTAATTACTTACCTTTATATTTAATATTCAGCTGGCTGAATATAGTTAATTGAATATATAGATATACATTAAGCTAGCTTAATACAACTTTAAGCAATAATATCTTGAAAACATGTCGAAGGGTGAACATTTACATGAAAACAAAAATAAAATGTTCGAAATTGTTTTTTTTTTTTTTGTTATCTCTACTTTTAAAATTTAATTAACGCTAGAGTTTTAACGCGTTTCTGTCTGTAAAAACTGTAAATTTTCTATGGTAAACAAAAACAATTTTATAAATTTGTTTTTTTTTTCATTTAAATTTGCACTCCTTCGAAGAGTTTTCAAGAATAGCCACCAAATAATCAAATTTTCTTTAAAAATCATTAAAACTTTTACATTTTAACCATTTTCAACTTCAATTTAGCTGTCTGAATATGAAATTAATTAGGTAATTTATTTTTTCATTACTTAATCTAATATCAGCAGGCAGAATATATTGTAAGAATATAATTATTTATTTTATTTTGTTATTTTAATTTTATTATTTACACAAATATTCTATATTCAGCTAGCTGAATATGGTTTAAAATAAATGTATTCAGCTGATTGAAATTCACATTTGTAAATAGTGTTTATGTATTTTTACTCTTTCTTTATTTTCTGTTTTACATATTACATAATATTACAGGTATTCAGTTATTAAATGAATATTAAAACCATATTTATGGTTTTAAATAAATTCCATTCAGCTAATTGAAGTTTAATTTTTAAATGGTTTGTACTTTTCATATTGCATAATACATATTATAGTTATTCAGCAGACTGAATTTGTCTAAAACTAAAATTCAGCTAATTTAATAATTTTATTTAAATTTAAATTTAAGATAAAAGCAGTTTTTATAGTTTTTCTAGATAAATGTTTTATTATTATTATTAATTGACTGTAAAAAAATTCATTTTTTTCAGACAAATTTTTTTTTAACTGGAAAAAGAGTTGGCTTACATAAAGGCTCGAAAAAGGATGGAGATGCTTGCAAGCAAAGATTTTCGACATTAAAGCTGCTGTACGCTGGCAGAGATTTTATTAATGAACTACCCAACATATTCGGATTTATACCCTAAAATTTGACAAACGGAAAATTATATCAGTAAATACTGGGGCATACCCCCCTTATGTAACTACTATGGGGTGATACGGGAAAGATTCCGTGATGCCGTTAACCGGTCATGGAGGGATAGAACGGATTGCAGGGTGTCGAGGGTCTCATGGCCCGGATTGGATGGAGGGGCAACCAGGCTTCTATTAGGATTGGGTAGGATTAGTCTCAGGACCCTTATAGGGTTCCTGACGGGGCATTGTTCTATTAGGGCTTTTATGGGTAAATGGGATAACGGCATACCGGACTTCTGCGCTGTCCTAGGATGCAGGGTCCCAGGCAGAAATGTAGAGGTAGTTGCTAGATTTCACGACGAACTGGGGTGTATCGCTGGATGTAATACAACCGATCTACTGGGGTTTGTCAGGGAAATAGGACGGCTGTTTCTGTTGGGGGGCTGTTTCTGAAACTATTTGTGATCTAGCTGGGGCTTCGTAAATTTTAAAAGAAAAAAATTTAATTTTGTCGACAACGAATTGTGAGACATTATGCGATTGCACTTTGTTAAATACCGGGTCATCTGTCCTTCATTGCGCAAATGAGGATTAGTGTTGCTTGAAGACTACCGGACTAACAGGCTAAACTTTTAATCTTAATATAAAACCTGACTTAATTGAAAATATTACGAATAAGTGGACTGTCTTGAATCTTCAGTTATTGGTACACAGAAAAAAATAATTTTCATATTTGAATACGAAAATCGCATATTTGATTAAAAAAAACTTTTGAATTTTCTGCGATGATGATTTTTGGGGTATTGATAAAAAATGTTTGTAGGTATAGTTAAGGGCATAATAAACCACACAAATTGCTTGGCAAACATGCACTTTGTTTTTGCTTCTGTTTGCCAATAAACAGCACAATCATATTTCGTTCAAACATTAATTTTTCATTTTTGTTTTGCATTCAGTGAATGCTGACGACGATTGTGCTGCGGTAATTATGCTCACTATTTGTTTAAAACGCAGAAGAAATATAAAATAAAGAAAAATAATTTCTAGTAAAGAGTGCTCTTAACAAAAAGCTTTTTTGCGGCAAACAATACTGCTAAAAAAAATTAGAATTTACGGGTAAAAATGATTTTATTGCTTCTTCTTCTACGTCTTTACTCTGCAAAGTTTTCGCTTAAATGATTACTTTAAGCACTAGACACCACAAAAAGTTTGACAAATATCCAACATGTCTGCCAAATATTAAAAATTTTTAATATATCTACAAACATTGTTTCAAATGTTTGTCCAAACAGCAAACACCCAAAATATTTGTACAAAAGTAAAATTTTGACATGTTTGCCAAGCAAATTGTTTATTATGCCCTTTACTGAATTTTTAGTCAACAACAAAGTTTATTGAGTCAATAAAAAAAGTTGTTGCCCAAAATAACTTTTTTTTAACAAAATGTTTACGTGATGTGTTAAAATACATTTTTGGAAATGTTGAATAAATCAAACAAAATGTTCATCGCATCTTTATTTATTTATTCATTAATGATGATGTGCTAAATTCCCAATTTTTATTTTTGATAAATACACAGAAATTTATTGTTAAGGGAAAGCCAGTTTCTATGAGCTTTTCATTTATTTCTTAGGCCAGATCATCAGGAAACCTTTTTCCAAAGAATTTGGTAAATTAAAGATATTATACAAATAAAACTGTAAAGCGAATAATAATTACAAATACTCAAGTCTTATTTACAGTGATGTCAAAGCTATTAAAAAATGAAGAATAGTGTTTTTTATTGAATATGAAGAAATATTTTATTATTTCGTTATTGGATATGTTTTATTGAGTGCTATTTTGCAAAGCGCAATTTTGATAAATGTTTTCATTGAATCAAATAAAAATCAAATCAAATTTTAAGAAAATGTGTTGTTAAAAATTTTCTTGGGATATTTTTTCCTGTGTAGCATTTATATTGCCTAAACGAGGGTTCGTGTGACTTTCAGACTACCCATATTTGAAAACTGCTGGACAATACTACACAGAAAAAATTCTCCAAAATTGTTCACTAATTAAAGCATTGATTAAAAATTTCTTCGAGTGTATCAAGTGAATCAAATGTTTAATCAAGGCAAATAAATGTTTAATTGTTGCCATCAATTTGTTTACTGGTGCAAGTTTAATTAATTTTTTAATTAATATCACAATTCCAACTTCCAACTAGCCTATCGGGGCACCCATTTTACCTCATTCAATACTGGAAGTTTTTTTATATTGACGAAGTAAAACTGAAATATCTTTCGGAATACCATCTTGTAATGTTGATTTCATTTAAAAATAAACGTACACTCATAGAAAAATGCATCTTCATATTGATGATGCCCTAACATCAGTAGTGTAACATCAATGTTATTACAAATGTCATCAATGAGGCAAAAAGTGACATCAATCCAATGACGAAAGTCATCATTTAATTTTCATGCGTCATCTATGCTATGACTACAGTGACATCAATTCGAAGCCACATTTTGTGTATTATTAACACTATTTTCATGTTGAAAAAGTAAAATGAGAAGCAAGAATTCCCATATTCTATTTTTGAAGCTATTTGGTTAAATACATCGAATTTTGAAAGTAGAATGACTACGATAATCATATCGGGTTTGCTGATGGTGTCTTATAATTGAGAGTTCTTCTGTCAACAAAGGGCGGAATACCACAAAATTGAACCAAACATGTGTTTCGGTGAAGTAAATAATAATATTCTCTCACTTTGGCTTAATTCAGTCCCAATGAATAAATTTAACGACAGTTAATCATTAAATTGAGCCTAATGAGTCCTTTCTACGATGTTACTGAGTCATCGCACTGATGACATGTTTTTTTAAACTGACTCCGATTCGTAATTTCTGTGATGCCGATGTATCGTCCCATTGATGACGTAATTAACATTTTTGACCCGGATGACAACTTGTCCAAGTGATGTTAAGGCCGACATCACAATGATGAAAAGTGTTATGGGGTCAAAAACGAAGACTTGTCATAGTAGTGATGTCAAAATACATCAGGGCTATGACGCCTTTTCTATCAGTGTAGTATTGTAAATTATTTGAGTCATCAGTGCAAATTTTTAACAGCTCAGAATTCTGTTCAAAATTTTTAGTAAACAAAAAATTGGTAGGGCCTCGTGTTTTTCTATTTGAAGAGATGGAGATCATTTAATTACTCTTTTGCTTATGAATTCATCTAAAACACATAAAAAATTAGTTAAGCAATTAATGTCATTCATTATTATTATCATTGTGTGTCCTGGTAAACTAGTTGGTAGCGAGGGTAGTAGGTTCAATCCCCTCTAAAGACTGGTCTCTTTCACTGTTAATTAAGTCAGAATATGATTTGTATTTGTTTTTTAGCTCTGATTAAATAAATAAATATTGATCGCCAAAGTACCAGATATATGAACTTGTTTTTAGAAAATAGATAAAGTTTGCATAAATTAAACCTGATCCATTCAGAGCAGATAGATTGCTTAAATTTATTAAGAAAAAAAAAACAATAAAGATACAATTTTCCTTAGAACCCAGTAGTACATACTTATACATTAATATATACATAGCACTTATTCAGGTATTAATGTACACATATACAACTTCATGGCAATACCACGTTATTAAAGGCAACATTAGTGATGGTGGTGGAAGGTGTTGGCAGTGTCAAATGTTGAACACAACAACGTTGGCAGGTCGCTTAATTGGTGTGTGTACCGTCGTAGTGATAATTTTATTAATGACATCTAGAATTTTCATTTTGTGTTGCACTTCTTACTTTTATTATTCATACCAAAAGTAAACGAAAAAAAAAATTAAACATCACACAACAGTTTGCAGATACTTTGTACAGTGTTCGGTATAATATGAGCACCATTTGCAAAAGATTGGTATGAATGATATTAAAAGTGCTAAACTCGGCTGTGCCAAGTCTTTGATACCTTCCACGAAGCGTAAGAGTATCATAAACCAATTCTAATAAAAACTGACCTCTCCGTATTAATATTCGTTGTGGTTTTAAGCGTATTTTAAAAAAGTGTTTTTGAGAATTGGCATTTTATGAGGTTATGGTAAATTTTTGAACAAATTGGTCGTGTGTTATTCAATATTATAAAACTATAGAATACCATATTTTACTACAATAGCATTTTAATACGGTTTAAGATGTACTTAAGTGTTTTCCGATATTTGGCTTTATATTGGTATGATTTCTAGTCATATTAATCGAATTTGTGCAAAATTTAATGATAATCGGTGCCTTCCGCCCTCAATTAATGTTAGTTTTTTTTAACGGAAATATTAATTTTTAAGGGTGGTTGTTTCAGACTTATAACTCTTTACCTACTGAACCGATTGCACTGGATTTCAATCCCAAACTGCATAGGAGAACTGCCAAATTGCGTAGCAGAAAGTAGGCTAGTTTTGAACGGACGGACAGACAGAGAGACATGGATAAATCGACATTGAATTAATCGTGAACACAGACTTTATACAATTTATGGGGTCTTAGATGATGGAGGGTATACAAATCTTAAGGGGAACAAAAAATTTGAATTTTTCGTTTTCCTAAAGAATTGCATCTAGAGCGGCAAATAGTTACTTAAAAGAAATCAAGTTACATAATTATTGTGCTCTACAGTCTTCTCCTGTTTATGCCGAAAAAGAGTTCAGTACTTGTCTTGTTAAGTTGGGTTCATAAGAACTTTTATTTTTATTCAACATTTTTTATTTTTCGAATTTATTCTATGAGCTAAGTTCCAGTTATGTATTTTATAAAGGTTTTTGTAATAGTTCTATTCCTTAAATTTTTAGGAATGACTTTATACACTTCCAGACTATTATCTTGTATAAAGTCATTCCTAAAAATTTAACTAGAATTTAGCTCATAGAATAAATTCGAGAAATAAAAAATGTTGAATATAATAAAGTGACTTATGAAGTGGAATAATTCCCAGATTCAATTTTTATTTTTGTTATTCTGGCTGACTTTTCTAATCATAATTGCTTTTGTCTGGAATAAAAAAAAACTTGCGACGTTAAAAAAGACCAGTTGATGCTATTAAGCCGTTTCATCGCAAACAATGTTACATTGATCTGGTATCTAGAAAGCCTCACTCTCCTACAGACTAACTAGACTTCATTAGATATCGCTTTAAGCAATGCCTGGTTATAAACTTAAAGATTCGACTATATAACTTTTTCAGAGTAACCCGCTAAGTTCATTCCTGATAATAAGCTAAACTTAAAAGTTATAGAGAGTGTTAAGCTCTGGAGGAGAGAACTAACCGAGGAAGATTAACAAAGGTGGAGAGAGAGAGGAAAATTAGGAAAAGTGCGACGGATGCGTTTAATATTACCCCTTATGATATTTTAATATATTGCAATAATCTCGGTAATTCGCCTTAAATGTTCTCTGAAGTGAAATAGCAGCAATTGCCGACACTGCAAGGTTATAGATATGACAATCTCGGTCTAAAACGTAAAGCCCGTTTCTTTAGTTTTTATACACAGTCGTCACTATAATACACTAATCTCATTCAGTGATGCGTGGGTAAACGGAATTTTAAGGAATTGGATCCATTTCGCAAAATGCTGTGGAATTCGACATAAACTCTAAGTAGCATAACGTGGAGACTTCAGGATCACTGTACAACTACTGATTGAAGTTTTCCCAAAGATAGTCGTTAAAGCACTAAATTTATCTTTTCTGAGAACAAAAATATGCTTTGACTACCGCTCGTCTCTAAACGAAATAGCTGACATTGTAATCTGAATTTGAAATCTGTTGAGGTAACTCAAACTTTAGCGAAGGACGGATGCTTTTTTTGGTATGTGTAATTATTATATAGTATACAATGACTTGGTCGCTGTCTAATGCTGGCGAGAAAGCGTATAAATGTTTCTGGCATTTAGTAGGAGTGTATTTTAAACTTCTTACGAAGTTTGGGTGAGCTAGGATTATTTCTTGTAGCATTTGATCAAGAGGTCTAAGTGTATCAACTAAGACTAATTGCCACCTCTACCTAATTTGATAAACCTAGAATCTTCACCTAATCAGAAAGTCTTATCCGAGCGTAGCAGGAATTTCCTAAATTAAACAAGAGTTCCCATTTAATTTAAAAAGCCCGTGGTCCCTTAGGTACACCTGCCAAAGTTGATTTCCCCAAAAATTCTGGAGTAATCCATCAACCCCTATTTTTTAGTCAAAGTTAACTTTTGCAACTATTTCCAACATTAAATATTCAATTGGAAGAAGACGACGTACAATTAAGTACAAAGCCATTGAGTAGTGCTTTATATCGGGCTCGGCCAATTATTCCAATTATTGGACTTCTCATGTCCAATAAATATCCAAAAAACATTTCTTCACAGTAAATATTTTTCTGTTATCCACTGTAAGTTGCCATTTAATACTACTGTGAGTACAAGGACCAACTCTGGTTGTATACAAATAATTTGTTTATTTGCCAAACTGTCGTTGTTGTTGTTAAAGTTGCTGCTGTTAGTTTAACTTGAGTTGTAGTTGTTTTGTTGGCTTTGTAATGGTTGTTTTGTGGCGGTTGTATTTAACTTTTATATGGAGTAGTATTTAACAGTTACATTTTATATGGCTGTGTACTGGAGAGAGAGAGAGAGAGGGTAACATTCAGTCAGAGAGTGAGAGAGACAATTTACAAATACAGGTTACCACAAAATCTTAATTTCCTCGTAAAGTATGAAGCATTTGTAGCTAAGTTGGAGTGGCTTTGTATCCCAGCAAACACGAAGTCAAACATTTGATATAAAACGAATTTAACATTCGATACAAGCACAATTCTCAAACCTTTTTCATTGGTTCGATTTGAACATTTGAATTTAAATTAATAATGATTTGAATATAAATATTTTACAAAAAATGTGTTTTCAATTTGTTATCAATTTGCTGTCAAATGTAATTCTCAATTGCAAACGAAAAACATTTTAAACACTTAAGCGAAAAATAAACATCTCAACATGACGATCTAAGTCTCCTTTATAATTAAAGAAATATTACACAGAAATGGTTTGTGAAAAGTTATAAAATCATAAGTCATGGAAAAAGGTACACTAGTCAAAATACCAAAAATTGCGACTTAAAGGAGGCTGTGGGAAAAATCGCCCAAAGAAAAATGGCCCAAAAAAAGAAATGAAAAATCGCCCAAATGAAGAATCGCCCAACAGAACATGAAAAATGACCCAAAAAGTTATATATGAAATTTTGCCCAAAAGAAACGAAAAAAGGCCCAAAAAAAAAATGAAAAATGACCCAAAAAGCAAAAACGAATTTTTTCCCGGTGGCATGTTATGACGTCCAGTGTCATAGTGTCCATGGACGTTATGACACTCCAAAAAGTGTCATAGTGTCCATTGACACTGCGCTAACTAAAGCTTCTCTACACAGCCGGCCCTCGGCCGGGCGCAAGGATTTTCTCCTCTATGGTATAACAAACACCGGCTTCGCTAACTAAAGCTTCTCTGCATAGTCGGATTTCGTTTGGAAAAAAGGCAGATTTTAGAAGCTTTACTTAGCGAAGCCGGTGTTTGTTATACCATAGAGGAGAAAATCCTTGCGCCAGGCCAAAGGCCGGCTGTGCAGAGTAGCTTTAGTAAGCGAAGAGGAGAGAATTAAAAAAATGGGCCATTTTTCATACAACATTTTTGGGTTATTTTTCATAATGAAAAATCACCAAATTTAAAAAACGAAAAATTACCCAACAATAACGAAAAATAGCCCAAAAATTTTAGGTCACTTTTCATATGAATTTAGGCCCAATTTTACATGGAATTTTTTTGGGCGATTTTTCATATCTTTTTTTTGGGCCATTTTTCTTTGGGCGATTTTTCCCACAGCCCTTAAACAAATAATCAAACAAATAATCTACGTATTATAATCGAACGATGTGCGGAATGGCGGACCCCACTGTATCTACTATTCATCAATTCGATGCAACTCTACATGTCCTCCACAAAGAAAGTAAAAGTGCTTCATTCAACGGCAACGTTAGAATTAGAGGCGGCTGCGTGCTCTCACCTTTATTGGTTGCAAAGTATTTTAAAAGAGCTGAACATGATAAGAAGGGGGATAGCATTGGGGTTGCTCGCAAAAAATAAGAGATAAACAAAGGAAAGACATATGCAATGTGAGTCTATTATTCCACCAACCGCCACACTACCATCAATGGCAACACAATTCGATTTGTGGACATCTTTTGTTGACGCTGATGCCACTAACAGGAAAACGAAAGCAATACGTGGATTTGGACAATTAACATGTGTATGGAAAACTTTTCAGATCACTCGCAAAACCAAATTACGTTAAGTCGACTTTGCTTTATGGCTGCGAAACATGGTTGTTTTCAAATGTGACCATTCAACGTTTAAAGGTGCTCAAAAACATACGCCTACGTAACATTTGAGGTATATCGGGGGAATTAATAACTGTTATAACTGTAAGTAACAATACACAAAAAATAAAACGAAAATTAAGGAAATTATAAGTTTGTTGCCTAATCGAGAAGCTGCGTAGAGCCAAGATAATCCTCAAATTAAAGTGTTGATTTTTTTCTTTCTAAGAACTTGGGGACGGAGGGAACGTTCCTTTCTCTTTCAGCAGCAGCGATGGTGCCGAATGCTTAGCTATACCAGCTTATTTTAGCAAATGATGAATTTAAATTGAACAAGTAAGAGGGCTATTTTCAGCTATGCCGAATCCTCTATACCCTTTACCATGATGCCATTGCACCCTGCTACCCCGCGATTAATCGCCAGATATACAAAAATTAGTTTTCCTCCAAGCCCGTCCACGTTTTTCCGCATCTCTTGTATTGGCATAGAAGCTATTTATACTAAATATTGTATTTTTTACTTATCTATTTTGTATTTGTGTAGGTCGTGCCACGCCCACTTTTAAAGTAACTCCCACTGCTTGACGGATTTTGTGTATTGACCACCCAGCTATGTGTACCAAATTTGGACAGTTGTTCTTCTGCCGTTCTCTAATTATAAATAAATGAATTTTGTGCTACGCCCACTTCTCCGATCGCGCTTTTTGGTCAGATGTCGTGCATTGACATCGATGCTATTTGTACCAAATTTTTTAACTTTTACTGCAACGATTCTCCAGCTATACAGAAATCTATTTTTTATTTGTGTGGGAGATGTTAACCCCCTTCTCCAATCCCGCCCATTTTTTCAGATGTGTTCTCTCACCGTTCTTTAGATATAAATTAATCTATTTTGTGCCACGCCTACTTCTCCAATCCCGCCCATATTTTGTCGGATGTTGTATATTGATAACCACGATACTTGTAACTTATTTGGAAACTTTTGCTTTTTTTTTTTTTTTTTTTTCAGATATAAAGCAAAAAAAGTACAAGGGAATTATGGGTAAAATTGGAAGCAGTCGTGGTTTTTTGCTCATATCTCAGCCATTTGTGGAGATATGAAAAATTCGGAGAATATGTAACATAAATATAAAACAACCAAGTTCCCATTGTTTCTGGGATCTTTGGAAGACTAATTTCAACATACACACGGACAGACGGATATCGTTTAGTCAACTTCGCTATTGATAAGGACCCAGAATAAATTCAGTAAATTTTTATAAGCGTATTTTCTTTTTTTTTTCTTTTAAGAAATTTTTTATATAAGAAATTTATTTCTTATAAAAGTTGTTTTATAATTTATTAGATATAAATAAAAATAAGAACGAAAAGAAATATGAATCTACAAAACAAAAATGATTTGCCATTTATGTGCCACATTCTATTACATTCCACGTTTGAGAATAGCGTTTGAAAATAAATGAATTTATCAATTTGTTAAGAATGATTTGTTTTTCAAATTATTTTCAAACGTTTGCCGTTTGAGAAAGGGTTTGATTTTAAATCATTTTCAATTTGAAAAAAAAACTCTGTGTTTGTTGGGATGATACCGTTAGGCATACAACCAAATTACAGGTTCAGCCACATACAAACATTATTTTCCATTTTGTTGTTGGTGTTGTTTTAATTAAGTACACATTAATCGAAAAACAAACATTTGGTATGGGGATTGGTAAAATTTCTGTTCTATATAAAGAGAGTAAAGTTCTCCAAAAACAGTCCCCATTTATATTGAAACTTAATTAATTCTGTTCCTAGTTTTTAAGTTAATAATTTTGTTTAAAAGTTTTTTTATACTTGCAAACGCCTGAGTGTATTGTTTTTTTTTTTTTGCAACCTTGACAATTTAAAGAAATGTTGTTGATTTATTTGGGAATTTATTGAAATTTATGTGTAATTATTTATGTTTTCTTTTGTTTCACAGGAGAATAATGAAAATGTCAGCTAAATCTGAAAAATTTTTTCCTCATGGAAAGACATTCAATATATTTTAGTATTTCCAAAGTTCAAATTACGACTTTTGATGTTGATAGAATATGACAAAAAAATTCGAAGAAAAACTCGATAAATTTCGATAGCACTTATTTGTGGCAGTTTTTAATAAATTAGTTTTGTTGTTAAAGCCCCTTTTACACTATTCCCTAAGTCTTTTTGCAATCACAAAATTCCACGATATTTTGCCTGATTTTCAAAAAATCAACAATAAAATCTCTTTAAAACTCCACTATATTCAAATAGAAAAAACTGTTTGTAGAATAGAAGCAGCTGTTCAATATAAAAAAACATGTATGCTATTTTTTTAGAAGCACTTTGAGTTTTGGCCTGATTTTAACAGATATTAAAACGTAAATAAAAGTGAGATGCTAACAACATGAAATGTTATATATCTTTAAGAACAATTTGCTAGTTGAAAAAACAGACAAGCCGGGCACCTGGCGTTTTAATCTTATTCGGGTACGCTCAATCCAGTGGTGCTAACCGTGTTTTGTTAAGTTTGCTCTTGTTTTCGAGATATACCATAATTTCGAAAAAGGAGGAGGCTGCACAACAATACTCAAGTAACTCCAAAACGGTAAAGTTGTTTAAAAACAAGAAACCAAAATAAAACTACATTTACGTTTCGTTAAATTTTTTCTTATATTAGAAAATTCGGTTTTAGAAACCAATTTTTTTTGCAAAATATTGAAATTTTTGGTTTTTAAAAAATCATAAAAAATGGCGAAATGCAGCTATGCTTCTAATAATAAATGAAGTTGCAAAGAAAAAACCAGCCCTAATCTGTTTACAACTTTTAATCTTATTCACAAAAGACCCGGACCAAATTAAAGAATTTCATAAAACCGCCAAATATGATAGTTGAACTTCATAAATTTGGCCCCTGCAGCGCGTAGGATGCCCCTACACGAGTCAAATGTAAGACCAACCCCAATTTGTTTTTCATCTCCATCGTTTATTTCTAACATACTTTTCTGCTATCGCCATTTATTAAGGGGGCTCCCATACAAAATTTTCAATACAGAATAGAAATATATTGAAGAAAACAGCCACATAACCGCCAAGAAGTTGTTCTTAACATTTTCCCAAAACATACATGCCCTTTATCTCCCTAACTTAGGGTCTCCCATACAAATATTTCGTTTAATTAATTTAATGAAAAATTTTCGTCTTTTGTGAATAAACTCAAAAGTTGTAAACAAATTTTAGTCCTTTATGGCTGGTTTTATTTGCAACTTCATTTTTAATATGTCTAGATAAAATTAGAGGCATAGTTGCACTTCCAATATTTTTATGACTTTTTGAATAACAAAAATTTCGAAATTTTGCTAAAAAAATAATTTTTTTTTTTGCAAAAAATATGTTTCTAAAACGGAAATTTTATTTGCGGATTTTTTTAATTTTTTTTCAATAAACTAAACCTTTTCTGAGTTACGCGAAAATATATTATTTAATTTTTAAAATAAAATCTTTTAAAAAACGGCCATTCATTGTCAAAACGAACAAATTCATTAGACGAAAATTAAAAATTTTTTCGTTTGCTCAACGAAAGTTATGGTAGCATTTAACCAGCTACTTTGTAAAAGGTATGCTTTTGACCCCTTAAAGATACGATACGAATGTGATATAATTTTTATTTCTATGTTTATTGGTTTAAAAAATAGATGGCGTGACATAAAAATTTCAAAATACAGGTTTTACCCGTTCACTCCTCGTTTACTTCAAAAAGTGCTAGACTCCTGTCCGCTTATTTTTTTAATGAACAATAATAGAAATTACATATTTTTGTATCTCTTTTAGCTTAGGAGATATGAGGTAAGAGGGATCGATTTGGCGAGAGGCCAGTCTCCGGTCCAAATGTTAACTTTTTAGCATCAGGCGCTTAGGCTGTGCGATGGACGTTAAATAGATGGCGAAAAAATCTCTTAGAAAAAGTAACAAAGTTGTCTACGATTTTCACCCCTTAAACGTTCGAAATTCGAAAAAGTACCAAATTTGCATTTGCATTTTTTAGATAAGTTACGAATGTTATGTATATAATTATTATTTCTATGTGCATTGATTTAAGAGAAAGATGGGGGCAAAAAAGTTCCAAAATACAGGTTTTGCCCTTTTACTCCCTAAAAGGGACGTATTTCAAAAATGTACCAGACACCTGTCCGATTTTTTTATTTAATGAACAACAATAAGTATTAAATTAAAAAGTGCCACTTTAATTAAATAAAAGCACCAGTTAATAAACGAATAAGTACCAAAAATCCCCTTACAGATTCTCATTCACTCAGGAACTTGCATGTTTAATTTTATGTTCCAATATTAACGACAAATCAAAAAGTACCAGGTAAAGCAGAAAAAAGTACCAACAAGAGCCTCTTACAGATTCTCATTCACTCAACGCATTGCTTGTTTAATTTTATGTTTGTAATATTAACGTAAATTAAAAAAAGTACCAGTTGTAGAACCAAAAAGCTAAAGAAAGAAGTAAAGTTTCCGTATATCCCCTTTTTGGTACTTTTTCACCCCATTGATGCATCAAAAAGTTCAATATTGTAGTCCCCATAATTTTATACGTATATGTCAATGAAAGGAGGAAAATGTTTTGTAAAAAAGTACCAAAAATAGTTACGGGTTTCACCCCTTAAACGTCCAAATTTCGAAAAAGTACCATATTCTTATTTGTATTTTTTAGATTAGTTTCAAATGTAATATAACCTTTATTTCTATGTTTATGGATTTAAAAGATAGATGGGGTCACAAGAAAGTACCAAAATACAGGTTTTATACTTTTACTCCGTAAAATGGCCGAACTTCACAAAAGTACCATACACCTGTCCGCTTATTTTTCTAAAGAACAACGATAAGTATTAAATTTTTTTTTTTTTTTTTTTGGTACCTTTTAGTTTTGGAGGTATAAGGTTACCGAATTTACTCATTTTATCCCCTAAACATTCGAATTTCGAAAAATCCCGTCTTAGTGGACCATTTTGGGGAGAGACCAACCTCTGGTCCAAATTTTTAACTTCAGGCGTTTAAGCTGTGCGATGACGAATCAGTGAGTCAGACAGTCAATAACGTTACAATTTTATATATGCAATATAGATTAAAAAAAAAGCAGAAGATGAAAGACAAGCAAAAAATACAAAAATTGCAAAACTATAATTTCATAATCTAGACACTAATGCGATTTCGAGGCAGAATTTTAAAAAATTGCAGCAACAAAAATTGCAAGTCAAGACGATAACTTTCGACTGTAAAAATTATCGTCATTAGCAAATAAGTTCTCAATTTTAAAAGAAAAGAAAATAAGAAAAAATATTAAAACAAGCGTCAAATAATTAAATTAAATTTTTTGAAAAATTGTTTAATTTTAAAATTTTGTGAAACCACATTTTAACCAAAAATAAATTTCAAATAAAAAACATTTAAAAAAATTAAGTTTGCAATGTCTAAGGGCCATTAAAGCTTGGTGTTAGCTGTCATCGGACAGATAATAGACGCTCTTTGATAGATAACACATTACTATCTGTCAACTTAGTCCTAACTGTAGCTAACGCCAAGTTGTTATAAATGCCCTAAAAAGTGCAAAATATTTCAAATATTTACAATTGAGTAATATTTCGTTGTTTGACATTTCATGGGTAAATAATGACAACTCTACCTAATGATTGTACCTTGAACTTATTATAATTGGGCTGGGCCTTTATGCTGGCTTGTATGGAGTTTGACATCAAGAAAACGTTTCGCACTTAATCAACAAGAGGGATTTAACTCAAAATTAAAAAACTTTCAGTAGAAGCAAAAAAATTTCTAATTTATAATTAAAGGCATTTGAAAAACCATTTTCAAACCAGCCGATTCATTACCAAAACGTAGATAAAATAGTGCGATATTTTTGCAGCGGGTAGATATGAATATAACGTGTCAATTTTTTCGAAAAAGTAAAAAAAAATAAACATTTTGCTTTAATACCATCTCGTTGATGAAGTGCGATATAAGTACCTTCATACAAAAAAAAAAAAAAAAAGGACAGCTGGTATAACTCTCTCTCTCTCTCTCTGATGCGGTCGCCTGTATGAATTCGCCTTGTGTTTAATGTTTAAAAAGATGTCTTTAAAAATTTTTTTGCAAAATTAGCTTTTAAAAAGTTTTTGAGAAACAAAATTAATAAAAACTAAAACATTTACTGCCGTATTCATAAAAAACAAGTTAGAGTGCTATATTCGGCTGTGCCGAATCTTTGATACTTTGATGATATCTACATATATATTATTAACTAAGATTCACAAAAACGTCAGCATTAAAATTGCTTCCGGTTTAGACCTCTATTAAATTATTGACCGACAATAAGAAAGTTTTATGCGTTTCTTGTTAGAACTTTCAACTGACTTGAGTAAAATATCATGATTCGTAAAAGTTAAGGCCGAACTAAAATGATTTCTAGGATGGTAATTTGTATTAGACCTATGGTAAATTATGGACCAATCAGCCCAAAATTCTGAAAACTGGTTTCTGGTAATTAAAAAAAATAAATTAGAATAAATTTCAATGCAGCAGTGTAATTAGTTTAAGCGTTAATAGTGAATTTCACAAAATTGCATAATATTTTATCTGGCCATATGAATCTAAGTTGGAAGAAATTTTACCGCAATATCTATATCTGTCATGGTTTTAGGCCAATTTAATTATTTTCCCAAAGTGGGCTTTATTTGATTTTAGGCGCAATAAACTGTTTTCCGAGAGTAGGGTTTATACGGGGCCTAGTGTAAATTATGGACCGATCTTCACGAAATTTGGCAGTGTGATTTCAGGTCCTATAAAACTGTACCGTACCGAATAAAATTATGATAGCATTATTTATTAAGGTTTTAGGCGTACTAAAATATTTTCCGGGAGTAAGGATTATATTAGGTCTAGGGTTAATTATGGACCGATCTTCACGAAATTTAGCAGTGTGATTTCAGGTCCTATAAAACTGTGACGTACCAAATTTTAGTATGCTATCGTTGTTTATTACGGTTTTAGGCGTACTAAAATGTTTTCCGGGAGTAGAGCTTATATGGGGTCTACGGTTAATTATAGACCGTTTTTCACGAAACTTAAAAGTATGATTTGCAGTCGTATTAAGCAAAATTTTATATCATTCCGTGCATTTTTCCACAACTTATATCAGTTTTTGTATCAAAATTATAAATTTTTTTAGAGTGGTGTTTCCACATTTTGATTCATAGCTCTGATCCTGCTAAGCCGATGTTGCTGGATTTCAATCCCAAGCTGCTTGGGGTAACTAGACAGACAAACGGACATGGCTAAGTCGACTTAGAATTACTCAAGGAGCCAGAATATATATTCTTTATGGGGTCTTAGATGTATAATAAAATGGATTAGAATTTTATTTTAAGAAAAATTTATATGAAAATTTTGGCCTTAACACAGAAAAAACTCAAAATTGTCGCTAATCACCAAATTCATAAAAAATTCAGAGAATCAAGCAACAGTTTGTTGAATTTGCACCTATTACCAAAATGATTATATTGATAACTAAAAATTGTAAAAATTTTAAATTATAAATTGTTTTTCTTTCAATAAGTGATATTTTTAATTTTAATTAAAAAAATGATCAAAAAACTTTGGAGTTTCAAACAATGTGTTAATTACTTTAATTAAGTATAGCTCAGGTTTTGACAATTCCTGACAACAATTCTACAAGCTTAAATTATTTATTTTAAGCGAAAAAAATCAATTAAGATTTATTTCTTATATAATTAATATTTTTAATCAAAACAACTAGAAGGTTAATTATATCAAAATTATATTTTTTAAAAATAATTGATTCAATTATCACATTAATTGAATTGAAATACTTTTTAAGAAATTTTTTTAATTTATAAAAAACTATCGATAATTTTTTCTGTGAAACACATTTCAAACATATTTTATTTTTTATGAATACGGATGTAAATTTTTTAAAAAGTTTATAAATATTTTATTTATAATCAATAAAATTGCACCATAAATACAGCGAGAGCCAAGTTTGACTAACTGACTGGTATATTGTAGCCATTGTAATGCATCCCTAGTATGGTATTCATTTAATCGGGCTTTTGCTTTAATCGGTTAATCGCTCGATTAATTAACCGAGTTTTTGGTTTAATCGATTAATTTTGTTATTGATCGGTTCAACAATTAATAAAGTTTTTTTTTATAAATTAAGTAATTCCAATTAATGAAAATGCATAAATTATTTTCTATTTGGAGTTTATTAATAACTAAAACAATAACATAAGAAAAATACCAATTCTTGAACTACAACGAGCAAACAAAAGAATAATTCATAAATATGGAATACATTACACTATGTATTAATTAAAAAATAAGCTGTGAGATCATTTTATTAGTTATTTCAATAGTTTAAGAAGATCTTATAAAATAATATTTTATACAAATAAATTCGTTTAAATGGGTTGGGTTTAATCGTTTATTTTCATTAGTTTTGATAAAACTTGACTTTGAAAAAAATCTTTCATTTATCGTAGATGTTGGAGAAATCAAAAGCAGCCCATAATAGAGAATATCTAATTTCTCAGTCCTCTTTCTGTATTTTTTTGACATATAAAATCTTCCATTAGGTCATTAGAGTCCTGTTTTAATTTTTTTAAAAGCTTAACACTTGTAATTGTTTCGGTTAATTCTGTTAAAATATTGAGTTGAGAAGATATGAGAAGAAACGAATAATTAAACGCATACAAATTAAAAGTACGTGAAACAAAAAGCTGTTGACCGCAAACACTTATTTAAGATGAAGATCACTTGATCTTAAATAAGTGCATGAGAAAATATGTTCTAAACACATACCTATTGTATACGACACGAAACAAATAATTAAAAACACAAAAAATTATGTTATAACTAGCAATATGCCAAAAAAAATAACTTTTTCATTTTCAAGCTATGAATGCCGAATGATTTTTAATACTTCGGGGGTAGAGTCAAGTTCCCTACTTGCTTATTAGAGTGTCCCTCACTTGTCCTAAAACGGATATTTAGGGTGGCCCTTAAAACTTGGATTTTTTGACTTTTTATGAATTTAACGCATTATTTATGTTAATAGCTACAAAATCAATGTTTTTATGTGTTGAATAGTTAGTTTGGGTAGTAATCTTCCATTTTTGGTTTTTGTTGGATTAATACACTGAAAAAAACAAAGTGGCAACAACAAAACTTGGAAGTAAGAAAATACTACTTCTAACATTTAGCGCGGCAGAAATTGGGCTGAATATTATGACTTGCCATGCAACAAAGTTGTTTATGACGATCGCATTTTTCGTTTACAAGAAAATTAGGAAAATGTAAAAAAATGGCGCAAAAAATGAAAAAAATTAGGTTTTTTGACCTTCATTCACTTATAACTTTTGAAGTAGGAGTGTTATCTTCAAGCACCACCGCAGAATTTTAGATATTTTAGTCATCAACAACTATGTTGTCTCCCAAGGCATAATATTCAGCCGAATTTGTGCCGTATTACAAACAGTACAGGTTATTTTCGACAAATTTTATTAATTTAATAAAAAAAACAGGATGAATTTTTAAAAAAACGTAAATTTATGCTACTGAAATTAGTTATACATTAGTTATTAAGAACATAGACACTGTTTTCACTTTGGGAAACAAAATTCCTTTCCATGTGATAAGTACATATACTTATATTTCATTTACTATTGTGATAAAGCGGCAGTAGATATTTAAGCCGTCACCTTTGCGTGCTTATTAATTACACAGCCTCACAAAAATATAAAAAGGTTCTGACCCAGAAACCAGACCCACAAATCCTTATGTATTATGACCTCCTGAATGCGATGCCGCCATAAAAATTGAATTCTATCGTTGGGTTTTCATGTAATTTACAAGGAAAGTCCGCAAAGCGAACTTACCTAATTTGTAAATTTGACCATGTTAAAAAGTGTTTGTTTAAACGCATGTTACTTTTAAAATTTTTGACAGATTTTATTAAAACACCTCTTATTTTCTTCGTAATAAACCAGACTTGATCTTACATAAAGAAATAAAATTTTAAAAAAATTTAACTAACAATAAGTCAAATTTACAAAGAAGCCGGGTAGGTTCACTTTGTGGACTGTCCTTGTAAATTACAGAAACCCCCAACAATTGAATACATTTCTAATGACGGAATCGAATTCAGAAGGTCAAAATACATAAGGATTAGTTTCTGGGTCATAATTTTTTTTATTTTTTATTTTTTGCTTACTGCAAATTTAAAAAAAAGATGTTAACATTTTCCAAACGGTTTTAGCGGCAAACACTCTCAATGTGGAGAGAGTGTTTGCGATGGCGAAGAGGAACGAGGATATGGCACCTCATAAAGAAATATACACCAGATGTCAGCAAGTAAAGGCCCGGCAAAGCAAATGCATTCACTTCCTTTTCGATATTTTGCAGTTCTATCCAACAAAGCAAGATATGGAAAATGGTGTGAAAATAATGAAAAAGGTTTTAAAGGAAAATAAAAAATGGAATGCTGAGGAACGAATAAAGAGATGGGGAGCAAACAACAAGTAAAAAAACGACGTACGGAGAGTAAAGTCCTATTTCTAAGTTTGCTTGATGTGAATGAGCCTATGGAATTATTTAATTTATTAAATGAACTATCTTATGTTGATGTACAGATACACATGTTGAGAGGTTTAAATTATAAATATCACGGTGAAAAAGTTTGGCAAACAACAAATTTAGATTTAGAGTCCCAACTCAAAGAAAAGCTAAAGAATTTCCACACTTATGTAGATCTCTAAAAATTTAAATAATAAAATAACTTGATGTTTTTAAAAGTATAAATAATTAAGATTTCTGTTAAATTCAATTCTAGTAAAATAACTAAAATTTTTTTCGCAAACCTAAAAATGTAAACTTTAATGATCAATTTAATAAAAGTTACGTACATATTTTTAAATTTGATACTATTTCATTATCTTATAGATCTTTTCTTTCTCATTCGGTTATTTTTCATCCGATTTTCAAGTTTTTTTTTTTTGTAGGAAAGGTATTCAAATTACCTTTCTAATTGTTGAATATTGTTAGTACAAAGTATTGCCGCTAGATGGCGTAAAATAATTTTTTTTGTAAAATGCATCAAAACACCCTGTATTTGCAAATATTTTGAGTTCATATGTTCTGCAAAAGTACTCGCCATATGATTTTGTACAAAGTTGCCAAACAACATTTGGTCGAATTCTGGAAATTTAACGGTCAAAATTTTGATTTTCTTCAAGAACCTAAAAATAACGGTAATTTTGTAAATAACGGAATTATAAAAAAGTCGCGGAACAAAAGTTGCTTCTGATACCCTAAAGAACCATTTTCAACAATAAAAAAGTTCTTTTTCGCAAAAAGTCGATTTTGGCATATTGCTAGTTATAACACTAGAAAAAGTTAAAAATTTTGTTACATCGGTTAATCGACTGAAATTAACCGGCTTAATCGTTAATCAAAAATAGGTTATTTTAAATTAACCGATCAGTTAATCGGGTAGTAATTAATCTGTTAACCGAATGAATACCCTAATCCCTAGACAACAATTCTTGAGCTTCTAAAATTCTATATGGAAACTTTTTCAAATCAACTTTAAGGCGTTCTGTACACGGCCAAGCATTTCTTATCAAGCGCTGACACTGACGATGCTGAATGAAAATCGAAAAATTTAGGTATGACGGCGAATATTACGTTCAACGCAAGTACACGAGGACAAGCATTTTAACGCCATAAGAGGTATGTACATGGTCAAGCATTTCTCTTCAAGCGCTATGGTAGTATTAGTGAAAATATGGCTGTATGTGTGACACCGACGATGCAAGATGGAAAATAAAAATATTTAGATATGACGGCGAATATTACGTCCAGCACACGTACACGAGTGAATTCGCCGGCATGACAAGCATTTTGACCGTGTACATACTAGGGATGCCAATCGGGACTGATTGTTGAAAAACCCGGGATTCGAGATTTTGGATTTTTCGGGATCAATGTGTTTCTTTAAGATGCTACTTGTTTTAATAAACAACACTTTTTGAATATTTAAAAGGTTTTATATACGTAACATTAATTTTTAAAAATGAAAACAACAAAACAATTTATTTTATACATTTGTTTATAACACTGGCCTCACCCATGATCAAACTGATCAGATTCTGAAAAAAGCTTAAAAAAATATACGTATCTCTTAGTTTTTCTAGATCAATTCATTTCGGTTTTTTGACAGCAATTCAATTTATAATGTAAATTAAGTTGTGACGACACTAATACACTGCAAAGTGTAGTCCCTCATCGATCTCGTTAGCTGAGTTAAAAACTGTAAAACTATGTCGACTGCAGTGAAGTACACCTCCAGGGTGAGGGCGAGATTCATAATCAATAATTTAAGTACGTTTGAAATTTATTTTAAAACAAAATGTTGAAACAAATGCTTCTTAATACAGATTTCAAGTTTAAATAATTTATTTTTGAATACGACAAATAGTGTTTATTTATAAAAAAAAATTATATTATTTACCGTATGTTTTTTAAGCAAATTTTTTATTATTATTTGACCGGAAGAAATATTGATTTCATCAATATTACGCCTTTATTGTTATAATTATATCAATTTTTATTCTTTAGTTTCTGAATAAAACTCTAATTGGATCGTGAATTATTTTTATTTTTTGCTTGATATATAACAATTATTTCTTGATTTCTATATTTTGCATAAAAATAATCATTTTTATTTTGGTTTATGTCTTAAGCCAAAGCTGAACTTGCTAAACGTAATTGTAAAAAGGCTTAAGATGAGAATCTTCAAATATCGTTTCTACTTAAAATAATGGTTTTTATTAAGCAAAATACAAAAATCAAGAAATAGTCGTCATATATCAAGCAAAAATTAAAAATTTTAAATACTTGCTGTGTACCAAAAACAAAAATTAAACTCAAAAATAAGAATTATTTGCAATAAAAAATATAACTCAAATATAATTTTTTTGTATATAGTATAAAAATTCAATAAAAACGAACAGTTTTGTACATAAAAGTTGATATGTTAAAAATCCCGGGACTCATAAAAATAAATCCCGGGATTCGGGATTTATCAATCCCACAAAATCCCGGAATTTCGGGATTCGGGATTTCCCGTTTGGCATCCCTAGTACAGACCCCTTTAAGAATGTCTGGGATCACAGTTTTCTTTTACAGCCGTACCTAAACAAGAGCGGAAGGCGGAACGTTTTCTTCAGCGTAGCTTTTACGCTGATATGCCATACCTAAATAAGAGCGTCAGCGTTGTGCCATAAACAGTAGTGTTAACTTTCGTGCCGACTAAAACCCTCATAAAAGACACAAGAAATTGAATTAAAACCGCTAGTTTGACCTAAAAATAGCTAATTTGCCATTATTTATTATCAAACTATAAAAACAGGGTTGTCAAAACATCAAATATAGCAGCCCTGTTTAATTTAACGCGCTGTCAAAATCGGATTTTCCAATTGCAAAGCGCTACCGTTGCGTTGCCGCCGCGTTGTTTCGGTATGCTACGTACAAATTGTATGGGCATGAGGATTTTTGACAGCTAGAAAACGCGTTCCGCTCTTGTTTAGGTATGGCTGTTAGAAAGTCTGAGTTTATTGGTGAGAGAGGAAGAGAACATGCTATTATTCTCTCCCCTCTCACCACTTTTTGAAAGACAACTTTCATAGTGTGAACCCAGACAATGTGCAGCAGCGATTTTCTGGAGATTCTCAATTATCCATTAGACTCAGATGAATCCGTGGGGACACTTTCTCGTTCAGCATCCACAGCTTCTCCAGTGCGAACAGGCCGAGCAGCAGTTCTACGTGGCTCATTACCTACTAAGCCCTGCTTCTTAAAACGTGCAATTAAGCGTCCTATCATGCTTATTAATTCACAAGGCTTCCGTTTATTTACAAAGATTCCATCCTTAGAATTATGGAGAAAAAAAATTTCATGCGGTTCTGGGCATAAAAAAAGAGTCGGGGAAATAAGTGAATATTTTTTATGAGTGTGCATTATTCGTTTTAATTAAATAATTGCAAGTATTAGAGAATGTATTATGCTAAAACATTAAAACAAATTGCATTTTAATGTTAATACACGTGACAGTTGGCTTTTCAATTAAACCATAACGAGCGTGTTAATTGCCACAATTTGTTGCAATATTGTTTTACAAATCGCACTCTCAAACGTACGCACCACTTGCTTGTCACTTGTTTCTAGCGGCAACAATACAAACAAAAAGCATATGCAGTGTAACGTGTCATAATTAGTTCATGCCACAACTGCTGCTGCTGCTGCTGTTGTAGCAACTACTTGTGATACAAGTATTGATGATGATATTGCTGGTGTTTGGTCTTGAATGTTAAACGAGATCAATTTTTATTAAAGAAAAAAAGAAATCACAAAAATTTTAACATGTGTCTAAACACTCCCCCTCGTTGGCCTCTTGTTCAGCATATAAATAAGCAAATAAAATATGCATTAATATGCATACACCTTACCTCATATTTTTTTATTTCTGTGTCAAAAAAAATATTTATAGGAGGATTTACACCTAATCAAAAATAAA
Organism: Pollenia amentaria; assembly: GCA_943735925.1. NCBI lineage: Eukaryota > Metazoa > Arthropoda > Insecta > Diptera > Polleniidae > Pollenia > Pollenia amentaria. The sequence goes on along the minus strand of OX031008.1, from coordinate 31,709,608 downwards.
ATGGGTATCTCTCCTTCACACACAACCTGGTAAATGTTTGTACATGACATAAATGTGTAATGCAGTTGTTGTTAATGATGATAATGACACGCCCATTTATAATTTGGAAAATATACAGACAGACAAAACAAAAATAAAATAACTGGCAAAAACAGTGTTTAAAAATGCTTGACTATTTTTAATGTTTTTGTAATTGCTTAACTTAACTTAAGAAAAAGAACACAGTAAAAGCAAAAAGCAAAAGCAAACGCAGAAAAAGTGAGAGTAAATAATTTATTTATTCTCACCATGTTTATGTTCTCAGCTTAAAAAGCCAGCCAAGCAACCACTTGAAAAAAAAAATTGCTGTTGCTGTAAGTAATAAGTTTTTGTTTATTTTTTTTTTTGCTTTGGCTTAACTGTAAATTGATGTGCTTAAATTCAGCGAGTATTAACTTCTTTGCTGTTTTTGACTTCATTGCTGTTGCTTGCTGTTGCAGGCAATATATACATAATTACATAACACAAAATAAACAAATTATGAAGTTTAAAAAAACGTGTAGTTTCATTTATGTATGTATGTTCCTATTTATTAAAAAAAAAAAATGCAAAATACCAAAAAAATTCGAAACAAATTCGTTCATAATATATTAAGTTCCAGCAACAGCAAAGAAGTTAACTTGCTGACTTTAAGCGCATCAAAAGCAAAAAAAAAACAATCAAAAACTTAATACTTACAGCAACAGAAAATTTGTTTTCTTAAGTGGCTTCTTTGCTGACAGATTTAGCAGAGTACATGCACATAGCGAGTTAAAACAAATTATTTACTCTCTTTGTTTTGCTTTTGCTTTTTTGCTTTTGCTGACTCGTTATCAAAGAGTTAAGTAAACACTTAGACACACAGTTTTTTAATTTGCTGCAAAAAATGTAAACAAAGCAAAAATGTGCGACTGTTGCTATTTTAAAGCAAGCAATTTAAACACTGGGCAAAAACATCAAATAAATATAAAAATTAACCACAAAACAAACAATTTGTCGTGGTTTTCGCATCTCTGGTGTTACGAAAATAATCAAATATTATTTTCGCAAATCATCCCTTTTCCAACCGCAGCTTTTTTTTTGTACAATAAAATTTTTTTGTATTTAATATCACTACTACTAGATATAAAGAAAGAACAATAAAAAATTACGTAATTATTAATGTGAACCTCCCTAATGGTGTTACTTTTTATCATTGCTGTATTGTTGTTGAAAAATTTTATTGCCACCGAGTGTAATGTTGGCCCATTGTGATGACCATTTTATTTGCCTTTCTCTGGCGAACATCAGTTATCTATTAATTCTTTTGTGTCCAGTATATTTTACGATCGGTTTTTTTATTTCGAGCGCATTTACAATCTGTTATGATTTTGTTATTGGATTCCGCAATAAAATTAAGGTAAAAGTAATTAAAGTTTTTTTTTACAAAATACATACAATAAATTAAAGAAATAGATAAACTGATTCACAATTGCAAATAGTACAAATATCAATCCTTTCTTAAAGTTTTAAATCAAATCTCTGCAAAAAATTTTTTTTTTAATATTTTAAAACACAGGCGGCCACGTCTTTTTGACATCATAGACGATAAGTAAGGGACAACTAGAACAAATTATCAATGTCATTTTAGAACAAGGATTGCAAACAGTTCACAAGATAACGGAAAAAACAAATTGGGAGAGGACGTTAATTGTTCCCTTTGTTTTGAAAGATAAAATTCAAAACCTTCCTGTGTCAAACGTCGATATTAATGTCGTCTGCGAAGACGAAATTTGCATATTCTCTCTTACATTTACAGAAATCAGATTACGTATGTGTTATTTTAAAAATTACCTCAAGAAATTCGTTTAAAATCAATGGTAATATGGGTATTTCCACAGGAAAGTTTACTTTTTGTCACGTTACTCTACCAAGTTATTTATATATAATTTAATTTTTTGTATATTGGTGAAAGAGAAGTTCGGATATTTTAAAAAGAGGTCTTATCAAACATTTTCTAATTTGTGATTTTCGTAAAGACTACCTCAAAGCACCACACATTTGTTTTGAAGAGTTTAATCGAAATCTAGTAATTTTATCATTATATTGTCCACCTACTTTGATTCACAATATCAGAAAGCCAATATCATAAACGTTATAAATCTCAGGGCCAGGAGATTACAACGCTAATCATACCTACTGGGGGCCACGAATTATAATACCAAAGAGTAGAGTTTTATTTAATAGGATTACAAAACTTGGACTAAATGTGATACACAGAAAAAATTAAATACACTCACAATATTATTACAGTAACTGACTGTAAGTTATTCAAGATGTATTCCATTCCGTTCAGTCATTTTTAAATAAATAAACATTTAAAATTCCAAGCAAATTTATTTTTAACTGATTCTGACATTTATTCAAAAACCTAAGTGCACATTAATACGGATTTTCGGTTGCATTTAATATTGTCAGTTGATTAAGTAAAAGTATTCTGTATGTAAAAGTCAATGAAAATGATATTTAAATTAGCTGTAAATTCACTTAAAATTCGATTTACTTATTTTGCATTTTATTTTAACGAAAAGTTGATATAATTTTTACTGTCAAAAATTCAACCTCGAATTCCATAAAAAATTGACCACAAATTCCGTAAAAACAAATGAATTTTCAGTTATTTTATATAATTTAACTACCAAAAAATTAATTTTTAATTATCTATTTATAGATCTGTGGCAAAAAGTAAAAGTAAAAAACGATTTGCTTGTTTTGTGTAGAAAATTCCCATATTGTATTTGTTAAAATTATTTAGTTAAATACATAAAATTTTTAAAGTAAAATAATTGCGAATACCATATCGGGCATGCTGCTGGTGTCTTATAATTGAAAGTTGTTCTGTTAACAAAGTGGTCAGTACAACAAAAGTAAAATAAACATGTATAAAGGGGTAAGTGAATAAAAATAAATATTCTCTCTCTTTCTCTCATTAGAAAAATAAGCGGACAGGTGTCCGGTATTTTTTAGAAATTCGAGTAAAACCTGTGTTATATAAAATTACTGAATTACGTAAAATAACTGAAAATTCATTTGTTTTTACGGAATTCGCAGTCGAATTTTTGACAGTAAAAATTAAATGAATTTTTCATTAAAAATAAATAAAAAATAAGTAGACCGGTTTTTAACTGAATATTCATTTATTTTATATTACAATTTCAGTTAATTCAACGTACAGAATATTGTGAGTGTATGTTCTCCAATCACCAAAGTTATACCAAATTCATAATATCAAACAACGTGTTTTGTTGATTTTGCAAAATGATTGTATTGATTACTAAAAATTTTCAAATTTAAATTTTTTTTTTTCAATAAATGATATTTTTAATTTTAATTGACAAAATGATTAAAAAAAATTTTGCCATTTCAAACAATGTGTTAATTTATTTAATTAAATAGTGACAATTCCCAACAACAATTCTGCAAGTTTAAATTATTTTATTTTAAACGAAAAAGTCAATTAATATTTTTTGATAGTTAATCAATATTTTAATTAAAATTTTATTTCAAAACAACTTAAATTATATTTTTAATTTTCTTTCCACTAAAAACAATTGATTCAATTATCACATTAATTAAATTTAAATACTTTTTGTACAATTTTATTAATTGATATTATACTTTTTTCTGTGTAATGAGCGAAAAACACAACTACTTGCAAACTGATCAGCAGAAAATTCCAGAAGTCACCGATTTCGGCGTGGTTAAAGACTTCCCGACGGAAAGAATTTGTGTTGAAGCGTTCTTGAATAATCTTCTGATCACACACCCTCTACGTTACTAAAATGAGCCCTAAAAATACTGGCCCGACTGATTATCCCAGCTGCCGCTAGTAAATAAATTGGATACAATACATAAAGTATATCAGCACAGTACGGTAAATATATCGCTATGCACGCCAGAGCAGAGAAGAAAATTGTTCCCCAATTAAAGCACTAATCAAAAATAAAATTAGTTTTAATTAAAAATTTAATAAAGTTAATTAAACGTTTAATTGTTACTATGAATTTGTTAACTGATGCAAATTAATAGTATCAATTAAACTTTTAATTCATTTGATTAGTCGTTTAATTCATTTGATAAATTAAATTGATTAAATTTGTAATTAAACTGATTTTACTTTTGATTAATGTTTTAATTGAAGAAAAATCTTTTCTGTGCAGGGTTTTTCCCCTCTATTGCCAATATTACAAGAAATATCAAACAAGCTGTCCAACGATATAATAAAATATATTTTGGAGATGTCGAACGACTCTTGGCTGAAAAAAGAAGAGTTCGTAGAGAATGGCAACTTCACAGATCCCCTCAGCTTAAAAATTTTATGTGGGAACGCACGAAAAATCGTTGCAAGTTTAGTCAGGCTAAAAAATAGCATCCTTGGAAAAGTATCGTAAAGAACTTGATGCAACTCCACAACCTGGCTATTCATTATGGCGTGCAACTAAAAACCCTAAAGAGATGTCATTTCTAGACCCCCCGAAAAAATTGTTTTTACCCCTGGACCAAGTTGAACCTTTACAATAAGAAGTTATTTATAAAACCATATATGTACATATCGTCACCTAAAATGCAAAAGAGCGTACGAACACTTTTAAATTTTTTACAGGAGAAGCAAAAAACTTTTCAAAATAAATAACAACAAGGAGTACGTTGCGTTTGAATTTCTTTAATAAAGTTGCCATTTTAGACCGCCAGTCTTGTGAACATGTAGTTTAATAAAACCAACAAAAATCAATCAAAAACCCTATTTTGAATTTCTTTTTGTTGTTAAACCCTTTGCCATTTAAGGTGGCGATATGTATGTATTTTATATGAATGAAAAATGAGATTTATAATATCAAAATAATTATTATTAAGCATTTTATATTTCAAATACTTCAGAGTCCGTTCTTGGGACTGTGTATTATAAGTTACAATTCATACCTTTTCTGTTTATTATAGTTAAAATATGTATCGGGTGATTCATCGTAAGGTTTGATTTAAAATGTCAGTTTAAAGTAAACTTACAATTTTTTTATCCGTTCAAAGAACAATTTATGGCATTTATTGTTTCAAAATTAAGACATGTAAATGCCGGTCTTGACTATTGGTGAGGTGCACAGAAAAATTTTTTGCCGCAATTAAAGCATTAATCAAAAATAAAATCGGTTTTAATTAAAAATTGAATTAAGTGAATTAAACGTTTAATCAAGTGAATTAAAAGTTCAATTGATACTATTAATTTGCACCAGTAACCAAAATATAATAGTAACAATTAAAAGTTTAATTCACTTGATTTAACTTTTAAATAAAACTTATTTTATTTTTGATTAATGCCTTAATTGGGCAACATTTTTTTCTGTATGGTCCATTCGGAAGGTCTAATTTTGGGGGACTCGTTCAATGTTATTGCAAATGGCATCAATGAGGCAAAAAGTGACATCAATCCAATGACGAACGTCATCCTAAAATGTTGTTATTTTTTTACGCGTCAACCACGATATGACTACAGTGACATCAATTCGGTGCCACATTTTGTGTTTTATTAACATTTTTCTCATGTTTTAAAATTAAAATTAAAAATTTAAAATTAGCCTTGCTCCTTGGACAATAAGAGCGCATATATCAAATTTCATCCAATTATCTCCGCAATTGTGACCTGTACTTTGCGCACAAAGTTTACATAGACACCCAGCCATCCAGCCGGACATTGTTGGATCGATACACTTAAAGGTGGGTCTAGGACCAATATTTTAAGATGTTACAAACATCAGCACAAACGCATAATACCCAGTCAACTATTGTGGTGTGTGGGTAAGTCTAGAATTATATATACGGGCATATAAATCGAAATGAAGTGAATTAAAAATCGTAAAAATTTTGGAAACGAGCCTGCAAAGAAAGTTCATACAAATATTCTTTTTTGTATACTTCAGACTTTCAGTACCAAATATCTTTAAAAGAACAGCTCTTAAAAACAGGAAAAAATGCATTCATTTTGTAAATAATTGAAATCAAAATCTCGTTAAATTTCAATTCAACTTCATTTCGATTTCTAGAACATGCCCGATATCTTTCATTTGAAGGCCAGTTTTACTGTAAAAATTTCTCTATTATTTCAAAATATAAAACACTAAAAGTTCACTTAACCTTAATAAGGACATTATTGCAGATTAAATATAAATATTTCTTGTTTTTGAATTCAAACTATCAATTTAACAAAGGGAATATAAAAACAAAATTATTATATCAAGCCCTTCATAAATTAACAAAAAAGAAACATCCAATTATAATTTTAAAAATAATTTTTTTCAATCCAATCGAATTGCGTAAAAGATAAGCCTTTCAATTTGAAATGATTTGACCCTGATTAACTAGAATTTCGAAAACATTCAGCCGGTATCATCTATTTATTTATTTATTTATACGTTCACTCAACCGTACATAATTGAATAGTAATATTATTGCCATAAAGGATAAACGACCACAAGACGGTAAGGAGACCATAACAAGGATCAGGCTAAAGAAAATAAAAGACAAGTAGAAAAGAAAAGAAAAAATCCGAATGGCAGCAGTATCATCAGGCTTGTAAAACGGAATTGTTACAAATAAGCCAATAACTAGAAAAAGATGTGGTTAAAAAGAACAACAGCTAAGAAACATTTAAGTGCCCTAAACTTACACTTCCAACTAGAAACACGGCAATATGAATTTTCTTTATACATAGTTATTGTTTTTAAGAATTCATATCTGTCAAATCAGGATTATGTGTAGCCTTAAGAAACTCTGCATAAAACACTTGCCCAAACTCAATTACATAACAATCTGTTCACATTTATTCACACACCATCAACTCCAAATGAAATAACCAGTGGAAACGAAAACAACATCAACAACAACAAGGACTTGTAAAAAAGGACCTGCAAAATAATAAACAAAGGCAGTTATGTTTTCGTACGAACTACCACCAAATCTCCTCTCTCCCCCTCCTCCCCCAAATATTCGAGACAACAGAAATCGTTGAAAAGAATTTTTCAACTTTCAAGAGTCACCACTTTAAGTTGAATTAAGAGAAATGAGTTTGATGTTGTTTGCCACAGCATGAATACCGACACAAATTACAATGCAATTTATATTCGTCTACGACAACAAAATAATAAACCAGCCTCCTGTTCGAATGGGGCCACCAAAACAACCACCCCTTTATCAGCAGCCGGGATATGGAATAAATTTAATACGACGAAACAACTACGAATATCAAAAATCAATCTCTTAGACCCAGAGCTGATGCCTTCCACATACAACCCCTGTTTTAAATGGTTTTTGAGGGGGGTTTTTTATTTTCATAGTTGGCTGCCACATAATGTTGCAATATTGGGTCATTGATATGGCTGTTTAGAAAATAAATTGCATATAGAAAATACACACACATACACTCTTAAACTTACAGTTGAAAAAGGTCCTGATGTTGAGTGTGTGTGTGTGTTTTTGAATGTTTTTCTAAAGTTTGTATTTATGTGGACTCAATGAGGCCCAAAACCAAATCATACCACAAAAACCAATAAAATGTCAACTGAAGTTTTATGTTCGTGTAGGTTTTTGACACTTAAACACAAATCGAAAATTGGCCACCGAAATAAAATAAAGTCAACGCCATTTAAAGATATTCCAGCAAAATAATTAAATTCTATATTACGAAAATTGTGTGTGTTCTTTTTGCTAAACAATTTTAACCAAAAATTTACATTTTTAGGAAATTTTGCAAGTGTTTTCACAAAGTCTCTGATCTCTCTAATCGACTTTTAATATCGCTAATGGCAAATGGGCCCCGAACACTGGATGCAGGATTGCCGATACGGCTGGCGAACCATGTCTCTACTATCGATGAACAACAGGGAGGTATGACTTTTGGTATCTGTTGTCACGAGACAGTTTCTTAACGGTAGATATGATCAGCGTCTGGGAGCCGGACACTGTAACTTCTGCCGTTGACGTGATGACGAAATTAAGGAGGAGGCCGTAGAACACCTTCTCTGTCACCAGAATGGGATCGGCCACCTTTGACGGATTTTACGATATCTCTGTCGTTGAACTGAAGTGCATTTTAAACTTCGTTAGAAGTTCGGGTTGGTGCTGCGGTGGGGGTTCTGTTAAGCGGAACTCCATGGTATCACAATGGATCATTAGATCTTTGTGTCTCAAAAGGACACTGACTCACTCACAGTGTTTCGCTTCGGAACGTTTAAATTGCCCCTTTTTGATGTCTGATTTATTTTTAAACCACTTATGTAGCCAATTCGTAAATATGTACATGTACATATAATTTTATTTTTTCATTGTGTTTTAAATTCAGAACTTGCACTTGTAATATAAAATTTTTGGCCTTAAAGGATTTTTATATTCCATGGATTGTAATAAATAAGAAAAATAAAATAACACAAATTTACTCAAGATGTTAATAAAAATAATAAATAAAATAAATAAACTTATAAACTAATATTGATAAAACTGACTCTACAGTATTATAATTCGTTGTGGTTTTAGCCGTATTAAAGTCTATTTCAAAAGTACGAGCCTGCACAGAACAAAAATTACGACAGATCAATTGTCATTTTGAGTACCATATTCGTCAATACAATTACAGCGTTACCCTTATGCGACTAAAGTCGCATTTTGCCCCATTTTGACTGCCTTGCCACTTTCTTTGCCCCTTTTTTCAAATCCCCTTTAGTATCATTTTGTATTTTTTGTATCCCTTTTTGCCCCTTTTTGAACTAATTTTTTTTATATTGGCAGTCAATGAACGCAGATTTGCCTACCAGCTTTTATATCTTCGTATGTTGTTACTTTACCTCATAGTGGTGCATCTGCTGAGCGAATTTTTTCTAAATTCCTTATAATAAATTTCCATACCGTGAAGTTTTCTTTAGAATGATCCAGTTTTTCAAATATATATTTGATTTTCATACATTTTTGTCTCCATATAATAAATTATTTAAAAAAAATTTATTAGTCTATACCCAAAGATGAAAATAGGAATAAATGAAAAAGGTTCTGTGATAAAAATTTTGACAGCAGTCGGTCGTGTTCAGTGAAAGAAAATATAGCAGTGAGACATGAAGTTTTGTTTCTAAGCAGTTTATTTTTCAGCACTTTATTTAATAGGCAATTCTAAAAGTGTTGAAACCAGCAATTAAGCACTAAACGCAAAAGACTTCAAAGTTGACCTCTTAAGGATATTAATGAAGCAAAGGCCAAATCGATAGCCGCCGTACGTGGATGATAAGCGACCTAATTTTCGATTTGGCGACATGGCGAAGTTTTGTCGATTTATAAAACAGTTGGCGATTTTGTTGGCCATTTTTGTAAGCCATGACTTTGTTTTGATATTTTTTTAATTCAATGCGAAGAAATAATATTTTTGTGTGACAAATTATCACAGATAAAATTCATTGTTATTAAAGATATTTTAAAGATTTTTAAGAATCCTAACGTACCTGTTTCATTAACATCTAGTTAATGAAACACTATGGAAAATACCGTTTGTTAAAAGAGAATTTTAATGATGATCTTCAATCAAGTTTAAATCAGTTTAGGCCTAAAATTTATAGCTACAAGGATACGGCAGGTACGTACCATTTTATGGAACTTTCATTGGCTCTTCTTTATATTCTGGTTATTACAATTAGTAATGCCTGTGTTGAAATATGCGATACGAGTTTAAAGTTATATGAATGTAAATAGTACTTGTTACATTTCTTTTGTACCTTCACAATGTTTTCCAAAAAAGAAGACAAAAAGGGAGTATTCTCGGTGAAGTTTATAGCGTTTAAGATATATAATAGAACTACAACTACATAAAAATGTATTGTATATCCAATATTTGTGTAATACTTATCGCAAAAAATCTTTTTTTGTTGAACCTTTTATGTGTTCACTTATAATTTTTACTTTGTTCTAAATAAAAATTTTTGGCGGATTTCAGCGATACGAACAATTTTTTTTTTTTTTTTTTTTTTTTGGGATTTATAAAAAATATTTTTAATTATTCTAAAAATACATATATTATTGTCAAAATCACAAAAATAAATGCGTTGGCGATTTTTGACATTGAATTTGGCGAAAAAGTTCAAAATCAATCTGACAACCCTGCGTGGAAGTGTCATCGAAACTGAAATACCGGTTTTTATAAACAAAAGTTTTATTTTCAGTATTTATTTATTGAATCTTCATATATTAAATATGAACTAACAATAATTAATCAAATCTTATCCTTATATTTGCTTTATGTCCTGCCAATGCCAGACAAAAAAGATTTAGTCATCACGGTTTCTGTTCACATGTGTAGGTGTTTATCGCTCATCTGCTTGGGTGAGTGCTGCAGTGTCTCTTCTTCTTAAGCGAGTGTGGCCGCCATAATTTAAAATATTGCGAGCTAATGGATTTGGGTGCAGTTCCAGCTTTTTTAAATATTTTACTGCATATTTCGTTATCATAGTTTTTACTAATGACACATTGAGATCCTTGTGGATATTTGAGTTTTTGACGTACCAGGGGGCGGCTGTGATTATTCGAAGAAGTTTATTTTGGCGCCTTTGAATTTTTTCGATGTAAGAAGCCGAGGCAGTGCCCCATAACTGAATACCGTAGCACCAAATTGGCTTTAAGATAGAGTTGTAAAGTAGAAGTTTGCAATCGAGACTAAGAACAGAATTTCTTCTAATAAGCCAATTAATTTGAATTGCTTTTAGTTTCATTTGTGTTAGTTTTGCTTCTATATGGCATTTCCATGTTAAACGCCGATCTAGATGTATACCGAGGTATTTTACATGCGAGTGTTGGGGTATTATTTGATTATTTATTTTAAAAAGGGGGGCATGTTTCCCGACGCAACGTGAATGTTATATGTGCGCATTTTTGCTCATTGATCTTTATCCTCCATTTTTTTAACCACCTTTCTAGTTCAAATATATGATCCTGTAAGTAACGAGATGCTTCTTCATAGTTACTTAACATGATACAACAATAACTTGTGAACAAAATGTTTTTCCTTTAAAATAACTATAATTCATATTAATCCAGTAAAGTTAGAGAAAAATGACATCGATATTGAAATTACACTACGATTCACGTTGAACGAAAGTAATTTCAAGTCGAAACGAACGAAATTTGAATTTGATTCGACGTGAAATCAAATTCGATTAAGTGTGAAATTACAGTGAGAAGAAGCTACAGAAGACAACATATGTATGTATTTATTAAAGAATAATTCTAAACACTTACCCCGAAACCAGGGGGAGAGAGAATACTATTATTTATTTTCCTGTTTCACATGTTTCACCTTTTTTGTATTCCCCTTTTTTTACCAAAGCACTCACAATTAAAAGACACCTGAAGAATGGCCCAATATGATTTTCGTCATCATTCTACTTTGAAAATTGTATGTATTTTACTAAATAATTTTAACAAAAAGAATACGGGAATTCATCTTCTGTTTATATATTATTCTATATATATTTATATATTATTCTTGAAGTGTTGTTGTTGTTTCTATTCAAACCAGTAAAAAATCCTTTTATGGACTCAATATTGAAAAATGTTATTTTAACATCTTTCATTTAAAATTAATATGAACCAATGACAATTTTAAATAAAGACTTCTTTTGTATAAATTTACTATGATTTTCAATTAACATTGCGCCCCGTTAATTTAACATTGTTATTTTTTTCTGTGTGCAAGAAGTTTATTTTTTTTAATGTTAATGTTTTCAGAGAAAATAACTTAATAAATATGTTTCATTTTTCTAAAGGTTCTTGTTTTTCAAGTTGCCCCTTCTTTTTTTTAAGAATTCCCCTTTTTGTGAAACTTATTTTTTTTAAATCCCCTTTTTGTACCCCTTTTTGAAAATTTTGAACGGTAGCGCTGGACACGTACAACCGAATTTGTAAGATATGCAGCGTGTGAAATTTAAAAATTCAATATGAATTTCTTTAGAAAGCAACAACAAAATTATAAAATATTTGTGACTTTGTTTTTGCTTTCAATGTAATTGGCGTTGTGTTGCGTTTTACACAATTAAGGTTTTAATATCACAAATTACAAACTCTAGTGTTTGGCAAGTGATCGAAATTCGACCATAATTATTTATGCAAATATGATGAAGACATTCATACATAGAAGTGTATATGAATTAACATGTTTCGAGCATTTATTTTTCATTTCTTATTAGAGGATCGATTTGATGAAAGAGCAATGTCCGTTTGTAAGTCCAATAATATAGAAAATCAGAAAGTACTAATTGAAAAACAAAAAAATACCGAAAAGTCTTCTCTTAAAGTTTCTCATTAACTCCGGACTCTACATGAATTTTTGTGTTTTGGATTTCAGTATTAAAAAAAAATCAAAAAGAATCAGTTTAAAAACGAAAAAGTACCCAAAAGATCCCTATTACAGATTCTCATTCACTCAGGAGCTTGCATGTTTAATTTGATGTTTCAAGGTCCAATACTAATGGAAACTCAAATAGAACCATTTGAAGAGCAAACAAGTACCATAGGTTCCCTCTTATATATTGTCACCAACTCAGGTCATTGCATGCTTAATTTTATGTAACCAGGTCTAATATTAAAGAAAATTCAAAAAGTACAAATTACAGGTTTGTATTCACTCCGGACCCTGCACCTATAATTTTATGTGTCTAAGTTCAATATTATAGAAAATTCAAAAAGTACCACACGCAGAACACAAAAGTAAAAGTAAAAAAATTAATATCCGGTTTTTTCCCCTTCTGATACTTTTTTCTCAAAAATTTCAATATTGTAGTGGGAGCCCATAATTTAATACGTTAGAATATGTCAACACGGAGAAAAATTATTTGTAAAAAAGTACCAAAAATAGGTACGATTTTCACCCCTTAATTTTTCGAAAAAGTATCATATATATAATTTTATTTTTTAGATATGTTACGAATTTGGTATACTCTTTATTCGTTTAAAAGATAGATGGGGCGACAAAGAAGTTCCAATATACAGGTTGTATCCGTTAAACTCCCAAAAGGGCAGAATTTAAAAAAAAAAAAAAATATATATACCAGACACCTGTCCCGTTTTTTTCATGAACAACGATAATTATTCAATTTTTTTGTATTTCTTTAAGTTAAGGGGATATGAGGTTAGCGAATTTACCCGTTTTTACCCCCTCAGATTTAATTAAATATATATTAATATATTCAAATGGTGTATTTTTTGTTCAAATCGGTTGGAAAGTGTTCTTAACTGTTTTACCTTTGCCCATTAATATATATATATATGGGGGATTTCATGTCAAGTGACCAAACTTTTGAAATCGATGTCTTCCGATTTGGATGATGCACCAAGGTTAGTTGTTTAGACACAAATTTTCAACAAGATCGGTCAAAAAGTTTCTGAGTTAGAGGGGGTCAAAATTCGACATTTTGGCCAAACCGGTGTTCTTTCTCATCCATGAAACTTATTATCTATTGGTGTTAGCAAAATTTGTCCCAAACAAATTAGATAGCTATTTCTTCAAGCCTTCGAAAAATTTTTTTAAAATGTTTTTTTTTTTAAATTTAAAACTTATGTTTTATTTTTTTGAAGAAAGAAAGCTTAGGTCTCTTTTCGATGATACCAAATATTATTTATGTCGTCTTGGAGCAAAATACAAAAAAATTCGAAAAACTGAAAAAAGAACTTTCTTAAAAATGGTCCAGCTCACGGTTGGCCAACGCTAGTACCAAAATATTTGGGGAATCATCATAAAACATATCAAGCTTTTTTTTCAGAGGGGTTACAAAATCACTTTTTTTTAGTCGCTCTTATCTATATATACATTAGGGCAATATTTTTTTTATATTTTCTGCAAATATTAAAATGGCTTTAGCATAGTCGAATAAACCACTGAAATTTTTTTTAAATAATGGTATTACTTTTGCGAGGTTGACAAAACTGTTTTTAAATCAGATTTTTTTTTATTTATTTATCCAAAAAACTCAAATAGTTTTTTTTTAATCCAAATTTAAATTAAAGTGGGTTGAATCTACATTTAAAATTTTTCTTTTACTTAAGCAAAAAAAGTAGTGTAATGTTATTGTTTTTAATATTCAAACTTAAAAATAATGGGTTTTAAAAGTCGTTTTAGCGTTTCGAAAAAATGCTTAAAAGTGAACAAAGGCTTTGACCAAATTTACGGATGGCACAACAATGTGTAGAAACCTTCCTGATATGGTCACCCCATTAGAAATTTTTAAAATATCTTCAACATTTCTAATGAAAATAAAGATATTTTATTATCAAAGTTGTTTTTGGGAATACAATTATTTATTAAAAGATTTTGTTTGTTGTGCTTAATTCCCTTTTTTAGAAAATAAAGATATTCAGTCCGAACCTTGCCAGGGGTTTACTCAGAATGACAAAAACTTAGTATACCCTTATTCACCACTAGTGGTGGAGGTTATACAGATGTGCTTAATCTGCGTGAAGTTCCTAAAAAAAAGCCGGATAACTGTTTTTAAAAATGTAATTACAGTTTTTCTACCTACGGAAGTTGAAAGTACGAGGTTAAAGGTAAATTATTTTATTGTAAATTCCAAAATTTCATTGCCAAAAATTAAAGCTAAATAATGAGTTTCTAAAATGTCTTTATATGCCGTAACCGTCCTTTACAAGTTATTTTGTATTACAATTATATTCTTTTGTTTTTCACTTTCATGTCACATTTTTTTATTGTCACTTGTCATGATTTCTATTGTTTTTCACTGCTATTTTATGTGATTTAATAGCAAATTCACACTTCGTTACTGTCTGTATGTGAGCGTGTTTGTAAGTATTTCAAAGTTTTTCTGATTCACAGTTTTGCTGACTAATGATTTTTCTTAAACTAAAGACATAAAATTATAATTTAATATCGATTTTATTTGAGACATGTAGAAAATTGTGGGAGAATTGTAAATAAATTGGGTTAAGGATGTACATTGTTGGTTACTGTATGTGTCAATTTATGGGACAATATTTTGATGATTTACCAGCAGTGATTTAATTTGCAAACTTTATAAGGTTTTTTTGTGTAACAAAAAATGTAATGTAATTTTTGTTAACACTAGAAAGACTGCTAGGGTTCACTTGACCCATTTGCTTACCTGATTGCCATACACAGGGTGAGGCTTAAAGACAAAAACGTGGCCATACAAACTGACTTTTGCTTCGCAAGAGCTCGAAAATTTATGGAAAATTTATGACTATGGATACAAGAATATATCTGAAAACGATTATTGTGGGTAGTTGCATTCAAACATCAGGTCTAGAGACCGATTTAAAGAAATGATGAAATATATTCAGAATTCAAAAGACTTAAATTTGCATTGATTTCGCATGTCTGGAATCGCTTTATTGAAAACTGCAATTCTTGCTACAGGCTGGGTGAAAGCATCACTATATAAAAACAGCTGTTTCCCACAAAAGCAAAATCCAAGCTGACATGCCGAATGAAACTTCTAATTTTGGCTTTGTGTTGTTGATGTTAAATTCAAGTAGCTTCTCAACGGTTTTCAATATTTGGAAAGAGATGATCATTTTCCACAAAACTTGATGATGTGAGAGAGCATTCGCCCCTCCGGCGGTGTCGGGATCATCTTAAGGATATTTCAGCTTTTTGTTTTGCATGCTCCGTGAAAATGAGGTGCTGTCAATACCTGAGATTCGGCAAAAATCTAAAATTGAGAGATCCCAGTAGATCTTTACGATCTCTTGCGATCACGGCTAACCAGTGGTCATTCTGATATCACGGAATTCAGCAGCCTCATTGACACGACACCGGACTGGGTACCAGTTGATCATGCTTCTTGCAGGAAATCCTTTCTGTCTTTCAGTAAGATTGTCTTTGCGGATGTTTCGCCTTTCGGTTGAAAGTATACTTTTGGGAGTCACGTGGTAATACCCAAAGTCGCTGCAAGAGATGTCATGATAATACCACTTAAGGGCTGATTTTCACCACTTGTGGGCGAGTTCGTCCTAAGGGAGGACTATCTCTAGGTGCTGTTGCTACCAGAGTTGGGAGTCGTCCGATTCCAACCGCTGAAATTATAAAAGTCCGACTCCAACTCCGACATTGATGCTTTCTTACATTGATGCTAAATGTATATGAGACTGATCCTTATTTGACTTTAAACTCTTTTTTTAATGCAGTACCTTTAAAATGGTTAAAGATAGCAAAAAAAAAATTATTCTGTAATAATATTAAATCAATATTTTAAATATTGCATCGCCAATTTCGAACAATTTTATTTTGGAAAATATTAGGAACATTTTTTTAAATTTATTTTGCCGAAAAATTTTGGAGTCGGAGTCGCGAGTTTTTGTAGGTACTTCGGCTCCGGTACATACAAAAACCTCAATTCCGACTCCTCAACTCCGACTCCACAGCCCTGGTTGCTACTCAACAGATGCTGCTAGCATTATCCCAAAAGCAGCGAAGCTTAGATTGATCCAGCTTCTAAGAAAGGGGCAGTGTAAGTATATTCGTGCTGGAGTATGCACTGAAATTGCTACTTGGATATGCCGATTGCTCTTACATTCGATGGACGGTTGGTAAACGCATTGTTTGTCACCCAGTAGTTAAGATCCACTATGAAGGTGTGCTACGGCAGGTATCCATATAAATCTTTTCCACAGCTGGAAGAGGACATTTCAATGTCATTGTTAAATTTTTATGGCTATGAAGTTTTAAAAACGGAAAATAGTTAGTGCCTTTTTGACAGTTTAATGGGAAAAGAAACACAAAAATTATTAATAGTTGAGTACTTTGCATAAGACGGTTGATATATACGAGTTGTGCACGGATAAAGATATGAATAACAGATGCTGTTAACCAAATGGCTAGAAAATCTTGCACAAAGTCAGGCTCCTGGAGATCTTTGTTTTTAACATGTTGGAAGAAATAATTTGAAAATTAATTTATATAAATAAATTTTTTTTTTATTTAAATTGCAAAATGTTCGTCACTTATATTAATTTAAGAGTAGTTGGGTCAAATGACTTCTAACCGTTTTTCAAGGAACATATGTCGATTTTCCATGAAGATTTCATCATAAAATGAAAACAATCCTGTATTTTATTCTAAAGGCCATATTATATTATCCTTAAGTTGTCTTAAACAACTGTGCGATTACAGTGGACTCCCGATAATTCGTAATAGCAAGGGACCGGCCATTTCTTACGTATTAAAGGGGTTTTCGATTTAGCGGGGTTAAAATAAAATAAATACGAATTAAAGATGTTTTTCAATTTATTTACTAAAACGATAAAAAAAAACATAAAAACAATTGTTAAAACTGTTTCAGACAGGTAACCCTGTTTGCCCGACTAAAGTCGCAATTTGATGCCAAAAGACTAATTTGCTCAGATTATTCCAAGAATTTGTTGTTTTAGCTGTTGAATTTTTCGCTGAAAACGACGGTTAGCATAAAAAAATCTGTTTGTATAAATGCAAAATTGAACAGCGCAATTGTTGGTCAAATTTACGAAGGTTGTGTTTATGAATTCCCATACAAATTTTGACAGTTTATTTGCGAGCATGCAAAAACACATAGTTTGCACAGATTGCGAGACTTTTAAGCGATATCATGAAAACCCTTTATCTAAAAGAGGCTTCTGAAAAAATGTTTTGTTAATTTTTTTTTTTTTGTTTTGTTATGTTTTTTATTAATAAGAAATGTTAAAAAAGATGTGCGAATTTTATTTTCTCAAACGACTTTTTTGTGCGACTTTATTTTTATGAAACGAACTTTTGTGCGACTTTTAAAAAATTCCTAGCGGTAACCCTGGTTTCAGACATTTCTCACGGATGTTGTAAAATAAAAAAACATAAAATCTTAATTTATTAATTGCCAATTTTGCCTCTTTATTCGTCATTAAGGGAACTTCGTTGTTGCCACCATCGTCGTCGTCATCACTTTCTATATTGTGAGCTGTAACTTCTTCTAGGATTTCGTATTCTTCCAACGTGCCTGCAACAGCTAAGTCGTTGTCAAAATTTATGTATTCTCCAAATGAAACAGAATTTTCAGAGTTGAAAGGTATGCGATTCCAGTCGGACTTAATATTTAATTGTGTATCTGCAGATAAATCGCAGTTTAAATCGTTGTTAAAACCACAAGCACGAAAGCAGTTTAGAATACAAGATTTGCTGATATTTTCCCATGCTTTATGAGCAGTATGCATTGCTGTAAGCAATGTAACTTTGTATTCTATTTTATCGTCGACATGTTTACAATTCAACATGTTTACAATAATTTCTTTGCGGTATAATGTTTTAAAATTTTGTATTATTCCTTGTTCTAGAGGCACAGATGAAGCGTTGGGAGGTAAAAATTATATTTTGATGTTGCCAAAGTTATGCTCTCCATTGTGGGCAGTACAATTGTCAATGAACTATAAAATATTTCGATTTTGACTCTTCATACTATATTGTTCAATATTTGAAGCCACTCATAAAATAAGTCAGTCGTCTCTCGGTTTTGCTGACTTTGCTATAACAAGAGGTTTAAGATTTTCTGTACCATCCATGTTTACAGCAAATAATAATATCACTCTTTCTTTACTGCGCTTGCCCCAACGACATTTTTCAATTTTATAGCAAAGTGTACAATCTGGAAAACATTTAAAAAATAAGCCAGTTTCATCTGCTTTGAAAATGTCTTTTGCATCATAATCTTTTGTCAAATGATTAAGTTTTTCTTTCCATTCCGAACATATATTTTCATTAACGGCCGAACTTTCTTCAGCTTACTGCCTAAGGATTTTTTCATAATAAATTCTCTTTTTTAAAGGATTGAAGTAAGAGTTGATGGAGCAATTTGAAATCGCTTAGCAACGTCTTTTTTTCTCTCCATTGTCAATGGCTGCATAAATTTGTGGTTTTGTAACACCGACAGAGTTTTATGCGTGCGCTTTGACATTTTTCTTTATTATTCATGTAACAAACTGATCAAGGCGAATTCATGTATACGGTGGTGTCGATACTACAACAAGTAACAACACAAAAAACACAACAATGTATTTTTTTGTTGCTTTCGTTGATCGATATGTCAAAAACACAAGCAACTTTTGACATTTCTCTCTCTAAGTAAGAAAAAATAAGTAGCACAGCTGTGCTTTCAACGCCACCTGATAAATGAATTCGCCTTGAAACTGATCTTAAGAAAATATATACACACACAAGCAAAAGCAAAAACCCACGTAAAAAATAGTGGTAAACGAAAAATCATTCTTTCCATGTTTCTGTTTTATTACGAATTATAAGTGGTAGTTACACCCCTTTCAGACAAGCAAAGTTTACTTTGGAAAGTCTTGAGTTTATAGAAGAGAAGGGAAAAGAGCATAGCGGGGGAGTACATACTTTGCTTTCGTTCGTATATTATACCTGAAGTTGGCTGCAACTTTATTTTTATATACAGCGTTACCAGAATCTTTGGAATGAAAATTGTCATATGGCGAAAGAAATCATATTTTGAAGAGGAAAATCTTAAATTTTTTTTTCTTAATTTAAATTTTTTAAAACAAGGGCAAAATAGTAAGAATTATTAATTTTTTATAAAAACATACTTCTTATTATTTAAATTGAAATACATAAAAACATAATTCGTCAGTATATGAAACTTTATAAAAATACATTTTTTCTTTTCACAAATATTATTTTTATCAATATTCTAACTGGCTATTTCCGATGTGCGAAAGAATTATTTACTTCGTACAAATACATTTAAAACAAAAACAAAGTTTTTAGAATTTGTTTTTGTTTTCATGCTGATGCAAAACTTCATTGTTTTAAAAATTGACTGTTTAAATAATCGTGTATTTTGTATAAGCAAAATTAAAGTAAAAATCATATAGTAAAAAATATGATAAAATCATCATTCTGGCAACGCTGTTTATATATTATATTCAAACAAGAGAAAACAAAAATTTGTCAAATTAAACTTTGTGTGTCTGAGCACCAAACAAAGTTTAAACGAGAAATGAACAGACCTTGTCAAAGTAAACTTTGCCTGTCTGAAAGGGGAATTAGCAAACAATTACGATTTATAAGAGGTAAAGAAGATTTTATTTGAAAAAAAAATTACGAGTTTCCAAAATGTATGGAAATTTTACGAATTAACGAGATTTTTTCAAGGGACCGACAGTTTATTACGAATTATCGGGAATTACGATTTATCGGGGTACGAATTATCGGGATTTGACTGTACATGCAAATCATATGTGTCAAACCATATTGTACTTAAGGAAACTTTTTGTTAAGTTTTATGAATCTGTCATTTGTTTAAGCAAAATGCGAAACTGATCGCACTTTCCGTACGGAATCAAATGTTTTTTGACTTTGTTTTCTAGCTGTCAAAAATCCTCATGCCCATACAATTTGTAGCACACCGAAAATACTTATATCTATTATGAGGGTTTTAGTATACACGAAAGTAAACACTACTGTTTGTGACACAACGCTGACGCTCTTGTTTGGATATGGCATATCAGCGTAAAACCTACGCGGAAAAACTTTCCGCCTTCCGCTCTTGTTTAGGTACGGCATATTATAGTTGGACCTTTATTCCTCATTTATGAATGAACCATATCAAGCTGAATTTGAATAGCGTATATCTGAAGATATTTTGTTTAATAAATATACAACAATAATGTCCTCAACAGATTTAGGTCCTTCGGAAATTTCATTTAAACCAACACATGATTCTATTACTTCTAATGATCATTTCGGAGAGCATTGCAAAAAACTCCGAATTGTCGAAAACCAATTTAACGCATACCTGTACAAATTTTGGCTAATACATATGAAATTTGACAATTTTGTATTATTGCTCTCCCTAATGAGACTACTTTGTTCAATGTTCCTTGGAGTCTAGTCTTAATGACCTTGAAAAAGTCTTAGATTACACAGATGAAAGTCCTTTTTATATAATTTCATATCAAACATGTATATGTTGGTCTATAAATAATATTGGACTACTTGATCCATTTTAGAAAAAAGGAATACTTACAACATGGTCCTATGTAATGCAATCATGGACCATGTCATTGTTTTTAAACGACATGTTTCGGTTTTAAACCATTTCAAAACTAGTCCTCTGGAGTATACCATGGAGTAGTTTCAAAACTAATCCACTGGGCGTATGTATGAACATGGAGTAGTTTTAAGACTACTCCGTTATAATGCAAAGTTTGTTATATAGTCCAGCCATGGGACATCGTAATTTTAAATATACCATGTTTTTTCAATACATTTGGGTTACCTTTGAACTAGTCCTAGTCCCTTATGGGCTATATTTTAAATGCGTGTATGGACTAGTCGTATTATTTGCAGGGTATATGTATAACAAATATAAACTTCGTTTCAAATAAGATTTAATTCATCTCAATCGAACCAGCAGTTCACTTTATATGGCGCCTGGAGGAGTACCGTTATCTCTTAAATGATTCATATCAATATACATACATGGAACAAATTACAAATGGTCGCCAGTCGCTAAATTCATAGAATCAAGCAAACAATTTGTTGATTTTTTTTGAATAAAAAATTTTGTTGAATAAATGATATTTTTAATTTTAATTAAAAAAATTATCAAAAAACTTTGCCATTTCAAACAATTTGTTAATTGATTTTATTAAATATAGCTTAGGGCTTGACAATTCCCAACAACAATTCTACAAGTTTAAATTATTTTATTTAAAGCGAAAAAATCAATTAAGATTTTTGTATTTAAGTAATATTTTAACTAAAAATGAATTTAAAAAAAATGAAATGTTAATTTAATTAAATCAAAATTATATTTTTAAATTTTTTTTTTTTTTTTTTTTTTTTTTTGAACTAAAAAATAATTGATTCAATTAATCACACTTATTAAATTGAAATACTTTTCAAACAATTTTTTTAATTGATAAAAACTACTGAAAATGTATTCTATGCCGTTTCCCGTTACTTTAACGACAATAATCACAAATAATAATATTTTGAGAATTACATTTAAAAAAATATAATTTCGCAGGCCTGTACCATTATTGACAAATTCAGTTGTGGTGAAAAATAAAAAATGCGTTTGATTTGAAATGTAAAACAATTGTACCTTTACAATAGTATAGAACTTTATATACTCGTATGTATACGCCTAGTTTAAGACCAGGGGCCTATTTCACTAAACTACAAGTTCACAATTACAAGCGTGTTTGCCTGTAAAATTGTGAACTTGTGAATAATTGTGTTTCATAAAAATACAATTGCAAGTTTGTGGCTACAAGTGAATTTTATAAGTTACAAGTCATACTTCTACAAGTGGTTTTGTTTCACAAAACTAAATTTCCTTAGGGTCGACGGAGACCCTCAAAAAAATTTTTACAAGTTACAAGAGAATGATAAATTGAATTAAAATTAGGTTTTAAACTATTCTTTAATAAAAATTAGTTCAAATAAGCACAAAATCCAAATATTTTAATATTAATTAGCATTTATTTATTTTGTTTATTTTAAATTATTTATTTTTTAAATATGTGATTATATGTAATAAAACAAACTATATCACATTGTTTGCTTATTAGAAATTATCGATAAGCGGCAACACCACTAATCACATGTTATAAACAAATAATGTTAACATTTTAAAAAACCAACTTACCAGTGTCACCCTTTTGATCTTTGCCCAAATAACATCACGCGCGTATTTGGCGTCTTTTGCACTTGTCATCAGTCCAAGTCAAGGCACCTCATACGCACGTTCTCCCACTCTTTCATTTTTATCTCTTCGGTAAGTTTATCGCTTGCAACAGGTATTTTAATGACAACTGCTAGAATTGGTCGCCATATCTCGCTACCTGATGCGAATTCCACATTCACCTCTTGTGTTCTAATTTTCTCTGAACTTAGCCTACTAATTCCATTTGTAATCTCAATTTTTTAAAAAAAGCACTTAAACCCCTTGTGCTTTTAGTCCCTCATATGTTATGATTGATTAGTGGTGTGCTAACAATCAAAACAACTTATCGATAAACATTAAAGTACCCATTATTGCAAAGCTATTTTTTTGTAGTATCCCGCGCACATTTTCCGATAGATTAAGTCTAAAAAATAAGAAATATTAAAATGGGTTATATTGCGTTTTTACAGGATATTTTTAGCATTTTGAGTAATAATAAATAATGATTGTAAAATAAATATCACAATATTTACAAGAACTTGTAATTGTTGAAATTGTAGTTTACAAGTGCAAAAAGCTACAAGTGTTGTGAAAATTTTAATGAAACACAACTCATCAGCACTTGTAAGAATTAGACTTGTGATTGAAACTTGTAAACTTGTAGAATTGTAGTTAAGTGAAATAGGCCCCTGCAATTACAAGTTCTTGTATATATTGTGATATTAATCTTACACTTCTTATTTATTATTAATTAAAGTGCTGAAATATCCTGTTAAAACCCAATATAACGCATTTTAATAATATTTCTTATTTTTAGACCCAATCTACCTGCAAATGTGTACTTTAAAACCTGCAATTATGGGTACTCCCGTGTATATCGAAAATTAGTTTTGATTGTTATCACACTACTAATCAATGAAAACATATGAGGGGCTTTGAGCACAAGGGGTTTAAGTGCTTTTTTTTTTAAATTGAGATTACAAATGGAATTAGTAGGTGAAGTTCAGAAAAATAGAGAGCACCAGTGGTGAATGTGGAATTCGCATCAGGTAGCGAGATATGGCGACCAATTCTAGCAGTTGTCATTAAAATACCGGTTTCGCTTGGATCACACGGGGTATATGAGCCCCTAATCTCAATTTTTAAAAAACGCACTTAAACCCCTTGTGATTTAAGCCCATCATATGTAGTTTGTGTTTAAAGTTGTTTGCCATTTGTGTTAAAAAAGTTGAAAAGTATTGTTTTGTAATGTCAAATAAACGTAATAAAATTATTGTGGTGCGGGAGATCTCTTGTAAGCGATAAACTTACCAAAGAGATATAAATGTAAGAGAGGGAGGACGTGCGTATGAGGTGTCTTGCACTTGGACTCAGTGTGGCCAGGTCTAAAAAAATTTTAAAGCTAAATCTGGCATTGGACATGGCCAAAAAATGCTAAAATTGATTTTAAGAACTGCTAAAATAATGCTAAAATTTTTTAAAGATTTTTGTTAAAAATGTATTACCAGTATGAAATTTTATTAGAAACTAAATACATTTCAGCGACTAATTTTGTAACTAAATGGAAATAAATGGTAATACTCCTATTTAACCAAGTGTCTACATTTTGGTAAAGCATCTGATAAATATAAATATTTACCACAGGTAGTTGAGATTAAATTTAGGGGGGCTGCAAAGCTCTGATATATGCAAAATTTAAACTATTTATTTCCATGATATACAACATTTTTTTATTTTTTATAGTTTAAGAAAAGTCGAAGCTTTAAAACAATTATTTTTTCAGCAGTTTAGAGCAAACAATTTTTTCAAACATTTACACCATTGAATTTTTATCTAAATTCAAAGTGAAATTTCCTTGTACTTTTATATCGTGATATCAAAGTGCAAATAATATTTACAATCGACATGGTGAGGGCATTTGTAATATTCCCTGAATATTGTATTTTTTTAACAAGACAGGTTAGATGTTTCTTAACATAAGAATTATCCATTTTCATACGAAATTTCATTTTGGGTACAACTATTTTTAGTCCAAATTTATTATAATTTATAAAATTTTTTAGTAAAATAAATAAAACTATTCGTCCAAATTTTTAAAATAAATAATGCTAAAAAAGCTATAAACTTTTTCAAAAAATGCTAACTGCCCGTTCGCCGATATCGAACGTTAACGTTCGCATAGTATATAACATTTAAAACAAAAACAAAATTAATTAAAAACAAAATTAAGTAATTTTCTATGCGAACGTTAACGTTCGATATCGGCGAACGGACAGTAAATAAAATGCCAACCGCTAAATGAAAATTTTGCAAATAAATAAAAAATTTTAATGCTAAATTTAGCTGGAAAAATGCCAAAATGGCCACACGGCTTGGACTGCTAACAACTACAAAATACGCCAAATACGTGCGTGATGTTTTTTGGGAAATCATCAAAAGGGCGACACTGGTAAGTCGGTTTTATAACACTGCAGCCACACGATCAAGTTGTTCTTGATAATCTTTTACATATACAGTTTGTCAAAATTTCCAAAAACTGGAAGCTGTGACGTAGGCTGCACGCAATTTTGAAGCAATTTACTTTCAAGATGTCATCAAGAGAACAATTTATAAAGACAAACGAAAAATTTTCTCACCAAACTTGTAATCAGCTGTTTTCTTGAACGTTAATTGATACACTCACTTGTAAGAGAATTTTAAAGGCATGTTCGCTTCAATTTTTAAAAGTATGAGTGTATTGGTAAAAAAGTGAGAGTGTATTAAAACTTGATAGACAAAACTTGATCGTGTAACCCTCAAGTAAAGTGATAATATTATTTGTTTATAACATACGATTAGTGGTGTTGCCGTTTATCGATAATTTCTAATAAGCAAACAATGTGATACAGTTTGTTTTATTACATACAGGCTAGACCCGGTCACCTATGCCGGCCCTTAGTACAGATTTTAAATTTTATAAAAGTTTTATTGCAACCCTATGTTTTTTTGGATTTTGTGTTTATTTAAACTTAGTTTTATTGAAAATAGTTAAAAATCAAATTTTAATTCAATTTACCATTCACTTGTAAATTGTAAAATTTTATCTGAGCGTCTCCGTCGACCCTAAGCTTTTTTCTACAATTCGACAAGTGCATATTTAGTTTTGTGACCAAAACCCCTTGTAGAAATATGACTTGTAGACTTATAACTTGTAAAATTCACTTGTTGTCACAAACTTGTAATTGTATTTTTATGGAACAAAATTTTTTCACTAGTTCACAATTTTACAGGCAAAAACGCTTGTAATTGGGAACTTGCAGTTAAGTGAAATAGGCCCCTGGTTTTAAGCTCGTGTCCATGTATTTGACATTTAAATTAAGTATGTACCACTATTGATAAAAAAAAATTTTAAAAAAATTAAGCAAAAATTTTCCTGCGTTTTAGAAATGTATCTTTAAGTTTCTTTTATTTACTGAATTGTTTAAATAATATCTTTAGCTTAAAACTTATAACAAAATTTATTATTTATTTATTATTCCAATTTGATATTCATTTTCAACTTATTTCATGTCTACTTTCTCTCAATTACTCTTTTTTCGAATTCATTCGCACGTTTTCTAAATCATTATTTCATGGTAATACAACCGACAAGCATGCGAGATTAATTTTTATATTATTAATATTGTATAAATAAATTAATAAGATGGAGATGATCAATTTACAAATTTAAGAACTGTACCAACAGTGACACGGTGACGAAGAAAAACTGATCAAATTTGGAAAAGTCTCTGTTTTATGTGGATTTTGGAATGGCGGCGTCATCGGTTCATATTTGCCGGGCCATCACTTTAATTGGATGATATGGACACCAATGGCATGTAGTTTCAACAGAAATGGGCTACGTGCCACACATCTGATGTGACATTGGACTTTCTGTACAAGCGATGTGAGAGGTCACCTCACGTGAAGGTGACGTGAACTTATCAGCGAGATCGAGAGCGATTTGATCCCGTTATACTTTTAATTGTGGAAATTCCTTATGACACAGGTCTATGCGAATAGGCCACAACACACAGCGGCCCTTAAAGCGAACATAGTTCACGCTATCGTTTAAATTCTGACTGATTTCTACGCCAGAGTCGTGGAACATTGAACACTTTTGATGGGGAGGACATATGCACGATCTTATATTCACTCATACTTTGCTTAATTAACATTTTAATGAAAGAGAACAAAGTGAAATTTCAGACGACGGACTCCAATAAAATTCCAATTACAATATGTTATTTCTTGTAAAATAGTTCTAATTACAGTTCTATTGTTAATGATGGGATGCGAACATGGGATGCAGGACTGCCAGACAATTGTGGCCCCGCAAGGATGACGGATAAACCATGTCTTTTCTATCGATGACAAAGGGTCCGATCACCATGATATCTGCCGCATTTGTGATGACGAACTGGAGTGCATTTTAAAAGTTCAGGTTGGCTCTACGGTGGAACTCTGCTTAGTTGAACTCCATGGTATCACAATGAATTATTAGGCCTAATTATGTCAAATGAGTTCTGGCTGCCGTTTCTACCTAACCTTACCTAGAGTTCTATTCTACTTCTATTAAGAAGGAAAAATATACTTTTCCTCTTTTGCAAAATGTACCAAATGTACACATTTCTGACAAGTTATTTAATACCCTTTGCAAGATCTTTTATTTCGCTCTAAAATAACCATAAAAGTGCATATATTTATGTCTTAAAACATATCCACATGTACATATGGCACTGACATTGTAAAAGTGTCTGTTTATATCAGTTTATACATCTGACTGAATCTGTAATTTTCGTCATATCATGGCATTGCAATTAATTTCGAAAATTACTAAACAAGAAAGAAAACGCGCTCAAATGAAATTTATTCTATTACAATACTTTGTTTTTTTTTTTTATTAACGAAAAAACGCATTTCAAATGAGCCTTTAGTGTTGCTGTTAAGCCGTTAATTTTTAGTTTCTTCTGTGGCTGCCGATGCGCCTTTACGATTGGTGCTCTTGCTGCTGCTGCTGCACAATATCCCAATTAATATTTAAGTAACGCTCCTAAGGCCACAATTAGTTTTATACTTACACTTCTTAGCCAATCATTTATACATACATGAAAAATTTTGATAGGGATTAAAGGAATGAATTCATTAGGTGAAATTAGTTTTATATTATGCAAAACCTGTATTTCGGTTATATAAAATTTAAGGTACATGCAAACAAAAAAATTTCAATAATTTATGTTATGTTAGGTCGAAAGGAGAACGAAGCATCAAAGATGCAACCTCATTTATGTATGATATACACCTAGGCCACTAGCGCGCCTGTTGTACGCTCCTTAAGAGGAAAAAAATAGGGAGGGGGTTAACGTCCGACGTTAAGAAACCGAGTTTCCTGGACGAAATTCCTTAAAGTTTTCCAGTCAGCGTTTCTTAGGGATCCTAAGTCCAACATGCATCGCTCTCGAAGTGTTTGATCTGTATTCGACGAGGGCCTGACAGTAGCAGAGAAAGTGTTCCAACGTCTCGCTCTACTCACCGCACGCTCTTCACTCGTCAGATTCTGCCCGTCGAATTTGGTGCCCGTAGTCCCGCATGACCAGTCAGTATACGTACCATCATACTAACTTCGGACTTACTTCCGTTGAGAAGACGATTTGCAAATTTCCTGAAAAAAAACTAACATTTATGAATATGGGCCGAGAAAAAATAATATATCGATTCAATACAGTTACGTCCCCACTTACACAGAAACACTTTTTGCCCCAATTGAAGCATTAATCAAAAATAAAATCATTTTAAATTAAAAATTTAATCAAATGAATTAAGCGTTTCATTTGATTAAATTTTTAATTTAAAATGATTTTATTTTGGATAAATGTTTTAATTGAGGCAAATTTTTTTCTGTGTACAAGCAACGTTAATAGTTTTATCGCCATATGACCAATTTAGTGATTTAAAGCCCAAATTATAGTATAATAAGTCTGAGATGTGCATTAGTGAGAATTGTCATTATATATCCATGTAATGTCAAATTAACTTATTTGGTTTTCGACGCTTGTTTTATTTTTTTTTTCCCTAATTTTCTTTTGTTTGACGTTATATGGGTTTTGAAATTGAGAACAACATTTCTT
Organism: Pollenia amentaria; assembly: GCA_943735925.1. Classification (NCBI taxonomy): domain Eukaryota; kingdom Metazoa; phylum Arthropoda; class Insecta; order Diptera; family Polleniidae; genus Pollenia; species Pollenia amentaria. Next base: position 31,680,723 of record OX031008.1, on the reverse strand, counting down.
GTACTTATTCTACCAAGGCCCAAATGTAAAAATAATTTTATTAATTAATTTTCTTTGTTTTATTTCTATAATGTACCAATCCATTCAAATATCTGCTCTCTGTCCTACAAAACACTCTGGCATTCATACACCAGATTTTACTTTATTGCATTATCACTCTCAATCTGCTACAAACGAATACAACGTATTTAAGTGAACTCACATAGTGGGTATGTATGTATACGAGTATATTTTTCATTTGAGCAAATTTGTTTAACAAACTTTATTAAGATCTCAAGACTTTAAGTGATGCCTTTTCATTCCGATACGGTCACAGTGGGGCGCAAAAGGTGTGAAATACCTGCTGGGTTTGTAATGCAGTTAATAAGAAGCACGCGGTATTCTCTATATACTTTCCTTAATTCTGACAGTCATTCTCTACTCTTGTACACATAAATTCCTTCAAACTTATACCCACACAACGATACTGAAGGTGTAATTGTCTTTGGGTCAAATGCAAAATGAATTTGAAATTGGAGAATAAAAAATCAAATATGTGCATTCATGATCATTTTGATTTGGCCAACGACTGCATAACTAAATATTATTGTACGTGTAGTACAAACAGATGCCGTCCGACAATTTTTACTCGAAGGAAAAGAGGCAGACTGAGTGAGTGCATTTGTTACTTAATTTCAAATTTATATTGTTAGTGTGGCAATATAGTCAGAGGGAGACATACACTTGAAGGACTTATACAGCAAATCATGTCGAAATTCTTTATACAAGGTTTTATACACACGCCACAATAGTGGAGAGGGTATTATGGCATTGTGTTTGTATGTTTGTAATAAAAAAATGTTGGCCCTAGACCAACCTTTAAGTACACGGATCGACTTAGAATCAATTTTTGAATCAATCTAACGATGACCAGCTGACTGGCTGTCCATGTTAATTTTGTGCACATGTCGCACCTTTGGAGATAATTTGATGAAATTAGATACATATTACCTAGTTAGCACAAGGTCCAAGCCTATTGAAAATGGTAAGAATCGGTCTCTAATTTCACATTGCCCCATACAAGCTTCTTTTCGCAATATAATCTTTGTGCCCATAAACCATCTTATTATGTTTGTGTTTAGAATAAATTTGGTCCAAACTTATTTTATTACAATCGAAATCATCTCACCATATTTTATTGGAATTGGCCCATATTTGGCAATCGCTCCTATGCAAATACTACTCCCGAAAATATCTCTTAGTGCCAGCACTTCCTTATAAATGTTGGTATTAACATCAAAGTTGGCAACAATGACATTAACGATGTCATGACAAAATGTTGTGGTGGTAGTTCCAAATTTAACCAAAGGACGCATATAAGCCCCCATTCTTAAATCACTTAAATGCAAACAAATCTCATATAGATGTATCTAAATAATATGAGGAGTTCCATAAGAAAATGTAACAATTCCGCATTTCAAAACCCAACAATACCAAATAATATATTAAATAACTACCAGACAAACTAATTTATTTATTAATTTATATTTAATTGTGTTAATAAACTCTTTTGCCACAACAATTCTTAAAGGAGTCATCGATCTGGCTATTATTTTTTTTATTTATCCAAAAAATCGTTAAAGTGGAATGGTTGCGTTTTGTTATGGATCTCCTTATATGCATTTGGCACAAAGAACTTTTACATTACCTCATTACATAATTTTGTTCTGGCGAGGCATGATTGCTCATTGATTCCAAGCAGGGTCGACTCTCGATATTTTGTTTTTAAATATTGTGGTGTAGGCAGGGCAGCCAGTTTTGAAATCAGCGAATTTAGTTCATAAGAGAAACAAATCAGTACAGTTAAAAAAACAGCACATATTATTTTAAAATAAGATTACATTTTAATAACATTAAAAGCTTTAGTCTTTTTTAAAAAAGACTTGAGTTTATTCTATAATTTGATACATAATTGTATTAATTAAATGAATTAAAAAACTGAAACTTTTTTAACAATAATTTAATTCCATATATAAAGGGTGGTTAAATTTTTAGGCCCGATGTTGATTTTTAATAAAACACAAATTATTTAGGAAATGATTGTCATTTCTTTTTATTATGATAATATTGGTATGGTTCAATTATGTATGGAACAAAATATCGGCCAAATCCTCCATCCGATGGTCCAAATTTTTGATGAAGCTGAGGCATAATTGATGTTCTATGCCGTTATTGTGCCCAATTAGCTCATCCTTTAGCTCTTGAATTGTTGCTGGCTTATCGACGTACACCTTTACTTTCAAATAACCCCAAAGAAAGAAGTCCAACGGTATCAAATCACATGATCTTGGCGGCCAATTGACATCGCCATCACGTGAGTTAACACGGCCATTGAATTTGTCGCGCAAAAGAGTCATTGTTTCGTTAGCTGTGTGTGTAGTGGCACCGTCCTGTTAAAACCACACATCGTCCACATCTAGATCTTACAATTCGGGCCATAAAAAGTTCGTTATCATCTCACACTAGCGAACACCATTCACAATAACTGCCTGACCGATGCTGCCGCCAGCCCATAAACCGCACCAAACAGTCACTTTTTGTGGGTGCATTGCTTTTTCGACGATCACTCTTGGATTATAATTCACCCAAATGCGGCAATTCTGCTTATTGCCGAATCCACTGAGGTGAAAATGTGCCTCAACACTGAAGAAGATTTTCACGACATGCATTTTGATTTGAACGCCCATTTTCATAATAAGCCTGAATAACTTTAACGCATTGCTCGATTGTGTATCTTTCCATGGTTCAAATTGAGTAATTCTGAAATTGAAAAATGTCAAATGAAATGCAGAAAAAAACTTCACGGATAGGTGTGGTTCACATTCAACATCGGCCCTAAAATTTAACCACCCTTTTTTATAGCGGGACTATAAAGTGAACAACGAAAAATCTTAAACACAAAATTTTGTTAAAATTCGATTTTTAATTTCTTGTTAGCTACTTGGTATAATATTTTTCAAAGAAACATTAATTTTATTAAAAGCTAAATTTGAGTTTATTATGTATGTGGCTCGATACTAAAAGGGTCAATGTCAATATTTTGCTGTTTTGAGTTAATCGTTGCAATAGGTGTTTTGTCTTATTCTCTTAAATTTTGCGGAAACAGCAAATGTCTAATTTAACCGACAACACCTTCATAAAGGCCCTGCTAGAAAGATTGCCTTTATCAGCAAATCGCTTTCTAGGCTTTGTATTAAGAGTCCGTTTCTCTCTTTTCTGCACTTTGAAAACAACTAAAGATTCGTTCTGTAAAAGTGTTTGAATGTGGAAATAAAGAAATAAAATTACACATTTTCTCAAATTCGTAAACACACCTTCATTTAGAAACCCTTTTAATTTTTTTTCTACTGTTTTCTCTTTTCGTACTGACTAGCCAAAATCCGAAAAAACATCCATATTAATATTTGTATCGCACACAATTTGACAATACGACAAACTATTTAATATGTTGAAAAAATTTAAATAAAAAAAAGCAGTACAAAAACAGTACATTAATGAAGAAGTCAGTGCTATTGCGTACTGATTTGCTTGTTATGCATAAATCAGTGCTTTAGACAAAAAACAGTACGACTGGCAACCCTAGGTGTAGGGTATCAAAGATAGTCTAAGTTAGAGTATCTGATCGTAGAAAGCGTTTTAATTTATTGTGAATATTTTGCTTAAAGTTTATGACAACATTTCGATAAATTTATAGAAAATTTGCACAAATTTAAAGAGAAATTTACTTTTTTATTAGAAATCTTGTGAAATTTTTGTTATTTGATAGAAAATTTTAATATTTTATAAGAGATTTGTTAAATTTGTTACTATTTTATGGAATGTCTTAAGCAATATCCCTTCTGTATAGGAAATATTGAAAAATGTCACCATTTTATAGAAAATTTTGCCAAATTTCACTATTTTATAGACAACTTTGGGAAATTTCGACTATTTTATAGAAAATTTTGCAAAGCTTAAAAACTTGAATAAAATTTAACGTTATTTCTCTACTTTATAGGAAATTTTTATTCACTATTCTATTATAGGAACTTTTGCTATATTATTTTTAGAAATTTTACGAAATTTAACTTTTATATTTTAGATAATTTTGGAAAATTTTATTTCTTATATTTTTGGAAATTGTGCGAAAGTTTATTGTTTTGATACAATATTGCGACAAATCACTGCTTTATTGTTATTATTCAATTGATTCCTCGGTAGGCTGGTTCAGTGCGAATGTTACAACCCCGACTTTAGGCTGAGACTCTGTCTGTTTCACTACACCAGGCTTAAGGTCATCGTTATTATTGATTGGTACAAGTATGGCTAAGTTCCTTGTTAACCCATCTGGGTCCTACAGTAGTCCCTTTGTCATACCCAGCGCCAATTCGTTTCCTTGATAATAAGCAGAACCAACCTTATTATATCTTGGATAGCTTATCCAACCAGACAAATGCTGTTTTTCCCATGTATCTCTCTCCTATTTTCTGCATTCAAAGACACTGACACAGATTATGTATCTCGGTTTCTTCTTTCTTAGTAGAAAATATACATCTGTATATCACTCGGCGTGCTAAAAAATAATGCCAGTTAGTTGCCCGCCTTCTACAATCATAGAAAAATGCATATTCATATTGATGACGCCCAAACATCATCAATGGTATTACAAATGGCATCAATGAGAAAAAAAGTCAATTCGATGCCACATTTTGTGTATTTTAACATGATTTTCATGTTAAAAAAATAAGAAGCAAAATTCCCAAATTCTATTTTTTAAATTATTAGTTAAATACCTCAAATTTTCAAAGTGGAATGACTACGACTCTTCTGTAAACAAAGGACGGAATACAAAAAAGTGACACTAAAATGTGTAACGGAAGTAAATAATAATAATGTCTCTTTTTGACTTAATTCAATCCCAATGACTCAATATAATGATAGTGTGTCATTAAATTGAGCCTAATGAGTCCTTCCTACTTACTGAGTCATCGCACTGATGACATGATTTATTTAACTGACTACGATTCGTCATTTATGTGATGCCGATATTTCATCCCATTTATGATATAATTTCAATTGCTTACGGTGATGAAAATTTGGCCAAGTGATGATAAGGCTCGCATCACAATGATGAAAAGTGTCAAATATGTTGCATAAATGGTACATGCTCTATCTCTTTTGTGTAGAGCATGTACCATTTATGCAACATTTTTCTCAGAAAAGAAATCGCCATTAGTCAAAATCAGAGCTGTGGAGTCGGCAAAAAATAGTTCAAACTCCGACTCCAACCGCTGAAATTTTTTAAGTCCGACTCCTACTTTTACATTGATGATAAATTTATATGAGACTGCTCCTTTTTTGACTTTAAACTCCTTTTTTTTTTTGATGCAGTATCTTTTAAATTCCATAAAAATTTCGAATCAAAATTTGAAATATTACATATCCAATTTCAAAGAATTTTCATTTTGGGAAATTTTAAAAATTTTTTTAAAATTTATTATGCCGAAAATTTTTGGGGTCGGAGTCGCGAGTTTTTGTGGGTACTTCGACTCCGACTCCGGTATAAAAATATCAAATCCGAAACCACAGCTCTGGTCAAACTACATCAGCGTTATAACGCCTTTTCTATCAGTGTAGCAGAGACTTACATCTGCAGGACACTACAAATATCCGGCATTCGAAAGCGAACCTCATTTCCTATATTTAGAACCCCATTTCCTCTATTTAGAAACCACACCTAATCCAATACTTTCTATTATTCATCGGTATAAAACAGGGCTGATTCTGGGAAGGTCATCCCAATGTACAATTCATCCCCATGAGCCGTATGTATTGCATATTGGGCAGCGAAAAAAGGTTCCAGGATGCAATAGTCCACCTTACCAAGGACAATTGGGTGATTGAAAATGCTAGCGTGTCTATTATCATAACCAGTTATGCGCATCATTAAGTCGTGGAGCCAACTGTCTGCCCGTAAAATTCACTAAGAGCCAGTTTATCAATTTTTTAGGACATTATTGCAAAGTTTTACTTTTTCAATTTAAATTCCAAAATTTTTTTTAGTGTAAAAAGAATAACAATTCAGCATTCATCGTTCAACAGTATCATTAATTTTCATAAAATATTCTTAATTTTTTTTTTTGTACTTTCAACGAACAAACTCCTGCAGGCCATTAGAAATATTTAGTTTAAAAAAAAAAACTTCACTTGTCCTTTTCTATTCTTCTTGCCAACATCACAGGTGATTGTTTCTGTTACAAATTTTTAAAACTGAAGAAATGAAGATAAAAAAAACAATAGCAAATACTTGAAGGCGCCTGACACATCATTTTGATTAATGATTGCATTTTCCAAACACATTTTCGGGTGCCATGGCTGTAAGAAAAAAAAAGATTGGTTTAATTTTTGCACTTGAAAATATTCATTTTTAAGAAAATGTTAAAATAAGTTTAAACATTATTGTTTTTTTAGTTTTAATTTCAAGGTGTTTTTTTTTTTTGTTCTTCAAAAAAACATTTGAAATAATTATTTCAAAACGGAAATTAAGTTGTCATTTAAGAACTTGAGGGTGTTAATTTAATAATTTATCAAATTCTAATGGATAAATGCATGTAAAAATGTATTAGTGACTAAAGAATAGAGTTGTTTTATAATTAATAGAAATGTAACTGAACTATCATTATCATTTTTTTATTGTCTTTATTTCCTGAAAATGAACATTATGTAATTATTTGATTGTTGTTGCTCTTAACGGCTTTCATTTGTGTATAAATGGTTCTTGTATACCCAGTTAGTTGCCTTTCACAAATTGAGATCTTAGAAGATTTTCATCAGAACAATATTAAAACTTTGTTAATGCCTCACCCGCCATTTAATGCCATAATTTCTGCGCATTCGTTCAGCAGTAGGATTACGTCCCGGATGTGAAAGATGTGACGGAAGTTCAGCCCAAAGATCTTGCATCAAAATCTGAAGGACAGTGTTTTTTTTTGGCATATTTACAAAAAAACTCCTTACACGCAGAGAAAAAACATGTTTAAATACGGTCACCTCCAAAAAAACTATTTTTAAAGAAAATTTTGAACATATTATGTTTAATTTAACCATATTATTGTCACCGACAACCATATTATTGTTAAATTAGTCATCCATCAAGAAGCCACAACCATATTATGGTTGCCTCTAAACATGATATGGTTAAATTTTACAATAATTTGTTTTTAAATTAACAATAGTATTTTCCTCTTTTCCAAGAGCAACATGCCATTGTTGAAAACCAACCATGGTATTATAAGTGTTAAACATATTTTAGTTATTATTAACCAAAATATGTTCGGAGGCAACCATAATATGGTTGTGCCTTCTTGATGGAGGAGTAGTTAAGCCATAATGTAATTGTCGATGACAATAATTTGGTTAAATTAACCATAATATGTGTACAATTTTATTTAAAAACAGGTTTGTTGGAGGTGACCATATTTAAACATGTTTTTTCTCCGGGTGTATTGAATAGATGCTAATGTACAATATCCATGATAGATCAGCGAACTGGAAAAAGAGTTATTTTATTCATAGCCACTGTGCCTTGTCTTGGAATTGAATTTACATTATTACACGAACATTTGAAGTAGTGCAGATAAATCAGCAATAAAAGACATACATAAATACATATAGTATGTTTTTCCATTACAAATAACGTTTTTTGAAAACAATGCAAATATGTATTTAAAGTTTTAAGTTGATTTAAAAATCGCCTTTAGTTTTTTTTCGCAAATTATACGTTACGGCCTCTATTATCTCTATGGACCTGGAATTTCTAATCTAAAACTTGGGTACGGGCAAAATAAAGTAGACGTATCACGAAAATACAAAAGTCCTAGAGCGAAAATGTTCTTAATAAGAAGACCTTAGGTTAGGTTAATTGGTCGGTCATAAAGACCCTGCATAGACTGTGTGTACGATAACCCCTACTTAAAACAGTTAGTTCGATGTGATGATACCCAGAGTACTCCACACCCTTTTGGCGAATGCTAGGAGCCTCAATAGTTCAATTCCAGAGATTTCCCAAAGATCTTGGAAGTAATGATCTCCCAGACAGTTCTCTCAGGAACGTACGAGTGCCGGACAGTGGCAGAGTATGTGCTCCACCGTCTCTTTTTCCCCTTGGGCCCCACAGAATCTACATTTGTCACAAGTCAGTTGCCCCGCCATTTTAGCGTATACTGCCGTCCAACAGTGGCCAGTTATAAGGCATGCCAGAAGCTTACAGTCCCCCTCGATAGCGATAACAAAATTTTTGTCGATTTTGGGTCATAGGATCCCAACATAACCCTGGAAACCTTGCAAGTTTCGATGTTTACCCAAACCGCCTCCTCTGTATATTAAAGTCCGTATCCCTCTTGATATTACGAATTGGAACTGGAATGTCAATCACTCTCTTGTACAGTATTTGAACCTCCCGTCTCGCCAATTTATATGTTACTTCGTTACCTTCTATGTAGATGTGTACCCTTCTGTTGGCACTTAGTTTATCTATTGAAGCTTTACACTCCCGAACGATCGATGAGTATGTATATTTAGCGGATATCGCCTTGATCGCCGCCTGACTATCTTTAAAGAAGTTTACATGTGAGTTCTTAGTATTAGAATTACGAGCCAAATCAGCAGCCATTTTGGCCGCAAATATTTCCGCCTGGAATATACTTCAGTAATCGGGAAGCTTATAAATTTCCCGAATACCGAGTTCCTGACAGTAAACTGCAGCCGCAACTCCCTGTTCCGTTTTGGAACCATCAGTATAAAAAATGAAAGTCCTATGGTCAGGTCGGAGTCCCGCCAACCAGCCGTTTTCTTCTAAAGTAATACGAGGTTTTTTATTAAAAGTTAGAATAAGTAGACCTTGAACCTGCTATAATTTTTTCTTATAACGCAGTTAAGCCCCGATCAATTATCTTCTGAACATTGCCAGATGTTAAACTTTTCAAGGAAGGAAACTCTGGCACCGGAGCCATATGCTGATAAATTGCAAGAACTTTCTTTGCCAGATTTTATTTTTTTAATTTTATTTGTGATCCTCTTTTATTCATAAACGGCCTTAAAACAAACAAATACGAGTACCAGCATGTGTATATTCACTTTGCATTGACTTAACTTTTGATTTGTGCATCTTTTAGATGTTAAATTCATGCTGCATTCGAACGAGAACCAATACTTAATTTTTATTATTGTGTAAATATATACGATTTTCTTAAAACAGAAAACTCAATTACGATCTCAAATATATATAAAAAAAAGTTCAAGCTCTTTTAAGCATTTAGTGTCAAAAAAAATTTTGATTTACAAGTCAGAGAGCGATTAAGTGCATCAACGAACTTGTTCCTTTTGGTTTGTAAACGAATTGTAAACGTGAGTTTTATGGTTATTTAGTATTTCTAATAGAATATTTAAGGAATGTAATGGGTTATTGGTTGGATAGATGATGGCTTGTAATGGTGTGCGAGCGTGAATAACGATCACATTTAAAAAACAAGCAAAGTTACATTGTTCTCTCTCTGTCAAAAAAAAAAAAAAAAATTTTTAAAGCTAAGGTGAAAAAATAGTAAAACAAATACATATCAGTCTTTAAAGTTTAATATTATTTCAAATACTGAGTTAGATAAGTTATAGCAAAAAGTGTCTCATCCTGGTTCTATGTTGTCTCTTAAGCTGAAGGTCCATACCACGCGGTATATGCGTTTGATACTTTCTTGACCTTTTTTCAAGATGCAAACAAGAGTTAAAAGTAAAACCCTCTGTTTATTGTTGGTGTTTTGTCTTAGCTTTGATATCGATTCAAATGAGACTTGAGTGCTTGTAATTCTCATTAGCTTTACAGTTTTATATGTATAATATCTTTGGAAAAAGGTTGCCTGATGATCTGGCCTAAGCAACGAGTGAAATGCACATAGGAACTAGCTTATCCCCCAACAGTAAATTTCAGTATATATATCAAGAATAAAAATTTTGAATTTAGCACATCATAATTAAGGATTAATAGAAAATGTTGTATTCCCGAAAATAACTTTGATAGAAAGCAATCATACTTTATGCGTTTGAAACGCATATGTATTCTACACATTGTCTGTGTAACTTGTATATACAATTTTACACTGTTTCTACTTCTTTAACAGATGCATCAACGCATTAAACGTATAGTGTGGACCTCCTGCTTTGTTCTTTACGATTACAACGCTTTCTTCAAAAGTCATTATATGAAGAGCTGCTTTGTTCTTTTTGAAATTTAAAAATTTAAAATTATGTACATTTAACTTAAAGTTTTGTCGCGCGAAGGCAGGTTGGTCTTATCTCAAAAACAAACACATCTTCTTTAAGACAGATTTGTTTCGTCATAATCAACTTGAAAACAAGAAATGTTGCAGAAGTTATGCTCTTGATGTCGGCGATATAGTGAAAACGCTGTTTACTTGTTCATGTGCACCCAAAGAAAAAACATGGTTGTGGTAAACATATTATGATAAGATTCAACATATTACGATTATTATTGAATCATATTGTTACGTTTTTACTTAATAAAACGCGTTAAGGTTTATTCCCTTTCTAATGAAATCTTTGAGTTATTTTAATGGCAAATAAAAATAAATACACACACGAATTCAACTTGACAAGCTTTATTGAAATTAATTATAATGTTCGCAAAATTTAACCACCATTGTAAGTAGCGATCTGAACCGTTTAATGTCTCCAATCAAACTTAACTAAACTTTTATGAGTTAGCCTGCATAATTGTTTAGCATTGATATTTTATTTTGTGGCACTTTACAATTTTATTTTAATGTACCTAAAATTTCTCTTGTTTTTTAATTTCTTTAAACTTGGATTTTTATGAATAACAAATAATTCGATATGCACATAGACACCACAAACGACACAACTGATGCAAAATTATTTTACAAATGGCGATAACAAAATATTATTAAATTAAAGATATTTTGTTTGCATCTTAAACTTATTATGAGTACACTTATAGAAAGTTATCATTAGGGATGAGATTTTCATGCACTAAAAAATCGAAAATATGCGCTTGAAGTCTGCACTAAAAAATCCAAAATATGCATTAAAAAAATAAAAAATATGCACTAAAAACTAAGAAAATTTCCATAAAAAATCGTTTTTTAATTTTACTTCAAATTGTTATTCAAATATCTTTAAAAAACTAAAATAACTAATTTTTGTTTGCTTAAATAAATAAGTACTGTTTTATAAAAGGAAAACTTTGTCTGGTACTTGAAGAATGCCAATTTTCAAGAAATTTATTTTTAGATCCCACTTTGATTCCAGATCAGATCAAAAATATTTGAAATTCATTTCATTTTTTTAAATCCTTAATTATTTTTTTTTTTAAAACGTTTTGGATTTTTTTTTTAATTTGTCGGGCTATTCTTCCTTCCACATTGTAAATTTTACTTTCTGCAATATCAATTAATTTGACTTGAGCATAAAGTAAACTAAATCCCTCCTAATTACTTAGTTATTGTTTCACCAATATATCCGTTATTGGAAAATACAAATGCTAATTGACTTCTGCTGTTGTCTAAATTTAATATTTCTTTACCTTTTTTAATTGCACAATCATCGACATCAACAAGCTCTTCTAACATTCTTAAATTACTTGAAGATTTTGAACAGAATTCTGAAGCATCTAGCCAGGCCCCCATTTTGCTACTATTGGCTGCGGTGAAAGGGGAATCAAGGGATACATTTCATTAAAAATTGCAATATTATCGAATTGGCTTCTTAATTTTCTGCAGCGCGGTATAACCCATGTGCTAAGCAAGTAGTTTGTAACAGTTTTGGGTAAAATATTTTAAACCCATTAGAAACCTTTACCATGTACGTTACTGCATCGGTTTAAAATAAAAAATATTGTATTTAAGCAAAACTCCAATAGAATTTATTTATTATTTAAAAATTTTTTTTGGAGAGCTTTTTTTGGTGTACTTAAAATTTTTTTTAAGAACTTTTTTATAATATGGAAATTAAAAAAAAATCCCTCAAAACTGTAAAAATATGCAAAAATAAGCGTTTAAAACCTAAATATGCAAAAATATGCATTTTCACTAATATATGCAACAATATGCAAAAACAAATCTTGCTTATGATACTTATTTACATGATAGAAGTCCGACAAAATGGAAGAATTATTGTCGGTGTAGAAATCGAGCCAAAACTATTATTAGAAAAATGAAAAGAATTGCACATGGTAATTTGTTTAACAACAAATCTTCTAAGGAGATGTGGTCAATTTTAAAGAAAAATGGAATAGGTAGTGAGCAGACCATGGAGAATATTGACCCTGAGAGCTTAAACAATATTTTTTCTTTGAATCAATCTAGGAGTAGTGTTCGGGACCCAGTTTTAAAAAATGTTGATGGGTTTTCTTTTCGAAATGTAGATATTTATGAACTGATGGTTGCTTTTAGCATGATTAAGTCTTATGCATTTGGGTATGATGGTTTTAAACTGAAGTTCTTAAAAGTATTAATGCCTATGATTGGTTATCATGTCCTTCATATTGTTAATACTATTTTGACAACATCGGTTTTCCCGTCATTATGGAAAGTTGCAAAGATAATTCCAATAAGGAAAAATAATGATTTGGATATATCTGATAACTTCAGACCTATATCAATTCGACCTGTGTTGTCCAAAATGGTTGAACATTTAATGAAGGTACAATTGATGGAGCATATTGATGGAAATAAATTGCTTCATGAATCCCAGTATGGTTTTAGGCGAAATCGTAGTACGGCTACATTGCTTGTCGGTCTTACATACAGCACTAGGCAAAAAATGGCGGATAATGGAAATTGTGTATTAATGTTATTAGATATGACTAAAGCTTTTGATAAGGTAGATCACACTTAGTTAGTTGAAAAATTGAATATGCGTTTTGGTATTTCAAGTATTGCTTGTAAACTGATTTATTCGTACCTATCTGATAGGAAGCAATATGTATGCAGTAATGGTACCTTTTCTCAATTGCTTCCAGTACATAGTGGGGTGCCCCAAGGATCTGTGCTCGGACCTTTTTTTTTATTATGTTCATTGATGATTTGTTTAGTAGTATTGAGAATAATGCTAGGAACACAACTGGGGCGAACGACGAATTTTTGGCCGCGAATATTCGTCGCAAAAATTAAAAGACGTTTGTGTATATGAAAATGCACACAATCAGGGCGCCGGCGAAAATTCGCCAGACGCGGCGAACTTTAAATAGATTTAATTATAATTCATACGTCGGCGAACGACGAACAAATCAGTACCGGGTGGCCATACTGTTTTAAAAAGTTAAGTTTTTTAGTAAATAAAGATACTTTATACTTTAGAAATTGTAAAATGTTTACCTTATAACATTTTAAATAAAAATAAAAAAAAAATAACTATGTACAAAAAGTATATAAGTTCATTTGTGGTTAATGTTTTATTTGTGAAGTATTTTTTGTTCATATGGTAACACTAATAGTTGTTTATACAAAATATTTTATTTACAGTTTAACCACAAAGCACAGTTTAACTTTTTAAACAGAAATTATTATAAAAAAAATGGATACAAGTGAAGTTATTATTGAAAATGTGAAACAGTATGAGCTTTTATACAATCTGGCATCAAAAGAATATAAAAATGTACAGAAAAAACATGAAATTTGGGAGAAAATAGGTGGATTGGTAAATTTGACCGGTAAGAACCATGAAAACAGTTGCATAGAATATTTTAACATACAAACATATCTTTTTATCTTAACTTTAATATTTAGGTGATGCATGTAGAAAACGCTGGAAAGGACTCCGGGATACTTATAAAAAGCGTAAAAGAGTGGCGTATCTTGCTTCTGGTAGTGGCGCACCAAGCCCAACAAAAAAATGGAAGTACATGGAGTCGCTTAAATTTTTAGACGACTATAAAGATGCAAGAGCGTAAGTAGGTTTGACAAATATTATGTTTCTGATATAGTAGTACTATTTTATTTAAATAGAACAATTGGATGTGTTGAAGACAGTGAAGATATCGAATATCTCTTTGATTGCTCGTCTTCCACCGTCCTAAATGAATATTATTGTACAGATGAGAGTACTAGTCAAACAAATGAAATTCGTCTAAAAAAATACACAAAAAAACATGCGGATGCTGAAGTAACCTCAGTTTTTAGGGAAGTTATGAAGGAATGTGCCGAATCGGTTAAAGAACTCGTATCAGCAAGTTCAAATGAAACAAGCCGCGATTCAACAACACTGCTTTTTGAAAGCTTAACCAAAAAACTATTGGAAGCAAATTTGCCACAGTCTGTTGTATCCAGAATTGAATCTAAGGTTGTAAATCTTGTGTATGTGGAAATTGCCCACAACATAATTTAATTTTTTTTTCGGCTTAATTTAATTAAATATTTGTTTTTGTTTTGTTTGTTTACATGAGCCTATAACACAAGTATACAGGTTTTGGACTGGAGAAACTAAAAATTGTTTCTTAAGTAGTTTCGGGCGCTTAATTAAAAATGTACTCTGCTTGCTTATATTATTTGCTTATATTTTTTTTTTAATAAAGTAAGACTCAACATTTCGCGACAAAACTAAATTTAACTGTCTGTTTGTAGAACGCGTGTGCAAAAGTGACTCGCTTAACTTACATTTAAAACAAATACATAATTTGGTTTTGCTTTAACTGCCTATTTCACTAAATGCGAACGAACGCTTTCTTTCGCACAACTACATGTAAAACAAAAACAAATTCTCAAATATTTGTTTTTGTTTCATATGTATTTGTGCGAAAGAAAGCGTTCTTTCGACATCGTGAAATTGGCAGTAAATGTTAGTTAAGCGAGTCACTTTTGAGCTCGCGTTCTACAAACAGACAGTAAGTTATGCTAAGACTGTTTAATAAACTGTGCAGTAGTTTTAAAGACATACATTTTTGGTTTGTTAAAAAAAATAATTTTTAGCAAAATTGTAAATTTTTGTTTTTCAAAAAATCATGAATAATTTTAACATACATTTGTTAATGTTAGTAAAATGAAAAGACCTATTTTAATTATATATTGGTTTATTTTGTTTGGAACATATCTTTTTATTCATGAAGAAAAAAATTAATAGCAAATGAATTTAAATTTTTCATGATCTTTAAACCCACTGCACAGATTATAAAACAGTCTCAGCATAACTTAAATTTAGTTTTATCGCGGAAGTTTGAGCCCCAAATTTCTCCTACCCAAAAGTTAACAAAAACTTTTAAACTTGTGAAATGGTATATGTATATTTTTATTGAATTTTGTTGTTTTTGTTTATAGAAACTTTTTTTTATTAAATAAAAGAAATTGAATTTAAAAAAATTATTTATGTTTGAAATAAGTGTTCTGCTAACTCATCTCTTACAGTAAAAGCATTTGTTGATGAGCGGTTGGCGTGAGATATGCGAACAGAAGGCTGGCATTCAGATGACTGCCTCCATATTCCGGGAATAATAACTCCATTTTCATCACGGTCAACCAAACTTTCCTCAAAATATCCGCTGCTTTTATCTAGCATCAAGTAATTGTGAAGAACAATAGTCGCTAAAACTATTTTATCCACGTTTTTAGGCGAGGCTTGAATATTTGTATGTAAAATTCTCCACCTGCTTGTTAAAATGCCAAAAGTGTTTTCAATATATACACGAGCGGCTGATAATTTTTTATTAAAATTTTGTTTTACGGCCGGCAAACTTCGTCCAGGTTATGGTCGCATTAAATTATTTTTTAAAGGAAAAGCATTATCTCCCACAAAGAAATATGGAAACGATTTATCAGTACCTGGTTATAATGAAATAAAATTTAGTTATTATACTTACATAAGTATGTACACTAGGGTTATAACTTTTTGAATTTTTTGCAAAGTAAAACCAAGACATCGCGTTCACTGAACTTGAAGGGGCTTTCTTTTAATAGCCGACATTTAATATAAAAAAATTATTTATTAATTATTATGTATTGATAAAAAAACAAAATTAAAAAAAATATTAAATACATTTTAGAAATCGCTTTTGGAAGAATGATGTCCAAAAAAGTTATAAGCCTAATGCACATACATATGTTAATAAATATTATCTCTTACCAGGTAGTTTATCATTAGGCTGAATATTTATTTGGTTTCTCAAAATCATCTTTCCAAACGAACTTTTAGCAAAGACTCCACCGTCACTTTGGCTGCCAAATGCTCCAACATCAACAAAAATAAAATTGTAATCTGCGTCACATACCGCCATTAACACAATGCTAAAATTTTTTTATAATTGTAAAAAAGAGAACCACTCTTTTTTGGACAAAATATTTGGACATTGTTGCCATCAACAGCTCCAAGACAATGTGGCATTCCTGTTTTTACGTAAAATCTTTTAACATACAAAATATTATTAGTTTTTCAATACTAGCAATGCTATCTGTCAAACCTGTCAGCAATGTTTTTCCACTCACGCTCATTAGGTTGGGATACATATATCTCATGGAGCTCACTCCAGATCGCATCGCAAGTTTCATAAATAATTTTTCTTACTGTGGATACACCCATTTTGTACGTCCATGCCAATAGTTGTGTATTGCAGCCATGAGCTAGGTACCTAATAATAGATTTATGTGCATTCATTTTTGTCTTAAGCTAGATTTTTAAGATGCACATACATTAATGTTAAGCCCAATCGTGTCTCCTCATCTATAGGCTTTCTTCTTGAAAACCTTTGCAAGCGTTCTTTAAGCAAAATTAAAAGAGCACTAAACTTTTCCACAGTCATCCTCGTTGCTTTAAAGAAGTGTTCTTTATCATTAGCCTTTAACTTTGCAAAACCAATTTGATGGAATCCTAGTTCATTTCTATTTACGTTTACTGGGCGTACCCACCATCTTCTTCGTAAACGTTTGCGCGCAAGTATAAAAGCTTTCACCATAATAAAGATGATATTCATTATTTTTAATACTTTCACCAAATTTAAAATTCTTTGGTTCATTATTTATTTTTTTCTTTCTTTGTACAAATTTAATTTAATAACTTTATCAGCTGTTTGGTTTTATCGTCGTAATTGTGTTTCATAGGACGAATTTACTCAGCGAATTTTAACTGAAAAATTCGTCGCGTTGGGCGAAATTCGTCGTTCGCCCCAGTTGTGTTCCTAGCATAATATGGTTATTCCATTTGCATTTGCTGATGATGTGCAGATATTGATCAAAGGTGACGTTCAATTATCTGATGTATTACAAAACATGATTGAGTATACTATGAGGATATTGAGTAGTTGGTTGTTTTTGAATAAGCTTTGTATTAATGCTAATAAAATAAAGGCTATGTTTTTTGGGGCTAAAAATTCTGAGAATTTTTTTTCTGTATCATTAAATAATAATACAATTGCATTTGTGGAAAAAATTAAATGTCTAGGAGTAATTCTTGATAATAAGTTACGTTTTGAAGGTAAATTTTTTGTTGCGAAAATTGTATAACTTAAATCTATTTCTTCCTTTGCATATTAAGGAGAAAATTGTGCATGCACTTCTTATGCCTCAGTTTTTATATTGTTTGGAAATTTTTTCTGGAACATGTGGTTATATAATGAAAAAAGTTCGATTGGCATTTAATAGAGTAGTAAGATTTTTGTACTGTGTTGCATCTCATCAACATATAATCTCGTATGTAGTTAAATTTTTGGGATGTACATTTTGTGATTTGGTAAACATAAGAAGTTTATTGCTTTTGCACAAGGTTTTTAAAATGCAGTCACCAATATTCTTAGTTAAATTTTTTAGGTTCAGTAAATCTACTAGAAATAGACAGATAATGTTTCCAAAGATAACGCCAAATCTGGAACGGTCATACCAAGTAAGAATAGCTCGTGTGTACAATTAATTACCTAACTCATTAAAGAGTTTTGGATGCACTGAGATCACATATAGAAAAAGACTTATACAAAATATTCAGGATAATAGGCTTTGATAGTATACAGTTTTGATAGTTTGATAACTTCTAATTTAAAGTCCTAGTTAAGATTTTGTTTTATTTGGGATTTGAATTATCAAATAAACAAAAAAAAATATGTAGGTTATATAAGATGAATTTATTTTTATTAATTTGGTTTATACCTTGTTGTTATATTTTTAATATGTACATATATTACATTTTTATTATAGAATTTTTTTTTTTGAGTAGAAGTTTGTAACCGGCTAAGGCCAAAAGGGTAGGTTATTGAAAATGAATAAATAAATAAATAAATAAAGTAAAAACAAAGAACGACTTAGAAAGTACCTGTTACTTGACAAATTTAGTCACAACTGTGATTCGTGATTTTTCAGTAACAGTGATTAAATCACAGGTACAGAAATATCGCTCATCTCTACTGTGTACGCATCTATATCTTTTTTGGTGCACTTTGAAACAGATAACATTGTAAAATTGTTCACGTTTGCCTTGTAGAATGCATATAAAAAAGCGTGTTGCTTTGCAACTGACGTTTGGGAATTCACCCCATCTTCTTACAAATAAAGTTAAGTTAGTCAATATAAATTGTTAAAAGAAAGCTAAAATTCAATCAATTTACTGGTCACCCTTTTTTTAGTTTTTTTTTTTTTTGTTAAATATTTGTTAGGGTTGAATATACCTTTAAACGGATAAAAATTTTTTCAAAAACCTTTAAGATATAATAAAGAAAACTCAAGTTGGCATAAAATTTATTTTCATTAAATTTATTGATTTTCAATCTTTTACAATACTGCCATCAAAATAGATAATTTCTCTTGGATACTACAAAAACAACACTTAAACATTTTTTTTGTTTTCAAAAATACAAGCAAAAACTAATTTTGCAATCTCAAAAATGTTTTATGTACAATATATAAATCAGAGATTGACGAAGCTTTCAGCCTCAAAATAAAAATCAGAACATACCGCAACCGACCCGCGTCTTTCACACAGACTGAATGTTACTGCACTTACCAGTTAACAGAAATCTCAACTTTCTAGCGTTTCTGGGAAAATAAAAAAATATTTCGTCGGTCTCATAGACCAATACAAATGGTATAGATTCCTAGATGGCTTAATAATAATTTAACAATAACGAAATGCCAGCAATTTTAAATTTTTTCAATAATTCAAGGTTTCTCTGTAGGAGATCGCGGGACATTCAATGGTTACCCTTAAATGGGTCCCTGGAGACAGGAGTATACATTGAAACTATATGGCTGACTTGTTAGGGCACCACCTTTAACCGAAACGGTTCAACATATCTTAAAGGCGTTTCGCTAAAGAGATGGTTCGATGCAACTGCCTGTGGGGAAACCTGAAAAATCCCATTATGGACGTCAAAAGGACTCAGCAGGATTAAAAGCTGCCCAGACTTCACGTCATACACCCGATTGCGGTTATAACTGGACAATAACCTTTTGTGAAATACGCCCAGAGGCTTACAGTGACCTGTATATAAGTTACAACAACGATGAAGAAGAGGAGTCAACGGAACCGCTTCTCTGTCATTGCCCAGTAGGGATGGCCAAATTGAAAAAATATATCGATGTATACCGAATCGATATTTTATAGGAGTATCGATATATATGAATTGAAAATATCGATATATCGATGTATCGAACGTATTAAGCTGAAATTATTACCAAATTTAACAACTTAATATACCTATGTCAATACATATTTACTTATGTACAAACATATTGCATGTAATTCCACGCTAACTTTTTTTTGTTTCAACATTTTTTATTTTTCGAACTTATTCTATGCGTTAAATTTCAGTTATGTATTTTATAAAGCTTTTTGCTTTCCAACGGAAAGCTAAGGTAAAATGTAACAAGAAGATACAAGATAATAGTCTGGTAGTGTATAAAAGTCATCAAAAAAATTTAAGGAATAGAACTATTACAAAAAACTTTATAAAATACATAACTGAAATTTAACTCATAGAATAAATTCGAAAAATAAAAATATTGAATATAATAAAGATGCTTATGAAAAGAAATAATTCCTAATATCTATTTGTTAAAATAGTTAAGTCAAATACATTCAATTTATAACGTATCACTATCCAGTGTGACACAAAGAATGCTGACGAAGGCGGGCCAGAAAATGCATTACATTCTGCTGGTGTCTAATAATTGTAAATTTTTCTGTACATACAATATACTTCATTGCTATCCAACGGATAGCTAAGGTAAAAACTTTTATTTTAAACAAAAACCAATTTTAAAATTTAGTTTTTAAGATATGTTATGCGAACGAAGTTTTCGTTTGAAATCGAGGGACCGGCAGTAAATTCTACAATAAAAAATATTTAAAAAAAAAGTAAAGAATACAAACAAATTTTTATTTATTCGCCAAATGAAATCTATAAAAAAATTAATTGGGATTATATAATGCCGGATTATATACTGCCAGTAAACGAAACTTGTGACACATACTATACCAGTAAACTGTGCAATATTTTATTTTTAATATATAAGGACGTGCTCAAATACAAAATAATAAAAAAAAACTATTTTTTTGATATCGATATATGGGTATTTTTAATATCGGCGATATATATCGACTATAATTTTTTAAATATCGATATTTTGATATATCCATATTTATTGCCCATCCCTATGGCCAACTACGATGTACCGTTTACTAAAGTAAAGCCTGTTGGCAATGTAGGTAATGCATCAAATTACTCTGCATCGAAAAAGGATGTTTTGAAATATTTGCGTAAGTGTCCATGACTCCATTTGAAAACAGCCATTTTTCAGAACCGAAGAATTTTTTTTTTATTTTTTTCTTAAAAATATTTAATTACCTTCCAATTATTATAGAAATAAAGCTATTTTAATAAATTTCCTTGTAGCCTTTATTTGCGCCCAAATGGGTTAACCAAGGAACAGAAACTTGTTAAGTTTATTTATTTCTAATGTGGTCTCAAAGAAACAGCTGATTGTTTTTTGCTTTGACTGTTGATTTTGTATTGTTGTGATATAGAGGACCCCTTGCCAAGAAATACACAATGAAAACTAAAATCGACTTTAAATTAGTAACGTAAACTTATTTTAGTATCATTTAATAAAGTACTGGAAAACTTAATTTTGTTTTTAAATAGAACTTAAAGTTAAATAATATTTAAGTGCGATGTCTTAAATAAGCCACATTTTTGTTTAAAATTTTAGAAGACATTTTTTGAACAATGTACATTTTCGAAAAACACTACTCTTACTTGTTCATAATCCATTCATTCACAAAAAAAACATCTACAAAAGTTCAAATACATTAAAATTAAATTTATTTTTATTTATTTCGCAAGCGCATTATTTTAAGAAAATAAATCTCACGTCTAACCAAAAAATTTTATGCTTTGAATAAGCCCATTGGGAATTAAATGCTCTACTCTCACTTTCTCATATTCGCCTAATATTTATATCAGCATACGGCAATCGAAGCAAAAAGTGTGCCAGGGATTTCACGAAACAAATTTTACGCCTTTTTGCCGGCAAATTCTATGGAAATAATGGGAAAAACTCAAACGCAAAATACACACACAAAACAACCACCAAATTTTGGCTGTAAATCCAGCAAAGCAAGTGAAACTGATTCGAAACTACTGCTGCTTTTACATCAATTTAACACACTGAGGGGATTTAAGGATTTCGAAATTCCTTGATATGCCCACCAAAACAATCTTCAAGTAAAAATCAGAGAAAATCTAATTTTTACTTGTGCGAAACTATTTTTGGAAAATTTGAAGGAATGAATTCTTTTTTAGAAATTAACAATTTTGGAAAAAATTACAAAAAATTTACTTTTTAATAGAAAAAGTTGCGATATTTTTATTATTTTAAAGGAAATTTCACTATTTCGCATAATATTGACTATTTTCCAAGAGTCTCTATAAAATGTTCACTATTTAAAAGAAAATCTTATTAATTTTTTTATAGAAAATTTTACACAAATATTACTATTTTTTTATAGCAAATTTTAAGTAATTAGGTATGTATATTGCAAAGTTTAATATTTTTAACAAAACTTGGTTAACTTTCATTGTTTTGGGTGTGTGTGAAAAGGTAACAAAGTACTCATGGAAGTAAAATTTTAACACTGTCAAGGTGAATAAAATTTCACTAGCCCTGGCGGTAGTATAAATTTTGACATTAGCATAGACATGTTACTATTTTAGAGCAAATTTCTTAAAAATTTTCATTTCTTATAAAAAAAGTTATACAATTTTTAATATTTATAGGAAACATATTATTATAAATTATTCGACCATCCATTATATTATTTCCAATTTCTATTTATTTAAGCTAATGGTCTAGTTTTTATTTTATAAAAAAGTTAATCTTTATTTTCTATCGAATTTTCGTAACTCCGTTGTGTAACGTCTTCAGGATTGAACATTTTTTAAAAACAATTACATAAAAAACAAATTAACAAAATTTCTTAAAATAAAAATATTGTCGACATTTGAAAAAATTCTTATGCTAACAAAATATTTAAACATAATCTATTACAGTTTAAAAAATTTTTATTTAGTTTCCGTTTCTATGTTTATGAACTAAATGTCTATAACTATGGGCTACACAATCTGTATCTGTCTTATAATTTATTCTTAATAAATTTGGAATCTAAATTATTTGAAGCATTTCTAACATATAACGCCTCTTGTAATTACTCTCTGTGTTTAAAATTGTAACATTCTCAAAATCTGGATAATGATTTAAACTAGCACAGTGGGTTGCTAATGCTGTTTTTTGTAATGTAATATTGTGTTTATATTTCTGATCTGATTTATTTATTTTCAGGAAATTTGGCAACTTTTATTATTTTATATAAAATTTGGTAAAACTTTATTATTATTTTTATATAAATTTGGGAAATTTATATATGTATTTATTATCGTAAATATAACTAACTATAATCATTACAACACGCTGTTTAAAAATAGCTGTTTACACGTAATATAACAAGTAATTTTTTCCATAACTATCATTAAAATACTGCGTCAATCCCAGCAGTTCAAAAATACAGATCTTAATAGCGTTCGGTTATAAATGCAACTAATTAAAAAGTGGAATTGAAATTGATACAAAATGTTAATGCTGATATATGACAATGTATTAGTAGTGGTTTCCAACTTTAGGCAAATGTAACTCATATTAAATAAAGATGCAAGAGTTTGGAGAAATATTGGTTTTTTTCTTCTATGTTTAAAAAAATATTTCTAAGCAGAAAATAAAAGTCTCTGCAGTGTTTATTTTTTCAACCTTAGCATATTGAAACATCCCTTTTAAAATAAAAAATAAAAAGAAAGATGTCAGCTTAAGCAATAAAAAAATATTCGTCTTGAAATTTTTAGGCTTCATTTTAGTCATTTAAATAAAACATGCAAGCAAAGAGTTTGAATGGCTAAAATAAAAAAATAGTAGTTAGATCAAAGTGATTCTTATTGATTTCATAGAAGCAGTTATTTCGAAATTCAAAAATATCATTGCATATTGCGATTGGAGTATGCTGCCAATTTGACTTTTTTCCGCGAAATCCCCACAGTGCGAAGTTTCACTACCTTATAGGAAACAAAATGTGTGAAAAACTTCGGTAGTTTGTAAACCTTTACTCTATACAAAAAAAAATTAATTGTGATGACAGAAAATAGCCCCTCTTAATTTAAAGCATATAACAAATGCGTTCTTTCGGGCTGATCAGGTCCTCATAGAATATTCCATATGCAATCGCATCGAAAAGATGTTAAACTAAATATTCCATCGTTTCTGAAAAGTGAGAAAAAAGTGTGGCTGCAACTCATGTCGAAAACTATCAAAAGAGATTACGTCGTTACGTTAAAAATGTCATAATATTGCACTCGAAGCCGATGTTAAATTGCAGACGTTGAGAAAGCCAGGCACACATATCGTTGACTACGACCAAAATTTACTAAAACTGAAAAATTTTTAACGACGGCGGCAAAAATACAACCGTTGGCTATACCAAAAAATGTAAAGTGCGACTTTAATGTTTGTTGTTTAAAAAATAGCTTTGAAAACATTCGTATATTTCTCAAAAATGTTAAAAGTAAAATATTTAAACACTGAAAAAATCTGCCAAGAACAAAATACTTATCTCTACCATGTTATTTTCCATTGCATTTTGCATTTTTAATATATTTTTTAGTGTTAAAATTTTTTCTCACCCCGTTTTTATGCAATTTTACTAACACATTTTTTCTGTAAATTGGCGAGTAATATCCTTACGTAACAGCTATTACTCACGAAAAATGTTACAGACGCAGTTAAGTGAGAAAAACAGTTGTTTGTTTCAATTTATGTCAATTTTGTTTCATTTCTCACATTTCAATCAAAAAGTTTCTCGACGCGGGAGTTACAGATCATGGGCACTGGTTATATGTTTTTAATAATAAACGACCTATTAAAAATAACACCAATGCACAAATTCAATGTCAATGATTTAATTCCTTTAAATTCCAGCTAATGAAGCACTCATAAACTTGTCTCAAAGTCCTTGTTAAGCTCAAAATACGTGTGTGAAATAGAAAAAGAGACACCCAAAAACTTCAGTAATTTTTTAATGCAATTTAATCAATCGAAACCGATTTGTCGGCTTAACATGTTTCCATCAGCATCCAGAGTACCAAACCAGGGGTGGTTGTTTGAACAAATGACTCTTGATCCTTTTTTTTAATGCAATAATAAATGTTACAAATATATAATTCCTAAAGAGGTTGTTTGTTTATTTTGCGGGTAATGTTGCTCATTTTGTTTCGTAATAAATTTCTATTTTTTTTTTCTCTTGTTCTTATTGTGGAGTGGTGTCAAAATGACACCCTGTTTTACACTGCCTCGTCAGTGATAAGAGACAATTTTGTGCGTGTGTTATTGTTATTTTGACTACGATGCAGGCCTGCCATATTTGCCGATTTATCGGCATTTTGCCGTTTTTTTGCCTTAAAATTAGCAAAGTGCCGATTTGCCGATTTTTGCTCCATAAATGCCGATTTTTTGATAACCACTTAAACCACGGTAACTTTGTTTGTTATAGTGTAATTTATTAATTTTGGGCAACTTTGGAACACTTGTCATATTAAAAAGAGACAACTGGTAATAAGACAGCGCTTTTACTAAAAAGAAAAAAAGAGTTCATTTAAAATATAATGCAGTGTTTGTATGTGTGTGTTGGATAAGAAAATTTGAAAGAACTAAATAGAATAAAAAAGCCAACGGTTTTTACTAAAGCAAAGAAGGAAAAATTATTTAAACCTAATAATACAACTTAATTAAATTATTAAATATTTAATATTTAAAAATGGATAGATACTTACAACAGATCAAAGGTAAGATAAATTTATATTCACTTTATGAATGCAATAAATTTTTTTCAAAAAATTATTCTTATAGATCATAATGCAAATGAGGATGATGCAGCTAGTACAGCAAATAGCCAATGTAATGTTAGTATTGTTAATGTTCAGACACAAGAAAGGTACAAAAATATTTATAACATAATATTATTTTAACTTTAGGTGGATAAAAAGAAAAAGCGTAAGCTAAAAGAAGAATGGATTGATGATGACGTTAAATGTTGGGCTGAAAAAAGAAACAATTTTTTTTTTTGCAAATTGTGCAACGTTCAGCTTAAAGCTTCCTCCGGAAAAACGGATTTGTTAGCACATTCCCAAACGAAAAAACATTTAGCCGCTGCAAATGCCATATCAGCTCAAAAGAAGATAGACGAAGTCTTTAATAAGGAGCAATATGCTACAAAAAAGGCGGAAATCAAAATGGCCCTTTTCATTGTTGAGCACAACCTGCCATTTATGGTTGCGGACCATTTAACTAAAGTGTGTCAACGTTCTTTTTCTGACTCTGAATGTGCTAGCAATATGATGATGGGACGAACCAAGGCAAATGCCATTATAAAAAACATTGTTGGAAAAAAACAGTTCCTAGCTGTATGTGAACTATTAAAAAATAACAAGTTCTCCCTGTGCGTAGATGAATCA
Organism: Pollenia amentaria; assembly: GCA_943735925.1. NCBI lineage: Eukaryota > Metazoa > Arthropoda > Insecta > Diptera > Polleniidae > Pollenia > Pollenia amentaria. The sequence goes on along the minus strand of OX031008.1, from coordinate 31,654,658 downwards.
ACCGATATATCTAACACCAAGTCATTGTGTTTGGTTGTACGTATATGTGTTAACTTTAAAATACAGGACTATTTCTTCGGATTATTGAAAGTGGAACAATGCGATGCCAAAGGTTTGTACAAACTAATTGTAGATTATTTTACACAAAACCGTGTAAACTACAAGTCAAATTTGATAGGATTAGCTGCGGACGGTGCTGCCGTTATGACAGGCAAAAATAATTCCGTTGCAAAACTTTTAAAAAACGATATACCAGATTTATTTGTTATGAAATGTATTTGCCACTCACTTGCATTATGTTCATCATACGCTTGTCTTCAATTACCTTCCGAAGTTGAAACTCTAGCCAGAGAAATTTACAATTATGTCTCAAATAGTCCAAAAAGATTTGATCAATTTCAAAACATTCAAAAACTGCTAGAAATAAAACCAAAAAAATTACTGCATCCAAGTCAAACCAGATGGCTTTCGCTTGAAGCAGTAGTCGTTAGAATACTAGATTTGTATGAAGCGTTGAAAATTTACTTTTCATTTGCTGCAAACGTTGATCAAATTGATACCGCAAAAACTATTATGTACAACTTAAACGAGTCAAATAAAATATATTTATCTTTTTTAAAATATATTCTTGAAGTTGTTAACAATATTAACAGAACTTTCCAAAGTGAGTCAACAGAAATACATAACCTATACAACCAAATGGAAAGTCTTCTTAAAACTGTATTAAGCAATTTTATAAAAAATGATATTTTAAAAAATGAAATTTACTTAACGGAATTTATGAACACAAAGAATTTTTTGAACTTTGATGAGGTGTATTTGGGCTTATTTGCTAATGAGTTGCTATCAAAATCAAAGCTCAGCAAAAGCGAAATTAACAAAATTGTTAATAACTGTATTAATTTTTATATAGAACTTGCAAATCAAATATTAAAACGTTTTGATTTTGAACAAAAATCTTATAAATCTTTAAATATGATTAACCCTAACAAAATTATGAAAAAGGGACATTTTTCTTTTATGGAAATTTTGAAAGAGTTCCCCAGCTTTATTTCTGAAAAAGAAAAACAAATTTTAGATTCTGAATTTAGAGAGTTAAAATTTGTAAATTTTGAAGAAGTTTTAGAAGGAATTGAAGTAAATTTGCAAACTTTTTGGCAAAAAATTTCAGATTTAAAACGTGGGGATTCTACGGATGCATTTCCAGTGCTGTCAAAGTTTGTACAACAAATTATGGTACTTCCACATTCTTCCGCAAATGTTGAAAGAATTTTTAGCCAAGTCAACCTTAATAAAACCAAATTTCGATGTTCCCTGGAAAATGAATCCTTGGAAGGAATTCTTTTTTCTAAAGATTACTTAAAATTTAATAATGCAAACTGTTTTGATATTGATATTAAAATGTATTTAGTTAAACTATTAAACTCAAATATGTATCTATAAAATATTTGTTAATATTAAATGTTGAAACAAAATGTTTTTAAACAAACTATACATAATTTATTTAAAAAAATATTCTTTTTTGTTAATTGTTATGTTCGTATATGGTTTATATGTAAGTTAATCCTGAATTGTTCTGTTTTGTTATTTTTTGTGTTAATAAAAATATGTTTTATTGTTCTTAAAATGGATATTTTCAATTTGCCGATTTTTTGCCGATTTTTTTAATTGAAGTGCCGATAATGCCGATTTTTTTTTGAAAATATGCCGATTTTTCATCAAAATTATCTGGCACCCCTGCTACGATGTCATTTAGTAGTTCTTTTGGGTTACCGATAGAACACACGTTGCGGCTTTGTTGCATAACGATTTGTTGTCCTTTTAATCCTATTGAGTTACATATCTCAAATAGTGCCACATACAACTATACAATTTAAAAATTTTTTGGTATTTTACATTTGAGTCTTGGTTAGCGGGGCTGTCGGTTTTATTTTAAGATGCTTGATTATTGTAAAGGGGAACTTGAAGAATGGATTAAAGTAAATTTTTAAATGGACCAAAAACCTACACATAATTAAAGCCGTTTAAATGATATTAAATTTTTTGGTTGGGGCTTATATTCAATATGGAGGTTTGGAAATAATGGACCTGGTTGTGTAAGGAGTTTGCGTAAACGCCTAAGTGGTTTTTGTAATACATCAAAGAACACAGGTTGTGTGTAACTTTAAACTATTTAATAAATGCCACAGGCGCTTACGCCAACGCCAACCGTAATCGGGCATCTCTAAGATATTTATGTGGGTTAAAGGAATTTTTTATAAATTGGATCTATGTTAGTTTTAGAGCCTTTCTCGAATGTGCAAGAGTTTTTGATGTTTAATCTATGAATGCCAATATTTGAGCCGTTTGGGTTTCCTTAGTCATCGTCCAGACTTGCAATTTTTGTTGCTGCAATTTCTTAAAATTCTGCTTTGAAATTGCATTAGTGCCCAGATTAGGAAATTCTAGTTTTGAAATTTTTGTATGTTCAACTTGTCTTTCCTCTTATCCTTTTTATATTTTATATATAAATACAAATACACCTACATCCAACTTCAAATTAAAAAGTTTGAGAATTACAAAACAGAATTGCAGAATACATAAAAACGAGTACCAATCCCCAATCATCTTAAACTCAAGTTGTGCTGCAACAAAAATTGCAAGTGTGGACGATGACTTACCAAGCGTATGTATTAGGGAGATCGATTGTTCGACTTTTTTCAATAACCGGTTTTCGAATATTACGAATAGTTGCTATTTTAAAAAACCCGGTTTTCGGCTAAGCATTTTTTAAATAACCGGTTAATCGGTTTTAATTCGAATACATAAAAACACAAAAATCAAATAAGTTTTTGTAATACAACGTTAATTTGAATAAAAACAAAACAATTTGCAAAGGTCAGGAGCCAACAAAATACATATCGAACTTGTTCCTCGAAACAGAGTCAACTCAAAATTTAGATCAGAGCTAACAATTATTTGATGGTAAAATCCAAGAAAAGTGGGACCAGTAAATTGATCAATCTTTAGCTTAATTTTCAACAATTTTTTATTGATTTACTAAACTTTATTTGTAAGAAGATATTTGTTTAATGTAATTTAGAAACTGATGAATGATATTTGATCCAGACAAACGTTTTACAAAACCAAATAAATTATAGGAAGTTAATAAAGTTATTATTTGAAATATTCCCAAATTTATTTTGAATGAGTTTTAATTTGTTTGAGGTTAAGCATGTCTATATAAATCAACCATATTTTTAAAAAGTTGCAAACAAAACCAGGATTAGATTAGCCAGTATTATATATTTCAAATTATTTTATTTCAGCATTATAGAAACGAATAGTAAAATGAACATGCTTTTTGTGTGAAATATTTGTCCCATATCGTTGATTCCGCCGGAATCTTGTAGTTTTCAGCATGAAGAGATGCTAGAACTACTTAAGAGTTTTTAGTGCCTTAAAGTGCAATTCGTCCTCGGCAACACAATGGTCTAATATTTCACCAATGATTCATTTTTGGCAGCGTATTTTAGTAAAGTATTCTTTGTCGTCTCTTTAGAACTACTTCCAACGGAGTTAAGTTTTATGTGGAGCACATTAATGTCAGGCATATAGACTTATTAAAGGTGATTAATAAGTCGTGACATGTTTTTTTTTAACAAGAACACACGCTTTTATAAGATTTGTATTTACAGTATTCATAATGTTTTTTGACCTTTGTTACATTTTGTTTTGATATATTCAATTAGAAAACACTTAAATTACGGGTACATCTATAACCAGAGTGAGGAAAATGTATATTAATTACACATTATTAAAATAACCGGTTTATTATACCAAAATAACCGGTTTATTCGATATTCGAAAAATGGGCATTTTAAAATAACCGACTTGGGCAAAGTAAATAACCGGTTAAAACCGGTCGAATAATAACCGTTCGATCTCCCCCTAGTATGTATAAAGAGGTAATCTAACGTTAACGTGTTGTTGCGTTGCGGATGAACCTGATAAAGAAAAAAAATGTTCTCCGTATTTATGTATCAGATGTTAAAGAATCCAAATTTTTATACAAAACACATAAATAACAAAAGCTAAAACTAAATAAATTTTGACAAGTTTTTTGTTTTTTTAACACATTTACGTCTTAATGCTGGTAATAGCTTATTACGGTAGATCATTTGTATTGGAATCAGGGGATTATTTTTGCAGGATATTCAAATCTTCGATTCTTAGATTTCATCAACCAGGGATAAATGTAACTCAAATTTTGTTTTAGTGCTTTTCGTAACTATATTTTGTATGTATGTATGTTTATGTGTATGACATACTGTTACTGTTATTAAGATAATTTGATTGTGATAAAAACCAAAACAAGTTTTATTCCTTGTACTCGTATTGTACTAGTTATTGTTCTTTTATGTTGTAGTTGTTTGTTAATATTTTTGACTTCCCCCATTCTATCATCCTTCTCTTAGATGTGCATGTGTATGTAAGAGTTTCCACATAAATTTCAGTATGTTAAGTTCAGGGTTGGAAAAATTTGTACAATTGTACTTTTGTTGTACTACACTAGAGCCCCGTTTTGCGTCGTTCATGGGGACATGGGACACGCGAATTACGTTTATCACCGGGAGGTGTAAGGAAAAAAACAACCTTGTTATTTGAGTGTTGAATACTAATTAATTGATTGTTTATTGATTTTTCTTATTTATAGTTTTACAATTTATAAAAGTGCTTATACTAATTCCCAGAATAATTCGAGGAAGTTGAAAAATACAAGAAATGACTTAATTAAATAAAAAGTTAAATTAGTTTACAAAAATATTAATTCTTGGAATAACTTTAGGAAATAAAATGAAAATAAAATTACAATATGAAGAGTAAAATAATGAAATTGAATAGTTTGCATAATTACAATATGTAGAATAATAAGTTAAAAATAAATATTAAATGGGTCAATATTGGGTTGTTGCTCTTGGTGGTTTAGTTGGTGGTATGGGTGTTTCCATAACTCGCGGCGCAAACCGAAACAATGAAAATCGAAATGAACTGATTTTTTGTTTATCAGTTTTAACATTTAGGGTGTGTGTGAAACGGTAGCAAAGTTCGATGGTGAATTAAAATTGTCAAAAATTTCTACGCTAGTGAAATGTTATTCACCTCAAAGAGTCAAAATTTTACTTCCATGAGTAGTTTGCTACCGCTTCACACACACCCTTAGCAAGTAAAATTTTATTTGGGTTAAAAGAAGATTTCAGGACTTTGGTATTTTACAAACAAATAATTGAAAATATATTCTTAAGAGAGAAAGGTTAAAATATATAATAACAACTTAAATTAATATAATTCATTTCTAGGTAAGTACATAAACATTAAAAAAAACAAGTAAGAAATTAAAGTCGGTCAAGCCCGACAATATGATACCCTACACCCCAGTATATAGAGAAAAAATTTTGCATGCGTACCCTTTTTGTGACCCATTGGCAACCATGGACCAGCCAGAAGGAAATTATGTTATTGAGTTTAAGATTCAAATAAAAGTCTCTTGTGCCGAATAGACTGCGCTAGTGAAAAAAAAACTGTAAAGCGGGGCACCCGGCAGGTTAACATGGGTAGCCAGCAGAACGAACATCGTTAGATCGACTCAGAAAGTGATTTATAGTCGATCGGTATACTAAAAGGTAAGTCCAGGACCAATATTTTAATGTGTTACAAACATCAGTACATATGCATAATACCTTCTCCACTATTTTGATGTGGGTATAAAAATGTAAATCTCATTTCAGATTAATTCGAGCTATGTATTTTCATCTGGTTATTATCAATTAACAACATCTGTATCCACTTGATTAAGTGGTCGTACAGTTTTGTTAACAAAATTTTCAAAATTGTTTGTAGAATGTCTAATTATTTCCTTTGTGCATAGATTTTCCTTGTTACAATGTCGGCAAATATATCTATTTCATGTGAAATCAATTTCATTGCCTTGGAAATATTGGCAGTTGTTTATCTTTTTTCTTTTATTGGAGCATCAGTTATTATAATATCTTCCTCCAACGCATGCTGAACATTAGGTTAGGTTAAGAGGTTATGTGCCCAAGGGCGCATCTCCAATCGAAGACCAATGCGGTCAATTGTGAATCCCTTCAGTATAGGAAAAGAAGAAAGAGAGATGTAATTTTTCCCGTCAGAATCAAATTAACATAGTCAAACAATTTATTTTGCGTTTAGCTTATTGAAGAAAAAAAATTTTGATCAGATTTTAAACCTGATAATTGTTAAAGTTAGTAAAATTTATTTTTAGTATTTAAAAATATTTTCAAAGAAATAAATTTCCAAATTTCAGCTACCAGCAGAATAGTCCAATATGTTTTTCGTCATCATTTACTTTGAAAATTTGATGTATTTAACTGAAGAATTTGGAAATTTTTGGTTCTTTTTCTGAATTGTGCTAAGTTTCAATCAACATAAACTCTTCAAAAGAGTTTAATTTTATGACTTCAAGATGAGTTTTATTTAAGATGAGTTTTATTAATAAAAATCTCTTTTTGATTTAAGATGAGTTTTATTAACAAAACTCTCTTTTGAGAGTTTTATTCGACATTTTATTTTAACGTTAAAAATAACTCTAAACTGTGGAGTTGAGATCGTTTTAAGATCACCATAGATTCTGAAAGTGCTCGTCCATACGAATCTATCGGTATATGATAGTATAGGTCTCCACATGAAGAGTTTTTTAAGTTTAAATTGTCGGGATAACTGTTGCTTACGGTTCCTGTGGTACGATTCACTAACTTTTAACGATCCGACAATCGTAATTTTTGTCGACATATATATTCGCTTGCAGTAACGATAGTGTGATTCTGTAATATATTTTTAACGATTGTAAACAGCTGTAGTTTTTTTAACATCTCTGTCTACAAAATGTTAAAATAAACGAAAAGCACAAAAGAGAAAAAAGAAAACAAATGAAATTGTGCCTAACTTACTGTTTTTATATTTTATTTTATGAAATTTACATTTAGAATATTGTTTTTGTTCATAATTTGCTTTTTATACCCTCCCCCACCACTGTGGTGAATGAGGGTATACTAAGTTTGTCATGCCGTGTTAAACTTTTTTATTATACATCTAAGACCCCATAAAGTGTATATATTCTGGCTGCTTGAGTAATTCTAAGTCGATGTAGCCATGTTCGCCTGTCTGTCCGTCTGTCCGTCTGTTGAAAACACGCTCACTTTCGAAAAACGCGAAAGTAAAGAAAAAACTTGGTCTCAAATTGCTTGTAGGTATCCTACGCAGCTTGAGATGGAAATCCAGCAACATCGGTTCAGTAGGATCAGAACCATGAATCAAAATGTGAAACCACCACCCCAAAAAAATTGATAATTTTGATACAAATACTAACATAAATGGTGGAATAATGCACGAAATTATATAAAATTTTGCATAAATTCGTTTTATACAACTGTAAATCATACTGTTAAATTTCGTGAAGATCAGTCCATAATTGACCATAGACCCCACATAAACCCTACTCCCGGAAAACAGTTTAGTACGCCTAAAACCGTAATAAATAATGCTATCATAATTAAATTCGGTTCGGTAAAGTTTTGTAGGACTAGAAATCTCACAGTAAAATTTCGTGAAGATCGGTCCATAATTAACCCTAGACCCCATATAAACCCTACTCTCGGAAAACTTTTTAGTACGCCTAATGCCCGTAATTTCTACAAAAAGAAATCTAGCTGTGTATAGAAATCTATGGTGTAAGAGCTGCCATATTTTAAAAGAAAACTTAAGGTCAAAACACGCAGATCAAATAAACGTTGAAATAGGTAAAGATAACTGATACGTACGAACACGATCAGCTTTCTTTTTGTTGAAATTACTTATTACACTGCTGTATTGAAATTTATTCTAATTTATTTTTTGTAATACCAAAAATCAGTCTTCAGAATTTTGGAATGATTGGTCCTTAATTTACCATAGGTCCAATACAAATTACCCTCCTAAAAATCATTATATATATATATATAATTATAAACAATTCGTCTATGCTGTATTTTTCATGGTATCCGCATTTTTTAAAGGTGTCCGCCATATTTACTGCAGTGGTTCTCAGCCATAGATATTGGCAAACAAAAGAGATTTGTATATTTAAAATATTGTTTACATAGAAAAAAATAGTTTTCATAACTGAATACGAAAATGGCATATTTGATTAAAAAAAATGTTTGGATATTTTAAAAAATATTTTTTGATATTAGCAACATTTATTGCATTAATGTAGTTGTTATAAGTAAACGTTTAATTCAATTGATAAATTTTTTATTTAAGCTGATTTAATTTTTGATTTCTGTGTAAGTACAGTTCGTCAGGAAAACTTTAGAAAATCTAAAAATATTATACAAATAGTAAAGCGAAGGTGAATTACAAAGGCAATTAAAAAATGAAGAAGAGTTGTAAAAATACTGTCTTTACTTTGATTCAAATCTTTTTTTATTGAATATGAAGAAATATTTAATTATTTTATTATTAAATATGTTTTATTGTGTGCTATTTTGCAAAGTTAAATTTTGATAAATTTTTTCATTGAATCAAATAAAAAGTTTGATGATTTTATTATTAACAAACTGTGTTGTTAAAAATTTTCTTAAGATATTTTGTTCTGTGAAGCCATCCCTGGTTCAGTTGTCATTTTTGGTTTCTTTGTATGGCCTTTTTTTTTTTTTTTTTTTTTTTCTTAGCAGTTTCATTGCGCATTTTGTTGAGGTGGTTAGTTGGTTGGTTGATTGTTCCTACTTGAATATGGTTGACTGCTCTGGATGCTGGAAATAATTTGAAAATTGCTTTTTATTTACTTTTCTTGTTGTTATTGTTGTTTATATTCAGTTTAATGAAGGTCGGTCGCGTGCACATTGATCTCAGATAAGTTTAAATAAATAATAAAATTTGAGTTGATAAGTATTTCTCGTATTTCGAAAACATTTTCATTCATATTAAGGCATAATTTCAGTCGTATCTTGTAAAAAGATTTAATTTACTCATCTTTTACGGTTTAAATATGATGTTTTGCAAAATGAACTAAAATTCTTATTTGAAATGAAAATGGAACAAAAAAGAAGAGCAAATGTAATAGACTTCATGTAAATAGAATTTAGATGGTAAGATTTGCGTCGATTTTTTATTTATTACATTTAGACTGTAAATCACAGCGTTTGTGTTGCTAAGTTCAGAATAAGTTGTACCTAATAAAACTTTACAGAACTTTTTAATTAAAGTAAAAGCCATTGTAATTGTTAATTTGGGTTGTCTATTTTCGGTTTCTAAAAAGTGACACAAACTTATAAAAAAAAACCCTAAAAAAGGTATAATTGGTCAACCCCAACCATTTGATACTCTACACCACAGTATTTACGGACAATTTTTCGAGAGTGTACCCTGTTTGGGATCCGTGGACAATCGTTGTTATGAGATAAAGATTCATATAAGTATTCTTTGTGGCGAACTTATCTAGATATCTTCATCTATTTAAGATTTGTTCGTCCTAAAGAAATTGGGGTGCCCCGGTAGGCTAGCTGGTAGTGAGCTAGTCTATTAGTATCGGGCTTGCGGGTTCGATTCCCGCCAGAGACTATGTTATCCTGCAAACAAGATAACAGAGCTTCGCGGGATTAGCGTATGAATAATAAAAAAAAATTAAAAGATGGTGTTTATATGGGAAATATTGTCAATGTAAAAAAAATGTAAATATTGTTACGTTTTCACTTTATAAAACGCGTTAAGGTTTATTTCCTTTATAATAAACCTTTGAGTTCTTTTAATTGCAAATAAAAATAAATACACACGCGAATTCAACTTTACAAACTTTATAGAAATTAATTATAATGTTCACTATTTTAAGTAACGATCTGAACCGTTTAATGTCTCCAATCAAACTAAACGAAACTTTTATGAGTTAGCCTGTATTTATAGTTCTAAACTATTCCTAGTTGGTTCAAGAACCGTCTAGTAGTTTCTAGAAAATTATGTTCGAATTATTTTAAATCTAAAGTCTACAATTACAATTGCTAGAAAATTTAGTTACAGTGGCGTTCATAAAAATAGTTACTAATATGACATAAAACTATAATTAACAAGATAACTTATAACTAAAACCATAAATAATTCTTAGACAAATCTAATTTCGTAACAATATATAATATTAATGCTTCTATCCTTGAATCGGTTGATCCCTTAAATGACTTAGAAGTAAATTTGACAGTTGGATTTCACAGTACAACACATGATTTGCCAACTCAATTCTGTGAACTGTATGTGAAATTAGACCCAAAAAGAAGAATTTCTGCATCATTCGTTTTGTCTTCTTACCTGCGATTTGAAGTTAGTATCGATTTGAAGTTAGTACTATCGTATAGGGGAATTTATCACGTTTTAGGCCCTGTTGTTTGACATAGCTCGACAACCCCTAGCCCAATTTAGTTGAAATAAATTTTAAAAAATTAAGAATTACAATTCCCTTAATCTGTTCATATATTGTTTTCCTATACAAGTAACACTTTCGAAGTTAAAAATGAATGTATGAAGGGAAAAAATTATTTTTTGCCTAAAAATTTAAATTTTTTTTTTTTAAAAATACATAAAAAATCCAAAATGGAAAAAAGTTTCAAGTCTAGTTATTTTTTCGCAAAGTCACATAACCTATGAGCAAAATGAGACAAATATCATAAAAATCGATGCACGCGTTTCGCTTTTATTCGCAATTGAGTAAAGGTATGAATTTCAAAAATCAGTTATAGCCACCACCCTTAAAATAAAAATAAAAATAAAAATTAAAAAATTATCATGCAAAAAAAACTTTATTTATAAAAACTTAATGAAAATAAAATAATATGCAATTAATATGCAATTATAATATGCATAAAAACAAAATTTAGAACATTTTTTCACTTATTGGCAATATCCATCCTTGTAGAAGTTGACGTTTGTGGTTCTGATGATCTTGTTTTCTTCGTAGGTTGTTCATATTCATGGTCTGAGTCAGCTTGGCGTTGTCGGTATGATGTTGCGCTGACATTTTGCTGTGTGAGTTTTCTTCTCTTCAAAAATGATGTCAGCCATTCGGAGTCGTGTTGTGATAGTCCCAGCTTGGCCACAATGTAATCCATTTCGATTTGTGGTAGCGGTTGTGGTGCACTATTTTCAATATCGGGTATCCAATCAGCATCATCCAAATCGGTCGGATTGGTGAAAACGGTTTCGGCTAGCAGGGACACAGTATCCGCACTCGGAGGTTTAGGTGCATCGGTATCAGCAGGGCGTTGCACTGGAAGTGTGGCAGTAAATGCAGCAGTGTATACTTTTGTTTTCAATTGTTGTCTGTTTAATCCAGGACGAAAATTTATGCATGCATAGCACCTGGATTCATCATGTCCAGTTGTGTCTTCCACCCAAATTACTGGCTTCATAAAAGATAACTTTCTACTTTTTCCGTGAATCCATTTTAGAAGGGTAGTATAACAACTGTTGCACACTGTGTTCGGCGTAAAATTTGCACCACTTAAATCTGCTTCATCGAAATAATTACAATACAATTTTCTGTATTTTTCGGACGATATGACCACAAACGTAACAATATTCATCCAAATATGGGCACTTGTTGTTTTCCATATTGATATATTTTATGTTTTGTTGTTATTCACTTTTAAAAAACTGGAGAAAAATCACTTTTACTGTTCGCGTTCGTCTGCACTGGCTGAATGCCAAAAATCGATCAATGCACACCTATAAATACTACGTATTTTTGAATATTTTACTGCCAGGTACTTATAAATGGGCGCATATTTTAAGGGCGGCTGGCTATATACCTGATTCAGCACTTGTACGTTTCAAACTGTGCAAAACTTTCCAAATAATGACCACCCTTAAATGTGGGTGCAATTTCTGTAAAAAAATCATATAGGTAGCCACCGGAAAAACCCAAATAATAAAAAGGTCCACTTTCCGTTTAATTGTCCACGTACATTTATTACCGCAATCATAAAAATCAAATAACCTTTTGTTCATTCCTTTTTTTTTAATTCTCAGAATCATGAAAAAGGTGTTAATGTTTTCTCCAAATAATGTTGTGCATATCTCGAGCAAATTTTTGAAATTCATACATTTACTCAATTGCGAATAAAAGCGAAACGCGTGCATCGATTTTTATGATCTTTGTCTCATTTTGCTCATAGGTTATGTGACTTTGCGAAAAAATAACTAGACTTGAAACTTTTTTCCATTTTGGATTTTTTATGTATTTTTAAAAAAAAAATTTAAATTTTTAGGCAAAAAATAATTTTTTCCCTTCATACATTCATTTTTAACTTCGAAAGTGTTACTTGTATAGGAAAACAATATATGAACAGATTAAGGGAATTGTAATTCTTAATTTTTTAAAATTTATTTCAACTAAATTGGGCTAGTGGTTGTCGAGCTATGTCAAACAACAGGGCCTAAAACGTGATAAATTCCCCTATACGATAGTACTAACTTCAAATCGATACTAACTTCAAATCGCAGGTAAGAAGACAAAACGAATGATGCAGAAATTCTTCTTTTTGGGTCTAATTTCACATACAGTTCACAGAATTGAGTTGGCAATCAATTAACTGAAAAATGTTGTACTGTGTTTCACAAATTACGTCATATTAACAGCTTAGCAAGCTACTGGTGTCCTGGGATTTTTTAAAAGGTGGTCTAAAGAGTTGTCAGATTCTTATGTTACCAACCAACTAAATATATCCAAAGTGGTATAGTGGTATCGAGCGATTCTTGAATATGAATATGTGATCCACAGTACTTGGTTTACTCAAACAAAATCGAGTCAGTTCAAATACAGTTTATATTATTTTGTTTAAGTGGCTTGGGTTTGGGGACGCTCGCATAAGGTTACCATACTATTTTAGCCGCCTCGCACTTATCAAGTTAACAACTTTAAGAAGTCGTCGGAAATTGTTAAATGTTCTTTTTCTACTTAAGCCAATGACCGGAAGTATCAATTCTTAATTCCTTAATGTACATCGTCGTCTGTTAAGGCATTATAACATTCTGAATATTTCCACTGACGTTAATTTGTGTCATATGTTCTCAAAGCACTTCTTCCGTGACCACATCCAGAGGAAACACATATTTAAATATGGTCACCTCTAGCAAACCCATTTTTAAAGAAAATTTTAAATATATTATGTTAAACATTTTTATTTTTCGAATTTATTCTATGAGCTCAATTTCGGTTATGTATTTTATAAAGCTTTTTGTAATAGTTAATACATAACTGAAATTTAGCTCGTAGAATAAATTCGAAAAATAAAAATGTTGAATATAATAAAGTAACTTATGAAAAGAAATAATTCCCAGATTATATTGGTGGCTATTCTTAAAAACGCGTCGAAGGAGTGAACATTTACATGAAAACAAAAACAAAATTTACGAAAATTGTTTTTGTTATCTATACTCTTTTAAAATTAAATTAACGTGAGAGATTTAACGCGTTTATGTCTCTTTTAAAATCTGTAAATTTTGTATGATAAACAAAAACAATTCTTGTAAATTTTTTGTAAATTTGTTTTTGTTTTCATGTTAATTTTCACTACTTCGACGCGTTTTCAAGAATAGCCACCAATGGTGTTTATATTACTTTTTCCGTTTTTTTTTAATGATCCATGTTTTATTTATGTTTAAGTTTATCATATTATTGTCACCGAACATGTTATTGTTAATAATAACTAAAATATGCTTAAAACTTATATTTAATAGCACGGTTGGTTTTCAACCATAGCACGATACTCTTGAAAAAGAGGAAAATACTATTGTAAATTAAAAAACAAATTATCGTCATATTTAACCATAACATGTTTAGAGGCAAGCTTAATATGGTTGTAGCTTCTTGATGTAGGACTTATTTAACAATAATATGCTTGGCTGTGACAATAATAAGATTTCTTTAAAAATAGTTTTGTTGGAGGTGGTCATATTGAAACATGTGTTTTCTCCGCGTGCAGTGATTACAATATTATAATAAAAAGGAACGAATTGCGTTAAGTGAAAACAAGGCATATCACTTAATGAGTGATAATGTATTTAAAGTGTAGTTACTCCAGAGGAAAGGTAAGGGGTAGTGGCTGGTTCTATCTGGTTTTATTACTTTATATGAAGGGGATCTATCATATTAACATGGTTCACTCAGTATAATATATGCGACAGGCAAAAACTGAAGGTATCTATTTATGTTATTTCAGAGATCTGTTACAGAGTGTCAAAAAGGTGCCAATAAACCACCTCCATGTTAAAGTGTTAGAACTAGAGCCCGTCCGTACCGCTTAGAACTGTCACGTGATATGTTTTGTGTTCGCTCCCTTTCCCCTAAAGAACTATTATTGTACTACAAATTATGCTTAGTTTGATCCATTTCGTAGGTTCTGTGATGATTTCAATATGGGATATAAATACATTGACTTTAGCAAAAACATTTAAATTATTAATGGTCAACTTCACTAGTTCTATTTAAATATCAATTCATATTTTCATATAATTCAATTTTTATTTGACATGAAAAACGAATTTCAAAGATAAATTGATATATAAATAAATTTGTGAAATTGGCCATAAGAGTGAGTGCTAAACAGCCATCTTCTTGAAATCGAATTCGAGTAAAATTTGAATCAAACAAACTTTGAAACGATCCAGTGTTGAAAGTCCATTAAAATATTCCGTTTTATATACTTTATATTATGAATAGTAGAGCTTATCCTTATCACATCTACTCTTAAAATCAGGAAAAACTACTGGAAGTTCCCATCGATTTCAATTTAACTCGATTTTGATTTCCAGAACATGGCTGATAATTTCATATTTAAATTCAATAAATTAATAATTTTGAATAAGTTCATTGAATTAAATTTAGTCATCCGGCTGCAATAGCCGAGTGAGTAAGACGGCAAACCCCACTGAAGAGAGTGTATGGTTACAATCGAAACTAGTCTGGCAACCTGTCCGTGAACGCCTGGGTTCAAATCTCAGCGCAGTCAAGAATGAAAAATTATCAATAAAAATTTTAATTAATTTCATGTTGTAAAATTCCTGTCTTCATAAAAATAATTTAATGAAAATTAAATTCAATGAACTAAAGCTAATTAAAAATATCTAAATTTGGATTAAAAAAACCATTAACAGTTCAATAAACTAACCACAATACTAAAACGGTTTATGCTTGTATTTTTGTATTTATTAAAACTTGTACTTTCCCAAAAAAAATTTTCTTATTATGCGAAGCACTAATGGAACATTTAAAAATGTAAGCACACATTTCTGCGCAATAAGACATGCAGAGATGCAGTAAAGTAAGTGAACGTATGCTTAATAAATTTAAAAAAAAATATATAAAATTTGAAGAGCCACGACATTCCCTTACTACGAAGCAGGTTTGTAAGGGAGCATATAAAAGAATGACGGTAACAAAATGTTCAGTGTGCAAAGCTGATCGTTACATTCAACAATTTTTATACGCGCTAAAAAAATACTTTTTGTGTCAAAAATTTATTGCTACAAAGTGGGAACTCGCCATAAAAAATTCATGTCTTCCGTAAGCGATATGGTAAGCGGAACTTTTACGTTTCTCCCTTACAAAACTGCTTCGTTGGAAGCTCCATTTTTTATTGGGTTGTTATAGTCTGTAAGGGCTTTTCCATAGACTTAAATAAATAATTAAAAAAAATTCTGGCCGTTCTAGCACAAATGGGAGGTGTGATTTAGGACAGCCGGGCAACGTTAGTCTGATTCAGAACGTGATTATGAGCCCATCGGTGCATTAAAATATTTTTATGTGTTAAACACATTATCAGAAACGCATTGTTGGAAAACAAACAAATAGTTATTTATTAAATTTAGACTCCTAGGGCGACAATTACAAACATTTGTAATCACTTCCATTTACCACAAAAAAATAAATTCGACAGACAAATTCAAAACTCAGATAAAAAACTTTGAGAATTTTTATTTTATAAAAAATATTTTCATACTGCCAAATTAGTGCTTTGTGGTAATTGGGGTTTAAATGAATTCATGAACCTTTTTGGGACAAACAGACCTTGTACAATTCTATAGTCTTTCTGCACACGCTTGACTGTCACGTACCAAAAAACACTTATTTCAAGTGGAAATTTGTATTAGAACAAATAAATTGCTCATTTTCAATACCAAACATTTTTTTAGGCGAAAGACCGACATTTTAAAAGTGTTTAAGTGAAATATTAAGCTGGTCACCACTAATTTCAAGAAAAATTCTATGTTTGTTATATTGTTTGACCGCTTTTGTAATACAAAAAGTTTTTTTTTTTTGTGGGACATTCGCTTATTTTTGCAATTTGGTATTCGCTAAAATTTATGCGAATATTTAAAGCGAATATCTAATGATTACAATACCATTAACATCTGAACACGTTTGGCCGGTCTCGTGCCAAAATATTCAAAAAGGCTTGAATTTACCCGGAATCTACTAGCTCGAAATATTTTTTAAATGCTGGCTGGTCACATCCGCTTTAGGGGAGGATATACCACAGGACAGTGCTAAAAAATTATGTGACCGGAAGCCGTGATTAGAAAAATATTCGTCCGCATTGGCAGACGTGAAATATTAGGAAATGAATTAATAAAATATTGTTAGTTCATAATTCAATATGTGAAAATTTAATAAATAAACATGAAAGCGGTTTAAGCTCTTCTAAAGTCTTGTTTTAATAGTTTAGTTTAGGTTCAATAAGCAGCCGACACGAGGACGGCTGACTTGGGTCTTAGTCCCACATTAGACAGAGTATCCAAGGATAGCAATTCCGGTCTCCCAAAATACCTCATCCTAGTATCCCTGAGACCGGGTCATTGGCACAAAGAAAAAATTCTCCAAAATGTTTCACCAATTAAAGCATTAATCGAAAATTAAATCAGTTTAAATTAAAAAATTAATCAAGTGAATTAAACATTTAATCAAGTGAATTGAACGATTAATTGATACTATTAATTTGTTTAATGGTGCAAATTTAATTAATTTCTTAATAAACATAACAAACTTTTTAATTGAAATGAATTGTTATTTTTTTCTGTGCAGAGAAAGTGAAACACCGTTTCCTATTCCTCATAAGGAAAACGTTTGCAGAAGTCATTATAACCATCCTTCAATATAAAATCAAACACCAAACTCTTACAAAATCTTGTAGTTTTATTCTGATTGCTTACAGAAATTAATAGCGGTTTTCACTCTTGTTAGTAAAGTACCCTTGAAGACCATGTTAATCTTATTAATGTATTAGACTAAACTTTACTACGCGTTGGTGAAAAAATCACATAAAAGGCTGTGGGAAACATGTGTGTTTAATTTACCAGAATAAAACAGTTGACAAAACTCTCTCTTTCTGTCTCTATCTCTCTCTCTCCCAGCGGATTCATTAATTTACAATACATACGGAAAAGACACTCACGCTTTGTAGTATAAAATCGTATTAAATAAGACAGAGTTGTACACTTAACGCAAGGGGTGAAAATCGATAATAATTTTTAACTTTTAAAGCACCAGACGTTTATAAATCGCTCCAAGTATCTCAAATTATACTAAAAATAAGCTTTTTCGAAAACATATAGACGGTGCTTTAAAATTAACATAAAAATAAGAAAAAAATTAATATTTTTAAAGTTTGGTTAATTTCGGCTCGAAGATCTCCCATTAAGGAAATCTGCATCTGGTATTATTACCGCGAAAAAAACGTTTGAGATCTTTTGTCAGTCCGCGTAAATTCATAAGTTATAATTACGATATTTTAATTTTTTCTACTTTCAACTGCATCACGGTACGAGTATTTAAATATTTTTTACCTAAAAAATTTAACAAAATCTTTATGATTGACCACATACATGCAGATATAAATTGCAGTTAAATTTTTAAATTTAAACAAAATCAACTGTAAAACAGTCCTAATTACTTTCGTAATTATTTACATTAATTTGCCCCTGCAAAATTTATACTTATTTATATCTGCATATACAATTTGTATGTGGAGTATTAAAAATTCGAAAAAATACGACAAAAGAAATATTAAAGTTAAATGCAAGTGCACTATATTTTATACGATTCGTATGGCAGAAGCGATTTTCCCATCATTAAGGTTGGATGGACGCAATTGCAAATTAATCAAATTAAAGTTATTTTTTCGTTGACACCTTTATTTGTTCGTACGTTCGTTCGTTCATTTATATTTATTTTTTTTTTCTTTTGTATGCAATAAAAAAAATGTACTTGCTGTGTTTAAAATAAACTATAACGCGTAAAAAAGTTTTGTCAAAATACACTTAGAAAAATGAGTAGAATTGAGTTGAATGGAATCAGGATGAAATATATATTAGCAGTACTGCCAGATGTGGTAAATTCTCGCCAAACCCTTTTGGCGATGGGAATTTGAGATTGGCGACATTACGATTTTTGGCAATATTTGAAATGGTTTGTTATTATTTTGGCGATATGTGAAATGCATTATTGTATATAAAATTTTATAAGAACGAGTGAATTTAGTTTTCTCTTGTTTGTAAATTTTATTTTAAATCAATAATTGTCATATCAATTTCAAAATTGTTCTGATAAAATTAAAATGTTGTCATTTATTTACAGTATGCCACAAAAAAGTTAACCTAAAAAATCAGATGTTTTTTAAACTAAATTGGGGCTGCGTTTTCGAGGTATTCGCGAAAATCGTGTTTTTCTTACGGTTTTTAGCTACTTTGAAGAATCTCTGGAACTGTTTATTTGAATTGCACAGGACTGACGTCTTTTCTCTTTCAGCCTATATCTATCGGTTAAAAATTTACTGAGCTACAGGATCTTAAACTTGAAAAAATTTGATTTTTACGTTTTTTTTTTAATTCACCATAGGAAGTGGCTCCAGTAAGGCTATAAAAAAGGTTTAACCATAAATATATTTTGTCCCAAACGTACTTAGCTTAAAATTTAAAATAATTGAAGTTTTTGAAGTTTTAATTAGGCTTAAGATCATAAAATTTAATTTTTATTAAATAATTTTTAGTGAAGGAAGAAATTTACAACATGAAACATATTAATTTTTTATTTTTTTATTTTTGACTGAACCACATTCCCATCATCAAAATTCTTTGTGCTCTACGGTTTGCACCACTGCGGCGCCTGTCATTCTTTAGTCAAATATCAATATATTTGGTATTGGTGGATCGAAATTTGCGGTAATTCCAAAAAAAAATTTAACACGTTTCATGTTGTAAATTCCTTCCTTCACTAAAAATATTAAACAAACATTATATTTTATGAACTAAAGTCTAATTTAAATTTCAAAAACTTCAATTAAAACCCAACATTTAAATGAAAAATCACAATTGTTCCAAATAATCTTCTATTTGCGTTTAGTGTACAAATATCTGTCCGTGTGAATACATTTTTATGTACCAAGAGATGTAAATCTGATCGAATGAATTCATTTGCTACAGTTTTATTTTATTTAACTTTATTATTATTTATTTGCGTTTTTTCAGTTTTTTTTGCAAAAACATTTTTCATAAACCAAATGCCTAAAGGGCTGTACTTCTTCTACAGTAGGCGAGCCAAGAACTTCAGGTAATCGTAAAAAGCGCAAATTTAAGTAGTACAAAAGAATGAACGGACAAATACATGGATGGACGGATGGATGCACTGAATAAATAAATGGTTGTTCATTTGGACAGGCCATCACAAAGAATTAAGATGTCAACGAAATATGTATGAGTACATAAAAACTGAGGTAATTACTTGAATAATTCTTTATTTTATTTTAGCTTCTGTATCGGGCAAAAACATAAATATTTTTTTTTTTTGGTCTTCTGAAAATATTAAAAAAAACTTTATAATAATGTGAATATAGAGCGGAAATAGCTGAAGGGCTTGTGACCAATGCTGTAATTACTTGGAGGTTACCCTAAAAATATTCTCATGCGTGTGTAAGCAAATGTGTGTGCTTTTAGGTACACATAACTAACGAACGCCTCTTTATAAATATTTAACGACTTTAGTAAATATTTACATGGGGTACATCTTTGTTAATGGCTGGTGAAATTAATGAAAAAGTCACTTAAATAAATTGGTGTTGTTTCTTCAAAGATGGCTATAAACAGCCCTTATATAGATATCCCTACACTTGGTACTGTTACGCTTAAGTTGAATCAAAAATTTTGCCAAAATTACGTTGTATGATAATCCATTGGAATGTTCAATCGCAATGAGCAACAATAGTGGGGTAATTGAAAGAATGGAGCGTGGAGATCATTCGGCGATTTCCGGCGGCTGAATAGTATAGCGGAACCCCATCGCTATCACATTCTCCATATTCAGGATTTTCCACATCTTTAACAAATTTTTTTCAACGTTGACCTACGCAGAGCGTATCACCAGATGCCCGTAGCGCCCAAGGACGTACCCAAAACGGCCATTACGACACCTTTGGATTATTTAAATTTACCTATATGTGTTTCGGCCTACGTAATGCCGGAAAAACATTTCAACGGTTCATGAACAATATCATACGTGGATTTGATTTTGCCGGGCCATATTTAGATTACATTTTGGTCGCTTTTAAGAACATAGCGTAGCATCGTGAACAGCTACGTAAAGTTTTTGCAAAGCTTCGTGAATACGGCGTGATAATGAATCCATCAAAATGATTTTTCAGTCAACAAGAGGTACAATTTTTAGGATTTTTGGTAAATAAGAACGGAGTTTGGCCTCCACCAGATCGTATTAAGGCCTTGGTCGAGTACCAACTACCTGATCGTGTTTGCAATCTATGAAGAATTTTCGGAATGATGAACTTTTTCCATCGATTTTTGGCTAAAGCCTCCGTATACCAGGCCCGTTTGTGCAAACTTATTAAGAGCAATAAAAAACGATCATTCTGTAATTGATTGGATTGATGAGACAAGGCAGGCTATCAAACTGAAAAATGGGTGGAAGTGTTGCCCCTCCTATTTCTCGTCTTACGAATATGCTACAAAGAGGACATTAAAGCTTGTCCAGCAGAACTGATCCACGGGTGCACACTTCGAGCTCCTGGCGAGATTTTAGAGGATACCAAATTTAAGAAAAACTTCTCCAAATGTGACTTTGTCAACGATTTACGTTCTTAAATGCATTTGAAATTATACCACAACAAACCATGCTAAGAGGACACCTTTCATCTAGAAGAACTTGACCAAATCACCAGCTGCAGTATATAATAGGTGTGGGTTCGGGACTACGTAACGTCATTTCTGTGGCTGCTCTATAACGTTCCTTTCTCACATGGGTCTGGATTTCTTTTGTAATGGAGGTAAACGTACTCATTACCAATTAATTTCTCGTAGATCATATAAAGAAATATTATTTTGTTAACATCTTGTGACTACAAAGCCGAATACATACATGCATACATACTTGAAAAGTCATCAGGATTTTAAATATTTGGTATAATTTGCTCCTTTATTATCACCACCAAATCTTTAACGAGTATCCCGGCCAAGTGTTGCTCCACTCTAACATATGTGTTAGAGTGGAGCAACACAATCTAAAAAATTGTGGCAAGTGTGTTAGTAAATTGTTTTTTTTTTAGTTTTGGTTATGCATTTCTTGTAGGGAAAGTTCTATTAAAACCATGTAACAGCATACTCCACAGTCATTTTAATGTGAGAAGTGCTACAAATAATCAAAATAAGCAAAAGTGTAGGGTGTTAATGTAATAAGTTCTAAATTTTATTTTGCTCATTTTTCATTGTTCTTTAATTTGAAAAAATGTTTGTTATAGACTTGATAATATTTTTTATTTTATTTTCTTTAAATAATATTTTAATAAACGTTTCGTTAAATTAACGAACGACTTAATGAATTTTAACGTACGTGTTCGATATGACGAAAAGAACACTTGTTACATCTCTCGTTCCCAGCGAACACTTTATTAATGTTAACGTACGATTTTTTTTTAATTTCAATGAACTATTCCTTTGCCAAATAAAAGCTTTATTAATTTTTGAGTACAAACATTATTACAGAGAATTTTAACGAAATATTTAATAAAGACAAGATTTTTGAGTCAGTGAAGGGTACGTAATTTAAAATACCTAAATAATTTAATGTCATTATACCTATTAACGAATAATTCAGTGAGCCAAAAAATATTATTTTAATTAACTTTTTGCTACTTTTTGGTTCAGTGTACTTAGTCGGTCATAAATTTATTATTTGAGACGACGATTTATTAATTTCTCCTCAGCCAATTGAAGCTGGCCTCCCACAAGGAAGCATCCTGGGCCTTCTATTATACGTAATATATACTTCGGACATGCCAACAAACAACTACACCCAAACTTGAACTTTTGATGGTAAAACATCTTTTCTAAGTAGCCGTCATGCAGCATCGCTTTACTTACAGAATCAGGGGGCTACCGCGTATTTCGATTCGAAAGAAATAATTTACGAGTTCGAACAATTTGTACTGTGTATTACGATTTCCGTACTATTTGTTTCGAATGAACGGAAGTTGTTTATTCCTTATCAAAACAAAAAGTCCATTTCGAAACGACATCTCTCTATTGCGAACAATAAAAATTCCTTTCGAAACACCACATCTGTATTACGAAAACAAGCGTCAGTTATGCAAAGAGAGTTAGGAAATTGTTCGAATGCTATTTTGTTGATGACAAAGTGAAAGATAAACAGAAAATTTAAGTATTTTAATCTTTTAAGATAAATAAAAGTGTAAAACAAACATATTAAACCAAATAACGTAAGATTTTATATAAACTAAATGACTGCTAATGTTGTTATTGAAAATTTTTTAAAATTTGTGGTCTTGAAGTTTTCAAAAATATTATAAAAAAAAAAAAATCACATGTACAAATAAAAAGCAGTATAAAGAAATGGTTAACTTTTTCTTTGGACTCTTCAAACCACAGGGAAATACAATCAGTTTTTAATACAAAAACACAATTATTATATTTTTCACACATTGAATATTTGGGGGATTCACAAGGTGTCATAAAGTCATATGTCTTAAAATAATAACATGAAAAAATACGACTGTTGTGAGCAACCCCTCATAATTTAATGTGCTATTAATTACGACAGCACAATAAACATAGCAAGCAACGTTCTATTTATTTAAGACACTTTTTGTTTACAAACCAACAACAATATTTTTAAACCATTGTAAAATGTTAGAACATTATGACAATAAACCATGATAGCACACCTTGTGAATACCCCAATTATTTAATATTTCTTTTGTTTTGGGATATTTTGGTCCTTTTTGGTATTTTAATAGCAGTGCCACCAACTTTTAATCAAATTTCCCATTTGTTTATAAATACGACTCTGTCATCGTTTCGAACAAGTTACGCAGTACGGTTGAACTTTCGAATCGAACACTCACTTTGCTTCCTATTAAAATAATAAATCAAGAAATACCACAACACTCGCATGTAAAATATCTCGGTATACATCTAGATCGGCGCTTAACGTGGAAATGCCATACAGAGGAAAATTTAACTTAAATGAAACTAAAAGCAATTCTATAAATTGGCTTATTGGAAGGAATTCCTTCCTTAGTCTTTATTGCAATATTCTCCTTTATCACAGCCGCCCCTGTTATCTTAAAAGCTCAAGTGCCATTAGTAACAACTATTAACATTAGCTTATATTTTATATGATGGACTTCGATTAGGGAGAAGAGAAACTGTAGGACTCACCATGAAACTGTGATGGGGAAAATTGTTGTCCATCACTGGCAGGACATATAAATAAGTATTAGAAAAAGATTTGATTAATATTTGTTAGTAAATATTTAATATATGAAGATTCAATAAATAAATATTGAGAAAAAAATACGTTTTTTTATATGTGAAACAAAAATCAGTACTATATCTCAAAGTGGATCGAAGTTATAGCAAAATATATTTTGTTGAATCAGTATATTTTTTAACCTTATTATTAGCACAAACGTGTTTACATGTTATGGTTAAGAAAAACTAAAATGTGTTTAACATTTATAATAGCATGTTAACCATATCATGTATAGAGGCAACCATAATATGGTTGTGACTTCGTGATGGACGACTAATTTAACCATAATATGGTTGTCGGTGACAAAACATAATATGAAAAGTTATTTTCGGGAATGAAATATTTATTATTAATTAATTAATTTATTAATGATGTGCTACTACTCCCAATATATATACAATACATAATATGGTTAACAAATTTTTTTGAAAATAGTTTTATTTGGGGTGACGCTATTGGAACATGTTTTTTTCTGCGCGCACATACAAGCAAATAATAAACAGCTGAGCTAACGAGGGCACCTTCTTATAATTACACCATGACTTCTTTATTATAAATTCCGATCTAGTGTCCAAAGAGGAGTAGCAGTCCTCCGAAACTAATCCAAATATATGGAACATAGGTGGTCGATTTAACATTGCGATGTCCTAGGATTGGACCATATAACCCTTCTACTCCATGTCTGTACTCTATTGGGTACTGAAGAGGGTTAGTTTTAAAACTGCTCCATATCGCTACTCCATGGATAAAGTAGTTCTAAAATAGCTACTATGTCAACTCAATTTTGTGCGAGCATTAATTAGTAATATGTCCCATATAAACTTCCTAAGGTGTAAATACTAGTGATGTTACGAATTTTATGACAATCGTATTCGTTTTATGACAATCGTATTCGTTTATTTTAAACGAATATTTCGGGAATATTTGCTTAATTTATACATACCAAAAAAATAGACAAGAGTGTTAAATAATACATAAAATGTAACAAAAATATTAAATTTTAATAATTTTTATTCAAAAAAACATATAGAACCTGGGAATTATTTCTTTTCAAGAAATGGAACTATTACAAACAAGTTAGAGTGCTATATTCGGCTGTGCCGAATCTTTTATACCCTCCACCGACAGTGAATTTCACAAAATTGCATGATATTTTTTCTGGCCTTATGAATCTTAGTTGGAAGAAATTTTACCGCAATATCTATATCTGTTATGGTTTTGGGCGAATTTAATTATTTTTCCAAAGTGGGCTTTATTTGGTTTTAGGCGCAATAAACTGTTTTCCGAGAGCAGGGTTTATATGGGGCCTAGGGTAAATTATGGACCGATCTTCACGAAATTTGGCAGTGTGATTTATGGTCGTATAAAACCTTGACGTACCAAATTTCAGTATGATAGCGTTATTTATTACGGTTTTAGGCGTACTAAACTGTTTTCCGGGAGTAGGGTTAATATGGGGTCTAGGGTTATTTATGGACCGATCATCAAAAAATTTTACAGTATGATTTCTGGTCCTATAAAACTGTGACGTACCACATTTTAGTATGACAGCGTTATTTATTACGGTTTTAGGTGTACTAAGCTGTTTTCCGCGAGTAGGTTTTATATGGGGCCTATGGTTAATTATGGACCGATCTTTACAAAATTTACCCGTATGATTTGTAGTTATATAAAGCAAATTCGTGCTTTATATATCTATCATTCCGTCATTATTTCACCTTTTATGTACGTTTTTGCATCAAAATTTTTTTAGGGTGTTGGTTCCACATTTTGATTCATAGTTCTGATTCTACTGAACCGATAATGCTGGATTTCAATCCCAAACTGTCTGGGATAACTACAATTTTAGACCAAGTTTGTTCTTTTTTTTGCGTTTTTCGAAAGTGAGCGTGTTTTCAACAGACGGACAGACAAACGGACATGGCTAAATCGACTTAGAATTACTCAATGAGCCAGAATATATATACTTTATGGGGTCTTCGATGTATAATAAAAAAGTTTCACGGAAACTTAGTATACCCTCATTCACCACTAGTGGTGATGGCGGGTATAAAAAGCTTTATAAAATACATAACTGAAATTTAGCTCATAGAATAAATTCGAAAAATAAAAAATGTAAAAAAAAACCTTTTTATTTGTGTTTTTTAGGCAAGTTACGAATGTGATATAATTTTTATTTCTATGTTTATTGGTTTTAAAGATAGATGGGTGATAAAAAAATTCTAAACAACAGGTTTTTCCCATTTACTCCCCAAAAGGGCCGAATTTCAAAAAAGTACCAAACACCTGTCCGCTTATATTTTTAATGAGGTTCGCGAATTTACACCTTAAACATTTGAATTTTCAACAACCCCGTCTTAGAGAACAACCTGCGGTCCAAATTTCAAATTTTTAGCTTCAGGCGTGTAGGCTGTGCGATGATAAATCAGTAACTCAGTTACGATACAATTTAATATACTTATATAGATTTTTAAAAATGTTACGAGCATATTTTCAAGTTGTTACTGCGCATAAAACACTTTTTTATAAAAATATACATTAAAATAAAAAAAGGTTAATAAATAACGTTCATATTTTGCAAATGGTTAAATATAATAAAATTAATATGATCTCTTATAATTCTTGTTGTTTTTGCTCTACTCGAAAAACAGTTTACACAAACAAGACGTTTTAACAGAAATAAGATGCGACGACGGATGTTGTCTGGAAGTACGAAAAAGTTTTGGAGGGGTAAAGCAAATTAGACTGAGTGTTTTTTTTTTTTCTTTTGCAGGATGTTTGGGGATGAGTTTGATAACAATTTTAGCCACAAGTATGTGATGGAAATTTTAGCAAAGTGTTATGAAAATAAATGTCTTCTTTTATGGATATTTTGAGGCTTCATTGAGCTTGACGTGTTTTTTTAAATGGTTTTCCATGATTACGTTTACGTGTCAATGATAAAAATGTTGTATTTTATGCTGTAATAGTTTCCAAAGGAAGCAAAATCCGGCTCATTATTTATGATCTATGAGCAATTTTAGTTAAAAAAAATGTATGCCATATTAAACAACTATTTAATGAAAACAAGAAAAAAAATTTAGTAAATGCTTTAACATAAATAATGTTTTAGATAACGCTATAGATTTAAAAAAAAAATTTATTTTAAATTTATAGCCAACACCCAATCAAGGGTATTATGTGCTCGTGCTGACTTTTCTTTTGGTTTACCAGTCAACTCAGATCTACTCTCTGAATTAATTGCAGTGTATCCGTCTTTAGAGAATTCAATGTTAAGTCCAATTTAAATTGAGACGAAAATCGATATAGCACTCATAAATTCTTTAAATGTGCTGATATTCAGCTCAAATAAGTAAATTAAAGACAACAACTATTCCAAAACATTTTGTAGTTGTAGGTTCTTAAAGGACCGCAGCTGGCATATTAGCCCACCATCAGACCGGAAAAATTAGCTACTGAAATTTAGCCAGATTAGTTTATAAACGGTTGAGATATGGGCAAAAATTCATATACTCTGTATAACACTATACGCGTATATATGTATACATATTTAAATCTATAAAAGCAGTTGTTATGAAGCTTACCACATGTCAATAATTATACTGTTATTAGATCAAAATGAATTTTTTCCACATCCATGCAATAAACAACGTCGAAATATAAGTGAAATTAAAAAAAAAAGTTTAAATTACAGTCGCCCTATTTATATAAGTCGTAGTCAATGGCGACGTCAATTTTAAGTTGGTCTGTTTTCCTAAACGCTTGTTGCATTGTAGTAATACATGGCAACATGTTCTTAAATGTAACCATAAAAAATTTGACAAAGCATTTTGTTCCAAAGTGCAAGTTTGTGGTGTCACTGTGCAGAGAAGAGCAAATAAAACAGGTAAAAAAATGTTCATGCAAAAAATATACATATACAATACAACAAAGGTAAAAATGAAGGTACACAATCTATCAACACGGTGTGAATACTGTATTTACACATTGTGAACATACAAGTCGACGACTACTTCCTTTCGACGTTAACTTGGTATTTTCTAAGAACGTTGTGTCGATGTCGTCTATTTATCGAAAATCAGAAAAAAGCTTATGTCTAATCATTTTTATCTCTGAGTGTTTGAGTGGTTGTTTTTTAATACATTTTTATTACAATATGTTAAATTCAAAAATGTGTTTTCGCAAATCTAAAAGTTAAAAAAAAATAAAAGTAAAAGCAAAGTATTTATCCTGACAGATAGTTATTCAAGTGTTACTCTCTTTGGGGCATTTGCCCGAAATTTAAAATTATTTCTGTGTATATAAAACGCAGGTGCTTGCTTATCTTTTGGTAGACCAATTTAAACGTAAAATATTGAGAATTAATAAGAAAATTTGTGTCCATTAGTTCTCTTTAATTTGCATTTATATATGTATTTTAAACGTATTTAATAAATATATTTACTTTCTAACTGAAAATTCTTTAACCTTCAATTGAGTCGTCTCGAAATTCCTGTCGACTAAAACAGTGTCAATTCCACTTGACGTCGACTTAAAAGCGCCATAGAAAATATCAAGTGACTGCCAATAGTTATCGATTGTTGATAATAACGGCTTAGAAAATAAAATTATAGTTCCGCTACCGTCGAATTATATCGACGTCAACTTTCTTAATAGGGGTGATTATTAGCTCTGTTCCACATGCATAACAACACTCCGAACTAGCACAAGGTTACCCAAAAGCGTTCCAAATAACAATTTTGTTCAATAAGGAGAGTATTTTTTTCAATTTGCACGAACCTTTTCTTTGGGTAAGTTCGGACAAGAATTAAACAATCAGATGTTTTTTTTACATATGAAACTGGTTAATTTACCAGAAAATTTGACAATAGGAAAAAGGTTAGTTTTTATTAAAAAATATATTTTAAATCAATATGAAAGGTTTTAATGAAAAAGAAAAGGTGGTAAATACATAAGTGCATACATATTTCCCTCGTTCTTTAATATAAAAAAAATAAAATGAAAAAATGACAATGATACAAATATTTTGTTTTTATAATTTTTAAGCGTCTAAAATCACTTGAATAGATCTTAACTTAAAAAATAAGCATCGATAGTTTTTCAAAAAGGGTTTTTACGATCAAACAATTTTGGGTAACTTTGGCAAGTTTAGAGAGTTTTCCAGAGACTTTTATTTCACTCTCGTTAGTCCGAACTCGCCCGAGATCTTGCGGAACACACACTCAAAATATTCTGTGGGTAAGTCCCACAGAAAATTCATTTAAAACAACTTAAAATTTATTTCAAAAACGGATCATTTACATTTCATTTAAAATAAATGAATTTTACATAAATTTTTGAATTTTTTTATTTAAGGTGCTTGTAGACGACATGTTTTTTACATCTGACTTGTCAACTTTTCAAGTCATATGTAATTGTGAATGTCTGTCAACATGTAATTTACTTCTGATATTGTATATGTTTTTCTCTGTAGTTATGGAATAAACCAAAGTAGTTCTTGGTTTTAAAATAGCATGCTGCCGCCGCAAAAATTTTTATTTGCGCCGTAAAAAAGTTCAGCCATCTAAAAATTTTTTTCTTTAAATTCGATTATACCAATTTAGGATATTATAATGATGCGTTTTTATTTATATATGTACAGAATTTCTATTCAATGGTAAAATGATTATACATATATCTGTATTGTAAAATATTAACTTAAGCCGGCTAATGATTCCGTCAACAATGCACCGCCGCTGCGGGTTTACTCCCGACATAGATTTCTGACACAGCTGATGTCAGATGGTTTGTCAGAAGAAAATGGAGCACGCTCTAATTGAAATTTTGTCAGAGGACTTTGTGTCTGACTTTTACAGATGCAATGTTTTAAAGGTAACACACGACATGTATGTATTTTGAGGTGGGAAATTTGACAAGTCGTATGTAAAAAACATGTCGTGTACATGAAACTTTAACAGTATATTTCTTAAAATTTAACAGTTACTGCTTTAAAAAATGTAATTTAACTCACAAAAATTCAAACTACATAACAATATTAGTACGGAAAAACAGAATTTTTGGTAGTTAGTTTTTTAAATAACAAACATTAATGTCAAAAAATAAATTGTTTCGTAAAATAACTATATTTTCATTAAATTTTGACAGTACGGAAAACGAATTTGCTAACCTACAATCAGTTACTGTAATAGTTTTATGAGTGCACCTATTATTGAAATCAAAAAGTCATAATTCTAAAACTAGTTCATGTTAAAACTCAAAATTTCTATTGAGTTCATATCAAAACGAATATATTTACTACGATTCGGATAAAAGCTCAAATGTCCTCGGCCTACTTTGGAATACCGATTTTATCAATGAATCGACTTTCAGGAATTCATATATAACTTATTGGCGTATTTACATACGCTTAGAAGGAAAGTGTGGCTGCGGTTTAAATAAAATATTGCTTACTTCTTATTATTTTTTAAATATATTGTTAAAATTTCATTTAAAACTAAATAAAAATTCTTATAAACGTCACTTACAATTTCATACAAATTGTTGTTGAAGTAGAAAAGACTAATTTTTTTAAATTACTTTAGTAACACTTTTGTTGTTGTAAATAAAGTTTTTTTTTTAAATGTTGAATCTACTTCTGCTTCAGCAACAATCTGTATGAAACAATTAACGACGTTAATAATAAATTAATTTAAGGTATATTCAGACCTGACAAATATTTGACGAAAAATTTCAAAAAAAAAAAGCGTCACCAGTAAATTGTTCAAATTTAGCTTTACTTTTAACAATTTTTGTTGACTTACTTAACCTAATTTGTAAAAAGAAAATGATGTTTGGTCTAGAAAACGTTTTGCAAAAGCAAACAATTTTTTAATAAAACAAGTGTTTACGTGTAGGACGTCAAAAATGTTAAAGGTGTGAACATAGCTTTAAGGTAGAAATACATAACACGCGTTAGTTAAGCTATGTTCACACCTATTAAATATTTGTCATCCTAAACGTAACCACTACTTCAGTTAAAAAATTATTTGCTTGGCTAGATTAAACATCATTTAACCGTTTCTGGCTAGATAAAACATCATTTAACCCTTTCTGATATACATTATACAATTATCAGCTTACAAATAAAGTTTAGTTAATCAATAGAAATTGTTAAAAATAAAGCTAAAGCTTAATCAATTTGCTGGTCCCGCTTTTTTTCGATTTTTTCGTCAAATATTTGTTAGGTCTGAACATACCTTTAGACTTCTGTCAAGAAAAGTTAAACTAGCATTTATTCATAGAACAAGTTACACAAAAAACTTGTTGACGCGTACGCGTTGAACTTTTTAACGCGTTTTGTATTTTTTAAAAGCAATTAGCTGACAACAAAAAAGAATAATTTAACAAATTTGTGAATCATGGCGGGAATACTTATTGAACAGTTTATAAAACATACAGTATCGTATAAAAAAGAGCTGAAGCTTGGAATTCAATAAAAAAGTGTTAAACGAATAAACAAAAACAGCTGAAAAAACAAACGCGTGTTGTGTACTTCTACATTCTGTGGTTTTCATGCGTAACCGCGTATGTCTTAAAATCAAATTTTTCAGGAGAGCGGAAAAAACATTATACATCGAACTATGGGCGAGGTATTGAACTTTTTCAAATTGGTCATTACGTAAAATAATGGGAATTGGTCCATATTTTTAAGAACAATATAAAGAGCGTTTTAAATTAAGCCGTATGGCATCAACATCTCAAAATCGAAAAAAATGGACATAGGCGGTTACCCATGAAAACCACAGCATCTAGTGTGATTTAAGAATGATATGCGGTGTGGCCATTTTGGCATTTTGGCGGCTAACTTTAACATTTTTTTCTGATTTAGCTGCAAATTTTCCGTATAGCAGTTAGAATTTTATATAGAATTTTTTAACTAGATACTTGGCATTTTTTAGCATTATTTAATTTAAGAATATTCAATTATAGTAATCTTATTTTGAAAATGTACCACATATGAGAGAATGAAAATTAAAATTCATATAAAAAAGTGCTAAAATTCATCTTATTGTAACAGAAAATATATCCAAAAAACCAGGAAAAGTTGGTTAAGTGGCCCAAGACTATGCAAGTGGATTATTGAATTAAATTACCAAGAGATAAAATGTAAATACAGCCAATGTATGTTGAAACCAAAATTAAGCCCCCTTGTCCTGCATGGAAAAACATAAAGTAGCAGCGTCTCCACCGAAAAACCATAGATTTTCTACCACTAAGCAGTAATTTTAAAGCAAAAGAAGCACAAGTTATGGAAGCTTTATATGTGGCTGTAAATACTTCAATGAGGTCGGCAGAACATTTAGTTTGCTTGCAAAAAAATATATTCAACGATATTAAAGCCGCTGTTAGCATGACATTAGGCCGGATAAAGTGTGGTGCCATCATTAGATCAGTTTTGGCTCCACATTTTCAGCAACCACTAGCTAAATATGTTGCTAATAATTATTTCAGTCTGACTATAGACGCATCAACTGACATAAGTATTCACAAATACTTGGGAATAGTAATTCGTTACCATAGCAATTCCTGCAAAAAAATTGTAAGTATTTTTTACATCTAAGTGAATTAGGAGATGCTTCAGCCAACGGAATTTCCAAAGCCATTTTTAAAGTGCTTCACGATTTTATTTTACAAAATTCAAAAATGGTTGGATTAGGTACAGATTACGCCAACGTAATGACGGGAGTTAACCGAGAAGTAATAACAAAATTACTGGAAAAAAATAAAAACATAATTTTAGTTCCTTGCGTTTGTCACTCAAAACAATTATCATCATCTTCGGCATCAAAGTCTTTACCTAGAAATAGAATATTTGGTATCAGAAACTTTTAATGGGTTTAGAAAATCTTCTTTAAGACAGAATAATTATAAAAAAAAATCTATTCTGCAAAAAATTATGGAATACAACCGCTAAAATTAGTTAGAGCTTGTGATACCAGATAATTGTCAATTGAGTTAACTGTTAAGCGTATAGGAAATCAGTGGCTAGAATTAAAAACTCATTTTGAAATTGCTGCAACGTTAGAGTCATACCATCAACCAAAAATTTTAAAAAACATACAGCGATACAAATTTATTATATTTAAAAATTTTTAAGCCTTTTATTATTAGACGTACAGAAGGTAAACAAAATGTTTGAAAGTAATGATGCTGAACACTACTCATTTGCTTGTACACAGAAAAAAGTTTTTTTATCAATTAAAAAATGGTTTAAAAAGTATTAAAATTTAATTAATGTGATAATTGAATCAATTATTTTTTTTTTTAATTGAAAGAAAATTAAAAATATAATTTTGATTTAATAAATATTTTAGTTGTTTTTAAATAAATTTTTAATTGAAATATTAATTAAATATCAAAAAATGTTAATAGATTTTTTCGTTTAAAATAAAATAATTTAAGCTTGTAGAATTGTTGTTGGGAATTGTCAATATTTAATTAAATAAATTTACACATTGTTTGAAATGGCAAAGTTTTTTGATAATTTTTTTAATTAAAATTAAAAATCTTATTT
The DNA here is from genome assembly GCA_943735925.1 of Pollenia amentaria. NCBI lineage: Eukaryota > Metazoa > Arthropoda > Insecta > Diptera > Polleniidae > Pollenia > Pollenia amentaria. The sequence goes on along the minus strand of OX031008.1, from coordinate 31,621,230 downwards.
GTTAAAAAAAAAATATTCACAATTTTACAATTTTTAGTAATCAATAAATTCATTTTGGTAATAGGTGCAAAATCAGCAACTTGTGTAGATCTGTACAATCTTTTAAAAGAGCTTTCATATCAAATTGTTTTGGAATCTGATCAGTTTGATCCATTAAATACATGTTTAGCTGATTTTTTCCCCAACGCCATATTTCAATTACGATTTTCGAACATTTTTAAAATCGAAAAGAGATAATACAACTTTTAAATAGAAAAACAAATACGAATTAGATGCCGAGATTTTATAGCTCAACGAAAACAGTTTAAAGACTAGTAAATACAAGTTAAACGAACATTTTAGAGAATAAATGATTGATTTCACTACAAAAGAAAGTTCAACTTTGAAACATCAGTGGCAGAAACTAAATTCATATGAATGGTTAAATAAGAACTTAACAGTTGATTTCTGGATAAATGTTTATGGATATAAAAATGCATTAAATGAAAATCCATTAAGTGAATTAGCTTCTTTTGCCATAAAGGTCTTGGTTTTGACATTTAGCAACGCGGAAGTTGAAAGGGTGTTTAGTGGTATGAATCTCATAAAAACGAAAATTCGAAATAGGATGACGTTAAAGACTATGAATACGCTACTTTATATTAGGTGTGGTTTAAAAGGGCTGAAAACATGTTGCAAAAGTTTTAAAATAAAGAATGATCTCATTAAAAAATGCGGTAGGAAAATATATTATTATGATATCTCGATCGACTCTTCAGAAGGTGAAGAAGAATATTTATTTGATGGCGTATTTAATTTATAATGAAAAGTTTTTCTTAATTTTTTGTTAATTTTATAATAATTTAAGTTTGCTTATGAAAATAAATATGTATGTGATATTGAATTTAATGGTACCTTTAGTTTGAAAACATTTTATGTCTGTATTAGAATTTTTTTATTCCCGCACTTTTTGGATTCCCGGGAAAGCGGGAAATAAAAATCGAATTCCCGGGATCCAGGGATTCCCGCCCAAATTTTTTTGTTTATTTATTTACTTATTTCTCTAATGAAACTAATATTTCTTACTGGCTATTACGCTTAAAATAATTAAATCTAGTATCTTTTATATACCAAAAACGTAAATAATTCAAGATTAAAGTAATTTTGGGACACTTAAGGGGTAATTTTAATGCCAATAACATTTGCATTATTGGAATGAAAGTTTTGAAGTCTTAGTGGTATACAGTTTCAGTCGGAAGGCCGATTAGGAACTGAAACCACAACATTACGAAGTAGGAATTCTGAAATAATTTTACGGTTTAACAAATTCAGCAGAAAGGAGAAATTTTATTTACTACATATATTTAATAACATATTTTTTTACAATCTTATAACCCTTAATCAGCAGTGGTGCATTAAGGCATACTAAGTTTGTCATTCGATGTGAATATTTTTTTAATATTCATCTAAGGTCCGATAGAGGATTTGTATTGTGGGTTCTTCATTCGTTCTTAGCCGATTTAGCCATATGGGTGTCAAATTGTTTCTAGATCTTCTAGGCTGTTTGGGATTGAATTCGTGCAGAATCGCTTCAGTAGGAAAAAAGTTATGCACCCAAATGTGGAACTACCTCCCTAAAATATCAACAAAAACTAACATAAATTTGTGGCGAATGCACCTTTTGTCATTAAATTTCAACAAGTTCGTTTTATAAGGCACCAAATTTCGTGAATATCGGTCCATAATTTACCTACGGCTCCATGTTTAGATTAATCTCGTTAATCATGTAAGTATGGCTTAAAGCGTAACGAATAATGCTTTTGTGGTGCAATTTAGCATAATCTTCTTTCATAAGACTCAAAATTACTTGAAATGCCGCATATAAAGCACAATCTTGGAAAACACTTTACTACGCCCTTAACCGCAAAAACTTATACATAGTATTATTGTAAAATTTACACTTCAGTTTGATAAGACAAGAAATAAAATTCCGTGAAAATAGGTCTATAATTTATCATTGGCCCTATATAAAGCCCGTTCTCAAACGATTAATAAGCCTTTAACTGTAGCAAATGTAAATATTGTGGTGATATTAAGTTGGATTAATCTACTAAAGACAGAAGTCTGACATACTGCCCGTTCGCCGATATCGAACGTTAACGTTCGCATAGTAAATAACATTTAAAACAAAAACAAAATTTCAAAAATTGTTTTTGTTTTAAATGTAATTTTCTATGCGAACGTTAACGTTCAAAATTTCCCGGGAATCCCGCAATTAATTCCCGTGAACAAACTCTAGCCTGTATGTGCATAAAATAGATTTAAATGTATATAAAAGCAGAAATATATTTGTTTTATAGTTTTAAGACTTTTTTATGTTCAATAAATATTTTATTGTTATTTTTAATCAGTTTGTTTTATTGAAATGATGTGCAATAAGTGTTTATAGGGAAGAATTATGAAAAATAAATCGTTTATTTTAGCATTATTTTAACCCGGGGTTTCAAAAAACTCAATACACTCACACATTTTTACTTACACCATCACATTTTTCGTACTTGAAGCCCAACTTGCAAGAGAATTTGCTTGTAAGTTAATTTTTTCCACTTGCAGCAAGTAAAGGGCATAATAAACCACACAAATAGCTTGGCAAACATGGCGTTTGTTTCTGCTTGTTTGCCAATAAACAACACAATCATATTTCGTACAAACATTAATATTTCATTTTTATTTTGTTTTCAATGAATGCAGACGGCGATTGTGCTGCGGCAATTTTGCTCGCTATTTGCTTAAAACGGAGAAGAAATGTAAAAGAAAGAAAAAGAATTTGGAGTAAAGAGTGCTCTAAGCAACGAGCTGTTTTGGGGCAAACAATGCTGCAAAAAAATTAGAATTTACGGCTGACATTGATTTCATTGCTTCTTCTTCTACGTCTTTACTCTGCAAAGTTTTCGTTGAAATTATTACTTTTAACACTAGATACCACAGAAAGTTTGACAAATATCCAACATGTTTATCAAATATTAAAATATTTTTAATATAAGATATTGGGAATTATTTCTTTTTCATAAGCAACAAACAAACATTGCTTCAAATGGTTGTCCAAACAGCAAACACCCCAATTAACAACACAAACGTAAGATTTTGACATGTTTGCCAAGCTATTTGTGTGACTTATTATGCCCTTAAAACAGAGGTTATCACAAAGAGATGCAGCTAAAAATGTATTTGTAGTGGTGAGTGTATTTTGGGTGCACTGAAAGATATTTCTAGGTAAACATGTTGAAAACAAATTTTTTTTTTATTAAACATGTTTTTTGTTATATAAATGCATGTATGCACTTATTTTATTTTTTTAATTTCAGATTGTTTACAAGGCATGCAGTTTTATTCAAAATATTAGATGAAAATTAAAACTTTTTCCCCACTCTATTTTCCACATTTTAATAAACCCATCCATTAGTAGAAAAATATTCAAAAGTGTACTGTATTTGAAATTCTGCAAAAGAGAGACAACTAAAAGTACTCAGCTGAGATATTTACTAAAGGCCGTGTCAGATACAACTTTGTCGCTTTGCGTGACGTTTCTACCTTCGGCAGAAAAACGCAAAGCAAAAGGTGTATGCCACAATGAAAACTTTGACAACACTCATGCATTGTTTGTTTACTTATAAAAGCGGTTGGTAATTTGTACATTTAATTATTTGTTACAAAAATTAAAGTTAAAAATTTAATTGGACGGTTTTTTGGAATTAAATTTGGCAAAAAAATTAAAAAAAAAAGAAAATTATACCAGCCAATTGTCAAAGCGCGCAAAAAGATGAGAGTTGGCTAACTTTTTGCTTCGCTCCGCTTTGAAAGTACTTTATGTGACATGTTTCGTATAAGTATGTATATTTTATCTTAGATGTCAAAGCGAATCGGTAACGCAACGCGAAGCAAAAGTTTTATCTGACATGGCCTTAAGTGTTTTGTTTCTGTTTTCAAATAACAAAAGTGACGGCGACCTGCTTGTTTGTAAGCTAGCATACAACCACAGATACGTAAAAAGTGACGTGTGAATAAATCTTAAAGCAGTTGTGAGGGCAGCTTTCGACGAAAAAGAGACAAAAAACGTTTATTTGGCAGTGAAGTGGCAATGTGTAAAAACAGGCCGCTACAATCAACACAAATTGCGTGATCAAAACAAAAATAACAAAACACAAACCAAGTTTAACAAAAGCATTAGTTCAACAAACGTTTTATTTTGTGAAAAAAATTTATTTAGTAATTTTGTTTTGTTTTATAATGTTATTTACTCGTACTTAAATATTAAATATTTACTAGTGTTGTGATAAATTTAAAAGTTAATTTTTACAACAGTTTTGCAAATATATCTCGACTAAATAAATTTGTGTCCATTGTATTGCGGTATAAAAGATGGTTCAAAGAGAAATGAAAAAGGGCAGCTTTCTAAGAAAGAGACAAAAAATCTTCCGTCTCGTGACATATCTGTGTGTAATCTGTGATACAACTGAATGAAATTATAGTTTTTTACAATCTTTGAATTGAATTTCGTTAACATTCGGGTAGTGTGTGTGAAAATCCCGAAAAGTGCTCGGCCCCTGGGGGCATAGCGTGATGATCGTTGCGTTAATTAATTTCGGGATAACGTTAGCATGATAATGTCATTTAAACCCAAAAATAAAGCATTTTTCATAAAATGTTTTCGCTTCGGGAACATTTAAAAAATAAACTTAAAACTGACTGTGTAAACACTCAAGCTACTTGCAAGACTTTCGGCTATTTCTTCGAAATTTTCGTTGATAATACATACACTACTTGCAAGTAATTACTTTCATGTGTAAAGGCAGGGTAAAGTCGATTTAGCTGTAAAATATTTTTGTATATGGCCACACTGATAATATGAATTGTATTATCTTAATTTAATTCATACCCACATTGAGTGGCAGTAGCTGTATATCGATTTTGTAGAAAATAAAGGGAAAGAAAGTTTTAGGCTAGGAATTTACTCTCTTAAAACACACCTTTTTCAAAAATTTTGTTTGATTGATGCCAGTGTAAAGAAGAAAAAAGGGAATATATAATGGAATCAAATGTCCACCTCTAGCAAGTCGACAGAAGTTCGCTCTTTTCACAAACTTTTGGCCCATAGCTTCCCTGATTTCGTCAATGCAGCGCCGAATTTCATCTTTCAGAGCGGCAGTTGTTTGTTGTTTGTTCACGTAAACACGGCCTTTCAAATGACCACAGAGAAAATCACAAGAACGAGGTGGCCAATTGACCTCGCCAGAAAGTTCTGATGCAATAACTGAATTGTTTGGTCGGCTGCGTAGCTCGGAATGTCGTCTTTCTGAAAACACAGGTCACTGATCACAGCATTAGCCAATTGCGACCACAAAAAATCGGTATCAGGAGAAGCCCGATTACGAGGAAATTCTGCTAGAGTTTTAAAAAGTGATACCGCTATACGTTTGCCATATTGAAAGTCAATTCTCATAAAAAAAATTCGTTGTTCAAGAGTGTAGCGTTCCATGGCTAAGATTTTACAAGTTTGCACTAAATATATGCCAAAGGAGGGCATCTCAATGTCTCCCTAACCTAAAATTAAATACAATTCTTTTTAAATTTTCATTTAAATCTGTTTATTTGTTTGTTTGGCGAAAAAATCACAAAGTTAGTCTGTAAAATGAAAATTATTAAATATCAAAATTTCTTTATGTCAAATTAATTTGGACAAATGAATTGTGTTTCAATCTTATTTTATGCGAGCTACAAAAAAAAGTCATAAAATAAGAAGTTTTATTTATTTCCAATTCCCATAAATCAATAAATGCCAAATAAAACTTCGTTGTATAAAAAATTCAATTTCGCGGTCAAATGCATTTGCAAATTATAAAAAACAAAATTGGCATAGTTGTACAAAATGTTTGGTAGAAAAAAGGCCTTTAGAATGTGTATACATATCGAGCCTTTGCTGCAATAGAGTCATAACTGAAATTTGAATTTTCTAGCACCTTAACATTTAATTCTCCTCTCTAGAGTTTAGTATAAAAGATATTTTTATAAAATTATTAGATAGTAGGCGGCTATATGTATGTTTCACTGGGAATTAAAGAATTAATGCCCGTAATTTCTACAAATAGATATCTAGCAGTGTATAGATATCTATTGTGTAAAAAATTTTCAAACCTATTTTTTACCTACGGGTTAAAGTGTAGTGTATTTTACACTACCGATTTTCGATAGTTATTTCACGTGGGGCAATTTTACGTTGAAATTGACAAAATAGTGTTACCGAATAAGTAAAGATAACTCTTAGGTACGAACCCGACCAGATATCTGTTAGAAGAAATTACGGGCATAAATACATTATCTTAAAAATCAGGTTTTTTGAGTTATGACTTTATTGCAGTAAATGCTCGCTATATGTACCGTGTTTAAATTCATTGAGATTTGCCTTGGTTTGAAGAGAAGAGCATTTTTTAAGAAGCCTTATCATGGTCATAGATAGTGGAAGTGCACTAATTTTGCAGTTTTAACTCACAGTTAGTGGTAGTGCAAAATTATTGCAATCATTTTGTTGATGTTGAGTGACGAATTGAAAATTAGCACCCTCACTAAACATGAGTGGAAGTGATGTTAAAAAATGTTGCACTCAAAAAAAAAAATAGTTTGATTTAAGAAAAAGCAGCAACAGTTTATTGCAACTTTGTTGTTCTTCACTGATTTGAGTGCAACTTAAAATTTTGCACCAAATTTACAAACAAAACTCTTGTTGTTTCTTGATTAAAGCCAGGAGATATTTCGTTGTTGACAAAATAGTATGCTGTTTAACTTCCTTTGCTTATGCATATCATCACAAGAATCAAAAACTATGCACCTGCAAAATTACATTTTTTTAAATTTTAGTAAAGAATATCTTTATATGCAGCTTTTTTGATTTCAAGTACAAATTTTGCACTTTTTGAATTGAGTGCAGATGTTATGCATTCAATAGTGAAAAAATTTGCAATGCCACTCAATTTTTTTAGCGCTAGTAAAAAAATGCCAATAATCACTAAAGCTGGTAAAAAATAGTGCAAACTAAAAATTAAATTTATCAAAAATAAAAATCAATATAAAAATGCGAAAGAAATGTTCTTGTCGACATTGTGGGCCTGCCTGGCAGTAAATATTCTCTATTTCTTTATATATTTAAATTAGAATTTTACTTTGTTTAATTTTTGGAATTTCATATATTTTACTTAAAAAATTTTAAATAAAACTATTCAACAAAACTTTGTTTGAAAATTATACAATTTTCTTTTTTTTAATGAACAAGCCAACTAGGTATAACTTTAAACAAATAAAAAAAGCTACCGCAAAGATCGCAGCATAAAGGCCTCAGACTTTACATATCCCTAGAGAATATAGTCCAAATATGTGATATCGCACGACCTAGGTGGCCGTAGCAAAACATGAAATTAAGTGCCCAACAAAAGAATTTGTCAACAAAGTCATCCTTTCACGCGCTTTATGGCCCGTAGCGTTTTACACGTTGTCTTTTTACACATGGCTGTTTTATTCATTCTCTTTTGAACATGCTTCCAAAAACCAATTGTCTTTTCACGATGTCTTTCCAAGCATTTTTTATATCTAATTAAGCATCTGCAACTTAATAATGGATGTTCATGAAACTTTGATTACAATTTAGTATTTGCTTCGATTGTATCAAGGTATATTTATAGCAAGTAGTCTCGGAAAGCCTGCTGATTATTTTTTTTTATTTGCTTGTTTTGTGATACGAACTGTCTAATGTTGTTTATGTGTTTTTCAACACGTGTTAAATTTTTAGCTTAAAAAGTAAACAAATATTTTTAATCAAAGTAAAAAGTGATAAAATTAAAAAGAAAATCAAAGTGATTTATAATAAATAACAATTTTGGGTAAAGACTTAAATAAATACATAATTAGAAAAAAATAACAAACAAAATGAATCTATTCTCGTATAACGGCGTTTTTTCTTGCTTGTTTTTCATTTGTCTTTTATCAACTCCTTCGCTGTTTAACAGTTCGTATCACATAACAACAAAAAAAAAACTTTTGTTTGTTTTATTGTATTTGTTGTAATCTCGCGGCTACCAGCTATAAATATATGTACTTTGGTTTGTATTCAGTATAATGAATAACTACGAAATGAAAGCAACAAACACATGAAATTTAAGAGACGAGTAAGATGCAGCTTTTTTGTTTACTTAACCAAGAGAATATGAATACTAAAAACTCTGAAACAAAACAACCACTAAATAAATGTCAAATAAGTTCATGGAAAAACACATTTATTTTAAAATCAGTTTTGCCAGTTGAAAGAAATAAAAAATATTAGGAAAGATAAAAAAAAACAAAAATAACCATGAAGAGTTGAAGTAACAAGATAAGGAAGTACATTAATATTAAAATAATAAAAATAATACAAATTTGACTTTGTTTTCAATGTAAATTAATTGTTTTTAATGTAAATTTTTAAACTTCAAAAAAATTTCATTTTATTTTCAAAAAAAATGTTCAGCAATGTGTTTTGCTTGGAAGTACATACAAAAATTGTTACGAAAAATATTTAAATTTAATTAAAAAATGCTTTACAGATTACACATATTATTGTAAAGGTCACAAAAAAGAAAAAATTACATACATAAATTTACTAAGTGGCAACATTGCTATTGAGTATTTATATAAAAAAAAATGAGAGAGAGTGAAAACTGTAAAACAAAAGTCGTTTCCATGAAACAAAGAAAACAAGATAGTGCACTAAAATTTAAAAAAACATTCTTTTTCTGCGCATGTACGTCATACCTAGTAGCAAAATTGTTTTTCTGCAATATCGGAAAATTTTTAAATAATTTATGATTTCAAATATTATTTTCATACCACAAAATGCTACTCTCCTGCCTTTAATAATATTAACAACAGAAAAAATTCAATGTCAAATAAATTTATTTAAAAATTTTTAGTTTGTGAAAAATAAAAACATTTTGCAAAAGCAAATGAGCAAAATGTATTAGAAAAAATTATTAATTATGTGTTTATGTCATAAAATTAAACATTAAGTGTTATATTGTGAAAAATTTTAAATTTAAATATTTCAAATTTTGTTTTGTTTTAATGTGTGTTGAATTCACACAGAACCTATATGTGTGAGTTGTGAACTAAAAAATTGAGAACGCTCTCTGGAGTTGGCATACTAGTTCTATACCAGGGATTTCCAAAAATTTATTGGTTTTTTTTTTTTTTTTTTTTTTGTTGGGACCAGCACTCAGGGGATGACCCCTACTAATGCAATGCATTGTGTTGGAACTAGGAAAATAGGTTATGGGAAGGAGGAAAGAGGGAGTAGTGTTTGTGAACATTCGACTTGAACTTTTTCATGTTGTAAGTGAGAGGGAAGACTTCAGCAGGAAGGTTATTCCACATACGAACTGTCCGGCCAAAAAACGAATTTTCCCTGTAATGCGTTGTACGATTCACCGGCCAATCGACCACAAAAGGATGTGCTCTTGAGGAAAAACGTGTATTACGAACAAAGCTATGGGTCTCGGGAACCAAATCCCTAATTTCATCAGAACACATCCCGTTGTAGTACCGATAAAATAGGCAAGTACAACCCACATTGCGACGGTGCTCAAGGGAGTCAATAGAATTGGATACCCTACTGTCGCCAATGAGAACCTTCGCCCTCTCCTGCACGCGGTCGAGAAGCTCCAAAATAGACTTTGAAGCACCGGCCCACACATGAGAGTTGTATTCCATTCTCGGTCGGATATAGGTGGTATAAATAGTAAGGAGATCAGATGGAGTGAAGTATATCTTACACCGTTTCAAAAAACCGAGGCACTTGAATGCTTCTTTCGACACCTTGAATATATGTTCTGTCCATCGGACATCACATTGTATCCTCATGCCCAGAACATCAAGAGATTCTGTTTCCTCAATATTTATACCAACCGATACATACAGATGAGGCATCTTGATCCGTCGCGCGTTTATGCGTTAGTACGCAACATTGGGTCTTTCGGGCATTAAATTCGACCCTATTCGCACGACCCCATTCTGAGATTATGTCTAGGTCACGGCCAAGCGTATCATTCATGTTCTGTCTCATAGCACAAACATCGGACACGCCTGGTCTGTAACCAAATGAATACGAATGGCAAAGGTTGCTGTCATCTGCAAAAGAATAGATAGGGTTGGAAGTTTGACATAAGAGGTCATTTAGAAAAATAAGAAATAGAGTAGGAGAAAGAACGGAGCCTTGCGGTACCCCTGAATGAATCTTGAACTCGTTTGATGAAACCCCATCTATAACAACCCGTATAGTGCGATCTCTGAGAAAGCTCGATATAAATCGAGAGAAATTATCACCGACACCAAATGCAACAAGTTTAGACAAGAGTGCACCATGCCAGACTCTGTCAAACGCCTTGGAAATATCTAAAGCAATTACCTTACTTTCGCCAAAATGGTGAATGGAACGACACCATTTTTCTGATAACAGGGCCAGTAGGTCTCCAGTAGAACGACCTCTACGAAAGCCATACTGGCGGTCGCTTAGTAGGTAATTTGACTCTAAAAATTTTACAAGATGGTGATTTACCATACTCTCCATAACTTTGGAAAGTGCCGAACAAATTGCAATTGGGCGGTAATTTTCAGGGTTATTAGCCACTGCTTTTTTAGGAATTGGCGTTACATTAGCAACTTTCCAGCAGACGGGAAATTCACCAGCATGGTATAGAGTGCTGAAAAGATTTGCTAAGGGACGAGCTAGCGTCGAAGAGCACTGCTTCAAGACCAGTGCATGTATACCATCCGGGCCAGGAGACTTGTTTATGTCGAGATCCGCCGAATTAAAATGTTAGTAATATATTTTATAAGTTGTATAACACAAAGGTAAAAAATTTAAAAATTTTTGTGTTGATAAAAAATTTGAGCAATTCTTTACCAATTCGCCATCAAAATCTTTCCAGAACTCTACAATATTATTTTCGTATGGAGCATTTACTTCGCTTCGTAGTATGATTAGTTCTGATTGAATATCAAATCGTAGTTACTTACAGCGGAACGAAAAGGGTTTTCGGAAAGATCTAATAGCGGTTGTAAAATTACAAAATCTTGAAACCTGTCCTGAAAATTATTGAAAAGTGTTTCAAATATTTCGGCATATTCATATCTTTTATCGATTTCGAGATTTCTATAAACAAGTAAAGTTTTTGGAAAATTGGAAAAATCACCAGTTTTAATTTGGGAAAAAATTAGAAAAAGTTTTGTTTTAAAATTGTGAATGATTTTTGACAAGTCGCATATATTGCGTTCCTTTCCTTGCAATTCCAAATTAAGTTCATTTAACATACTTGTATCTGCTAAAAAAGCTAAGTGTAAAATAAATCTATTGTCTTTGAAACACTGTACTAAAACTTTTTCTATTTTCTCAGTTTCTAGGAACTGAAGAACTTCTCTTAAATCATAGTCTATTGTTTCAGGTGAAACAATAAAGTTGCATTAATACATCAATAAAACACATCTTACCCAAAAATTTTGGCGCTAGGGCAGAACGCCCAAGGGCGTAACGCCCAAAACCAAAAATGTCATAACGCCCAAATCTTGTTATATTGCCCAAAACCCAAAAAAAAATGACAAAGTGCCCAAATGCTATGTCATATCGCCGAAATAACAAAGTTTGGGCGTTGTGACATTTTGTTGAAAAGTAAGCAGATTTATTTGGGTGTTGTGACATTTTCTTAAATATGAATTTTTTAAGTAATTCTATCAATTTTAGTGAAACTGTATAATAAAAACAATTAGTTTACTTGAAGATTTTGAAACTTCTTTAACAAAACAATCACAATTATTTAGCCTTCACAGAGTGCGGTCGTTAGTAAAAAATAAAACAATGCAATCGGAAAGTTTTGAGTTCGTGAGTGGGAAGCGGTGTAATTCCAAATTAATTTATTTAACAAATGAAAAACAATTATACAAAAAAAATCGTATTATAAAGGCAAAACATTTTATACATGTTATGCATCCAATTGCAAGGCACGTGCTGAAATTTTAGAGGATGGAACGTGTGTCAAATCGCGCATACAAATCACCTCCAGCAGGAAGAAATTTACAAAGAATTGAAAGCAGTTGAGGATATTAAAAAACAATGTAGCAATCCTTCTGTTCTTTTGAGCGACACCAATGCCGCGAGTGGTATAAGAAAAGTTTTTAAAAGAGTTTGCGAGAGGTAAGCCGATTTAGAATATTACTCGGCGCGAGGAGGGGACAGGTTGCGTTCGCGTTCTCACTTTCCGTGAGAATGCCTTGCGTAGACGATCCTGGAGATCCATCTAGCGACGAAGGCGAATCAACTTCAAATAATAATAGTGTTTGTATTATATGTCAAGACGCGCAGCCAAATATAGTGGTGTTGCCATGCAAACATTTGAAAATGTGCAATGAATGTTTATACAATTGCAAGCACAGTCTGAGTCAAACACTAAATGTCCATACTGCAGACAGGTTGTAGCAGACTCTATTCAAGTATTTGTGTAAGATTAATTTTGTATTTTCTTTTTTTTTTTTTTGTATATTTTTTTTGTATGTATGTACATAAAGAAGTAAAATAAAATTGTTGTCGGATATTTCATATTTTTTTTTACTTTTTTGGGCCTTATGACAGTTTTTCTTTTGGTTTTCAATGTCATACAGCCCAAATGCAAAGCAATAAATTTTTTGGGCGTTATGGCATTTTTGATTTTGGGCGTTACGCCCTTGGGCGTTCTGCCCTAGGGCTAAAAATTTTACCTGCTGTCACATTTGCTTTTATGTGTATAGGTTTACATATAAATTGTAGAAAAACAAGACTTTTTTAACTTGTTTTTAAATATTTTTACTTACCTAACAAAAGTGTTTTCAAAGAAAAACCCCACCGACACGATTGGTACAGAAACAAAAATATTTTTACAATCACAAAATACCTACAAATTCTTGTGGCTATTTTTTTCTTAATAATTTCTGCATTTAGGTACGTCTTTTTAACGAAAGAAAAAGAGACCCTTTTACAGGCATCAACGAATTTTTTTCACAAACAAAACACATATCGTTAACTTAAATGCAAAACAATGTAGATATTATTTGAAAATTTTACATTTTTGTTGATTAGGATTCACGTTACATATGTATTTTTATATAATTTTAAGTTATTTACAAAATTAAAAATGACGTATCATCAAATACATATATAATTTTTTTAACAGCATAATGTATAATCACACTCAAGAAAAAAATTAGCAGAGTTTTTAATTCGTTTTATAAGAACACATTAATATTTTTAAACACCAAAACTGGGTAATCTGTTTTATAACTATTACCACGGTGTTAGTGGAATTAGTGATCAGATAATAATTTATAATAATAATTTTTAGTATTGCATAAGAAAAAATAAAAAAGTGCTGTAAAATTATAAGAACCGAATCCATTCCACATAGGACTGTTAGACACTTTTAAATCTCAAATAATTACCATTTTACAAAGTTCTTTGCTTTGCATGTAAACTTATGAAATGTTACATTATTCTACATTTAAGTCTTAAAATTTAAACTCTAAATAAAAATTGCACGCAAGGCATTGGATGTTACCAAAAGCATTTTTGACCGCACAATATTTTTTGAGTGTAAGCTGAAACAAAATAATCTAGCATCCGCTAGCCATGTACACTTGTCGAAGTCACATCGGCGACTGAATTGAAGAGTATAAAAGTATGTGTTAGTAGTGGTGTACACAATTGTGCAAAGAAATGGAAATCCCTGTTCAAGGCGAATTCAACTACAGGTGGTGTCGATACTACAACAATCCAAAAACAGCAAAAACAACACAGGGTTTTTTGCATTGCATTGTTAGTGTTTACTGTCCAAAATGTCAACCATTCCTAACAAAACACTAACAAATCAAAACAAAGTAGCTCGAACTGTCAAAATCAGATGGCGTTTCGACACCACCTGTAGTTGAATTCGCCTTGTCCCTGTTCTATACTATGTGCGCAATGCACTATCTTGTTTTCTTTGCAGTGTTGCCACTTTTCGGGTAATTACCCGAATTTGGTATAATTTTTACTGTCGTGGGTAGAGCGTGGGTAATTGGTTGCAGGTGTAGATCAGGTGTAATTTGAAATTCTTTCGTTTTAAAACAAAAAATGTAAATCTTTAATATCAGAAAAAAATATATACCATTTTAAATATTGTTTCTTATTACGAAAATGTTTCAATCGGGTTTGAACCCGCAGCTTATTGGTAAAAGGTATTCAAAATAAAATATATGTTTCCAATACTAGTATTGTGGTTATTTTGTTGAACTGTTAATGGTTTTTAATCCAAATTTAGATATTTTTAATTAGGCTTAAGTTCATTGAATTTAATTTTCATTAAATCATTTTTATGAAGACAGGAATTTAACAACATGAAATCAATTAAAATTTTTATTAATAATTTTTCATTCTTGACTGCGCTGAGATTTGAACCCAGGCTTTTACGGACAGGTTGCCCATACTAGTTTCGATTGTAACCACACAATCTCGTCAGTGGGGTTTGCCGTTTTACTCACTCGGCTATTGAGGCCGGGCGACGTCAATAGTCAAACATCAATCCTTAAACCAAATTGGTATTTCACCTTGGTAGATCGAAATTTGCTTTTTTGAATGAATGATTATCTATTTTAATTGATTTACATGTTCTTCCTAACTTCTGTTTTTTCGTACCTTTTGTCAAGAATTCTTCTTGAAATCCAAAGTACATTTTTTTTTGTTTTTCATGTTTTTTGTCTTTCTTTTTTCTTGTTGACCTTTTTGAGCACAACTTTAAGGACAAATGTAAACATAGCTCGTGTCTTAGCTGATAACAATACTAGTATTGTGGTTATATGAGGCTTAAGTTCATTGAATTTAATTTTCATTAAATCATTTTTATGAAGACAGGAATTTAACAACATGACGTCGCCCGGCCTCAATAGCCGAGTGAGTAAAACGGCAAACCCCACTGACGAGATTGTGTGGTTACAATCGAAACTAGTATGGGCAACCTGTCCGTAAAAGACTGGGTTCAAATCTCAGCGCAGTCAAGAATGAAAAATTATTAAAAAAAATTTTAATTGATTTCATGTTGTTAAATTCCTGTCTTCATAAAAATGATTTAATGAAAATTAAATTCAATGAACTTAAGCCTAATTAAAAATATCTAAATGTTTCCAATATTATAAAAAGGAATGCATTTCATATTACCAAATGCTTTATTTGGGAGCAAACTTTTCCAAGTATTTCTGACGGTACGTCACGAACAATGTTTGTTCAATTGTTGCTGGTTTATTAGCATATACCAGTGACCTCACGTCATAATCGAGAGGTGTCAAATCGAACAAGCTTAGAGGCTAAATGGCAGGCAACATCAACCTTTTGGATTCATTTAAAAAAAAATGAGGACCGATAATGACACCTGCGTGTAAACTGCACCAAAAGGTGAGTCTGTTGTAGATTGGTCCCACTTCATATACGGCAGTTTTGTTCATAACAAACCTGGTCAAATAGACGATTATGTCCGCTATAAAAATCATAAAGTCGCCTTTTAGTTACACAAATAGATAACGGATTTTTAAAGTTAATTTTGATAATATGGTAGCGTTTTTTGAAATAAAACGCTAAATTTATATCAGGTGTAATTTTAGTAAAATCGGGTAATTTTTCTTCATCTCAATTGTAATTTTGAATTTTGCTGGTGGGAACACAGGTTCTTTGTCTCATGAGTCGTTTCATTGAACAAAGCATAGTATACAACTAGTATGCCAACTGGAGAGAGCGTTCTCAATTTTTTAGTTCAGCCCTCACCAGGGTTACCGCTAGGAATTTTTGAAAAGTCGCACAAAAGGTCGTTTCATAAAAATAAAGTCGCACAAAAAAGTCGTTTGAGAAAATAAAAGTCGAACATCTTTTTTTTAACGTTTTTTTAATAATAAAAAGCATAACAAAACAAAAAAAATTAAACAAAACAGTCAGTTTCACTTTTTTTATTTTCATAAGCCTCTTTTGCATAAGAGTTTTCAAGTCTTTCAAGTTTGTCCATGAAACCCCCTATTATTATTCGGTTTTTTCCATGTCTCTGAAGATGATTGTTTTGGTTCACTAAAACCTGCAAAATTCTACATTGCGTATTTCTAGCTCTAATTTATTTTTCGTTTCCAAATTTCCTTTTCTTTATAACGAGAAATCCTTTTTTAAAGAAAAAAATAAATTTTATTTTTTAAGTTAAAGCAAAATATTCTCATGTTCGTACATGCCTGTCCATGTTTTACTAAAACTTCATCTTTCATTGACTCGGTGGCTAAAAATTATTCTGTAAAATAAACACTGCAATTTTTATAATGCCTTTTTGCTAAAACGTTTTTTTGAAACTTTTACTGAAAATTTGCGAAGAATTTGTTAAACACATAAAGAGGTTGCAAAAAAGTGATAAAAGTGTTGTCAAATGAACAAAAATCTGTGAATTGCTTTAAAATTTTAACAAAATTAAATAAGTCGCAAAAGTCGGTGATAAAAAAAAGTCTCACAAAAAGTCGCAGACCGCTTAAAAAGGGTCAAATTGCGACTTTAGTCGGGCAAACGGTAACGCTGGCCCTCACACATAACCGGTCTGTGTGAATTCAACACACATAAAAACAACAAAAACAAAAAAATTTTAAATTTTTCTATATAAAATTTTTCACAATATATAAATTTTTGTTTAATTTTATGACACAAGCACATAATTAATAATTTTCTCCCATACATTTTGCTCATTTGCTTTTGCAATATGTTTTTATTTTTCACAAACTAAAAATTTTTAAATAAATTTTTTTGACACTAAATTTTTTCTGTTGTTAATATAATTAAAGCCAGCAGAGTAGCATTTTGTGGTATGAAAATAACATTTGAAATCATTAATTATTTAAATATTTTCCGATATTGCAGAATAAAAATTTTACAAACATTGTTCTTAAATGTTTATAAATGCAGCCAGCATTCAATAAATTTAAAATTTATTAAACTAAGGAAATTTTATTTTGGAAAAAAAGTTGTTGCCACATTCTATACGATTTTGTGCAACTTTGTTTAGTGGTGGAAATAGTTTTATACACCAATACATTTGAAAATCTTACTAATACAAACATAAGTTAGGTACCACTGACAATTGAGTTATGTACCTGTCAAAGAGTCGGCATACTAGTTGTATACTATGGAACAAAGTCTTTGTGTTTGCCATATACAACGAAATGTGTTTGCTAGTAGTATGAATAAAACAACATTGAATAAACATTTTAGTATGTTCATGAATGAAGTTATTCATGCAGCCCTTAATATCCATATGTATATGTACATACAAATTAAAAAACATGAAAATTCATAAAAACAAACATGAAAACTCGTTTCGTGTCTGTTTGACAACCGCTCTTTCTGCTTTAACCCGATCTCCTACAAACAAATCAAACGTGTTTGCTAGACATGTCTGAAAAGACCCCTTGTAAACTCCCTCTATAAAATAGAAAGTATTTTTTTGTTACGTGCCTAATATACTTTGTTCACATACAACAAGATAACGCAAGAGTTTTTTAATTGTAAATATTCATAAGCTTTTTGTTGTATATCCACAATTATGTTACATACGAAATTATATCGAATTAAAGTTTTCGCAAAAGTGGATAAACAACAAAATGGCTTCGTAATATCTCAAAAACCATAAGAGATAGAGACCTGGGGATTGTGCAGATCGATAGACCCGTTAAATTTACAACAGGAAACGTTCTTATCCCATTTGTTTTATATTGTTGTATACGACAGGATAACTTCGGCACAACGACATGATACACAGATTTCAATGTACATATGCTTAATTATAATTCTTTTATCAGCTCTAGTTTAGGCGAAATAGCGTTACATTCAATACTTGCAGAACAATTATTAAAATAACTTGGAAAGGCTTTGCTCTATTTAGTTAAATTAGGAATGGGCAATAAATATCGATATATCAAAATATCGATATTTAAAAAAATTGTAATCGATATATATCGCCGATATTAAAAATATCGATATATCAATACATCGATATTTATCGACGACTATCGAATTCGATATTTTTATGATCTCTTTCTAATAAAATTCAACATTTTAACCGTTGCTCAACTGCTTACAATACTGTTGTTTTTTGAGAATTGCATCATATGTATGTTTTAACTAATAATAAGCAAATAATTTTTCTTATTTTCCATTGTACTTTTTCATAGATTACACAGTTCAGTTTTGTCTCGGTACCGTGGTACTACCGTGACTCATTTGGTACAATTTAAAATTTGTCAGAGTTCCCCTTTTTGAATTTTTAGTATAGCAAACAAATTATCGAATACTTTCCATTGCATTTATGTTGTACAACAAATCGTTAATGTAATGGCCGCTTAAATATGTGACTAGTATTGTGGTGTAATAGCGCTTAGTCCCCTTTTACAATGTGGCAAGTGAAAGGGAGATAGACGAAGTTTGTTGGTAAGGGGGCGACGCTGTATGTGTGTCGCACTTTACTTTTTTCCTCTCCCGCCTACAAACTTGGTCTGTCTGCATTTCACTTGCCACATTGTAAAAGGGGACTAATGGTACCCACAGACGAGGCACCATTAGTGAAAACCTGAAATTTATTGCGGAACAGAAGTGGATTTATATATTTCTACAAATAATATCAATATTGATATTGTTAAAGAAATTAAAGAAAATCCAAAACAATTTTATAAAAAAATTTGCGAAGTTTTGAGAACCAAAGTCAACTTTAATAACGAAGTTTTAATGTGGTTCCATAAATTTACTCTTGAAAATGTTATTTCAGGTTAACCAAGTTGTATTGTACCTCTTCTAGTAAAAATGTTTCCGAATAAAATTGCAAATTTTGATTCAATCAATTATCAATTTAGAGCTTTAGCTGATGCCAAGCAACTGCAGTCGTTAAAAACTGAAAACATTTGTAGTTTTTGGTCGGCAGTAGATAATTTACAAAATGACCTGAATGTCCATACGTTTCCTGACATTTCTAGAGTCGTTGCTGGAATTTTATCCATTCCACAGTCGTCTGCAAATGTGGAAAGAGTTTTTTCTTTTCAAAATATAATAAAAACTAGGAAAAAAACGGACTACATGTGCCAACGCTATCAAGACTCATACAAACAAAGGATTGGTTAAGATCGACAAAAGCATGCTGCTATGATGTAACAATTCCAAATAGTTTATTAACTAAACAAATAAGTGCCTGATTTTAATCTCATATATTTATAAGACTTTTATGTACCTTATTTTATTCATACACATTGCACTGCCTCCTCTAAAAAGGTTCAACTCAAAATGTTTCAATTTTCACTTTTTGCAAGAAATCGATGTACAGTGGCCATATCTACCCACTTTTAAGATCTTACACAATTTTCTGTAGAAAAAAATGGAATTGTATCCCCCTTTGTGATATAAGAGTACATATAAAGAGAAAACAGTTTTTAGTCTCTACTGAAAATTTGTAAATTTTTAGTTACGCTCTTTATGCCCGTAATTTCTACAGATAGATATCTAGCTGTGTATAGATATCTATTGTGTGACGTATTTTAAAACCTATTTCTTACCTACGGGGTAAAGTGTAGTGTATTTTAAGCCATCGATTTTCGATTGTTAATTCACGTGGGCCAATTTAACGTTGAAATTGACAAAAAAGTGTTACTAGATAAGTAAAGATAACTGTTAGGTACGAACACGACCAGATATCTGTTAGTAGAAATTACGGGCATTAGAGGAACTTGTGCGATATAATGTATGTATGTTGATGTTAAGTTTTGTTTTTTTTTTGTGTACAATTAAATTTTTATGTACTTTTTTTGTTGTTTTAATAAATTAAAACAAAATGGTACCGTTAAGGTCCAAAAAGTAAATTTTTTTTTTTGGAGGTTGGTACAAAATTTAAAACCCCATTTAACATCCCTGATATGGGTGTTTCTGATGAATTTCGCATGTTTTCTCTCAAAAGTGTAGGTGCCAAATTTGAAGACTTTGTATGGGAAGTAAACGCGGCCAATTTTGATTTAATTTCATTTCTTTTCTTAATTTAGGCAATATATTACTCGGTGCAATTTTTAAATGATCTAGGACCACGCCTTCCTTTTTTTTGTACAAACTTATGTTAAACCTGTGTGTACTTTTACGAAATTATAGTAAAAGCAATTTTAGCATAAGTGCCTTTTGATGGTTGATTTACTTTTTTGTGACAGCAGCTTGGTTAAGCTCAAATTACCCACAAAAATGTGAAAAACAACTTGTGGTGATCAAAAATGCCTAAATTAAAGAATAAATAAAATAGGTACCTACATATGTAAATGAAACAAGTTAGAGTGCTATATTCTGTTGTGCCGAATCTTTGATATCCTCCATGGTGTGGGCTCTATATGAAATATATACATTATTAATTAATCTTTATAAACACGAACGTAAGCATTAAAATTGGTTGCGATTTACACCTGTGGGGGATTTCATGTCAAGTGACCCAACTTTTGAAATCGATGTCTTCGGATTTGGATGAAATTTGCACCAAGGTTAGTCCTATTGGATAGTAGCCAGTAGACACAAATTTTCAACAAAATCGGTCAACAAGTTTCTGAGTACGAGGGGGTAAAAATTTAACATTTTGGCCAAACAGGTGTTCCTTTTTATCCATGTAAATTATTATCTGTTGGTGTTAGCAAAATTTGTCCCAAACAAATTAGATAGCTATTTCTTCAAGCTTTCGAAAAAAATTTCTTGTTTTTTTTAAATTTTTTTAATTTAAAATTTATTTTTAATAATATATTTAACATTTTTATTTTTTCGAATTTATTCTATTTATTTGTTAAAATAGTTGAGTTAAATACATTCAATTTATAAAGTATCAATATCCAGTGTGACACAAAGAATGCTGACGAAGGCCGTAGCGGGCCAGAAAATGCATTACATTCTGCTGGTGTCTAATAATTGTAAATTTTTCTGTACATACAATATACTTCTTTGCTATCCGACGGAAACAAGAAGATACAAGATAATAGTCTGGTAGTGTATAAAGTCATTCCTAAAAATTTAAGGAATATAACTATTACAAAAAGCTTTATAAAATACATAACTGAAATTTAACTCATAGAATAAATTCGAAAAAATAAAAATGAGCAATATAATAAAGATGCTTATAAAAAGAAATAATTCCCAATATCTATTTATTTTTTATTTTTTTTTGAAGCGGGTATGAAAAAATAATTTCTAACAGCCATACCTAAACAAGAGCGGAACGCGTTTTCTAGCTGTCAAAAATCCTCATGCCCATACAATTTGTATGTAGCATACCGAAACAACGCGACGGCAACGCAACGGTAGCGCTTTACAATTGGAAAATCCGATTTTGACAGCGCGTTTAATTAAACAGGGCTGCTACATTTGTTGTTTTGACAACCCTGTTTTTATTGTTTGATAAAAAATAATGGCAAATTAGCTATTTTTAGGTCAAACTAGCGGTTTTAATTCAGTTTCTAATGTCTTTTATGAGGGTTTTAGTCGGCACGAAAGTTAACACTACTGTTTATGGCACAACGCTGACGCTCTTATTTAGGTATGGCATATCAGCGTAAAAGCTACGCTGAAGAAAACGTTCCGCCTTCCGCTCTTGTTTAGGTACGGCTGTAAGTCAAGACGAGGATTTTTCAATTTTAAGCATATACCTACTATTTTGAATTTTTTCCTATTTGTGTGTAAGTTTTTCTAAAATCTTAAAATAAAACTTATGCTAAAACAAGACAAATTAACATTTCCGACGGTATATAACATATTTAACTAGCATTTCACAAGAATGATAGAAGAAAGATTACGACAACACGAACTCAAAAATTGAATTTTCTGCGCAGGTGGGTCAAATGACGTCACGAAACATACACGAATAGGTAACCCTAGCTTGGGTTAAGCTACGTCATCTAACGGGAAAACATGCGCATGGCGTAATCTCTTTTTATATCATTCTTGAGCATTTCATACCCTCGAAACTGTAATACCCACAATATGTTAATTGGAAGAATAAAATCAATTTTTTTCTATAGAGATGTTGACAAATTAAATTTTTTTTATTTATTTGTAATAATAATTAAATTAATATAAAATAATAATAATAAAAGCAAAAAGATAAATAATCTAAAAAATTTAATCTTAATCACTTGTGAAAATTTGTGTCTAAACCAGTGTTTAAAATTCAGTCGCCCGTTTGTATTTTTACACATGCAACTATACTGAAAATAGTTCGAACCATCATTTTTCATCACCATTCATATTTAAAACAGTTGAACTGTGTGCGCACAGTTACTGAAAAAATAGTAACACAATTCATTTTTTTTCAGCAGTCAAAAGAATCAGCAGCAGACTCCCTCCATTTTAAACACACAGACTGCTGAACTTGCGACTGAAAACCAGAAGCTGCTGTGTTTACAGTTGACGTAAACTCTTTTTTTTAGTTTACTAAACAACGTAGCTAGAAACTGGCAGTTCGACTATACAGTAACGTAAACACAAACTGGTTTGTTGAATGAATTGAGTAATGTTAAGTTGAAAACACATTTGTTTTGTTGTTTAAATCAAATAAAAGAAAGGAGAAAAACAATTATTTATAGAATGAAACAAATAATTTGTAATATTTCGAATGCCAATTACAATACATACTTTTTATTTAAAAATATTAATTTTTGTTTTATAAATTTTATGTAAAATTAAAATACCTATTATTTTTTAACTTGATAATAATTCAGTGAAAATCTCAACCATTAAAACATATTAAAATAAGATTTTCTATAGTAAAAATAGTAAATATAAAAATTTTTCCTGTTACTTTAAAATATAATATTTTTCTACTAAAATTTTTTTTAACGTTTATTAATTGAACAATATTAAATTGTAAAAACTTAAACTATAATAAACACTAGTAAACAATATTAATTTTTACACATTTATTAAAAAGTCTCAAAAACAAGGTCGCGAGTATTATTATTAGAATGGATTAGATTTTGATTTTCAGAAATAGGTTTTGATTTTGAACTTCAAATGATGAAGATAAATATTATATTTAATTTAAGAATGTTATGAACAAATTGTTTAAAAATATAAGATTTATATGGCAATTGTTAAAAACTATGGTCGAAAAGTAAAAAAGCCAAAAACAGATTATTCATCTAGCCACCAATTTTTTTTGGTTTTAGAACATTGTAAACTACGAACTACTGTATTGGAGAATACTTGTGTCGTAACGTACATTATAATTATTTGTTTCATTGCAATTTACCGCTTTTATACTGGCCCGTCTATAATTCTGATATAAGACTATTATGCCATTTTTATTTTGTACAACCCCTATACTATCGCGGTACATATACAAATGCATCAGTTTAAAAAATCCTTTTTGCAATGTCTTATTCTATATATATAAAATTGTAACGTTACTGACTGACTCACTGACTGATTCATCATCGCACAGCCTAAACGCCTGAAGCAAAAAACTTGAAATTTGAACCAGGGGTTAGTCTCTCCCCAAATCGATCCACTAAGACGGGATTTTTGGAAATTCGAATGTTTAGGTGGTAAAAAAGGGCAAAAACGGGTAAATTCGGTAACCTTATATCTCTAAAACTAAAAAAGAAACAAAAAAAATTTAATGCTTTTCGTTGTTCTTTAGAAAAATAAGCGGACAGGTGTCTGGTACTTTTTGGAAATGCAGCCCTTTAACGCAGTAAACGGGTAAAATCTGTATTTTGGTACTTTTTTGTCACCCCATCTATCTTTTAAACTAATAAACATAGAAATAAGGGCTATATCACATTTGAAACTTATCTAAAAAATCCAAATACAAATTTGTTACTTTTTCGAAATTCGGACGTTTAGGGGGTAAAAACCGTTACTATTTTTGGTACTTTTTTACAAAACATTTTTTTTTATTCATTGATATATACGTATTAAATTATGGGCTCCTACTACAATATTGAAATTTTTATGCTTCAATGGGGAGAAAAAAGTACCAAGAAGGGGAAATACGGGAAATTTTATTTCTTACTTTAGGTTTTTGGTTCCACAACTGACAACTTTTCTAATTATCGGTAATATTGGACCTAGAAACATAAACTTCAACATGCAATGTCCTGAGTGGATAAGAACCTCTTAGGCTACTTTTTGGTATTTTTTTGAACTTCAACTGGTACTTTTTTAATTTCCGTTAGTATTAGACCTAGAAACATTAAACTAAACATGCAAAGTCCTGAGTGAATAAGAATTTGTTATAGGGATCTTTTTGGTACTTTTTCGTTATTTAACTGGTACTTTTTTAATTTTCGTTAATATTGGACCTATGAACATAAAATTTAACATACATGCTCCTGAGTAAATCAAAATCTGTAAGAGGGGCTTCTTGGTACCTTTTGGTATTTAACTGGTACTATTTGAAGTTCCGTTAGTATTGGACCTAAAATCATAAAATTCAACATTAAATGTCCTGATGGACAAGAACCTATAAGAGGGATCTTCTTGGTACTTTTTCGTTTTTAACTGGTACCTTTTTATTTTCGTTAATATTGGATCTAAAAACATAAAATTAAAAATGCAATGCCCTGAGTGAATGAGAATCTGTAAGAGGGGCTTTTTGGTACTTTTTGTTCTTTACCTGTTACTTTTTGAATTTCCGTTAAAATTGGACCTATAAGCATAAAATTAAACATGCAAGTTCCCAAGTGAATGAGAATCTGTAAGAGTGGTTCTTTGGTACTTTTTCGTACTGTATTGTTTGCCAACAGGTACTTATTGAATTTTTGTTAGTATTGCAGCTACAAACATAAAATTAAACAAGCAAAGCGTTGAATGAGCAAGTGTAAAACCTGAATTTTGGTTCTTTTTTGTCCCCCATCTACCGTTTAAATCAATGCACATAGAAATAAAAATTATATAAAATTCGTAACTTACCTAAAAAATGCCAAGTGAAATTTTTGTTTTTTTTCTGAATTCGAACGTTTAAGGGGTAAAATCGTACGTAATTTTGATACTTTTTCCAAGATATTGTTTCTTCATTTATTTATTTTCATCGCACAGCCTAAACGCCTGAATCTAAAGAGTTGACATTTGGACCTGAGGCAGGCCTCTCGCTAAATCGATCACGCTGACCTCATATCTGCTAAACTAAAAGGGATACAAAAAAATTTAATTTATATTATTGTTCATTAAAAATAAGCAGACAGGTGTCTAGCACTTTTTTGAAATAAGGAGTAAACGGGTAAAACCTGTACTAGCATTTAACCCGCTACTTCGTTAGCGCCCCTTTTTTTCGTGGACATATTTTTACGCCAAAGTTTATGATTCTAGGCTTAAACCCGCTACTTTGTAAAGGGACGATTTTTACCTCTAAACGTTCGTATTTCGAAAATATTTATTTGTATTTTTTAGATACGTTACGAATGTGATATTTTTTTATTTAAATGTTTATTGGTTTAATAAATAGCAAAAAAGTTTTTAAATACAGGTTTACTCCCCAAAACGGTATAATTTCAAAAAAGTACCAGACACCTAACCGCTTATTATTTTAATGAACATCAGGTTAGGGAATTTCCCGTTTTAACCTTTTTTTACCCTCTAACCATAAAAATTTCCAAAACTCCCATCATAGGTAATAGGTTTCGCGAGAGGCCAACCTCCCGGGCAAATTTCAGCATTTTAGTTCAGGCGTTTAGGTCGTGCAATGATGAATCAGGCAGTAACTTTACAATTTTATATTGTATAGGTAGATGAAGAAAAATGTTTTGAAAAAAATAACAGAATTAGGTACGATTTTCACCACTTAAACTTTCGAATTTCGAAACGCATCAAATTTGTATTTGTATTTTTTAGATAAGTTACGAATGTGATATATTTTTTATGTTAATGTTTGGTTTAAAAGATAGATGGCATAGCAAAAAAGTTTTAAAATACAGGTTTTACCCGTTTACTCCTTATTTCAAAAAAGTGCTAGACACCTGTCCGCTTATTTTTAATGAACAATAATAGGTATTCAATTTTTTTGTATCCCTTTTAGTTTAGCAGATATGAGGTCAGCGTGATCGATTTAGCGAGAGGCCTGCCTCAGGTCCAAATGTCAACTCTTTAGATTCAGGCGTTTAGGCTGTGCGATGAAAATAAATAAATGAAGAAACAATATCTTGGAAAAAGTATCAAAATTACGTACGATTTTACCCCTTAAACGTTCGAATTCAGAAAAAAAACAAAAATTTCATTCACTCAGGGCATTGCATTTTTAATTTTATGTTTTTAGATCCAATATTAACGAAAATAAAAAAGGTACCAGTTAAAAACGAAAAAGTACCAAGAAGATCCCTCTTATAGGTTCTTGTCCATCAGGACATTTAATGTTGAATTTTATGATTTTAGGTCCAATACTAACGGAACTTCAAATAGTACCAGTTAAAGACCAAAAGGTACCAAGAAGCCCCTCTTACAGATTTTGATTTACTCAGGAGCATGCATGTTAAATTTTATGTTCATAGGTCCAATATTAACGAAAATTAAAAAAGTACCAGTTAAATAACGAAAAAGTACCAAAAAGATCCCTATAACAAATTCTTATTCACTCAGGACTTTGCATGTTTAGTTTAATGTTTCTAGGTCTAATACTAACGGAAATTAAAAAAGTACCAGTTGAAGATCAAAAAAATACCAAAAAGTAGCCTAAGAGGTTCTTATCCACTCAGGACATTGCATGTTGAAGTTTATGTTTCTAGGTCCAATATTACCGATAATTAGAAAAGTTGTCAGTTGTGGAACCAAAAACCTAAAGTAAGAAATAAAATTTCCCGTATTTCCCCTTCTTGGTACTTTTTTCTCCCCATTGAAGCATAAAAAATTTCAATATTGTAGTAGGAGCCCATAATTTAATACGTATATATCAATGAATAAAAAAAAATGTTTTGTAAAAAAGTACCAAAAATAGTAACGGTTTTTACCCCCTAAACGTCCGAATTTCGAAAAAGTAACAAATTTGTATTTGGATTTTTTAGATAAGTTTCAAATGTGATATAGCCCTTATTTCTATGTTTATTAGTTTAAAAGATAGATGGGGTGACAAAAAAGTACCAAAATACAGATTTTACCCGTTTACTGCGTTAAAGGGCTGCATTTCCAAAAAGTACCAGACACCTGTCCGCTTATTTTTCTAAAGAACAACGAAAAGCATTAAATTTTTTTTGTTTCTTTTTTAGTTTTAGAGATATAAGGTTACCGAATTTACCCGTTTTTGCCCTTTTTTACCACCTAAACATTCGAATTTCCAAAAATCCCGTCTTAGTGGATCGATTTGGGGAGAGACTAACCCCTGGTTCAAATTTCAAGTTTTTTGCTTCAGGCGTTTAGGCTGTGCGATGATGAATCAGTCAGTGAGTCAGTCAGTAACGTTACAATTTTATATATATAGAATAAGACATTGCAAAAAGGATTTTTTAAACTGATGCATTTGTATATGTACCGCGATAGTATAGGGGTTGTACAAAATAAAAATGGCATAATAGTCTTATATCAGAATTATAGACGGGCCAGTATAAAAGCGGTAAATTGCAATGAAACAAATAATTATAATGTACGTTACGACACAAGTATTCTCCAATACAGTAGTTCGTAGTTTACAATGTTCTAAAACCAAAAAAAATTGGTGGCTAGATGAATAATCTGTTTTTGGCTTTTTTACTTTTCGACCATAGTTTTTAACAATTGCCATATAAATCTTATATTTTTAAACAATTTGTTCATAACATTCTTAAATTAAATATAATATTTATCTTCATCATTTGAAGTTCAAAATCAAAACCTATTTCTGAAAATCAAAATCTAATCCATTCTAATAATAATACTCGCGACCTTGTTTTTGAGACTTTTTAATAAATGTGTAAAAATTAATATTGTTTACTAGTGTTTATTATAGTTTAAGTTTTTACAATTTAATATTGTTCAATTAATAAACGTTAAAAAAAATTTTAGTAGAAAAATATTATATTTTAAAGTAACAGGAAAAATTTTTATATTTACTATTTTTACTATAGAAAATCTTATTTTAATATGTTTTAATGGTTGAGATTTTCACTGAATTATTATCAAGTTAAAAAATAATATTTTAATTTTACATAAAATTTATAAAACAAAAATTAATATTTTTAAATAAAAAGTATGTATTGTAATTGGCATTCGAAATATTACAAATTATTTGTTTCATTCTATAAATAATTGTTTTTCTCCTTTCTTTTATTTGATTTAAACAACAAAACAAATGTGTTTTCAACTTAACATTACTCAATTCATTCAACAAACCAGTTTGTGTTTACGTTACTGTATAGTCGAACTGCCAGTTTCTAGCTACGTTGTTTAGTAAACTAAAAAAAAGAGTTTACGTCAACTGTAAACACAGCAGCTTCTGGTTTTCAGTCGCAAGTTCAGCAGTCTGTGTGTTTAAAATGGAGGGAGTCTGCTGCTGATTCTTTTGACTGCTGAAAAAAAATGAATTGTGTTAATATTTTTTCAGTAACTGTGCGCACATACATAGTTCAACTGTTTTAAGTATAAGTGTGGATGAAAATAAAATACAGTTCTTTTTTTTCAGCATGTTACTTAAAATAAATGACATTTTTAGCAAATTTTGACTGCTATTAGCAGTTGTTCGAAACCCTGGTCTAAACTTCTATCCAATAGGATTTACCTTGGTGCAAATTTCATCCAAAGCGGAAGACATCGATTTCAAAAGTTGGGACTTAATTCTGACAATTGCACATGAAAGTAGCTGCAAAAATACGATCTTCTGCATCATTTGTTTCGTCAAGTTGGCTGCATTAAAAATTTAATGATCTGTGTCTGAAGCAAAGTTGTAGATATTGAAAAGGAGAAAAAAAAAAGCGGAACATACCTACCCGAAAAAAGTGCATCCAGTGCCTTAGTTAGATATTATTTAATACTTTTATTAAAATTATTATTTAACAGTTATATTTAACATTAATTTTTATTTTGTTATATTCTTTGTTTTAATTTTTTTGAGAGCTAGATCAGATAAACTAACGATAATTGTTATCAAAATTGGTGATAATAGTACATTTTTCCTGTTTCGCAGCATGTTTCAAAATTAAATGACCTGTTTCGCTCTCAAAATTATGTATGGCAAAACATGTTGTTTCAATCATGTTTGGGGCGCAAAACATGAATAGGAGAGCGATACACGAATATTGCTGTCCGTGTTAACGTGGTATTACACAGAAAGTATGAGATTTGTATTGGTTATCTATGCATGGAAACAAAATTTAAACCATTTTCAATTATTGTCAATATCTAACCTCGTTGAAATTTACGCTTGTGGTTATGATGATCTTGTTTTCTTCGTAGGTTGTTCATATTCATGTTCTGAGTCTGCATCATCATCCGCGTTAGACAAGGTCATGTTTTCTTCAGTGTGTCCACCAATTTCAGTGTCATCTTCATCTTCGGTGCTTTCATCTTTAAACTGCATAATTTTAGAACTCCACCAACAAACCTCCGCACAGTGGCTAAAAATCGTTTTTCATTGGCCAAAATTCTATAACTTTTGAACCGAAGGAGATACCTATTTTAGTGAAATTTTTTAATCGACAGATAGATTCTTAAACTTTTCTCTACTTTCAATTTCATTAAAATCGGTTATTGGGGAATTTAAAGCAAAGTGGAACTTTAGATTTTTTTAACTTTATCGTAATATGCATATGTTTTTTTTAAATTTTTTTTTTTAATAATAAAAAATTTCATATTTGGATTTAAATAATAATCATTATTATTATTTGTAATAATGGAACACTGTAAAAAATTTAATGTTTACACTAAAAAAATTTTTAACATTAAAAAAAAAATAGTAAAATCAACTGAAATTTTTTGCTATTATTACTGAAAAATTAACAATTGTTTGCTGTCAAATTTGTTTACACTTAAAAAAACTTTAGAAATATTATCTAAAATCCTGCTATTACTACAGAAGAATCTATAATTTTTAGCTGTAAAATTAATTAATAATATTAGCAAAATAAATCCGCTGAATTCTGATTTTTTTAAAATTTTGATACGAAAATATAGGTGTTTTTTTAATATTTCTTATTTATTTAAACATTTCATACATATGTGGATAAAAAAACCTTTTAAAAATAAAATCAACAACAGATTTTAATAGCTTTTGTTACTAATACAATATCTGTCTTAGATCTAATGAATTATAATTATTGTTCATTTAATTGAAAGATTGATTGCAAATATTCCATATTCTGTTCTGTGTTAATTCTGTTCTTTAGTAGTTTTTTGACTTCGTCGCAGTCCCGATGTTCCACTTTCCATTGATTTAAAATACTGGAGCTGAACGGAACTGACGTTGCCAATAATATATTCAATAGATCTTCATTTGTGGAATTTCTTAAAATTTTTCTAGTATTGTGATCTCTATAAAAGCTGTAATCCTTATTTCTTTTTTCCTGCGCTTCCCCTGATAAATTTCCAAGTGGCACCAACTGATATTTAATGACATCTTCTCCATGTTAAAGGATTTTGTGAACTGTAGCAGACATATTTCTCCATGGGTACTTAGCAAAATCTCCAAATTTTCTATAGTCAATTTCTTCATTGCACGCAAGTACTTCTAGGATTATTTTATATCTAAAACTGAGGTTAAAATCAACACCTGTTATTTCAGATGCTGTTTCTGGTAGTCTTGGGCTTAATCGTTCGTTTATGTGACCGGTCATTATCGTTCAATTTGAAAAAGTGAACGAGCTCGTTCATTTCAGGTCACTTTGTCTTTTGTGTCAGTTTGTCTTTTGGGTCAGTTTGTCTTTTGAATCATTTGTCGCTTTCGTTCAGTCGTTCACTTCTTTTGTCCTCTTTACTTAACAATCGATTGGATGTGTTTAAAGAAACAACATGTGAAATTACACTCGAAACATTATGTAGGTTAATTCAAAAGATAAAAGCAAGCCCTCCCATTTAATACTCATATTGTAGGAATGCATTAAAAATAATTAGACTGCCATCTTGGGTGTCTTATCATGTTCGATTAAGAAGTTATTCTTACACAGTTAACCATGCATCGTCATCTTAACTGAACGTGTTTAAAAATGTCAGCTCAATCGGTTCGTGGTATCTGCTTTAAAATTGAGTTGCAAGATTTCACTGGAACAAACATACATCGCAAGTTAAATAAAAGCTTTTAAAATACATAAGTAGTTTCTTATAAACTAATTTTTTTTTTTTTTTATATTTTAAGAGTCTTATCCATAAACGATTATAATGTATACATTAAAAGTGTTTTTTCCATACTTATTTCGTGCTGTAAAACTTGACTAAACTATAAATAAAGCGAATATCGAATTCGGTTATTTATTTATAGGACTTATTTAAAAAATTAAATGAAATAAATATTTATAAAATTGTCTGCTCAAAGAACAACTGGCAACGCTCATGTAAA
Organism: Pollenia amentaria; assembly: GCA_943735925.1. Lineage (NCBI taxonomy): Eukaryota > Metazoa > Arthropoda > Insecta > Diptera > Polleniidae > Pollenia > Pollenia amentaria. The sequence continues at coordinate 31,589,653 of OX031008.1, read as the reverse complement.
TTGTAGAAAAATTGTGAAAAGCTGCCAGGGTTGTCAGATTTATTTTGATGTTTTTTTTTTGCCAAATTCAATGTCAATAATCGCCAAAGCCTTTTTCGCGTTTTTGACAACATAAAATTTATTTAAAAATTTTTTCAAATGTTTTCTATAAATCCTAAAAAAATATATTTCTTCTGAATCGCTAAAATTCTCCAAAAATGGGACAAAGTCGCCTTGATATATATTTTTTTGAATCAAAGTAAAATGATTGGTGAACACACAATAGTTTACAATAATCTAATTAAAGCAGCAAAATGTTTTTTTGTGTTTAGTATTAAACAAATATTGGATATATATCTAAAACGCTATACACTTCACTGGCAAGGCAATTCTTACTGTTTTTTTTAACAATGTATATTCAAAATATCGTGTGAAGGTACAAAAAGTTCTATTTACATTCATATAATTTATAACTCGTAACAACGTGTCAAGAAGTTCGTATTGCACTCTATTTTGAAGGCGAGTTTAAGTAGAGAAAATTATTAAAAATAACTATTTCAACACAGACATTAGCAGTGGGAATTACATGCATATAAAGAAAGTCAAAGCAAGTTCTTTTTGCAAAACCTGATTTATATTAGATGGAATACCATCATTGATATAAACTTTCTAAATAACAAACGGTAAATTTGTCCAACAGTCTCAAAACAAATTTATAGCTTATCAAAGCAATGTGGAAATGAAATAAGGGGGCATTTACACGGTGTCTATTCAGACATGTCTGTTTTCTTCATTCCCTTTTGAACATGCTTTCAAAAACCTATTGTCTTTTCACGATGTCTTTCCAAAGGGAATGAAGAAAACAGACATGTCTGAATAGACACCGTGTAAATGCCCCCTTATTTCATTTCCACATTGCTTTGATAAGCTACAAATTTGTTTTGAGACTGTAGGACAAATTTTTCGTTTGTTATTTAGAAAGTTTATATCAATGATGGTATTCCATCTAATATAAATCAGGTTTTGCAAAAAGAACTTGCTTTTTTTGTCTATCGTAAAAAGCTTATGCATTTATTGCGAATATATTTTGTAACATGTGTACATATTAATTATTCGCAAGTTAGTGCTCTTGGGAAGTACCGCTTGCTTTTGTGCATATGCGGTATACCATGATGAAATAAATACTTATACCATGGCGTATACTTATGGCTGTATAAATCAGGGTTGTCAGATTTTTTCACCTTTGTGACAAATTATACACCGAAAATCGAAGGATTCAACAAATTTAATTTTCTTAAGATTTTTGTTATGAAAAATTCGGCAAAAATCGCAATATTTGATTTTTATATAACATTTAAATAAACATTTTCATGGTTTATTGCTTATTTTATTCGTTGTATACCTAGCTTCGATAATTTATAAAAATGTAAAATTTTAGCTTTAATAATTTTTTTTTGTAAATTTTTGAAAACGTTTATTTTTTGAAAAATTTACCCATTATTTTTTTAATATCTCCGTTGAAACTCTTGAAAATAAAAAACCCTATAGGTATTGCCTAAAAGGGAATTTAATTCCAAATTATTCGCTAGTAATAGAATCCAAATTGGACATATCGCTATCAAGTCATGATGAAATATACATATTGGCACAACAATGAATAATACATAAAATTAACATTTGTCCTACGATTTTCATGCAATATGCCGTATTTTATTTATACTCGTGGCTTTTAGATTAATGATTAAAATGTCTAGCTTCGATAATTTATAAAAATGTAAAATTTTAGCTCTAATAATTTTTTTTTTTTTGTAAATTTTTGAAAACGTTTATTTTTTGAAAAATTTACCCATTATTTTTTTAATATCTCCGTTGAAACTCTTGAAAATAAAAAACCCTATAGGTATTGCCTAAAAGGGAATTTAATTCCAAATTATTCGCTAGCAATAGAATCCAAATTGGACATATCGCTATCAAGTCATGATGAAATATACATATTGGCACAACAATGAATAATACATAAAATTAACATTTGTCCTACGATTTTCATGCAATATGCCGTATTTTATTTATACTCGTGGCTTTTAGATTAATGATTAAAATGTCTAGCTTCGATAATTTATAAAAATGTAAAATTTTAGCTCTAATAATTTTTTTTTTTTTTTTGTAAATTTTTGAAAACGTTTATTTTTTGAAAAATTTACCCATTATTTTTTTAATATCTCCGTTGAAACTCTTGAAAATAAAAAACCCTATAGGTATTGCCTAAAAGGGAATTTAATTCCAAATTATTCGCTAGCAATAGAATCCAAATTGGACATATCGCTATCAAGTCATGATGAAATATACATATTGGCACAACAATGAATAATACATAAAATTAACATTTGTCCTACGATTTTCATGCAATATGCCGTATTTTATTTATACTCGTGGCTTTTAGATTAATGATTAAAATGTCTAGCTTCGATAATTTATAAAAATGTAAAATTTTAGCTCTAATAATTTTTTTTTTTTTGTAAATTTTTGAAAACGTTTATTTTTTGAAAAATTTACCCATTATTTTTTTAATATCTCCGTTGAAACTCTTGAAAATAAAAAACCCTATAGGTATTGCCTAAAAGGGAATTTAATTCCAAATTATTCGCTAGCAATAGAATCCAAATTGGACATATCGCTATCAAGTCATGATGAAATATACATATTGGCACAACAATGAATAATACATAAAATTAACATTTGTCCTACGATTTTCATGCAATATGCCGTATTTTATTTATACTCGTGGCTTTTAGATTAATGATTAAAATGTCTAGCTTCGATAATTTATAAAAATGTAAAATTTTAGCTCTAATAATTTTTTTTTTTTTGTAAATTTTTGAAAACGTTTATTTTTTGAAAAATTTACCCATTATTTTTTTAATATCTCCGTTGAAACTCTTGAAAATAAAAAACCCTATAGGTATTGCCTAAAAGGGAATTTAATTCCAAATTATTCGCTAGCAATAGAATCCAAATTGGACATATCGCTATCAAGTCATGATGAAATATACATATTGGCACAACAATGAATAATACATAAAATTAACATTTGTCCTACGATTTTCATGCAATATACCGTATTTTATTTATACTCGTGGCTTTTAGATTAATGATTAAAATGTCTAGCTTCGATAATTTATAAAAATGTAAAATTTTAGCTCTAATAATTTTTTTTTTTTTGTAAATTTTTGAAAACGTTTATTTTTTGAAAAATTTACCCATTATTTTTTTAATATCTCCGTTGAAACTCTTGAAAATAAAAAACCCTATAGGTATTGCCTAAAAGGGAATTTAATTCCAAATTATTCGCTAGCAATAGAATCCAAATTGGACATATCGCTATCAAGTCATGATGAAATATACATATTGGCACAACAATGAATAATACATAAAATTAACATTTGTCCTAAGATTTTCATGCAATATGCCGTATTTTATTTATACTCGTGGCTTTTAGATTAATGATTAAAATGTCTAGCTTCGATAATTTATAAAAATGTAAAATTTTAGCTCTAATAATTTTTTTTTTTTTTTTGTAAATTTTTGAAAACGTTTATTTTTTGAAAAATTTACCCATTATTTTTTTAATATCTCCGTTGAAACTCTTGAAAATAAAAAACCCTATAGGTATTGCCTAAAAGGGAATTTAATTCCAAATTATTCGCTAGCAATAGAATCCAAATTGGACATATCGCTATCAAGTCATGATGAAATATACATATTGGCACAACAATGAATAATACATAAAATTAACATTTGTCCTACGATTTTCATGCAATATGCCGTATTTTATTTATACTCGTGGCTTTTAGATTAATGATTAAAATGTCTAGCTTCGATAATTTATAAAAATGTAAAATTTTAGCTCTAATAATTTTTTTTTTTTTGTAAATTTTTGAAAACGTTTATTTTTTGAAAAATTTACCCATTATTTTTTTAATATCTCCGTTGAAACTCTTGAAAATAAAAAACCCTATAGGTATTGCCTAAAAGGGAATTTAATTCCAAATTATTCGCTAGCAATAGAATCCAAATTGGACATATCGCTATCAAGTCATGATGAAATATACATATTGGCACAACAATGAATAATACATAAAATTAACATTTGTCCTACGATTTTCATGCAATATACCGTATTTTATTTATACTCGTGGCTTTTAGATTAATGATTAAAATGTCTAGCTTCGATAATTTATAAAAATGTAAAATTTTAGCTCTAATAATTTTTTTTTTTTGTAAATTTTTGAAAACGTTTATTTTTTGAAAAATTTACCCATTATTTTTTTAATATCTCCGTTGAAACTCTTGAAAATAAAAAACCCTATAGGTATTGCCTAAAAGGGAATTTAATTCCAAATTATTCGCTAGTAATAGAATCCAAATTGAACATATCGCTATCAAGTCATGATGAAATATACATATTGGCACAACAATGAATAATACATAAAATTAACATTTGTCCTACGATTTTCATGCAATATGCCGTATTTTATTTATACTCGTGGCTTTTAGATTAATGATTAAAATGTCTAGCTTCGATAATTTATAAAAATGTAAAATTTTAGCTTTAATAATTTTTTTTTGTAAATTTTTGAAAACGTTTATTTTTTGAAAAATTTACCCATTTTATTTTTAATATCTCCGTTGAAACTCTTGAAAATAAAAAACCCTATAGGTATTGCCTAAAAGGGAATTTAATTCCAAATTATTCGCTAGTAATAGAATCCAAATTGGACATATCGCTATCAAGTCATGATGAAATATACATATTGGCACAACAATGAATAATACATAAAATTAACATTTGTCCTACGATTTTCATGCAATATGCCGTATTTTATTTATACTCGTGGCTTTTAGATTAATGATTAAAATGTCTAGCTTCGATAATTTATAAAAATGTAAAATTTTAGCTTTAATAATTTTTTTTTGTAAATTTTTGAAAACGTTTATTTTTTGAAAAATTTATCCATTATTTTTTTAATATCTCCGTTGAAACTCTTGAAAATAAAAAACCCTATAGGTATTGCCTAAAAGGGAATTTAATTCCAAATTATTCGCTAGTAATAGAATCCAAATTGGACATATCGCTATCAAGTCATTGGCACAACAATGAATAATACATAAAATTAACATTTGTCCTACGATTTTCATGCAATATGCCGTATTTTATTTATACTCGTGGCTTTTAGATTAATGATTAAAATGTCTAGCTTCGATAATTTATAAAAATGTAAAATTTTAGCTTTAATAATTTTTTTTTGTAAATTTTTGAAAACGTTTATTTTTTGAAAAATTTATCCATTATTTTTTTAATATCTCCGTTGAAACTCTTGAAAATAAAAAACCCTATAGGTATTGCCTAAAAGGGAATTTAATTCCAAATTATTCGCTAGTAATAGAATCCAAATTGGACATATCGCTATCAAGTCATGATGAAATATACATATTGGCACAACAATGAATAATACATAAAATTAACATTTGTCCTACGATTTTCATGCAATATGCCGTATTTTATTTATACTCGTGGCTTTTAGATTAATGATTAAAATGTCTAGCTTCGATAATTTATAAAAATGTAAAATTTTAGCTTTAATAATTTTTTTTTGTAAATTTTTGAAAACGTTTATTTTTTGAAAAATTTATCCATTATTTTTTTAATATCTCCGTTGAAACTCTTGAAAATAAAAAACCCTATAGGTATTGCCTAAAAGGGAATTTAATTCCAAATTATTCGCTAGTAATAGAATCCAAATTGGACATATCGCTATCAAGTCATGATGAAATATACATATTGGCACAACAATGAATAATACATAAAATTAACATTTGTCCTACGATTTTCATGCAATATGCCGTATTTTATTTATACTCGTGGCTTTTAGATTAATGATTAAAATGTCTAGCTTCGATAATTTATAAAAATGTAAAATTTTAGCTTTAATAATTTTTTTTTGTAAATTTTTGAAAACGTTTATTTTTTGAAAAATTTATCCATTATTTTTTTAATATCTCCGTTGAAACTCTTGAAAATAAAAAACCCTATAGGTATTGCCTAAAAGGGAATTTAATTCCAAATTATTCGCTAGTAATAGAATCCAAATTGGACATATCGCTATCAAGTCATGATGAAATATACATATTGGCACAACAATGAATAATACATAAAATTAACATTTGTCCTACGATTTTCATGCAATATGCCGTATTTTATTTATACTCGTGGCTTTTAGATTAATGATTAAAATGTCTAGCTTCGATAATTTATAAAAATGTAAAATTTTAGCTTTAATAATTTTTTTTTGTAAATTTTTGAAAACGTTTATTTTTTGAAAAATTTACCCATTATTTTTTTAATATCTCCGTTGAAACTCTTGAAAATAAAAAACCCTATAGGTATTGCCTAAAAGGGAATTTAATTCCAAATTATTCGCTAGCAATAGAATCCAAATTGGACATATCGCTATCAAGTCATGATGAAATATACATATTGGCACAACAATGAATAATACATAAAATTAACATTTGTCCTACGATTTTCATGCAATATGCCGTATTTTATTTATACTCGTGGCTTTTAGATTAATGATTAAAATGTCTAGCTTCGATAATTTATAAAAATGTAAAATTTTAGGTTTAATAATTTTTTTTTGTAAATTTTTGAAAACGTTTATTTTTTGAAAAATTTACCCATTATTTTTTTAATATCTCCGTTGAAACTCTTGAAAATAAAAAACCCTATAGGTATTGCCTAAAAGGGAATTTAATTCCAAATTATTCGCTAGCAATAGAATCCAAATTGGACATATCGCTATCAAGTCATGATGAAATATACATATTGGCACAACAATGAATAATACATAAAATTAACATTTGTCCTACGATTTTCATGCAATATGCCGTATTTTATTTATACTCGTGGCTTTTAGATTAATGATTAAAATGTCTAGCTTCGATAATTTATAAAAATGTAAAATTTTAGCTTTAATAATTTTTTTTTGTAAATTTTTGAAAACGTTTATTTTTTGAAAAATTTACCCATTATTTTTTTAATATCTCCGTTGAAACTCTTGAAAATAAAAAACCCTATAGGTATTGCCTAAAAGGGAATTTAATTCCAAATTATTCGCTAGCAATAGAATCCAAATTGGACATATCGCTATCAAGTCATGATGAAATATACATATTGGCACAACAATGAATAATACATAAAATTAACATTTGTCCTACGATTTTCATGCAATATGCCGTATTTTATTTATACTCGTGGCTTTTAGATTAATGATTAAAATGTCTAGCTTCGATAATTTATAAAAATGTAAAATTTTAGCTTTAATAATTTTTTTTTGTAAATTTTTGAAAACGTTTATTTTTTGAAAAATTTACCCATTATTTTTTTAATATCTCCGTTGAAACTCTTGAAAATAAAAAACCCTATAGGTATTGCCTAAAAGGGAATTTAATTCCAAATTATTCGCTAGCAATAGAATCCAAATTGGACATATCGCTATCAAGTCATGATGAAATATACATATTGGCACAACAATGAATAATACATAAAATTAACATTTGTCCTACGATTTTCATGCAATATGCCGTATTTTATTTATACTCGTGGCTTTTAGATTAATGATTAAAATGTCTAGCTTCGATAATTTATAAAAATGTAAAATTTTAGCTTTAATAATTTTTTTTTGTAAATTTTTGAAAACGTTTATTTTTTGAAAAATTTACCCATTATTTTTTTAATATCTCCGTTGAAACTCTTGAAAATAAAAAACCCTATAGGTATTGCCTAAAAGGGAATTTAATTCCAAATTATTCGCTAGCAATAGAATCCAAATTGGACATATCGCTATCAAGTCATGATGAAATATACATATTGGCACAACAATGAATAATACATAAAATTAACATTTGTCCTACGATTTTCATGCAATATGCCGTATTTTATTTATACTCGTGGCTTTTAGATTAATGATTAAAATGTCTAGCTTCGATAATTTATAAAAATGTAAAATTTTAGCTCTAATAATTTTTTTTTTTTTTTTTGTAAATTTTTGAAAACGTTTATTTTTTGAAAAATGTACCCATTATTTTTTTAATATCTCCGTTGAAACTCTTGAAAATAAAAAACCCTATAGGTATTGCCTAAAAGGGAATTTAATTCCAAATTATTCGCTAGCAATAGAATCCAAATTGGACATATCGCTATCAAGTCATGATGAAATATACATATTGGCACAACAATGAATAATACATAAAATTAACATTTGTCCTACGATTTTCATGCAATATGCCGTATTTTATTTATACTCGTGGCTTTTAGATTAATGATTAAAATGTCTAGCTTCGATAATTTATAAAAATGTAAAATTTTAGCTCTAATAATTTTTTTTTTTTTGTAAATTTTTGAAAACGTTTATTTTTTGAAAAATTTACCCATTATTTTTTTAATATCTCCGTTGAAACTCTTGAAAATAAAAAACCCTATAGGTATTGCCTAAAAGGGAATTTAATTCCAAATTATTCGCTAGCAATAGAATCCAAATTGGACATATCGCTATCAAGTCATGATGAAATATACATATTGGCACAACAATGAATAATACATAAAATTAACATTTGTCCTACGATTTTCATGCAATATACCGTATTTTATTTATACTCGTGGCTTTTAGATTAATGATTAAAATGTCTAGCTTCGATAATTTATAAAAATGTAAAATTTTAGCTCTAATAATTTTTTTTTTTTGTAAATTTTTGAAAACGTTTATTTTTTGAAAAATTTACCCATTATTTTTTTAATATCTCCGTTGAAACTCTTGAAAATAAAAAACCCTATAGGTATTGCCTAAAAGGGAATTTAATTCCAAATTATTCGCTAGTAATAGAATCCAAATTGAACATATCGCTATCAAGTCATGATGAAATATACATATTGGCACAACAATGAATAATACATAAAATTAACATTTGTCCTACGATTTTCATGCAATATGCCGTATTTTATTTATACTCGTGGCTTTTAGATTAATGATTAAAATGTCTAGCTTCGATAATTTATAAAAATGTAAAATTTTAGCTTTAATAATTTTTTTTTGTAAATTTTTGAAAACGTTTATTTTTTGAAAAATTTACCCATTTTATTTTTAATATCTCCGTTGAAACTCTTGAAAATAAAAAACCCTATAGGTATTGCCTAAAAGGGAATTTAATTCCAAATTATTCGCTAGTAATAGAATCCAAATTGGACATATCGCTATCAAGTCATGATGAAATATACATATTGGCACAACAATGAATAATACATAAAATTAACATTTGTCCTACGATTTTCATGCAATATGCCGTATTTTATTTATACTCGTGGCTTTTAGATTAATGATTAAAATGTCTAGCTTCGATAATTTATAAAAATGTAAAATTTTAGCTTTAATAATTTTTTTTTGTAAATTTTTGAAAACGTTTATTTTTTGAAAAATTTATCCATTATTTTTTTAATATCTCCGTTGAAACTCTTGAAAATAAAAAACCCTATAGGTATTGCCTAAAAGGGAATTTAATTCCAAATTATTCGCTAGTAATAGAATCCAAATTGGACATATCGCTATCAAGTCATGATGAAATATACATATTGGCACAACAATGAATAATACATAAAATTAACATTTGTCCTACGATTTTCATGCAATATGCCGTATTTTATTTATACTCGTGGCTTTTAGATTAATGATTAAAATGTCTAGCTTCGATAATTTATAAAAATGTAAAATTTTAGCTTTAATAATTTTTTTTTGTAAATTTTTGAAAACGTTTATTTTTTGAAAAATTTATCCATTATTTTTTTAATATCTCCGTTGAAACTCTTGAAAATAAAAAACCCTATAGGTATTGCCTAAAAGGGAATTTAATTCCAAATTATTCGCTAGTAATAGAATCCAAATTGGACATATCGCTATCAAGTCATGATGAAATATACATATTGGCACAACAATGAATAATACATAAAATTAACATTTGTCCTACGATTTTCATGCAATATGCCGTATTTTATTTATACTCGTGGCTTTTAGATTAATGATTAAAATGTCTAGCTTCGATAATTTATAAAAATGTAAAATTTTAGCTTTAATAATTTTTTTTTGTAAATTTTTGAAAACGTTTATTTTTTGAAAAATTTATCCATTATTTTTTTAATATCTCCGTTGAAACTCTTGAAAATAAAAAACCCTATAGGTATTGCCTAAAAGGGAATTTAATTCCAAATTATTCGCTAGTAATAGAATCCAAATTGGACATATCGCTATCAAGTCATGATGAAATATACATATTGGCACAACAATGAATAATACATAAAATTAACATTTGTCCTACGATTTTCATGCAATATGCCGTATTTTATTTATACTCGTGGCTTTTAGATTAATGATTAAAATGTCTAGCTTCGATAATTTATAAAAATGTAAAATTTTAGCTTTAATAATTTTTTTTTGTAAATTTTTGAAAACGTTTATTTTTTGAAAAATTTACCCATTATTTTTTTAATATCTCCGTTGAAACTCTTGAAAATAAAAAACCCTATAGGTATTGCCTAAAAGGGAATTTAATTCCAAATTATTCGCTAGTAATAGAATCCAAATTGGACATATCGCTATCAAGTCATGATGAAATATACATATTGGCACAACAATGAATAATACATAAAATTAACATTTGTCCTACGATTTTCATGCAATATGCCGTATTTTATTTATACTCGTGGCTTTTAGATTAATGATTAAAATGTCTAGCTTCGATAATTTATAAAAATGTAAAATTTTAGCTTTAATAATTTTTTTTTGTAAATTTTTGAAAACGTTTATTTTTTGAAAAATTTACCCATTATTTTTTTAATATCTCCGTTGAAACTCTTGAAAATAAAAAACCCTATAGGTATTGCCTAAAAGGGAATTTAATTCCAAATTATTCGCTAGTAATAGAATCCAAATTGGACATATCGCTATCAAGTCATGATGAAATATACATATTGGCACAACAATGAATAATACATAAAATTAACATTTGTCCTACGATTTTCATGCAATATGCCGTATTTTATTTATACTCGTGGCTTTTAGATTAATGATTAAAATGTCTAGCTTCGATAATTTATAAAAATGTAAAATTTTAGCTTTAATAATTTTTTTTTGTAAATTTTTGAAAACGTTTATTTTTTGAAAAATTTACCCATTATTTTTTTAATATCTCCGTTGAAACTCTTGAAAATAAAAAACCCTATAGGTATTGCCTAAAAGGGAATTTAATTCCAAATTATTCGCTAGTAATAGAATCCAAATTGGACATATCGCTATCAAGTCATGATGAAATATACATATTGGCACAACAATGAATAATACATAAAATTAACATTTGTCCTACGATTTTCATGCAATATGCCGTATTTTATTTATACTCGTGGCTTTTAGATTAATGATTAAAATGTCTAGCTTCGATAATTTATAAAAATGTAAAATTTTAGCTTTAATAATTTTTTTTTGTAAATTTTTGAAAACGTTTATTTTTTGAAAAATTTACCCATTATTTTTTTAATATCTCCGTTGAAACTCTTGAAAATAAAAAACCCTATAGGTATTGCCTAAAAGGGAATTTAATTCCAAATTATTCGCTAGTAATAGAATCCAAATTGGACATATCGCTATCAAGTCATGATGAAATATACATATTGGCACAACAATGAATAATACATAAAATTAACATTTGTCCTACGATTTTCATGCAATATGCCGTATTTTATTTATACTCGTGGCTTTTAGATTAATGATTAAAATGTCTAGCTTCGATAATTTATAAAAATGTAAAATTTTAGCTTTAATAATTTTTTTTTGTAAATTTTTGAAAACGTTTATTTTTTGAAAAATTTACCCATTATTTTTTTAATATCTCCGTTGAAACTCTTGAAAATAAAAAACCCTATAGGTATTGCCTAAAAGGGAATTTAATTCCAAATTATTCGCTAGTAATAGAATCCAAATTGGACATATCGCTATCAAGTCATGATGAAATATACATATTGGCACAACAATGAATAATACATAAAATTAACATTTGTCCTACGATTTTCATGCAATATGCCGTATTTTATTTATACTCGTGGCTTTTAGATTAATGATTAAAATGTCTAGCTTCGATAATTTATAAAAAAGTAAAATTTTAGCTTTAATAATTTTTTTTTGTAAATTTTTGAAAACGTTTATTTTTTGAAAAATTTACCCATTATTTTTTAATATCTCCGTTGAAACTCTTGAAAATAAAAAACCCTATAGGTATTGCCTAAAAGGGAATTTAATTCCAAATTATTCGCTAGTAATAGAATCCAAATTGGACATATCGCTATCAAGTCATGATGAAATATACATATTGGCACAACAATGAATAATACATAAAATTAACATTTGTCCTACGATTTTCATGCAATATGCCGTATTTTATTTATACTCGTGGCTTTTAGATTAATGATTAAAATGTCTAGCTTCGATAATTTATAAAAATGTAAAATTTTAGCTTTAATAATTTTTTTTTGTAAATTTTTGAAAACGTTTATTTTTTGAAAAATTTACCCATTATTTTTTTAATATCTCCGTTGAAACTCTTGAAAATAAAAAACCCTATAGGTATTGCCTAAAAGGGAATTTAATTCCAAATTATTCGCTAGTAATAGAATTCAAATTGGACATATCGCTATCAAGTCATGATGAAATATACATATTGGCACAACAATGAATAATACATAAAATTAACATTTGTCCTACGATTTTCATGCAATATGCCGTATTTTATTTATACTCGTGGCTTTTAGATTAATGATTAAAATGTCTAGCTTCGATAATTTATAAAAATGTAAAATTTTAGCTTTAATAATTTTTTTTTGTAAATTTTTGAAAACGTTTATTTTTTGAAAAATTTACCCATTATTTTTTTAATATCTCCGTTGAAACTCTTGAAAATAAAAAACCCTATAGGTATTGCCTAAAAGGGAATTTAATTCCAAATTATTCGCTAGTAATAGAATCCAAATTGGACATATCGCTATCAAGTCATGATGAAATATACATATTGGCACAACAATGAATAATACATAAAATTAACATTTGTCCTACGATTTTCATGCAATATGCCGTATTTTATTTATACTCGTGGCTTTTAGATTAATGATTAAAATGTCTAGCTTCGATAATTTATAAAAATGTAAAATTTTAGCTTTAATAATTTTTTTTTGTAAATTTTTGAAAACGTTTATTTTTTGAAAAATTTACCCATTATTTTTTTAATATCTCCGTTGAAACTCTTGAAAATAAAAAACCCTATAGGTATTGCCTAAAAGGGAATTTAATTCCAAATTATTCGCTAGTAATAGAATCCAAATTGGACATATCGCTATCAAGTCATGATGAAATATACATACTGGCACAACAATGAATAATACATAAAATTAACATTTGTCCTACGATTTTCATGCAATATGCCGTATTTTATTTATACTCGTGGCTTTTAGATTAATGATTAAAATGTCTAGCTTCGATAATTTATAAAAATGTAAAATTTTAGCTTTAATAATTTTTTTTTGTAAATTTTTGAAAACGTTTATTTTTTGAAAAATTTACCCATTATTTTTTTAATATCTCCGTTGAAACTCTTGAAAATAAAAAACCCTATAGGTATTGCCTAAAAGGGAATTTAATTCCAAATTATTCGCTAGTAATAGAATCCAAGTTGGACATATCGCTATCAAGTCATGATGAAATATACATATTGGCACAACAATGAATAATACATAAAATTAACATTTGTCCTACGATTTTCATGCAATATGCCGTATTTTATTTATACTCGTGGCTTTTAGATTAATGATTAAAATGTCTAGCTTCGATAATTTATAAAAATGTAAAATTTTAGCTTTAATAATTTTTTTTTGTAAATTTTTGAAAACGTTTATTTTTTGAAAAATTTACCCATTATTTTTTTAATATCTCCGTTGAAACTCTTGAAAATAAAAAACCCTATAGGTATTGCCTAAAAGGGAATTTAATTCCAAATTATTCGCTAGTAATAGAATCCAAATTGGACATATCGCTATCAAGTCATGATGAAATATACATATTGGCACAACAATGAATAATACATAAAATTAACATTTGTCCTACGATTTTCATGCAATATGCCGTATTTTATTTATACTCGTGGCTTTTAGATTAATGATTAAAATGTCTAGCTTCGATAATTTATAAAAATGTAAAATTTTAGCTTTAATAATTTTTTTTTGTAAATTTTTGAAAACGTTTATTTTTTGAAAAATTTACCCATTATTTTTTAATATCTCCGTTGAAACTCTTGAAAATAAAAAACCCTATAGGTATTGCCTAAAAGGGAATTTAATTCCAAATTATTCGCTAGTAATAGAATCCAAATTGGACATATCGCTATCAAGTCATGATGAAATATACATATTGGCACAACAATGAATAATACATAAAATTAACATTTGTCCTACGATTTTCATGCAATATGCCGTATTTTATTTATACTCGTGGCTTTTAGATTAATGATTAAAATGTCTAGCTTCGATAATTTATAAAAATGTAAAATTTTAGCTTTAATAATTTTTTTTTGTAAATTTTTGAAAACGTTTATTTTTTGAAAAATTTAACCATTATTTTTTAATATCTCCGTTGAAACTCTTGAAAATAAAAAACCCTATAGGTATTGCCTAAAAGGGAATTTAATTCCAAATTATTCGCTAGTAATAGAATCCAAATTGGACATATCGCTATCAAGTCATGATGAAATATACATATTGGCACAACAATGAATAATACATAAAATTAACATTTGTCCTACGATTTTCATGCAATATGCCGTATTTTATTTATACTCGTGGCTTTTAGATTAATGATTAAAATGTCTAGCTTCGATAATTTATAAAAATGTAAAATTTTAGCTTTAATAATTTTTTTTTGTAAATTTTTGAAAACGTTTATTTTTTGAAAAATTTACCCATTATTTTTTAATATCTCCGTTGAAACTCTTGAAAATAAAAAACCCTATAGGTATTGCCTAAAAGGGAATTTAATTCCAAATTATTCGCTAGTAATAGAATCCAAATTGGACATATCGCTATCAAGTCATGATGAAATATACATATTGGCACAACAATGAATAATACATAAAATTAACATTTGTCCTACGATTTTCATGCAATATGCCGTATTTTATTTATACTCGTGGCTTTTAGATTAATGATTAAAATGTCTAGCTTCGATAATTTATAAAAATGTAAAATTTTAGCTTTAATAATTTTTTTTTGTAAATTTTTGAAAACGTTTATTTTTTGAAAAATTTACCCATTATTTTTTAATATCTCCGTTGAAACTCTTGAAAATAAAAAACCCTATAGGTATTGCCTAAAAGGGAATTTAATTCCAAATTATTCGCTAGTAATAGAATCCAAATTGGACATATCGCTATCAAGTCATGATGAAATATACATATTGGCACAACAATGAATAATACATAAAATTAACATTTGTCCTACGATTTTCATGCAATATGCCGTATTTAATTTATACTCGTGGCTTTTAGATTAATGATTAAAATGTCTAGCTTCGATAATTTATAAAAATGTAAAATTTTAGCTTTAATAATTTTTTTTTGTAAATTTTTGAAAACGTTTATTTTTTGAAAAATTTACCCATTATTTTTTAATATCTCCGTTGAAACTCTTGAAAATAAAAAACCCTATAGGTATTGCCTAAAAGGGAATTTAATTCCAAATTATTCGCTAGTAATAGAATCCAAATTGGACATATCGCTATCAAGTCATGATGAAATATACATATTGGCACAACAATGAATAATACATAAAATTAACATTTGTCCTAAGATTTTCATGCAATATGCCGTATTTTATTTATACTCGTGGCTTTTAGATTAATGATTAAAATGTCTAGCTTCGATAATTTATAAAAATGTAAAATTTTAGCTTTAATAATTTTTTTTTGTAAATTTTTGAAAACGTTTATTTTTTGAAAAATTTATCCATTATTTTTTTAATATCTCCGTTGAAACTCTTGAAAATAAAAAACCCTATAGGTATTGCCTAAAAGGGAATTTAATTCCAAATTATTCGCTAGTAATAGAATCCAAATTGGACATATCGCTATCAAGTCATGATGAAATATACATATTGGCACAACAATGAATAATACATAAAATTAACATTTGTCCTAAGATTTTCATGCAATATGCCGTATTTTATTTATACTCGTGGCTTTTAGATTAATGATTAAAATGTCTAGCTTCGATAATTTATAAAAATGTAAAATTTTAGCTTTAATAATTTTTTTTTGTAAATTTTTGAAAACGTTTATTTTTTGAAAAATTTACCCATTATTTTTTAATATCTCCGTTGAAACTCTTGAAAATAAAAAACCCTATAGGTATTGCCTAACAGGGAATTTAATTCCAAATTATTCGCTAGTAATAGAATCCAAATTGGACATATCGCTATCAAGTCATGATGAAATATACATATTGGCACAACAATGAATAATACATAAAATTAACATTTGTCCTACGATTTTCATGCAATATGCCGTATTTTATTTATACTCGTGGCTTTTAGATTAATGATTAAAATGTCTAGCTTCGATAATTTATAAAAATGTAAAATTTTAGCTTTAATAATTTTTTTTTGTAAATTTTTGAAAACGTTTATTTTTTGAAAAATTTACCCATTATTTTTTTAATATCTCCGTTGAAACTCTTGAAAATAAAAAACCCTATAGGTATTGCCTAAAAGGGAATTTAATTCCAAATTATTCGCTAGTAATAGAATCCAAATTGGACATATCGCTATCAAGTCATGATGAAATATACATATTGGCACAACAATGAATAATACATAAAATTAACATTTGTCCTAAGATTTTCATGCAATATGCCGTATTTTATTTATACTCGTGGCTTTTAGATTAATGATTAAAATGTCTAGCTTCGATAATTTATAAAAATGTAAAATTTTAGCTTTAATAATTTTTTTTTGTAAATTTTTGAAAACGTTTATTTTTTGAAAAATTTACCCATTATTTTTTAATATCTCCGTTGAAACTCTTGAAAATAAAAAACCCTATAGGTATTGCCTAACAGGGAATTTAATTCCAAATTATTCGCTAGTAATAGAATCCAAATTGGACATATCGCTATCAAGTCATGATGAAATATACATATTGGCACAACAATGAATAATACATAAAATTAACATTTGTCCTACGATTTTCATGCAATATGCCGTATTTTATTTATACTCGTGGCTTTTAGATTAATGATTAAAATGTCTAGCTTGGATAATTTATAAAAATGTAAAATTTTAGCTTTAATAATTTTTTTTTGTAAATTTTTGAAAACGTTTATTTTTTGAAAAATTTACCCATTATTTTTTAATATCTCCGTTGAAACTCTTGAAAATAAAAAACCCTATAGGTATTGCCTAAAAGGGAATTTAATTCCAAATTATTCGCTAGTAATAGAATCCAAATTGGACATATCGCTATCAAGTCATGATGAAATATACATATTGGCACAACAATGAATAATACATAAAATTAACATTTGTCCTAAGATTTTCATGCAATATGCCGTATTTTATTTATACTCGTGGCTTTTAGATTAATTATTAAAATGTCTAGCTTCGATAATTTATAAAAATGTAAAATTTTAGCTTTAATAATTTTTTTTTGTAAATTTTTGAAAACGTTTATTTTTTGAAAAATTTACCCATTATTTTTTAATATCTCCGTTGAAACTCTTGAAAATAAAAAACCCTATAGGTATTGCCTAACAGGGAATTTAATTCCAAATTATTCGCTAGTAATAGAATCCAAATTGGACATATCGCTATCAAGTCATGATGAAATATACATATTGGCACAACAATGAATAATACATAAAATTAACATTTGTCCTACGATTTTCATGCAATATGCCGTATTTTATTTATACTCGTGGCTTTTAGATTAATGATTAAAATGTCTAGCTTCGATAATTTATAAAAATGTAAAATTTTAGCTTTAATAATTTTTTTTTGTAAATTTTTGAAAACGTTTATTTTTTGAAAAATTTACCCATTATTTTTTTAATATCTCCGTTGAAACTCTTGAAAATAAAAAACCCTATAGGTATTGCCTAAAAGGGAATTTAATTCCAAATTATTCGCTAGTAATAGAATCCAAATTGGACATATCGCTATCAAGTCATGATGAAATATACATATTGGCACAACAATGAATAATACATAAAATTAACATTTGTCCTACGATTTTCATGCAATATGCCGTATTTTATTTATACTCGTGGCTTTTAGATTAATGATTAAAATGTCTAGCTTCGATAATTTATAAAAATGTAAAATTTTAGCTTTAATAATTTTTTTTTGTAAATTTTTGAAAACGTTTATTTTTTGAAAAATTTACCCATTATTTTTTAATATCTCCGTTGAAACTCTTGAAAATAAAAAACCCTATAGGTATTGCCTAAAAGGGAATTTAATTCCAAATTATTCGCTAGTAATAGAATCCAAATTGGACATATCGCTATCAAGTCATGATGAAATATACATATTGGCACAACAATGAATAATACATAAAATTAACATTTGTCACGATTTTCATGAAATATGCCGTATTTTATTTATACTCGTGACTTTTAGATTAATGATTAAAATGTCAAATTTTTGAAACAAAAATAGTACTAATTTTGCAAAAAATATATTGCTACTAATTTCTGAATAACTTTGAAACAGTTGAAAATATTAAAAAAATTATATGGATGATTCAAAATCTTTTAAAAAACTAGACCTGATAGAACCAATCATTGAACAGATTTGGATTCAGCAAGCTAAGGTCAATTAAAATCACACAAAAAAGTTTTTGCTTACATCTGAATCTTTTCTGGATTTTTTTTACCATTTAAAAATGTTATGGGAAATTTTAAATAAATTAAACAAAACACGTGCAAAAACATTATTTTGTGTACTTCTTCCTATTTTAAAACATGTGCCGTCTTTTTTTTCTTAAATCACCTTTTTGGTGCCACTTTTCTTGAAAAAATCCCCTTTTTTGGTACTTTTTGAAAATATCCAACGGTAACGCTGCATATAAGGCTGTCTTCTGAAATTCACTGTAAACGCCAAAATTAATTCACTGCTGTATTGAAATTTATTCTAGTTTATGTTTTTTAAACCAGAAATCACTCTACCGAATTTTGGGATGATTGATCCATAATTTACCATGACTTTAATATAAATTCCCCTACTGAAAATCATTTTATTTCGGCCAAAACTGTTATAAATCATGATATTTTACTCAACGTAGTTCAAATTTTTAAAAAGACAGGCATGAACTTTTCGACTATCTAAGCTGCAAGCGTCCGTTTTTATAAAGATTAATACATCGTAATATGCAGTTATCATAGAGAGCCCACTCCTGAAATATTTGAAATGTCGGTGGAGGGTATAAAAGATTCGGCACAGCCGAATATAGCATTCTAACTTGTTTCACATTGGGGTACCATGTAATTCTCCACATGCGACGCAAATAGGGGATAAATAGCAGTATATGATCAAATTCTGGGCAGTTTAAACATTGAACGGGATCATTTATTTTCTTTTGTACAGAATATATTTCAAATTGGAAGTGGGGTGCGTTTCGTTTATGTCGCAGGGTTTTAACTTCGAACTTGTATAATGGCAAGAAATGTTGTCTTATTCTTTCAGCAATGGAGACCTCACGGTTGTGACAGGTGAAGCTAGGGACAAAACGGTCCTAGCACTAGCATCGGTATACTTATCATATGAGGCTACCGATCCACCTGGTGTGAAAGTACGTGAGTTGGTGGAGCACTCGAGCAGAAGGGGCTCGAGACTGGTACTGGGTGGTGACGCTAATGCACACCATACCATATCTATAGAGACGTAGTAGATGATTGGAGGGTGGCTTTGGGATTTTCCTTCTCTGACCATGGTCGTATATCCTTTAATCTAAACTTCGAAAAGGCAAAAAGGCGTCCTTATAGGAATCCAAGGAGGACGAACTGGGATTCCTTTTCAGGATTGGTGAATAGTAACCTTAGAGTTACACATGATTGGAAGTCGTCTTCGGCCGGTGTGGAGCACCTGGTGGGTACCTTTATAAAGGTATTGACCAGTAGCTATGAGGGATTTTGTCCGCAGAATTTTTCGGGTAGGCAGGTGAGTTGAGGGCTCAAAGGACTACTGTCAGAAAGTTATTCAATAGAGCGAAGCATACTCGTAGGGATAAGGATTGGAGTAACTTTAGGATAAGTTATACATAATAGATATAAGGCAGATATTAGAAGGGCTCGTGGATCAAATTTAGCGAGTCAGTGGAATCTGTAATTCAGATGTCCAGGTTCAGAAGAATTTTATCCAAGGACCCTGTGGTCCCGGGATTTATTCAGAGACCGGACGACTCATGGACGGAATCTAGCTTCGAATCTCTGTTTGATTATGGAGATTCAGTTCCCGGGTTGTGTGGATCCTAGGACAGAGGAACAGGTAAGGTGTGGTAACCCTTTTTCTGGATCGGGCTCGGGAGGTCAGATAAGGGAGGCGGTGGGGGATATCATCGCCTTGGATAAGGTTCCATGGGCGGTTAATACTTTTGGGTCGTACAAATCGGCAGGACCAGATGGTATATTTCCGGCTATTCTACAGAATATCCAGGGATCATCACTCCTATTGTTGGTGGAACTATTTAGGGTATGTCTGCCAAATGGCTACATTCCTAGAGCGTGGAGAGAGGTCAGGGTTATTTTCATACCTAAGGCAGGTAGAACCGGGTACTCTAAACCCAAGGATTTTAGACCTATCAGCATATCGTCTTTTCTTTTGAAGACATTAGAAAGACTGATTGATCTACATCTGAAGACGAAGATTGACGCCGGCATCATCAGCGGCGCTCAGAATGCCTTTCTTAAGGGTAGGTCTGTTGAGAGTGCGCTTCATGATGTGCTAGGCTATATAGAACGGGGATTGCGAGACAAGGAATACACCTTGGCGGCATTCCTGGATATAGAGGGGGTCTTGAACAATGTGAGAATAGAGGCCATAAGGCAGGCACTGAGTGATTTAGGTGTTTCGTTATTCTTGGTCGAATGGATAACTCTGATGCTGTCTTGGGGGAGGAATACTCAGGAGAGACTAAAAAGGGGTCTCAATGCCTTCTATGCTTGCAGATCATCGACAGATAGGAGTTGGGGACTCTGGCCGTCAGTTGGGGGATGGCTGTACACTTCGGTGGTTAGACCCATTCTTACGTATGGATGCTGTGTTTGGTGGGAGGCATTGAAACTGTCTAGTCTGAGGGACTTTGTGTCTAACGCTCAGAAGTGTGCTTCGATCGGCATGACAGATGCCTTAAGAAGTACCCCTCAGGCGGCTCTGGCTGTTATTCTTCATCTTCTGCCTACAGAGCAGTATTTGATAGGAATGGCAGAAAGGAGAATTATTATGCTGAGGAAGCTAGGACTGTTGGGGAATTTCACGGAGGGTCACTCGCGAATCTTGAGTGAAATAAGTACTAGTGGTTATCACCTGGGCTCGCCCGGCTCTACGGATTAT
Source organism: Pollenia amentaria (assembly GCA_943735925.1). Taxonomy (NCBI): domain Eukaryota; kingdom Metazoa; phylum Arthropoda; class Insecta; order Diptera; family Polleniidae; genus Pollenia; species Pollenia amentaria. The sequence continues at coordinate 31,567,935 of OX031008.1, read as the reverse complement.
TTGGGCTTTAGGGTCGATTTTGGGCGTTTGCCAGAGGTGATATTGCCTTCTAGGGAAAGCTGGTTAGGCCAGAGCATATTGTATAGTGGATTTGCTATTTTCACTGATGGCTCGAAAATGAAGGGCACGGGTGCGGGGGTCTACATTGAGGATCTGGACATCAGAAGGTCATATAGACTTCCCGACGACTGCAGTGTACTTCAGGCGGAGGTTCTGGGGGTTTTCAGGGCCGTGAAATTGGTAGGGGCTTACGTTGTCAAGGCCTCGGAGGTCACAATATATGTGGACAGCCAGGCGGCTCTTAGGGCCTTGATGGGCTGTTATGTGAACTCCAGGCTCATGGACGATTGTAGGAGGGCTCTAGGAGGAATCATAGGGAATTATGTTGCTCTGCTAGGTACCGGGTCACTGCAACATCACTGGCAACGATATAGCTGACGAGTTGGCAAGACTGGGCTCGGAAATGGAGGATCCTGACAGTTTGCAGGTGGTCAGGCCTCCAATGGGCTTCTACTCTGCGAGAATTAGGGAATGGATTCTGATCGGGCTTGGCGGGGCCGAACGGACTGCCGAGTATCGCGCAAGCTGTGGCCGATGCTTATTATGTCAAATTCGGACGCGCTGCTGGGAAAGAGTAGGGCCTGCGTCAGAACCATGATAGGTATTATCACGGGCCACTGTATGATAGGCAGAATGGCGGTGAGAATGGGGTCTGGCTTATCGGATATATGTAGGCCGTGTGAGGAGCCAGAGGAGTTGGAGACAGTTGAGCACTTTCTGTGCCATTGTCCCAGGCTACAGAACAGCAGGCTGTGGTGGCTGGGTAGCAGATTTCTGCACGAATTGGAAATGTCTCGGGCTGCGGGCTCGAGAATCTGACGGGATTCGTAATGGGAATGACCTGGCTGCGCGGCAGGAGGCTGGGGACTGGAAGCATGTGGCGCAGTTTTCCTGTTTGGTAGGGTTGTTTTTGCTTGTTTGGTCCGATTTCTTATCTTCCACTATCTTCCTCTCCTGTGCTTTCACCATTTACTACTCCTACTTTTTCATACTACATTTATTTCTTTTTTCCTTCTTTCTTTTACTAATTAAGGCGTCACAATGGACCATATTGGTATCTGGGTAAGGGTGTGAAGTTTGCTTCACACCACCCTTTCTAACCTAACCTAACCTAGCGAAAATCATACTCAAGATTAATCTTTATTTTTGTCTCGTTTGTAGTACCTCGCTTTATTGTAGCTGCATAAAACAATTTTTCGCCCATCAACGAGATCAAACTCTTTATGAACTCATTTGAGTTTTGCTCTCTCAGATATTTCGGGGGTGGCTTAGACGATTTGATGAGATTTGGTGTTTAAGAGGATTAATCATACAGTATTGCAAAACTAGTTTGGGAACTTATTCTACTAGTTTCACCATCTTTTAATACTTTTGTGACCGAAGCAACTGCCATAGAGGTAGGGTTGCGACCCCGTTGAAGCACTGTAATTTACATATCAATACCAACTTGTACTTGTGGCTTCAGGCAACTTTTTACGTGTGATACTGAGTTTTCCAATGTGTCTGTTTTTGGGTTAATCGTTTAATCACTTATTAAGATTGTTTTTCCGCTGCAGAAATACTTGCAGGCGTATGTAGCTGCTGAATATTTTCTAATGTATTGCGTGCGCGTAATAGGTTTAGTCGGTGGGTATTTACTATCATCAATTCATTTTTATTTCTGCATTGCTTTCGTTAACAGCCACTGTCACATATGCATTTCTTTAATTCTCTTATTGTCTTTTCATTATTTAAACTCATAGGTTTTTTTTGCCAATCTGTAACATTTTAAACAACACTTGTTATCGTAAAGTCAGCTGTTTGTGTTAAGTAAGCGACAACACTAAGTTTGTTTATTTTTTAATATCGAAAAATAAATTTAGTTTAAAGAAAATATATAAGTTAAAAATTGCCATTAAATATTTTGCATTTAATTTTACAGTTAAAATGTTTTACTTCTTTAAAAAAAATGTTGTTAAGAACAATTTACAGAATTGTTTAATCATTAGTGCAAACAGCACAAATGGTTGACAATTACAACAGTTGTTATTGTTGAAAGTTACAGAATCCCACTACTGGGACCGTAACAGTTATTCCATTTTTTTTATAAAAGTCAGATGATAACAGTTACTTTCTGATTTTAATTTTTTTTTTTTTTTTTTTTGAATAAAAATAAGTAATTTTTGATTTTAATTTTTTCGAGCAAAAATAAAAGTCAATTTTCAAAATAACTAGTAGGTTTTGCCAGAAAAATAAATTATAAGCATTTTTTTTTGCAATTTGTCATTTTAGATAGTTTTTTTCTTATTCTGTTTAATGTAACGATATATATATAATTTCTTTTACTTCAATACAGAATGCTTATTAAATAGAAAGTTTCAGTTTTAATGAAATATTTAAAATATATATTATGAAACTGTAAATTTCAGAATTACTTGCAACTCAGTTAATATGTAGTATATGTGGGTGATTCATCGTGAAGTGTGATTTATAATGTAAAACAAAACACATACATTTTAAAAGTTTTATTATCGGTTGAAAGAACTGTTTATGGCTTTTACTGTTTGAAAATGATATCATGTAAATATTGGCATGACTACGTCTAAGGTGCTTCATTCGAAGCTCAATGAAAATCCAGTGTTTTAAAGTGAAATTTGGTTTAGTGATGAAGCACATTTCTGGCTCAATGGACAAACAAAAATGCATATGGGCATCCCTAAGCGAACCAATAGCTTCCAATACATCCATTAAAAATTAATTTAAAAAAACGGTAGTGTGGTTTATGGGTTGGGGGAATGATTGGCCATTATTTCTTCAAAAATGTGGAAAATCAGAATGCTTCCGTCCATGTTAAATGTTATCGCAACATGTTAACGGACTCTTGAAATTCACGCGCATGTTCTCGATGAGCTCTTGTTTTAACAAGACGGCGCTATGAGCCCTACAGAGCGTACAATAATGACCTTTTTGATTGAATTTCAGGTTTTGCTAGGGTAAATTGGCCACCTTGTCGTGTGGTATTTGGACTATTTTATCTGGGGATATGTAATGTCTGAGGTCTTCAGGAATAATCCAGCTACGATTGACGTTTTGGAAGCCAACATTACTCTTGTTATTCGCGAGATACCATGATATATGTTCAAACAGTAAATGCCATAAATTGTTCTTTTAACCTATAATAAAAATTTCAAGTTCACTTTCTAATTTATGTGTTTTATTTTACATTATTAATCAAACCTCACGATGAACCGCCCTTTACATATATATATGCAAGTATCCAGTATGCAATCGTGAGGTTTATTATCAAACCTCGCGATGAATCACCGTTTATACATATGATTGTACAGTATGCAATTTTATTATTGATTGCTCTCCACTGCAATGTCCATTATGCTCTGCACATAATAGGGACCTTCATTGATATAAGTGGACAATTGTATGTTCGTTTGAACATCAAAAGCACTGCTATCTGCCAACAACTTAATGACACTGAATTTTGCATATTTAGCTTCTTTATCAAACTCCACTTTACGATCTAGTAAAAACTCCAAAAAACCAGCTGTATTTTTCAAAGCCCTAATGCCCCAAGGATACAAACAAAGAGAACCTATTAAATTCAATGTAGAAATTTTGATGTCTGGAAAGGGATTGCGACAAAAATCCATTAAGAATTGCATATTATTCATGTTATCATTCAAATAATTAAACCAACGTTCCAAAATCAAACTGCAAGAAATAAAAAAATATTAGTCTTAAATATCAATCTTAAAAAAAATTTTACATTTACCTTATTTCAGATGCAACTGTAGATTCAAATGTAAATATATATTCTAAACTGCTAAATGCTCGATTTTTTAAATCAGTTGGTAGATTACGCAAATAGGACGAATAATTATCAAAAACATCTTTTAATGCATTACCATAATTTTGTTCCAGCAGAAGAACTCCTTGTTGACTTTGTGTTAAATTTGCTAAGAATGCAAAGTATAATGTGTAAAAATAACTTATCATTATTATTAAGTTGGTATTATACGATCATGTTCTGGCATCGCAAAACGCTTAACATTTGCGTTTCTGTCTTGATATCGCAAAATAGGTGTTCTGTAAATCGCAATCCAAAGAAATTTGGGGGTCTACGGCGGATCACAAGGAAAACACAAGAGTTTTTGAACACCATAAAATAATTTTGGCGTTTTGCGATTTCAAATCGAACGATTGCAGAACATGGCCGTTAGTTTTTACCTAAAGTATCAAATGCTGCTGGCAAAATAGATGTATCTCCAGAATTTAAACATTCAAATAGACATCTTATCATATGTGGATAGCCACTGATAATTTTTTGAGGCTGAACGCTAGATATTTTACCAAAGAATTTCATTATACCTGGTATTAGAAGTCGATCAAGAGGATTTATTTCCGTTTCTTCAACACGTTTGCTTAAAACATCAAATACTTGTCGCTTTTCCAAGTAGAGAAGACCGTGATTTTGTTCAGCTAAAGAAACGAATATTTCCAATATATTTACTTGTAACAATATATCATCATTATCGAGTTCTGCTAAAGCATGATCAAGTAAGAATTCTACTTTGTATAGAGTTGCAGCCGAATGTTTTCCCAAATTTACTGCCATTTCATATAAACGACATTTTACCACTTCATTCTTTTTCAGTGCTTCCAATAGTGTTTGTTTGACAAACTGTTCTTCTAAACGATCGTTTAACACTAATGATAAAATGGCTAAGGAAGGGCTGCCTAGCTCAGTCTCAGATTCTTGTATCGCATTTAAAATATGACGCAGAAGTTCATCTGAAATGCAGTCTCCTAAATTATCATCTCCGATTTGGTTTTGCACTTCCTTTAAGATTGTATTTAAGGCAAGAGCTCTAATGCGAGTTCTTTTATGAAGCAAAGCTCTATGCAATAAGTGTGGTAAATCATTTTGCCTTAATGTCAAATTTGCCATACATATGGACAATATATCACTGACCAAATCCAAGGGTTCAATACCAGTTCCCTCACCGTCTGGGTCATCTTCTTCTAAGCAATCATAAATTTCTGAAGAGCTTAACAAACGATTTGTTACTTTAGTTTCCAAATTAGGAGTTTCATTGAGACGGCCACGTATTTCTGTTAAGGTGGCTAAACGGTTTTCTTTTATTTTTAGACTTTCAAGTTTTCTGCAACACCAATCTTCTGTCATTGTTTAATTATTTATTTGAAAAAATTTTTGCCGAATCACCGAAAAGCATAACATAAACAGTTGCCTATTGTTAATAACTTGGTAGCACTTTTTATTAAAATGTGTCATTTTGTTAATATTGCCATATATAAATTTACATACACAGTAAAACATTTTGCAGAGTGTCACAGGCGAAAAATATTTAACTGCATATTAAACACGTTCAAGTTTTTCTTGATGGTCATCGCATATACTGGTAGAAAAAAATTTTCCAAATATAGAAAGCTGTGACGTAGGTAACATACAATTGTAAGCACTTTACTTTCGAGATATCGCCAAGAAAACAATTTTTAAGGACAAACGAAAAATTTGCGCACTAAACTTGTAATCAGCTGTTAGAACATGTGCGTGTTTTACTAAATGTTGCTACGTGTGTGGGGATGTTTCTGTTGGAAATTCGTGTTACCTTTTTTGTTTCTCAAATTTCAAAAAATTTTGATATTTTTTGTTTCCAAGCACAATAATTCATCGTGTGTGGCGATGTTGACTATTGTTTCTTTCTCATTTTGTTGCGAGCAGTTGTTGAGTCAGGTGCTTTTGCAACGCTCGAAGAAAAAATATGAAAAAAGAAATCGGAAAATGGCAACAATTGCAAATTATAAGAATTGGAATAATATTGTACAGTCGAATTTCTCTATATTTAACTTCTATACAATGAAGCTCTCCCTTTTATGAATTGATTTTAAGAACACAGCTTTTTCATTTAGTGTAATTTGATCTTTTTACAAATTTTTCAAATATAAATTTGAGTTTCATGCATTTTTGTCTCCATATAATGAACTAGTGCAAACAATTTTGTCCGGCAAGAAATGTCCATTGTGTACATTGACTTTGAAGTCCAAAATACAGTCAATTCGTATATAACATGTATTCTCTCAGTTGCTTAAGCTTGTTGCTTAAGTGGACGTAATGGGTGGTTTTTCAACCTCTTTGAATATTCAAATATTCTTTATAAAAGGGTTAAGCATTAAATTTCTGTACAAATTACACTAAAACGCATATGGCTAACTTTTGTTTTGTGGCAGGCATCATATTTTTTTTTTATATCCAAGGAAATATATGTATAGGAAAAAATAAAGATAATTATACAATATTATTGTATATGTTATTGTATATATACAATATTATTATATATGTTATTCGCCATATTATTTTCGTTTTCCCTATATTATACAATAAGTGGCACGATGGTTTCAATGAAAATATGGCGTAATTTTCATTAAAAATAACTATAAGCAAAACAACAGTATATTGCACTTCTTTTTATTGTGCAATAAAAAACAAAATCTTTTGATTAAATGCTATATATTGTGCCACCTTCGAATATCACATACACATTGGCGATATAATTGCATAATACGAAAAATTAAACAATTATATTAGAAGTGTATGGGCCGCTTTAGCAATGGTGCCATTTCTCAAAGTGTACAAATTAGGTTTTATAATGGCAGTGCTGCTGTACATATTAAACTGTGGTGAAATAAAGTTGACATTTGGCTGGCAAAATGGCGTCATTTTACCACAAAACTTTGCGTCGTTAAAGAGAAGTACTTAGTTTTTTCCTGAAAACTTTCTGAAATTTAAATAAGATGTCTCAAAGATTTGCTCCTGGTCAGCCAGGGCAATCACCAGTGCCTGGACAACCTCGTTATCAACCACCACCACCTCAAGCAGCGGGTATGCGTCCATACGCAGCAGGAACGGGTTTTCCGGTATGTTAAAATATAGTCTTAATAGTTGAGTGTTCATAAAAACCAACGCATCTCAATATTGAAAAAAAAATTATAACATTTTTTTTAGCAAAGAGGGTTTCCTCTTCATCCCAGCAATCCCCCACCTGTTCAGGCCAATGCAAACTCTCCTGGAGGTCCTCCACTTCATCAGCGTGCATCTCAGCCGGGCTTTCAGAGTGGTTTACGTGGAACGGGGAGCGGTGGGGGTGGTAAACGCGCAGCCGAATCCCGTAGTATAAGTAATACACAAAGCAAAAATGAGTTTTCAGCAGCTAAAAAGAAAAAGAAATTGGCTGACAAGATATTGCCACAAAAAGTGCGAGATTTAGTACCAGAGTCTCAGGCCTATATGGACTTGCTGACGTTCGAAAGGAAACTGGATGCAACTATAATGAGAAAACGCTTGGATATACAGGAAGCTCTAAAACGACCTATGAAACAAAAACGCAAACTGCGCATTTTTATTTCAAATACTTTTTATCCGAGCAAAGAGCCCTCTAACGATGGCGATGAGGGTGCGGTGGCTTCTTGGGAACTGCGAGTGGAAGGACGTTTGTTAGAGGATGGTAAGGGCGATCCTAATACAAAAATAAAAAGGAAATTTTCTTCATTTTTTAAGTCACTTGTTATTGAACTCGACAAGGAATTGTATGGTCCTGACAATCATTTAGTTGAGTGGCATCGCACTCATACGACACAAGAGACAGATGGTTTCCAAGTTAAAAGACCTGGTGACAGAAACGTACGATGTACTATTTTGCTTTTATTGGATTATCAGCCATTACAATTTAAATTGGATCCTCGTTTGGCACGCCTATTAGGAGTCCATACGCAAACAAGGCCAGTAATAATTTCAGCCCTTTGGCAGTATATTAAGACCCATAAACTTCAGGATGCCCATGAAAGGGAATACATTAACTGTGACAAGTACTTAGAACAAATCTTTGGTTGCCAACGCATGAAATTTGCTGAAATTCCTCAAAGACTCAATCCTCTTTTACACCCACCAGATCCAATTGTAATCAATCATTTTATTGAAAGCGGAGCTGAAAACAAGCAGACTGCTTGTTACGACATCGATGTCGAGGTAGATGATACACTTAAAAACCAAATGAACAACTTCCTTATGAGCACCGCCAGTCAGCAGGAAATACAAGGTCTTGACGCCAAAATCCACGAAACTGTGGATACAATAAATCAAATGAAAACCAATCGGGAATTCTTCCTTAGCTTTGCTAAAGATCCTCAAACATTCATACAGCGATGGATAGTTAGTCAAAAACGCGATTTGAAGGTAATTTGTAAATACTTGTATTTATTATAATGACTTAATTACGATACGAATTTGTATATATTATAGGCTATGACAGATGTGGCTGGCAATCCGGAAGAAGAACGCCGTGCTGAATTTTATTATCAGCCTTGGACACATGAAGCCGTATCTCGGTATTTCTTTACTAAAGTCAATCAGAAACGTGCGGAGTTGGAACAAGCTCTGGGTATACGAAATGGATAAGGTACAGATAAGACGTTTTGCGGTTTAGTTTTAATATCTATGTCATTTAATTATTTTTTGGTATAAGTCAGAGACTAATTTAAATATTAAAAGTAAAAAAAAAAATAATAATTTCATTGCATCATGATTTTCCATAAAAATTAATTCTTAAATCGAAACTAACAGCCGTATTCATAACGAAAATTTCGCATGAAGTTTGCACAAAGTTCATTCATAATACACTTAGCAAGCTCTGGCTAACCATTTGCTAAACTCTTGTCAACAAGCTGCCAAACGTTTGCCAACTTGTGAAAAACAGCATTTTAATGTTGAATATTTTTGTTTGTTTCTTACGTTCACTGTCTTTTTTAAGAGTTCTGTTTTAAATTTATTTTAATTTAAAAACATTTAAATTTTTTTATGGCGAGGGGAAAACAAATTGTTTAAACTAGCATAAAGCGATCATACATATTTGATTTGAATTTGAAGTCTAACCGTCCTTTAAATGCATTTACTACTTTTAATTATACAGTTTAAAAGCCACTGATTGTAACATTAACAAACTTAAAACTAATGCTAACGCGCGGATAAACTAACATTTACAAATGTCATTTTTGCCGCCTCGTAAGATAGCCATCTTTTTCCTCTACCCACACTTCGTGGTTAGGAATCATCGTAATTTATACTTACTTACTTTTGGATCGTTGAAGTGTAAACTACTGATTTTGCTTTTAAGTAATCCTACTTATAAATTATAAATCTAAACTTTATATAAATTATAAGAAACATATAAATTATAATCAACTTTACGGAATAAAAACTAACATCATTTGAAGTACATCAGAACTACTCCCTGGTCTCTTTATTCCCACATCACGGATTGGTATCTACTCTACTTATGCCCCTATTGCGGTTCTCCACTTTTGAAACAGTTTGGTTGTCTTTGGTAAATTTGCATTGCCATTCTCAACTCGACTGGCAGTTGGCTTTTCAGTTGTGTATCTGTTTTTTTCGTGGTATTACCGTTTTCAACTTTGTAAAAGTTTGGTCGACAGAAACGTTATAAATACACAACTGTTTATTAGTAGTTGAGTTGTTTTCAATTTCAGTTTACTTTCATTTTTAAAAGCAAAAAACAATAACAATGGAAAAACCGTAAGTAGAAAGATTTGTTATACTGTATATTAGAATTTCACAGCATTTAATACATTTGTAGATCTTTGAAAATTACAACTAAAGCACAATTTGAGAGGCTTGTTAATCTAATGGAAAAAACCCAGAGATTGCACGTGGAAAACCAAAATTTGGTATGACCAAAAATCAGTGTAAAGATATATGGGACTTTAACAGATAACTTTTATATAGGAGGAATAGCCACTACGCGAACAGGTGTTTTTTGAATGATCTTTGATTTTATCCGGCAAATAACAAAACGCTTCCTTGTTTAGTCGGAAATAACTTTTAAATCTACAAATTTAAAATTATTATTTAGTTACGTTACTAATTATAAGTTCTTACTTGACATTAGGTAGTTCAAGAGGGTTGGAATCATCAGAAATTTTTCCTCTTATACGTAGCACATCTGTACAAGAGTTTTCATTTTTATCATCATAAAATAAATCGACACTAATATCCATTGTAAATACTTTTTATTCAACACAATAATTAAAACTACTTTAAGTTTAAAAAATTATTACATTTTATAAAATTTTCACTTGTCAAACGTTATATTTAAAGTTGGCAAATCGATATTTTAAGTTGGCAACTTTATAGCAAGCTCAACTAAAAACCGTTGGGTATCACAATACCTAAAATGAGTTTGGTTGTGCATAAGTTGGGTTGACTCTCACACGACCAAACTGAGTTGAGTGGAGAACCGCAATAGGGGCATTAATTATCATCATCCTCCCACACCTCACATCCTAAGCTAAACACGCAAGTATACACCCTTACTTACATACTTTATCCCAATTACCACTGGTCATACTACCAGTAATCTCTCCCTAGTATCAATTTAATCGCAATCATACATTCAAACTCATTCTCATTTCTTTATACAATCTCAACCATCCCATCCACCTTATTACATATATACCCACATCTACAAACTCTTTTGGGTAAATATATTCACAAATAATTAAAAAAAAATTATGAAATTAAATGACAAAATCAGCGATGATTAACGCAACCCGTGTTGCATTTTTAGCAATAAATGAAATAAATAAATAAAATAAAAATAAATAAAATAAAAATAAATAAATAAATATAATGTTGATTTATTAAAAGTTAGCAGACGGATAAAATTTGTTATATATAAACTCTGTGCTAACTAGCTTATTCACCATTCTACATAGTTAGCAGATCGTTGTACGTAGTGTACAAACTGTGGCTAACTTTTTGTTATGAATACGGCTGTAAGTCTATTACATATATTTACCTAAAACGCAAACGTCCCTATCTAACCAAAAAATAAAAATCGACTTTCACCGATTCCGATGTATTGCATCAACAAAACTGTCCACAAAATATGTTGGAATCTTTCGCAAAAATTATTTTATTAACAAAAACCGAACAACCCATTTTACGAATCCAATTACATATATTAGGTGCGTTTGCGTAATTTTACAGTAAAATGCAGTAAATGAGTAAACTTAAAAATTTGCTCTCACAAAAAGCCGTTGTCAAAAAAAGTACGCGAACGCAAAATTTGTAAAAATTCGTAAATTAATGGCAACAGCTGATGGCAAATAATTGAAGTGTTGAAAAATGTTTACACTTTTGACTCCTTAGCTCGTTTTCTTATCGGTACTCGATTAAATACTTTTTATATCACGAATATTTTTGGAAAATACAAACAAATTATTTAATGTAATCTTTCATATTTGTTGGTTTTTTTTTTTATTTAATTTTGCTAATTTGTGTCCGGATAAATTTTATCAATAGTACATGAATACTTTTTTTACTATTGATTACCCTTTTCACATATTTGCGATCATGAAACACTACAATGAAAAAATTAATTCATAGGAGAATAATAACGTGAAAAAATGGTCGTGGGAAAAAATTCCCCTTATCGTGGACATTTTTTTACCTCGTAATTTGTTCACTTTTCCCTTTGAATTTCCCACTTTATTTTTGCTGGGGAACAAAATATTTATGTAAGTAATTCTTATCATAATTCGAATACTGAAGTTTAAAAAATTAATTTTAAGGTCAATTTCCGTTAAGAGGCACAAACTTATATGTATATTGTTCAACAAAATGCAAAAAACAAGTCGAATGCCTGAGCATATAGCACTACATAAAAGCGGTATATACTAATGTTGCAATCAAACTATCACTCCAATCGAATATACATATTTTATTTTGTTTTTTTAACTTTTCTTTAAAATATACAGTCACACAGATAATAGTACGTACCCCTTAAAAGTTCTTTAATTTTCCAAAAATTGGTGATAATTAAAAAAAATAAAAAAACCGAAAATTTTTAAATGAACGCAAATATTTATTTCATTATTTAAAATTAAAATTAAACACTTCAATTTTATAAAAAAACACAAAGGCCTATTTAATAGCACAGATAATTATACGTACGATAAAAAAAGATTAATGTACAAAAATGATTTCAGGTGTATATTATTTTATTAGTATTTTGTTGGACCTCCTTTTGCCTCAATTACTGCTCTAAATAGATTAATCATTGAAAATACCAGTTTTTTTTGTTGTCTCAGACGTTATTTTATTCCACTCATACCCCAAGCCATCTTTAAGTTCTTGTTTGTTTCCGTAAGTTTTTTTTCGAATGCGCCGTTCCAATTCATCCCATAAATGCTCTATGGGGTTCAGGTCTGGTGATTGTGGAGGCAAATGGAGTTGTTTCGGGACGTTATACAGCAGCCATTCTTTGACAATATGTGAAGTGTGCTTTTGGTCGTTGTCCTGCTGGAAAAACCAGGCGCCACTAAGACCCAAAACACATGCGGAATCTTTCAAACTGCTTTTCAAAATGTCTAAATAAAGAAATCGGTCCATATTTGTTTCCACAAATCGCAGTTTTCCAACTCCATTCGCCGACATGCAGCCCCAAACCATGACCGAACCACCACCACCATAACTGTTGGAATGAGGTTCTTCGGTTGCAGCTCTTCATTAGACTTGCGCCAAATTTTTTGTTTGCCATCACAACCGAATAAATTGTACTTACTTTCATCACTAAAAAGCACATTCGACCAAAAATCTGTTGATTTTTCGGCATATTTAAGTGCGAAGTCGAGTCGCTTTTTTCTGTTTGTTTCGCTTATTAATGGTTTTTTTGTTGGTACGCGGCTATGGAATCCGCTTTTTCGCAAAACACTTCGCACTGTTTCTGAATGAACATTAATATTGTGGTCATTTTCCAAAGTGTTTCGAATTTCCACGGCTGTTGTTTTAGGATTTTTACTAACAACACTTTTTATAAATCGCTCAACTCGTGGAGAAATTTTGGGTGGACGTCCAGTTTTTGGCTTGCTTGCTAAGGGATTGAGACTCAGAAAATTTTTTTATTACAGTCTGCACTGTAGACTTGGAACGTCCAACAATTTTAGCAATTGAGCTCAAGGAATTCCCATCTTTCCTCAATTTTAAAATATGTTCACGCATTTCGATACAAATGTCCTTTGTTTTCTTACCCATTTTCACAAAAAATTAATTTTTTTTTTTAAATTACTGCAGTCTTTAAGAATTTGGTTACAAACTAAGCTTTTAACACTTTCCGTTTATTATTTTTTCTTTAAATTTAATTAATTTTAAAAAGTAACGTTTTCTATTTAGCATCGTACGTATAATTACACTATGGAACATTTTTGGGATTATTGTCTGGGGGGTGAGAAATTCCAAGTCAGGGTGATGGTACTAGGTCAGTATAGTAAAACCCTCAAAGGGTTTGGCGTTCGTATGTGTCAGTTTTTTTTATGACATTTTAAATTTTTTCCTTATCTTGATGTTTTTTCGCTTAGTTGTAACATTTTGGCAAAAACGTACTTTAACATAACATAACATAACCACTTGTCCGATTTTGCTAAAACAAACTCAAAAAAATTTAGAATTACAATTTCTTTAATCCGTTCATATAACGTTTTTCTTTATAATCAACAGTTTTGCCGGTAAAAACAAATTTGTGGAGAAAAAAAAATATTTTTTTGCCAAAAAATTAAAATTTTTTTTTTTTAAATTCATAAAAAATCCAAAACGGAAAAAAGGATCAAGTGTTATTAATTTCATGTAAAGTCACATATCCTATAAACAAAATGCGACATAGATCATAGAAATCGATTAACGCGTTCTGCTTTTATTTACAATTAAGTGAAGGTATCCCATTTTGACAAGAATATTGATATTTGTTTTTATTCAAAAAAGTGTCATTTATCGCCTTTTTTATACATTTTCCCCAATAACTCCAGACTTCTGGCCATAAACTACTAAAAAAATTAAGTAAACATTTTTATAATTTTTTATTTTTATTTTATTTATTTATTTTTATTTATTTTAATAAATATTGCCTAGACTTTTTCGATGGTGGTTGTTCGGGACGACTTCGATAAGCTGTGACTTTCACACCGGGTGCCAACAAATAGTTTGATTTCAAAATGGAAGCCAGCTCTTCCGATTTATGCTGTGTTAATTCCAACTTGGCAACAATTGAATCAAGCTTATTTTGATTTATTAAAATTGGCTCATTGGATACTGATGGCTCATATGGGGGATCATCACGTGCATGATATGTCGGAGCAGTAGAAGAGAAAATATCTGGGCTAGAAGCTTTTGGCACAGGAATGTGGTCCGAATGAGGCAATGGTGTTGCGGCACTTGCAACACCAACGTAATTATACGATTTTCTTATCCTTTTTGCGGCTCCTTTATTCGCACATGCATAGCAATTCAATGGATTGTGACCTTCGCCAGGATTAGTCCAAGTCATTGGGATACCGAATGGCATACTTTCACGTCTTCTATTTTTCCAATCCATTAGACGGTTGTAGCAGCTTTTACACACTATATTTGGTACCCAATTTTCGTTCACTATAACATTTTGGTAGAAGTACATCTCGTATGTTTGAACAAAATTAGTACTGAAATTTCCCCTTTTTTATGTGTTGAGACATATTGACCACAGCAGTAGCAAAAGCTATTTATATCTGGCTTGCACAGTTCCATACAGTGATGCAAAACGTGGCACAATTGTGCCATTTTTGGCACTTTTGAATGTTTGATGGCCCTGTGGAAATCTATTTTGGCCCTTTCAGAACCAAATTTAATTAAATACTTTAAGATGTTCAATACATTTTTCAATGTTATTTTCTCATTTTTTCGAACACATATTTAAGAAATTGTTTTGTTTGTTCAGGACAAAAAAAACGCACAAACTGTTTAATCTATGATAGGATTAAAAACACCTAAGAAGCTTGTTTGTACGAAAATTAAAAATTTTAAATATTCACAAAAACATCCTGTTGTCGTTGTCAAACCGCTATTGCAAAAATAGTTTGGCCCTATCAAAGCTATTTTGGTCCTTTGAAATCGTCAATTTGGCCCAAAACAAAAAAACTCAATATGCATCACTGGTTCCATATTCTGTTCTCTTTTGTTCACTTTTAAAAAACTGGAGAAAAATCACTTACTGTTCGCGTTCGTCGGCACTTGATGAATGACAAAAATTACAGAACCAGTGTGAGAAAGAGAAGAAGTATAATGACAATGCATGTTTTATGTGAACATTACAGAACCAGTGTTGCCACATCAATATTTCTTTTAGTACAGTAGAAAAATATGAGAGAGTTCGGCTTGTGAGTGTCAATGTTTTCTCCAAATAATGTTGTGCATATCTGGAGCAAATTATTAAATTCATACATTTACCTAATTGTGAATAAATGAGAAACGCGTGCATAGATTTTCATGATCTATGCCTTTTTTTGCTCATGAGTTATGTGACTTTACGCGAAAGTAATTAGTTTTGGCACTTTTTTCCATTTTGGATTTTTTATGAATTTAAAAAAAAAAAATATTTAAATTTTTAGGCCAAAAATACTTTTTTCCCTTCATACATTCATTTTTAACTTCGAAAGTGTTGCACATATAGGAAAACGGTATAGAAACAGATTACAGAAATTTAAGCGAAAAAACATCAAGATAAGGAAAAAATTTAAAATGTCATAAAAAAAAACTGACACATACGAACGCCAAACCCTTTGAGGGTTTTACTATACTGATCTAGTACCATCACCCTGACTTGGAATTTCTCACCCCCCAGATTGGCTGTTGTACTGTGTTATCTGTGCTATTAAATATGCCTTTGTGTTTTTTTTTATAAAATTGAAGTGTTTAATTTTAAATAATGAAATAAATATTTGCGTTCATTTAAAAATTTTCGGTTTTTTATTTTTTTTTAAATATCACCAATTTTTGGAAAATTAAAGAACTTTTAAGGGGTACGTACTATTATCTGTGTGACTACGTGTATATTTTTGAACAAACCAAATTTTTTTTCATGTTTTTTAATCACCCCTATCGTAAATAATATTCCCTTCCTAATTTTTCCACTTTTCACGTATTTGCGATCATGAAAAAAATGAATTCATAGATCAATGATAACGTGAAAAAAATGGTCGCGGGAAAAAATTCCCCTTATCGTGAACAATTTTTTCCCTCGTAATTTGTTCACTTTTCCCTTTGAATTTCTCACTTTATTTTTGCTGGGGAACAACACATTTATGTAAGTAATTCTTCTCATAATTCGAAAATTAAAGTTTACAAAATTAATTTTAAGGTCAATTTCCGTTAAAAGAGGCACAAACTTATATGTATATTGTCCAACAAAATGCAAAATTAAACAGGTCGATTGCCTGAGGAGTTATGAAGCATTTAAATGACGTGGTGGCAGAATTTTAGAAATTATTTTACTAAAAGGGCAATAAGCTAATATTGCAATCGAACTATCGCTCCAATACAATATATTTTATTTTGTTTTTTTTTTTCTTTTCTTTAAAATATATACACGTATATTTTTGAACAAAAATGTTTTTTGTTTCTTTTTTAATGTTTTTTAATATTTTTTCTTTTTTTTATTCACTGCGAACTAATAGCGCGAAAAATAGTTCACGGGAGTTTCACGATAGCATTTTGTCCCTTCCAGCGGAATAAAAATTTCATGGGAAAAAAATTCCACTTGTTTTTCAGGATAGGGGTGAATATAAACATTTATTAGATAATTATGTTAAACTTGCCTGTTTTGAAAATCACGTGATTTCAAATCACACGTGCTTTTAAAATCACACTTGTTATTTTGTGGTGTTCTGTAAATCAAGCTGTTTTCTGTGTTTCTCGGTGTGATTTTCAATTGTCGAAAGCACAAGCAAATATAAGTTTTTAACAACTGACAAAAAGTCTGTTCTACGAAGTTATAGCTCATTTTAACGTTTTTTTATGTCATTTTCCGACATTTTTTTTTAAACCGATTTAGCGATATAAAAATAGTTTTAGGATTTGTTTCAAACATTCCAATTTTTCGCGAATTTTAGCCACGTTCGTGATAGAAGCGATTTTTTGCCGTGATTCCTTACAGCTTTTACGATTTTTAATATATATGTATTAGACTTTGCTATCATGCCACTGTTAGCAAATTTGCGATCTTTAATTCAACTAAAATTAAGCCGAAAGTCACAACAGAAATCACAAAAGCAAATATCATTTTTGTAGTGTCGAATTTTCTTAATTTTAAGTGCTAACCAATATTTTCGTTGTGACTAACTAATTAGCGTTAACCATTATTTAGGTTATCATTGACTAATAAAAAGCAGCAGAGTAAGCAGTACCTATTTCCATAATCGAGTGGAATTAAGTATTTAGAGAGACAGGCGAATCACATGTACACCAGAGAGCTGCAAGGAGTATGATCGAGCCTGCTCAATCACTACAGCTAAAAATTCAGTTTAAATCAAAAAAGTATTCTACATTTTTGTTCTAGTTCAAAGGTCAACCCGAACCAAAAAATTAAGTAAGATGTACGAATCGAATCGGTCAAAATTATGCTTGTATTTGTTTGACTAACTAATTAGCGTTAACCATTATTTAGGTTATCATTGACTAATAAAAAGCAGCAGAGTAAGCAGTACCTATTTCCATAATCGAGTGGAATTAAGTATTTAGAGAGACAGGCGAATCACATGTACACCAGAGAGCTGCAAGGAGTATGATCGAGCCTGCTCAATCACTACAGCTAAAAATTCAGTTTAAATCAAAAAAGTATTCTACATTTTTGTTCTAGTTCAAAGGTCAACCCGAACCAAAAAATTAAGTAAGATGTACGAATCGAATCGGTCAAAATTATGCTTGTATTTGTTTATTTAAAAGCGATTCAACAAACATGAATGTTAATCACCCCTATCGTGAATAATTTTTCCCTCGTAATTTGTTCACTTTAAACCAGAGGTAATCACAAAGAGAGTCAGTTAAAAATGTGTGTATAGTGGTGTGTGTATTTTGGGTGCACTGAAAGAAATTTCTAGGTTCATATGAAAAAAAATTGTCTTTTGTATTAAAGAAATTTTTTGTTATATAAATGCACTTATTTTTTTTTAATTTCTGATTGTATACAAGGCATTCAGCTTTATTCAAAATTTTAGATGAAAATTAAAACTTTTTCTCTATTTTCCACATTAAAATAAGCACATACAAAAAAAGAAAAATATTCAAAGTGTACTTATAATATTTGAAATTCTGAAAAAGAGAGAAAAATAAAGGTACTCAGTTGAGTTATTAACTATGTGTTTTGTTTTTGTTTTCAAGCAACAAAAGCGACGGCGACCAGCTTGTTTGAAAGCTAGCATACAACTGAATGAAATTATAGTTTTTTACAATCTTTGAAGTGAGTAACATTCGTGTTGTGTGTGTGAAAATCCCGAAAAGTGCTCGGCCCCTGGGGGCATAGCGTGATGATCGTTGCTTTGAACTTGCGATCGGCATAATCCGGGCGCCGCGTTTTCTCTTTTATGCTCTTTTGTTACGTACGTGTGCACACACATTGTAGAGAATTAAACAACATTGACAACAACATATGTAAAATACATACAACGCATACAATCGCAAAATGTAATAGTATACGTTGCCGATCGCAGCTTTAAACCAGGGATTTCCAAAAATTTTTTGGTTGTGTATTAGTGATTACCAGAGAGTAAAAAAATTTGAGAGAATGCATTCATTTACAGCCGAAATAAAATGTTAGTAATATATTTTATAAGTTGTATAACACAAAGGTACAAAATTAAAAATTTTTTGTGTTGATAAAAAATTTGTAGCAATTCTTTACCAATTCAATGTCGCTGATTTTAAAACTGCACTTTTTTTTCATTCGGAAGCTTTTTGACTCTAAATCAGTTTTAAATATCTTATCAAACAATTGTAAAAAAATTAAAGATTTTTATGTTTTAAAAATTCATAAAAAATAAATATTGCACGCAAATCACACGTTTAATAACATATTCCGTTCCTTCCTTAAATGTTGCATACCATATAAGGCATTGGATGTTACCAAAAGCGTTTTTGACCGCACAATATTTTTTAAGTGCCATCATAAAGTTTTTTCTGTTAACCTGAAACAAAAATATGTATTGAGGTACGTTCAGACTAATGATATATTTGACGAAAATATTTGTTCTGATATTTGCTTCAAACTGTGTGAAACAAAAAAATATTTTGTCAAACATTTGACAATTTTTGTTTGATGAAACAGTTGGCAAAAAGTGTTAAATAAAATAAATTAATTCATGTTTGCCATGCGTTCAGACTAAAATAAATATTTGCATCAAATAATTATTTAATGAAAGTGTTCAAAAATAATAATATATTTCACAAATAGTAAAAATGAGCGCAAAAACTAATTTATTTTTTTTATTCTGTGGAGCAGCATCTTTCATAGTGTTAGAACAGGAGAATGTAAAATATAAAAAAAACTGGAAGACAATGGGTAACGGGAACATGGCTAAAATTTGCGAAAAATTGCAAACTTGGATATAAACCCTTAAATATATTTGAAGTCTCTAAATCAGTTAAAAAACAAAATGTCGGGAAAAAAAATTTTTGCAAAAATAGCGAAAATTCGCGAAAAATTTAGATGTTTCAAACAAGCCATAAAATTTATTAAAAGTGCCTAAAACTAAAAGGAATGGCAAAAATTCGATAAAAATTGCTTAATTAGCGGAAATTCGCAAAAATTTGATAATAGCGGTATGATAGCAAAGCCTAATAATTATTAAAAATCGTTAAAGCTCTAAAGATTTACAGTGAAAAATCGCTTCTTCGCGAGCATGGCTAAAATTCGCGAAAAATTGCAAACTTGGAAACAAACCCTAAAATATATTTGAAATTGCTAAATCGGTTAAAAAACAAAATGTAGGGGAAAAACAAAAAAAAAATGTTGCAGAAATAGCGAAAATCGCGAACCATTTTAATATTTCAAACAAGCCATAAAATTTAGTAAAAGTGCCTAAAACTATAAGGAATGGCAAACATTTGCTAATAGCGGCACGATACAAAGTCTAATAATTATAAAAAATCTTTAAAATTGTAAAGAATCCAAAAACTTACAGGAAAAATTGCTTCTATCCGGAACATGGCTAAAATTATTTGTCGTTGTTTGCTCTTACAATTTTTTTGTAATATCAAATATGCTCAAAAATTACTAAAATATTTGATTTTTTGTGTTCACACTATGTTCACATTGGACAAATATTTGTTTGCCGGCAAATACTTTTATTTGCTCAAAATCAGCTGTTATTTTATTTGATACTCAAAAATATTTTGTGTTCAGACTACGTTAATGAAATATTTGATGTTTGCTTTCAAATATTTCACCAGTCTGAACGTACCTTTAGTAGTGGTATACACAATTGTGCATAGAAATGGATTTCCCTGGTCTATTTTTTCAAAAATAAAATAAATTACATGAGAATTATAACGTGAAATAGTTATTTTAGTAAAAAGTTAGGGGGTTCATAGTGGTAAGTAAAATAGAAAGGGTATTCACGTTGCTGGGTTACTCATACTTCAAACATCTGTGCATACATTTTAATTCTAGCTAATAGTATATCATAACTTTTTACAAAATACCAAATGCGCACCTGAGTTTGCCTGCAAAAATGTATTGTCATTGTAACAGGTCAAAGTTACGTTAAATAAATACCATAAATTAGTAAGGTTAACTCTTTGGACTCGGTCATATAATTGTAGCATCAAAAAGTAAGCAATAACAATAGTGCTAAACAATAAAGTTTCATTAATACATCAATAAAACACATCTTCTTACCCAAAAATTTTACCTGCTGTCATATTTGCTTTTATATGTATAGGTTTACACATAAATTGTAGGAAAACAAGACTTTTTTAACTTGTTTTTTAAATATTTTTACTTACTTAAAAAAGTGTTTTCAAAAAAAAACCCTACCGACGCGATTGGTACAGAAACAAAAATATTTTTACAAGCACAAAATACCAACAAATTCTTGTGGCTATTTTTTTCTTAATAATTTCTGCATTTAGGTACGTCGTTTTTACGAAAGAAAAATTGACCCTTTTACAGGCATCAAAGATTTTTTTCACAAACAAAACACATATCGTTAGCTAAAATGCAAAACAATGTAGATATTATTTGAAAATTTGAAAGTTTTGTTGATTTGGATTCACGTTACATATGTATTTTTATATAATTTTAAGTTATTTACAAAATTATAAATGACGTATCATCAAATAAATATATAATTTTTTTAACAGCATAATGTATAATCACACTCAATAAAAAAATTAGCAGAGGTTTTATTTCTTTTTATAAGAACACATTAATATTTTTAAACACCAAAACTGGGTAATCTGTTTTATAACGATTACCACGGTGTTAGTGGAATTAGTGATCAGATAATAATTTATAATAATAATTTTTAGTATTGCATAAGAAAAAATAAAAAAGTGTTGTAAAATTATAAGAACCGAATCCATATACGTATGTAAAATAAAACCTATAATAAATGTGACTATCAGCTTCTTCCACATAGGACTGTTAGACATTTTGAAATTTTTTATCTGAAATATTAAAAATTGCTTTTAAATCTCAAATAATTACCATTTTACAAAGTTCTTTGCTTTGCATGTAAACTTATGAAATGTTACATTATTCTACATTTTAGTCTTAAAATTTAAACTCTAAATAAATATTGCACGCAAGGCATTGGATGTTACCAAAAGCATTTTTGACCGCACAATATTTTTTGAGTGTAAGCTGAAACAAAATAATATAGCATTCGCTAGACATGCACACTTGTCGAAGTCACATCGACGACTGATGCTTTAAACACATTCGAGACAGCAGACTACCGACTTCAATATGTCAACAATGGAATACATGTGTGTATATGGAAATGATTATTTTAGCGACGACACGGCAAAATGGCTGCAGGTTGTTGTCTATGCTAATTTTGTCGTTGTAGTCAAATTAAACTAATTTCTATTTTTGTACGCTACAAAACAGAAAAAGTGCTGCTAGTATAATCAAAAATTAGAAGAATTAGTGCTTATAATATATAATAATAATTTTTTGGTTAAACAGCAAAGAACCGGATTGAAACAAGAATATAAGCGCGGCTCACCACCAAATCTATATTATTATTAATTTTTAGTATCCTTAAAAGAAGTTATATAGGAAGATGTTTGTCACGCCAACGCTCTTAGTTTTAGCAGTATGGGTATCATTGAAAAATTGAAAGTGCTTTTCACATGGTGTTTAAAGCACACCGATTTATTAACCCATTAAGAGCCCATTTCAAATGCTATACTTCTTGACTGACTTTTTTACTAAATTTGCTTTATCTTTAAATTATGTCGATATAATAATAATTATTTAACAATAATATACACATGTTACCAAAGTTATCAGGACTTTGATTAATAATGTTTTTCTGTATTGCGGGTTTTCAGCCTTCCGGAACACTTTTCAAATATTTACATATTACTATATTTCAATATGTAACAAGTGCATAAACTATTACCACTATATATTTTAACTCAAACTTATAAATAAATTGTGAAGTTTTCCAAAATAAAATTTTTTTAACCCTAATAACTAAGATTTTATATGATGGAGTTTCTAAAAATATAGCATACAAAAACTTGGGGTGTTCTCTATAACATATTATATTTGAGGAAATATTATTATACATATCGACAAAATTTTAAGATAAATCCTCTTAAGGGGTTAATAAATCGGTATATTTAATACATCATATGAAATGTGTTTCGAAAGACTTTATTATGATACCAATACTTTAAAGATTCAGATTATATTTTTCTTCCTATACTATTGATAAAGTGCTCTGAAACCTTTACGACCTATAATTCATAAACTTAGTGCGTTGAACCAAAAATTACAGTAAAATCGCGATACAGTAATCTTGCGGTCAAGTTAACCAAATTTTAGCGCTTCTGTGCTGCTCTAAACGTTAACTCTAAGTTAACTTTTTTGATCGTATTAGTAAAAGTACTGATTTGTACAAACGATAACAAATTAGATTAAATTTTAAGCTGAAAGTTGAGAGTTTAAACAAAACTGAGAAATACATTAAAGAAAAACTATCGGCGTTGTATTATTGTATATCTGAAGTTGCCATCTCAAAAATAAAAACGAAACGTCACAAAATTTTCAAGGCTTTGAAGAATACATAGGAAAAAGCATACAGGAAAGCATTACAAAGACGAAAATATGCCGATCTTAAAGTTTGTACAAATGTTTTGTTGAAGCATCGAAAACGTAATTGCGCAATCACTGTTCTAATTTCAATAGCAATAGCTAAGCGCGAGTTCGTGTAACTGCAACCTGAAAAGACAATAATGTCAGTAATGGATGGCTGGCAAATGTTTAGAAAATACCGAGAATTCGCTATCTGAAAATTTTTGAAGAACTAATTTTCTGACAAACTTCTTATGTAGCACCTAACACATAATACATAACTGATTGTATAATTATTAATTATAAATTGTAGCCGGTACAAATTAGATCTAAGTTTCTTTTTTGTACAGATGAAAACTAAGTCATTGAAAAAATATAGGTTCATATGTTTATTATTGCTTTTTTTTACAATTTAGAAAAGTTAATAAATAAGACGAAAAAGTTAACAACCCTTAGGACATTTCAGTTTACTTTTTCGCGATTATACTGTATATTAGGATTTTTTTATTCAACCTGCCATGAAGATGATATTCTTTATGAGTTCCAAAAACAATAAAATTAAAATATTTTTTAATAAATTCATTTGTTTTTACGTTAAAAAATTTATCATAAATAAGTATTTATATTTTTGTAGGCTTAAATTAAGTTTGTGTACGAGTCTGCAATTGTGCATGTTGTTAAATTTGTAAAAATTAAAAATGATAGTGGCACCACTGAAATGTAAATACATAATAAAAAAAACACAGCTGTTTATATTTTTTCAATTGTACCTGTCGTCTTCAAAATAATTCAGTAGCTGATTACGTGACTACAATTGCAGCCTGCAGCATATGTAGTTGTGTCTTCGTGTTGCCTGCTGTCTCGAATGTGTTTAATGCATGATGCTTTAAACACATTCGAGACAGCAGGCAACACGAAGGCACGGCTACAAATGCTGCAGGTTGCAATTGTAGTCGCGTAATCAGCTACTGAATTATTTTGAAGACGACAGCTACAATTGAAAAAATATAAACAGCTGTGTTTTTTATTATGTATTTACATTTCAGTGGTGCCACTATCATTTTTAATTTTAATAAATTTAACAACATGCATAATTGCAGACTCGTACACAAACTTAATTTAAGCCTACAAAAATATAAATACTTATTTATGATAAATTTTTTAACGTAAAAACAAATGAATTTATTAAAAAACATTTAAAATATTTTAATTTTATTGTTTTTGGAACTCATAAAGAATATCATCTTCATGGCAGGTTGAATAAAAAAATCATAATATACAGTATAATCGCGAAAAAGTAAACTGAAAAGTCCTAAGGGTTGTTAAATTTTTCGTCTTATTTATTAACTTTTCTAAGCGGGCTTAAATTGTAAAAAATGCAATAATTAACATATGTACCTATATTTTTTTCAATGACTTAGTTTTCATCAGTACAAAAAAAGAAACTTAGATCTAATTTGTACCGGCTGGTTTCAAGTTCACAATTGCTCTTGAAATAAAATTTATAATTAATAATTATAAAATCATTCATGTATTATGTGTTAGGTGCTACATATGATGTTTGTCAGAAAATTAGTTCTTTAAAAATTTTCATATAGCGAATTCTGTGTATTTTCTAAACATTCGCCAGCCATTCATTACTGACAATATTGTCTTTTCAGGTTGCAGTTACACGAACTCGCGCTTAGCTATTGATATTGAAATTAGAACAGTGATTGCGCAATTACGTTTTCGATGCTTCAAGAAAACATTTGTACAAACTTGCTTTAAGATCGGCATATTTTGGTCTATGTAATATTTTCCTGTATGCTTTTTCCTATGTATTCTTCAAAGCCTCGAAAATTTTGTGACGTTTCGTTTTTATTTTTGAGATGGCAACTTCAGATATGCAATAATACAACGCTGATAGTTTTTCTTTAATGTATTTCTAAATTTTGTTTAAACTCTCAACTTTCAGCTTAAAATTTAATCTAATTTGTTATCGTTTGTACAAATCAGTACTTTTACTAATACGATCTGAAAAGTTAACTTAGAGTTAACGTTTAGAGCGGCACAGAAGCGCTAAAATTTGGTTAACTTGACCGCAAGATTACTGTATCGCGATTTTATTGTAATTTTTTGGTTCAACGCACTAAGTTTATGAATTATAGGTCGTAAATGTTTCAGAGCACTTTTTCAATAGTATAGGAAGAAAAATATAATCTGAATCTGTAAAGTATTGGTATCATAATAAAGTCTTTCGAAACACATTTCATATGATGTATTTATTATACCGATTTATTAACCCCTTAAGAGGATTTATCTTACAATTTTGACGATATGTATAATAATATTTCCTCAAATATAATATGTTATAGAGACCACCCCAAGTTTTTGTATGCTATATTTTTAGAAACTCCATCATATAAAATCTTAAAGTTATTAGGGTTAAAAAAATTTTATTTTGGAAAACTTCACAATTTATTTATAAGTTTGAGTTAAAATATATAGTGCTAATAGTTTATGCACTTGTTACATATTGAAATATAGTAATAATATGTAAATATTTGAAAAGTGTTCCGGAAGGCTGAAAACCCGCAATACAGAAAAACTTTATTAATCAAAGTCCTTATAACTTTGGTAACATGTGTATATTATTGTTAAATAATTATTATTATATCGACATAATTTAAAGATAAAGCAAATTTAGTAAAAAAGTCAGTCAGGAAGTATGAGCATTTGAAATGGACTCTTAATGGGTTAATAAATCGGTGTGCTTTAAACACCATGTGAAAAGCACTTTCAATTTTTCAATGATACCCATACTGCTAAAACTAAGAGCGTTGACGTGACAAACATCTTCCTATATAACTTCTTTTAAGGATACTAAAAAGTAATAATAATATAGATTTGGTGGTGAGCCGCGCTTATATTCTTGATTCAATCCGGTTCTTTGCTGTTTAACCAAAAAATTATTATTATATATTAAAAGCACTAATTCTTCTAATTTTTGACTATACTAGCAGCACTTTTTCTGTTTTGTAGCGTACAAAAATAGAAATTAGTTTAGTTTGACTACAACGACAAAATTAGCATAGACAACAACCTGCAGCCATTTTGCCGTGTCGTCGTTAAAATAATCATTTCCATGTACACACATGTATTCTATTGTTGACATATTGAAGTCGGTACTCTGCTGTCTCGAATGTGTTTAAAGCATGAATTGAAGAGTATAAAAATATGTGTTAGTAGCAGGGCTGTCAGATGTGGCGATTTCTCGCCAAACGTGGCGATTTTCAAACTTGTTTGGCGAGCTAATTTTCGATTTGGCGACATGGCGATTTTTTGGCGATTTATAAAATAGTTGGCGATTTGGTTGGCTATTATTGATAAGCCATGAATTTGTTTTGAAATTTGTTAAATTTTTTTTCACATTTAAATTTGCTCTTGAAAGAAGTAATAAGTAGAATTCTTTAAAAAATTAATATAATTAAAGTTTATGAACATTTTTCCATTATAAAATGTGACAAATTATCACAGATAATATTCGTTGTTGTTAAATATATTTTAAAGACTTTTATGAATTCTAACGTACCTTTGGATGTTAATGAAACACAATGAAAAAAATACCGTTTGTTATAAGAGAATTTCAATGATGGTATTCAATTTAATTTAAATCAATTTAGACCAACAATTTATAGATACACTGATACGACTGGTATGTACTATTTTAAGGAACTTGCATTGGCTGTTCGTTATATGCTGGTTATTACAACTAGTAAAGCCTGTATTGAAATAATGAACTCCACTAAAATTCGCTTTCGAAGTAGAATGCGATATGAAGTTTTCGGCAGGTTTTTACGAGTAAAAAGTTATTTGAATGTAAATAGTACATGTTGCATTTCTTTTGTACCTTCACAATGTATTCTAAAAAAGAAGACAAAAAGGCAGTCTTCTCGATGAAGTATATAACTGCGAGTATTGTATATCCAATAATTGTTTAATATGTACTTACCGCAAAAATTCTGTTTTTGTTGCTTTAAGTAGACTACTATAAAATATTTTAAACATTGTACCTTCTTAGTGTTCACTAATCATTTTTACTTTGTTCTAAATAAAAATTAAACAAAATATATCATGGCGACTTTTTTTGAATTTTTGGCGGATTTTAGCGATACGGAAAAATTTTTTTTTGGGATTTATAAAAAAATATTGTTAATTATTTTAAAAATACATATATTATTGTCAAAAGCTAAAAAAAAATGCTTTGGCGATTTTGGCGATTTTTGACATTGAATTTGGCGAAAAAGTTCAAAATCAATCTGACAACCCTGGTTGAAATTCCTGGTACCGTTTTGGTATCTCAAATATCAAACATTTTTGATATTTTATGTTTCCAAACGCAATGTTTCATCGTGTGTGGCGATGCTGAATGTTTTTTCTTTCTCATTTTGTTGAGAGCAGAAGTTGAGTGATTGTATTTCATTAACATCCAAAGGTACGTTAGGATTCATAAAAATCTTTAACAACAACGAATTTTATCTGTGATAATATGTCACATTTTATAATGGAAAAAATGTTCATAAACTTTAATTATATTAATTTTTTTAAGAATTCTACTTATTACTTCTTTCAAGAGCACATTTAAATGTGAAAAAAAAATTTCTCGAAGATTTTCATTATCTTCATCAGCCATTTCAACATAATTTAGTTTTAAATACTGGTCATACATATGAATGCATCAAATTTCATACATTGAAATACTGGAATAAAAAAAAATTATTTCTTCGTATGGAGAGTTTAACAAATTTCAAAACAAATTCGTGGCTCATCAAATATAGCCAACAAAATCGCCAACTATTTTATAAATCGCCAAAAAATCGCCATGTCGCCAAATCGAAATTTAGGTCGCCAAACAAGTTGGAAAATCGCCACGTTTGGCGAGAAATCGCCACATCTGACAGCCCTGATTTCAACCAGAAACATCCCCACACACGTAGTAACTTTAATATTTCTTCTTTTCTACATTCACTGAGAACTGATAGCGCGAAAAATTTTTCACGGGAGTTTCATGATAGCATTTTTCCCTTCGAGGGGAATAAAAATTTTATGGGAACAAAAATTCCACTTGTTTTTCACGATAGGGGTGAATATTTCTTTGGTACGATAGTAGAAAATTCATGTTATAGGCTCGAGCCACGTGTTTTTTGTGTATTATTTATGTATGTATATAAAGGCCGGTATTCACTATCCTATTTAGTCAAAAAAATATGTCAAAAAAATCGTGTGTGCTCATAATGACAGTGTGGCTTAAAAATGAATTGAGTGACAGATTTTTTGACAGTCTGTCCGACTTGCAAATATTTATGAAAATTTTCATAAAATAATAGATTCTATGCGATCAGAGTTGCATATTCTTGTAAAGTAGCTGAGTCATTTGAGTTTGCATCTTTTTTGTGGGATAGTGTGGCATCGACAGCAGATTTTGCAGACATTTTTGTATGTGGGATAGAATTCCGTCAGATTTTCGTGTGAATGAATCGTACGATTATGTAGGATAGTGAATACCAGCCTTAAGCAATATAAAGTTCATGCTATTGTATTCGTTGTCTCTTCTAAACCAATTTGATATTTCTTAATAGTTAGAAATCAAAAAATCCCAAAAATGTGTGTTTTTTAATATACATATGTATGTATTTAACATACCAAAGTCGGGGCGAAAAATTTAGAGTAAATTGTAATTTATTTTGCGGGTTAGTGAAATTATGGGTTATGGTCCTATATACATAAATATATCATAAAATTTCTGCGAATTTATTTTTATGCCTAACCAATAATATACAGGTATGTAAGTACATACACATTTTTCGCAAATTTTATTTTCAAATAAATTTTTGGTTGTGATTTTTTAACAATGCATGCATACAATGTAAATAAAACATTATAGATCTTACATACACTCAAACATTTGTATATTTTTAAGTCTACATTTACACGTTTCATCTTTTGATGCTCAACTCTTGTGTTTAAAGGAGAGGGAAGCAAGAAGAAAAGTGGTTGGTACGGAGATGCCTGTACTCGGGCAGTACGATTTTTGTTCTCATTCGTAGGTATATGCACAACAATGGCTGCATGTAAATTTCTTTTTCTCTTAGGTTCGCTTTGAATAAAAGTGTTGTTGTTTTGAAGCAAAACAAGTTGAAACCGGTTTCTGCGTGTGAACATAATGGCATCTTCAAAAGGGAATTGAAAAGAAGTTGAGCATCCAAATAATGTTGTGACATACAAGCATATGTATGACGCTCGAACGAGAACAAAGCTGTAGAGTACATAACTGGTTTGTACTTCATTTTTAGCGCTAATTATTGAGTCGACTCGTTCATATCGAACATTATAGCGCATTTGAAAACGAATATTGCAATAGTGATGCGATCACCGCTTCGTTTCCTTGCGGTGATCTGCAGTCATACCAGAAAAAACATTTACAAACATTCATGTTCGTTGCGAGTACAATAATTCAAGCTGATTATTTAAAATGTGCTCTTTAAATTAAAATCATTTATTTGTGCAGAACAAAAACGGTTTGAATCATAACAATTCAGGGCAAATGGTTGGATATCAATTTTAGTATTCGTTGCAGTTCTCTGATGTACACAAGAGTTTTGGTCACTTATTTCATTTTGGTCTTAATAAACTAATAGAAACTATAACCATTATATCGGTTAGGACTACCGGTTAACTATCTAGTAAAATGACCGTCAGTTTTGTAGTGTTATTATTATATCTTAAATAAATCATAATTATACATTACAAAAAATACTTACATGTATTTGATGTAAGCGATGTTTTTTGAACAACATAATATTTACATATATTATTACACACATTGTTATTACAGTGTTAGAGCTATAATTGATTTTATGTAGCCAAAACACTCCTTATAAAATGTTTTCTTACATTTCGAAAAATGTATTATTGCGTACACTTTTTCAACAAAAATTTCATAAGATTTCACATGCATATAAGATCAATTTTCATTAATAAGTTTTAAACTTTGAAAGTTAATTTGTAACAACATATTTTTTGTTTCTTTTTGTAACTACATATTTTTATAAAACTTTTAAGTACGAGTAAAAAAGAAAGGTATTATTTTTAAGGTTGCAATTGACCAAATTATAAAGGATTTCTTTGGGACATCGCGAACAAAAATAAGTACTTTTTCTACTTTACATACGTATATATGTAACTATAATAAATATCGATTTGAAATTTTTACAGATTCATTTTCGTGTTAAGTTTATCCATTAAAAAGGTACTGCATTAAAAAAAAAGAGTTTAAAGTCAGTCAGTCGCATATACATTGATCATAAAGGTTAGAGTATTAGTCAATATTGGACTTAAACATTTTTAGCGGTTGGAGTCGGAGTAAGAACTATTTTTTGACCACTACATAGCCCTGCTTGTAGTGGGTAGTTAATAGGGACATCGAACGGTTATAATTCGACCGGTTTTAACCGGTTATTTTAGCTTTGTCCAAGTCGGTTATTTTAAAATGCCCCTTTTTCGAATATCGAATAAACCGGTTATTTTGGTAGAATAAACCAGATATTTTAGTAATGTGTAATTTATATACATTTTCCTTAAACTTGTTTTAGATGTACCTGTGATTTCAGCATTTTCTAATTGAATATTGGCCAAACTTGAACTTTTTATAAAGAATGTCAAAGCAAAATGTAACAAAGGTCAAAAAAACATTATGAACACTGTAAATACAAATCGCTTATAAAAGCGTTTGTTCTTGTAGTAGTCAGTAATTTGTGCAAGAGTATTCTAAATATTCGGGATGTTCTAGGTTTCGTCTCGTTTTGAAAACGCAATTTTTTTGAATCCGAATAATTCATAAATTTGTGTTCTCAAATCCGCATGTTTTTGTGTATTCGAAGCTTGTGTTCGAAAAAAAAATCTAAATGTCAAAAACAAAAAAAAAAAAAAAAAAACAGCTTTTTATCAGCTGTTCAAAAAAATAAATTAAATTTTTTTTATTGTATAAAAAATTATTCCTAAAAAATAAAATTTTGTCATAAAAATGCCTGGAGCTTTTGTTTTATCTTATATACAATTGCGGAGACAAGAAAATAATGTTCAAATAGTTCAAAGAAATTGTTAAAAAAATAGTTAAAAAAAATAATGCTTGACTCCATGTTTGTTTTTTTACACAAGTAAATTTAATAATATATATATATATATATATTCCCTTCGATCCTATAAGGAGCATAGGACCTCAACAAACTTCCTCCACTCAAATCTATCAATAGCTATGTTTTTTACTTCGCTCCAGCTTTAAGCATTTTTCTTATCTCGGAGTCGATTTGTCTTCGCCACGTATGAGCTGGTCGCCCCGTTCTGCGACTTCCCTGAGGGTTCCATTCAATAGCATTTCGGGCAATATCGGACGGTTGTTTGCGGAGTGTATGTCCGATCCAATTCCACTTTCTTCTCTGTATTTCTACGCACAGCTGTGTATGCATTGTTTCACGCCACAGGTTGATGTTCGAGATAGTTCGTGGCCAGAAGATTCGTAGAATTCTTCGAAGACATTTGTTAACGAAACGTTTTTAGAAGAGAAGGGCTTCAAAATAAAAAATGTAATAAACATTAAAAATAGAGAAAAAAATTTCCAGCCACTATTTAGAGTGGAGTTAGAACCCGGCGACATTAAGCTTAAAAAGAACGAAACGCACCCCATTTACAATCTGAAATATATCCTGTATAGAAAAATAACAATAGAGGAGCCGCACAAAAGGAATGGTCTCGTGCAATGTTTAAACTGCCAAGAATTTGGTCACACTAAGGCATACTGTCATCTAACCGCTGTTTGCGTCGTATGTGGAGAATTACATGGTACAGCTCTCTGCGATAAGTCTAAAAACGACCCCAATGTAAAAAAAAATGTAGCAACTGTGGTGGTAATCACACTGCCAACTATAGAGGATGCCCTGTATACTCTATCGTCAAGCGCTCGGTTGGACCCAACCCTAATCCCCCTCAAATGCAGGCAACAAATCAAGTTTACATTAATGACGTTCAGGTACCGCAGCCTAGTAATAACAGAACATCCTATGCTAACGTCCTAAAATCAAACCATATGCCAATGCAAGGTGAGTTGCCAAATAATGATGAAACTCCAGTTTCTAATTTAAGTCGTCTAGAGAAAACCATGGAAACATTAGTACAAACAGTAAATAACTTTACAAACACAATGGGTAATATGATGCAGGAAATGTTAAGAATGCAATCGATGTTATTGCAAGCTACACTAAACAAGCCATAAACTGTTTAAAAATTTGCTTTTGGTACGCAAACGGCATCCGCCAACATAAAAAACTAGAATACTTCCTTAAAAATAAACAAATTGATGTTATGATGGTTTCTGAAACTCATCTGACCTCAAGAAACACTTTTAAAATCAATGGTTATATATTATATGATACCAAGGATCCTCGAGGTAGAGCTTGTGGAGGTTCTGCTATTTTGATAAAAAAAAACGAGTAAAACCCTACTTAATGTGTGATCATCGTGAAGATTATCTCCAAGCAACGAGCATTTGCGTTGAGGAATTATATCGAAACCTAGTAATTTCATCATTATACTCCCCACCTAGATTTTCTATATCAGAAAGCCAATATAATAAATATTTCAAATCATTAGGACCCTGCTTCCTGGCTGCTGGCGATTATAACGCTAAACACACTTTCTGGGGTCACGACTTATTACACCTAAGGGTCGTGTTTTGTTTAACACAATTTGTAAAATGGACCTAAATGTGTTCGCGAGCGGACAACCAACATATTGGCCTACTGATCAGCAAAAAGTTCGAGATGTCATAGATTTTGGCGTGGTTAATAACATCCCCATAGACACGATTCATGTGGAAGCGTCCCTAGAATTAACTTCCGATCACACACCTACAATTGTTACTATAATGAATCCAAATAGAATCGTATCTCCGTCTGGTTACTTATTGACATCAGCCTCACAAATAAATTGGTTAAAATATAAAAAATATCTTAGTGCCCATTGCACAGAAAATATTCCGCTTAGCACACCGGAGAACGTGGATCTCGCTATTGTTAATTTTGACAGTTATCTCAAACAAGCTGTTCAACATTCCAGCATAACCCTCAAAAAAACCAAAAACAAAATCATATATTCTGCAGATGTCGAGCGTCTATTGACTGAAAATAGGAGAGTTCGAAGAGAGTGGCAATTGCACAGATCCCCCCAACTTAAGACTTTATTAAAAGAGTGCACAAAAAGGCTGAGAAAGTTACTGCAGTCTCAGAAAACGGCTTCCCTGGAAAAATATCTTAAGGGACTTGATGCAACTCCACAATCAGACTACTCATTATGGCGTGCAGCTAGAAGCCTCAATAGACCAGTTATCTCTAAGCCACCATTGAGAAACTTGAATGGAAGCTGGGCAAGAAATTATATTGAAAAAGGAAATCTGTCTGCTAATCATCTGAAAAATGTATTTACCCATAATATATTTCACGATATAGCAGTCGAGTTACCGCCTGTAAATGTTAGAGCAGCTATTCCCCTAAGATTCGAGTTTAAAGAATTCGAAAAGGCTGTTCGGGATTTAAACACTAAGAAGGCCCTCGGTATTGATAAGATCAGTAATAAAATGCTTTTGGAACTACCAAGTATAGCGAAGAAAGTTATTCTTTTTATTTTTAATGCTATTTTACGCCTTCAATGGAAGGTTTCCTTAGTAACCATGATACCAAAGCCAGGAAAGGATCACACAAAAGTTGAGTCATACAGGCCTATTAGCTTATTATCTAATATTTCAAAGCTATTTGAGAAACTAATAGTGTTAAAATTAAAGCCGATTTAAATGAAAATAGATGTATTCCTAATCATCAATTCGGGTTTAGAAGAAAGCACAGCACAATTGAACAAACTCATCGAATAGTAAATGTAATAAGAAAAGCCTTTGAAGAAAAAAATATTGCTCAGCACTCTTCATCGATGTGTCTCAAGCTTTTGATAAAGTCTGGCATGAAGGTTTAGTACTGAAATTGCAGCAAAACTTACCAGCAAACATACACAAGCTGTTAGAAAGCTACTTCGTCGGTCGTTAATTTATTATAAAAGGAGGCGATTTTTTAAGTTCTCCTCAGCCAATTAACGCTGGAGTCCCACAAGGCGTTAGATCGGCGTTTAACGTGGAAATGGCACATAGAAGCAAAATTAGCTCAAATGAAACTAAAAGCAATTCAAATTATTGGCTCATTGGAAGAAATTCTGTTCTTAGTCTCGATTTCAAACTTCTACTTTACAACTCTATCTTAAAGCCAATTTGGCTACGGTATTCAGTTATGGGTCACTGCCTCTGCTTCTAATATCGAAAAATTGCGTGCTGCATCACAATATCTAACACGATATTAAAGAGCAGTGGTGACATTACACACCCTTGACGAACACCTGTGCCAACCTCAATCTTACGGCTAAGCATGCCATCGTGTAGAATTCGGCAACTTGCTCCTGTGTATAGGCATTTTATAAGTTGTATAAGTTTACGTGGGACGCCTTTACACTCAAGAGCATTCCAAATCACATCATGTGCCAGGGTGTCAAATGCCTTTTCAAAATCGATAAATATAAGGTAAAGAGGAGATCGCCATTAAACTGACTGCTCCACTATTACTCTTAGTGAGTTAATGTGGTCAACGCATGACTTGTTGGGGCAAAAACCAGCCTGTTGTCTTCTTAAATCTGGCATTAAAGAGTCCGATAACCTCTTAGTTATAACGTGGGCTAAAACTTTATTGATCATACTTAATAGTGTGATGCCCCGCCAGTTGCTACGATTTGTTAGGTCTCCCTTCTTGGGGATCTTCACTATAATACCTTCTTTTAGCTCGTCTGGAATTATCTCTGATAACCAGATTTCCTCAATAATGGGAAAAATAAGTTCTGCGCTCGTTCTTGAATTTAACTTAAGGAGCTCTGGAGATATGTTGTCGTTGCCCGGGCTTTTGTTGTTTTTAAGCGCTTTTATAGCTTGTACAATCTCAGACATTACTAGAGGGGTAATACTGATATTTGATCGTGTGTTGTGATTGATGCAGTTACATATAGGAGCAGTTGCTTGTGGGCGTTGGCCGAACATTTCAGAGAAGTGTGTAGCCCAAAGTTCAAGCTGTTCGTCTTTGGACGTGATTAGTGTGCCAGAGTTGTCTTTCACTGGTTTACCTGAGACTGAATAGCTGTTACTTGATAACTTCTTGATGAGTCGGTACAAGTCACTGGTGCGGTTCGTCTCTGCCGCTGCTTGAGCCTCTTCGGCTATGGCATTCGTCCACGCCGTTTGTCTTTACGGGCACTGCGTTTTACCTTGCGATCTAGGCTTGCATGTTAGTTTTGAAGAATTGACTTTTCACTTCGCGTTTTTGCAGAGTTAAGTGCAGCTTTAAGTTTCTTTCTTTCATTAATTATTGTCCATGTCTCTTCAGATAGCCAGTCTTTACGTTTATTTTCTTTGAGACCTATATGTTCTGTGGCAGCATTCACTAGTATATTTTTTGTAACTTTCCAATCCCTTCGTTGATCGTGAGGTGTTGATGTCAACGATTCATTTATGGCATTAGAAAAGTTCAATGCGACGGATGGGATTTTCAGTCTACTAACATCGAATCTCTTAGATATACGTGGGTCCTTCTTTTTTACAGCCGCTATCTTTATGCGCACGCTTGCGATAAGTAGATGATGGTGACTGGCTACATCAGCACATCTTTTATTCCGCACATCCAACAGAGAACTACGCCATTTTCTAGAGATAGCTATATGGTCTATTTGGTTCTCTGTAACATGGTCGGGTGATACCCATGTTATTTTGTGTTTTTTTAAAAACAACTTAATAAAAACATTTAAATTTAATAAAAACAACTTAAATTTTTGGATATGTTAAAAATTTTATTTGTATTAATATTTGTGCAAAGGAATATATATACATATATTTTTTTATTAAATTGAGGAAAAAACCTTTCAAACTAAAAACCTAAATTTTGTTTTTGTTAAAAATTTTATCAAATATAAGAATAAAAATCGATTCGTTCTACTTTCACCAACCCCTAACTGCTCTAATTGAAAACGAATAAAAACATGCGGATGTGAAATGCAGAACACCAAAAATGCTGAAGTAATCCACTTTCGAGTGGATTCGGATTCTAGAACACACCTGATTAAATATATTTATCTCTATATATTATTCGAACATGTTTAAAAAGACAAAGTAAGGTGCTTTAAGTGCCCTAAAATGATAAGTTACAAAGGTTCTTCCAGGTCACGACTTAATAATCACCTTTAATTAGTATACATGCTTGACATTAATGTGATCCAAATGAAACTTAACTCCGTTCGAAGTAGTTCTAAGAAGACGACAAATAATAAGTACTTTATTAAAATGCAAAAAATGAATCATTGGGTGAAATATTAGCCCGTTGTGTTGCCGAGGACGAAATGCCTTTTAAGACACTAAAAACTCTTAAGTAGTTCTGGCATCTCTTAATGCTAAAAACTACAGCATAACGGCGGAATCAACGATATGGGAAACATTTCCACCAGTTTTATTTATTAAAACACCAAGTTCTAAAAAATAAAATTGAAGAAATCAAACAATGTCATGCAATGTTTTAAATTGTAGTCGACGAATTGACAAATATTTTACACAAAAAGAATGTTCAGTTCACTATTCGTTTCTATAATAGGTGCGTTTGAGTACTTTTACAGTAAAATGCAGTAAATGAGTAAACTTAAAAATTTGCTCTCACAAAAAGCTGTTGTCAAAAAAAGTATGCGAACGCAAAATTTGTAAAAATTCGTAAAATAAAGGCAACAGCTGATAGCAAATAATTGAAGTGTTGAAAAATGTTTACACTTTTGACTACTTAACTCGTTTTCTTATCGGTACTCGATTAAATACTTTTTATAACACGAATATTTTTGGAAAATACAAACAAATTATTTTATGTAATCTTTCATATTTGTTTGTTTTTTATTTTATTTGAATTTGCTAATTTGTGTCCGGCTAAATTTGATCAATAGTACACGAATAATTTTTTTACTATTGATAACTTTAAAAACAAGAGCTGTTCTAAGTACCCGAGTACTTGACACTTTTGCAACTCCACAAAATTAACATAACAAAACATAGTTTCAAAAGTTGGTATTTAGCCATATATATTCTTCACAAGCAAGTTTAATTAATTAATATTAATTCATTTTTTGTTTTTATTTTAGTTTTATTTTAACTTTTCTTTTTTAAACAATTTTTTCACAATTTGTATGCCTTTTGTTTGTTTACCTTTTGAAACATATGTTTTTTTGTGTTACTAAATTTTACTGCAAAAATTTCTGCAGTAAAAATTTGTAAGTACTCAGTCAAGAACTGTCACTTTACGCTCTCAATTTGTGTTCTCATTTACTGTATTTTGTGTACGCGAACGCAATTTAGTAAAATGCAGTAAAGTTCAGTAAAAAATGGTAAAAACTTTTGTGTTCTCGAACGCAGCTAATGCTGAAACAAAATAATTTGATTTATATAGATAACTTAACCACCAACAAATTAATACTCATTCAAAATAAATTCGAGAGAA
This sequence comes from Pollenia amentaria, assembly GCA_943735925.1. Taxonomy (NCBI): domain Eukaryota; kingdom Metazoa; phylum Arthropoda; class Insecta; order Diptera; family Polleniidae; genus Pollenia; species Pollenia amentaria. The sequence goes on along the minus strand of OX031008.1, from coordinate 31,530,038 downwards.
TATTCAAATAATAACTTTATAAAATTCCTATAATTTATTTGCTTTTGCAAAACGTTTGTCTAGATCAAATATTATTCAACAGTTTCTAAATTATATTATACAAATATCTTCTTACAAATAAAGTTTAGTAAATCAATAAAAAATTGTTGAAAATGTAGCTAAAGTTTGATCCATTTACTGGACCCACTTTTCTTGGATTTTATCGTAAAATATTCGTTAGGTCTAATCTTAGTCATATCTATGTATTTTGTTGATTCCTTTGTTTTGCAAATTGTTTTGTTTTTATTCAATTTAACGTTTTATTTTAAAAACATAATTGCTCCTTGTGTTTTTAAGTATTCGAATTAAAACCGTTTATTTAAAAATTGCTTAACCGAAAACCGGGGTTTTTAAAATAGCAACTATTCGAAATATTCCAAAACCGGTTATTGAAAAAAGTCGAATAATCGATCTCCCTAGTAGTAAACCAGGAGGAATCATAGATGAAAATATCAGTATGACAAAGTCGCTCAAAAAATGCCACCGGGTAGTTGTGGTGGAGGGTATAAAAACACACACAATAAAATACCCAAAAAATATATATAATATCCCAGTTGACAAAATAGTCATACGCGAAAATGTTATCAGCGATGACCTCAGGACATTTTAGAATATTTCGCCCATATAATATTGATTAAGACAACTTAAGTAACAAAAGGTGTATTTTGTTGACATTTTCTTGAATATAAATTGAATAAGACTATTGTTATAAATTCGTAAAAATTTCTAGTAAATGAACACACCTTTTATCTTTTGCATTTGCGACACAATAACTCTGGGACTGTATTTATTTCGGCATTTACATTTGCCAGTAAAACTGGCAAGACAGTTGCAATACATTTACTGCCGTATTCATAAAAAATAAAATAGATTTCAAACGTATTTTAAAACAAAATTTCCATACAAATTTTTCTTAAAACTGATTTCATATCCATTTTAGTTTTTTATGAATACGTCAGTTAAACTTTTTCACTAATAGGGCATTTACATTACATTGAAATCTAGTAGATTTCATTTGTATGACATTAGCGAGATTTGGTTTTCACAACAAATACCGCCGACTGAAAGTTTTTTGTGTAACACATACTTACATATAAAGAAATAGGCATTTAAAAATTTGCATTACATTTTCTTTATAATTAACTTCATTTATTTTATCAATATTATTTGTAATTTGCATCTTTTTTTCCTATTTTACGAAATTTTTAAATTTTTTAACAATTTTAACAAGCAGCTATTATTGTTTTTGTTTTGTTTTTTTTTGTTAAAATGTCATTTTTTCTTGTGCAGGGAAGTAGTTTTTAGTGCTATATGGGGAAAAACATAGTTGCATCACTAAGTACTACTAGATTTCGAATAGATTTCGTCAAAATCTAGTCACGGGGTAGATTTTGTTTTGTACGGGAAATCTAGACAAAAACAACTAGATTTGGCTCGAAATCTCATAAGTACTAGATTTGGAGACAATGTAAATGCACTATAAGCCATGCACACTTTTCCAACTGTCCCGTCTACTGTCTTGCAAATTTCGCAGACAGTAAAATTGGACAACGATTTGACATTTGTTGACAGTAATTTGAAGTTTTATTCGCAAAAGAAAATAAATATATTCTGCTTTGTTTTAAGTGTCATCTATGTTCACACAATAAAGATGTTTCAGTTTTTTTAATTTGTTAAATTCACAAAAACTTAGCTGGAACTTGCACTGCAACATTCACGTTTGAAATTTTTTAAAGAGTGAACTATCTTCATCACGAAGACGGAAGTAGTTTTGGCAACAAATATGTATTTTCTTACTGTCTTGCCTGTCAAATGTGAACGCTGTGTATAATTTAAACATGTTATACAGCTCTGGATATCAACTAATCATGAACACATAATAAAATAAGAAGAAGATAATATTAACCGGCCAAGGCGAATTCATTTACCAGGTGGCGTTGAAAGCACAGCTGTGCTACTTTTTTTTCTTACTTAAGGCTAGTTTACACGGTAATACAATGTATTACGACATGTGGAAAAATGATGTAGAGTGAGAAAAATCTCAACATGTAAAAGCAAAATTCATTGAGTAAGAGAGAATACGGATACAAACTTTGACAAGCGGTCGGTAAATGTTCGTTTTCTAAACCATTTTAGAAACTTTTGTATTCTCATCACACCAGAGGTGTATTTTAACTGTATATATTGAAGGTGGTAACATTCTTATACTATTACAAATACAACTAAAATCAACTCATGCAATTTTAATGTTGTTTTTGTAAACATTGTAAAACTGTAACCATCTGCTTATTTGTTATTAACTCAGCTGTTACACAGGGTCTCCACCAGAGATAATATCTGATATAATATGTGAGAGAACGTCGGCAGAATGAGAGAGCACATTTCTTCATGTTAATCTTAATCTTAACCAAGGGGAACATGTATCTTATAAGATTTCATAATTTACTGATTTTCGTACAGTAAACTTGTGTCGTTTTTTATTATATTTTAGTTTTTATCTTTGTTTTTAGTAATTATTATTATTTTTCAAGCACTTTTTACAAGATTTACACTATTTTCACTAAACAAATTAAACATTTTTATGATAGCGTCTTAATATTAATTCATATGTATGTATGTATGTGTATTTTTGACAGCTTATCTTATAAGATAGTTGTTATAAGATTTCTCATAACAACTGTCTCATAACATTTATTATAATATTAATACTAACACTATTTGAGAGTCCACACGTAAGATACTACTCTCTGCGATTGAATTTGACGTTTGCTGATATAAAAATCTTATATCTTATCTCAGGTGGAGACCCTGTGTTAGGTATCTTTGGGTTTATCTTACTTATACCATCCGTGTAAACATGAAAAATACTTGCAACAGATTTTTATTTTTTTTATTTTAAATACGGAGAGAATTTCATAATATTTTGATTCTACAAAGTCGTAATACATTGTATTACCGTGTAAACTAGCCTTTAGAGAGAGAAATGTCAAAAGTTGCTTGTGCTTTTGACATATCGATCAACGAAAGCAACAAAAAAATACATTGTTGTGTTTTTGGTGTTGTTACTTGTTGTAGTATCGACACCACCATATACATGAATTCGCCTTGTAACCGGCTATTGCAATTAATAACACAGCTGTTCGATTGTTTTCAACTTTGCGTGGCGTTTTCTATTCGTTTACAAATTTAATGGACGAAAATTTATCTTAGACCGCATAAAAATGACACTTCCATTGATTTCCACAATTTTGGGTGTAGCATTCCTCGGCTACATCGGTCACTCAATGTGGATGATGGCTCAATTGTTTACCACACTAAAGTGTAGCGATATTCCTTGCTACACTTCCTTTCTGACAAGTAAACCACGTATGCAATTGGCATTGTTTAGCTCGACAAGTGCGAATCCAATTTCCACAGAGGTAACAAAACTGGAATCCATACATAACTTTAATTATTGGGAACATTATGAGAAAGACTATGAAATTCATGTGCCAGCGAAAACAAGACGCAATGGTACTTTACATTTTCAAGTGGTCTTTGCTCTGGAAGGTGAACCTTTGGAATGGAAGACTCTTAAAAGGGATGGGCCAACTGTAATACACAGTTTAAGTGTCACGGAGTATGTGGTACCCAAAGCAGAAGCATTTAATTTATTAGGAGAAAGTAATGTAAGTGACTTCTTAGTGACAGACTTAAAGTAGAATAAAAACAAAAGAATTAACAAACTGTTTTATGTTTTTTTCATGCAGAAAGATCAGCATAAAGAGTCAAAAGCAAAAAAAACTTCAACGGCTGTAGTTAAGCCTAAAACACATATTATGTCCGAAGTACATGTTTCACTACTTACCGATCTGATCTCACTGTCTTCAAAAGACGTTCCTCCTGAAATGGCACAACTGATACATGTTAATCGTCATCAACAGATTTTACCAATTTTAAAGACTGACTTTTTCAATATGCGCCTTAAAAATTTAGTACCAGTAAATCGCAACATGTCTTTATTTTCTGTTACTTTCCACTTCCATCCAATCAGCATTGGCAAGTTACGTTTAATGCTTATGATTGAGCATGCTATGAAAATGATGCTACAAATGGGTTTCACGAAGAATGATGTGGAAGAAGTTAAATTAGTATTGTCCGACACAAATCTCTATTTCTTATTGGCAACTATATTTTTGGCTAGTATTCATGTAAGTACAAAAGAATAAAGTACAGAAGGAAAAAATTAAACAAAATCTAACTGCCAGCCCCACAATGTCGACAAGAATACATATATCTTTCGCATATTTATATTGAAAACAATAATAAAAAAATAAAATTTACTTTTGTTTTCAATATAAATATACGAAAGAAATGTTCTTGTCGACATTGTGGGCCAGGCAGTAAATTATTAAAAATGGCTTAATTATACATATTTTGTTTTATTATAATAATTAATTAAGAAATTTTCTTTTTTAACGTGGTTTAATTAGTAATATATGTATGTACTGCTGTATTCATAAAAAACTAAATTCAATTTGAAATCTATATTGGGAAAAATATGGTTTGGAAATTTTGTTTTAAAATACGTTTGAAGTCTAAATTATTGTTTATATGTAAATACAATAGCTGTTCAGTATTTTTATTCTAGATATTTTATAAATACATATGAAATAAAACTAATGGCCAATTTCACTAATTCTATTAAAATTTGTAATTAAATAATGTTGCTTCAAAATGAAATAAATTTAGATTTCATATATTCGGAATAAATTTATTTCATTTTATTTTTTGTTCATAAATGTTGCATAATTTATGCTTTCAGATATTTAAATATTATTTCAAATTATAATTACGATCAAAAAGCCAAGGCGAACTTATGTATGCAAGGCGAATTCATTCAAGGTAATCTCGGTAGTGCAACAAGTACAACACGTACAAAAACCACAAGCAATTTTGTTTTTGTAAAATCATTGTACAATGTCAAAAACCGAAACAAATCAAAACGGAAACAAAGATAATAAACAAAATTTTGACATCCAACAATTATAAAGCTAAAGAAAAAAAGTTATCAGCAGGGCTTTTAGGATCACCCGTAATGAATTCGCCTTGCAATGATGTATACGGTGGTGTTGATACTAACAAAAGTAACAACACAAAAACAAAACAATGAATTTTTTTGTTGCTTTCGTGGATCGATATGTCAAAAACACAAGCAACTTTTAACATTTCTATCTCTAAGTAAAGGGCATAATAAACTACACAAATTGCTTGGCAAACATGCACTTTGTTTTTGCTTCTGTTTGCCAATAAACAGCACAATCTATTTCGTAGAAACATAATTTTTTCATTTTTGTTTTGTTTTAAATGAATGGAGACGACGATTATGCTGTGGCAATTTTGCTCGCTATTTTTTTAAAACGGAGAAGAAATGTAAAAGAAAGAAAAAGAATTTGGAGTAAAGAGTGCTCTAAGCAACGAGCTGTTTTGAGGCAAACAATGCTGCAAAAAAATTAGAATTTACGGCTGACATTGATTTCCTTGCTTCTTCTTCTACGTCTGTACTCTGCAAAGTTTTCGATGAAAGTATTACTTTTAACACTAGATACCACAGAAAGTTTGACAAATATCCAACATGTCTGCCAAATATTAATAATTTTTAATATTTCTGCAGACATTGCTTCAAATGTTTGTCCAAACATCAAACACCCCAATTAACGACACAAAATATTTGTACAAACATAAAATTTTGTCATGTTTGGCAAGCCATATGTGTGGTTTATTATGCCCTTTAGAAAAAAGTAGCACAGCTGTGCTTTCAACGCCACCTTGACCAAATCGATACAAAAATTCAAAAATGTCTACGCTAATATCAAAATTTATACTAGCCCCTAGGGTTAGTGCAATTTTATTCACCTCAACAGTGTCAAAATTTACTTCCATGAGTACTTTGCTACCATTTCACACACACCCAGAATTTAACTTTCAGAGGTGTTCTGGAAATTGAAAACGCAAAACGCATGAATTTAAAAGTCGTTTTTTAATAAGATTTTTGTAGTAAAATAAATACAAATACAATACAATACAAATATTTTTCTATTAAACAGAATTCTATAAAAAAATTATAAAAATTTTTTAGGAATGACTATACAATTTAACTCGACTATTTTAACAAATAGAATCTGGGAATTATTTCTTTTCATAAGCTACTTTATTATATTCAACATTTTTTATTTTTCGAATTTATTCCATGAGCTAAATTTCAGTTATGTATTTGATAAATCTTTTTGTAATAGTCTCTCTCACCTATAAAGTAGCAATCATGTCAATAAAACATGAGCCGTATGAACGCAGACTTTGAAACTGTTGTGTTTTTGGAAGCAACTTTCAAAAGGAATTAAAAAGACATGATATTTAAATCACGGTCTGAATCTAGTGTTTGACTTCATTCTTAGAGACTTCGTTCAGTTTTCTGCCGAACATTAATTACATTAATCTGGCCGCTTTCTGATCGATTTCGTATATAGCAAGGCATACCCAATAGGTCTGCTTACCGTTACAATACAACAGTACAAAAAACAACAGGCATTTGTTTGTGTACATTTCCTCGCGGTTGTCAAAATCTAACTACTGCATCAGAGACCCAAGCCGAGGGCGTTTGATCGGCGGCGGCGGCGTTTGCGGCAATGAATCGGCTTAACAGCCAGTTCATCGATTTCGAACATTAACGTTCGCATAGAAAATTACATTTAAAACAGCAACAAAATTTTAAAATTTGTTTTTGTTTTAAGTGTTATTTTCTATGCGAACGTTAACGTTCGAAATCGTTGAACAGGCAGTAAATGTCGGCTTGAAATGTTTAAAATTGTTATTTAAGGAAAACTATTAATCATTTCTATATCTATTTATTTTTATGTTAAAGTACAAAACATTAAATAATTACACAGTACAACACATGATTTGCCAACTCAATTCTGTGAACTGTATGTGAAATTAGACCCAAAAAGAAGAATTTCTGCATCATTCGTTTTGTCTTCTTACCTGCGATTTGAAGTTAGTATCGATTTGAAGTTAGTACTATCGTATAGGGGAATTTATCACGTTTTAGGCCCTGTTGTTTGACATAGCTCGACAACCCCTAGCCCAATTTAGTTGAAATAAATTTTAAAAAATTAAGAATTACAATTCCCTTAATCTGTTCATATATTGTTTTCCTATACAAGTAATACTTTCGAAGTTAAAAATGAATGTATGAAGGGAAAAAATTATTTTTTGCCTAAAAATTTAAATTTTTTTTTTTAAAAATACATAAAAAATCCAAAATGGAAAAAAGTTTCAAATCTAGTTATTTTTTCGCAAAGTCACATAACCTATGAGCAAAATGAGACAAAGATCATAAAAATCGATGCACGCGTTTCGCTTTTATTCGCAATTGAGTAAAGGTATGAATTTCAAAAATCAGTTATAGCCACCACACTTAAAATAAAAATAAAAATATAAATTAAAAAATTATCATGCAAAAAAAAACTTTATTTATAAAAACTTAATGAAAATAAAATAATATGCAATTAATACGCAATTATAATATGCATAAAAACAAAATTTAGAACATTTTTTCAATTATTGGCAATATCCATCCTTGTAGAAGTTGACGCTTGTGGTTCTGATGATCTTGTTTTCTTCGTAGGTTGTTCATCAGCTTGGCGTTGTCGGTATGATGTTGCGCTGACATTTTGCTGTGTGAGTTTTCTTCTCTTCAAAAATGATGTCAGCCATTCGGAGTCGTGTTGTGATAGTCCCAGCTTGGCCACAATGTAATCCATTTCGATTTGTGGTAGCGGTTGTGGTGCACTATTTTCAATATCGGGTATCCAATCAGCATCATCCAAATCGGTCGGATTGGTGAAAACGGTTTCGGCTAGCTGGGACACAGTATCCGCACTCGGAGGTTTAGGTGCATCGGTATCAGCAGGGCGTTGCACTGGAAGTGTGGCAGTAAATGCAGCAGTGTGTACTTTTGTTTTCAATTGTTGTCTGTTTAATCCAGGACGAAAATTTATGCATGCATAGCACCTGGATTCATCATGTCCAGTTGTGTCTTCCACCCAAATTACTGGCTTCATAAAAGATAACTTTCTACTTTTTCCGTGAATCCATTTTAGAAGGGTAGTATAACAACTGTTGCACACTGTGTTTGGCGTAAAATGTGCACCACTTAAATCTGCTTTATCGAAATAATTACAATACGCGGTTTTGAATTGCTCAGTAAACAAATTTTTTCGATATTTTTTCTGTATTTTTCGGACGATATGACCACAAACGTAACAATATTCATCCAAATATGGACACTTGTTGTTTTCCATATTGATATATTTTATGTTTTGTTGTTATTCACTTTTAAAAAACTGGAGAAAAATCACTTTTACTGTTCGCGTTCGTCGGCACTGGCTGAATGCCAAAAATCGATCAATGCGCACCTATAAATACTACGTATTTTTGAATATTTTACTGCCAGGTACTTATAAATGGGCGCATATTTTAAGGGCGGCTGGCTATATGCCTGATTCAGCACTTGTACGTTTCAAACTGTGCAAAACTTTCCAAATAATGACCACCCTTAAATGTGGGTGCAATTTCTGTAAAAAAATCATATAGGTAGCCACCGGAAAAACCCAAATAATAAAAAGGTCCACTTTCCGTTTAATTGTCCACGTACATTTATTACCGCAATCATAAAAATCAAATAACCTTTTGTTTATTCCTTTTTTTTTAATTCTCAGAATCATGAAAAAGGTGTCAATGTTTTCTCCAAATAATGTTGTGCATATCTCGAGCAAATTTTTGAAATTCATACATTTACTCAATTGCGAATAAAAGCGAAACGCGTGCATCGATTTTTATGATCTTTGTCTCATTTTGCTCATAGGTTATGTGACTTTGCGAAAAAATAACTAGACTTGAAACTTTTTTCCATTTTGGATTTTTTATGTATTTTTAAAAAAAAAATTTAAATTTTTAGGCAAAAAATAATTTTTTCCCTTCATACATTCATTTTTAACTTCGAAAGTATTACTTGTATAGGAAAACAATATATGAACAGATTAAGGGAATTGTAATTCTTAATTTTTTAAAATTTATTTCAACTAAATTGGGCTAGTGGTTGTCGAGCTATGTCAAACAACAGGGCCTAAAACGTGATAAATTCCCCTATACGATAGTACTAACTTCAAATCGATACTAACTTCAAATCGCAGGTAAGAAGACAAAACGAATGATGCAGAAATTCTTCTTTTTGGGTCTAATTTCACATACAGTTCACAGAATTGAGTTGGCAATCAATTAACTGAAAAATGTTGTACTGTGTTATAAAGGGATAGTGCAATTTCGTTTTTTTCCTAATTACTGTTTTAAACTGATGTTATCTGTTGGACCACATACCCATATCCATTTCAAAAAAGTAAAGCTTTCTGCAATAAATTATTAATAAAAATGTAAGCTTTAAGGTGAAAAAAAATTAAAATATACAATTTCCTTAACCTGAACCAAATGACCAAAATATTGCTTCCATACAGTGTCTTAATGTGAGACATTTCTTTAATTTTTTGTTTTTTATTTAACAACTGCTGGTAATATTTTATAGTTTTTTCTGCCACATTAAAAACTTCACTATCAGAGTTAGCTTCTGATTTAGAATCTAAATCATTTTGTTGTAGTTCACTTGTCTTTTTTGTAAAATATTCTTGCAGAGATTTTTGCATGTTGTTAGGTACAATGACGCTTTGAAAAATTTTAAGAAAATATAACGGCACGTGAATGTTGCACATTGATGCCAAAACATAAAATTTTTGACAAAGAAATTAATACATTAAGACGCAAATCTGTAACACTGCAGCCACACGATCTAGTTTTTCTGGATAGTCTTTTACATATGTATTTAGTAATTTTATTAATTACCAATAAAAGAATCTAATGGTGTTAAATTAAATGCGTTTTATTCAAATTATTAACTTAAGAAAACTAAGATTAATATAAAATTATAAAAATTGTTAAGCGAGAGCCGAGATCGTGTGTACACAAAACGATAGATCAGAAAAGAAGAAAAAATAATAAGAAAAATGGCTTTATATACGAGTTACAAAAGGAGTAACCATTACGTTAAAAAAGTTAACGAAACAAATAAAGCGGCGACAGGGTGCCACAGTACTCCCCTCCTAGAGGAAAGCTACCGGAACCTTACGGGAAGATTAACTCGTCGACCACACTTGGTAGATTTCGTCGGAGGTTCTGGAACGTCTTGTTGAGCTGGTGGCGATTCATTTGTTTCATAGTTAACGTCTTCTATAAGTACAGGTTGTTGACAATCAATTTCATCTCCGTTGGAATCAGAATCGAAGGCTTGTGGTTCCTCTAGAGGTTGATTCTCTTTTTCGAAAATATTCGCGTCTTCGTATTCAATAAATGCAGGCTTGAGTCTGTCAATGTTGATATTGGTATAGCGGCCTCCTATATCGATGGTAAAATACTTTGAAGTTTTACGCACAATGCGAAATGGACCATCATAAGGATGCGATAATGACGGACGTATTGAATCATTTCGTACGAAGACATGGGAGGTCGAATTCAATGATGGACTCATGAAAGTTTTCGGTGTTGACGTATGATGCGATGTATCGGTTGGACGTAGTTTTCGCATCGCAGCACGAAATTGTTCGACGACTTCACTTGTTGCTGAACTCGGGTTTGTGTTGACAAAAAATTCTCCCGGAATTCTTAGGTTCGTCCCATACACAAGCTCTGCAGGTGATGCCTTGATATCGGGCTTAAATACGACACGTAAGCCAAGCAAAATTGATGGTAGGCTGTGAATCCATTTGGTTTGGTCGCTGCAGAGGATTGCAGATTTAAAAACACGGTGCCACCTCTCTATTTTACCGTTCGATTCAGGATGGTATGGAGTCGTGCGAAGGTGGGTACTACCAATTAAAGTTGTCAACTCGGTAAAAACTGATGATTCGAACTGCCTTCCTCTATCAGAAGTTATCTTGGCTGGGACACCAAATCTTGCAATCCAATTGTGTAAAATTGCTTTTGCAACGGTTTCGGCAGTCATGTCTGGTATTGGCACAGCCTCGGGCCATCTCGTAAATCGATCGATCATCGTCAAACAATAACGTTGACCTTCACACAGCGGAAAAGGACCCACTATGTCGATATTGATGTGTGAAAAGCGTTCACTTGGCGGTGTGTATTTGATTGGCTGTGACCTCGTGTGGCGTTGTATCTTCGAGCGCTGGCAAGCGATGCAGTTGTGAACAAATTTTGCAGCTTCCTTTCTCATCGATGGCCAAACAAAACGGGTGTTTAGCATTTTTGTTGTTGCTCGAATGCCAGGATGAGCTAGACCGTGAACAGTAGAAAGGATAAGCGTACGAAATTCTTTCGGCACGTAAGGGCGGACGTTGTTGGTGGCCGTATCACAAACCAAACTAAGCTCAGATCCTGGAGGTACAAAAGATGTTAGTTTAAGTGAATTTGGGATTATACCTGACTGCAAGTTTTTCAGTTCTGCGTCTTCTCTTTGGGAAATTGCGATTTTTTCGTAATCAACTGCTTCGGTAATGGACTGGATACGTGAAAGGAAGTCCGCTGTAGCATTTTCTTCACCTGGTATGTGCCGAATGTCAGTGGTAAATTGCCCGATGAAGTCTAACTGACGAGCCCTACGTGGCGATGCTTTTTCAGATTTCTGACGAAATGCGTACACCAAAGGATTATGATCTGTTACGATGTAACATGTTCTACCCTCCAGCATGTATCGAAAATGACACATACCTTGATACATCGCCGTCAACTCACGGTCGTATGTGCTATATCTCTGTTGCGAAGCTGTCAATCTTTTGGAATAAAAACCTAAAGGCTGGAGAACGCCGTTTACACACTGATGGAGCGCAGCACCGACTGCAATATCAGAAGCGTCGACATAAAGAGCTAATTCTGCATTCTCTGCTGGATGTGCCAAAAGTGTTACGTTGCTTAACTCGTTGTTACATTTGACAAAGGCCTCTTCTGCTTCAGGCAGAAGAGGCCTGTGCAATCATTTTTAATGTTACCTTTTATAAGTGCTTGAAGTTTCAACTGGTTTGAAGCTGCGTTCGGCAAAAAACGTTTGTAGAAGTTAAGTGTAGCAATAAATCTTTTCAATTCTTTTGCAAGAGCTGGCTTTGGGAAGTCACGAATTGCTGCAACTCGGCCGGGGAGTGGTTGTTTACCGTTTTCGGTGACGTAATGGCCTAAAAATTGTATATCCAACTTACCAAATTCGCACTTGTCGGCATTTATAGATAAATTGTTGGCTCGCAGTCTGTTGAAAACTTCACAAAGATCCTTTCGGTGTTGTTCAATCGATGATGAAGCGACGATAATGTCGTCTATAAAGGCAAAGGCGAAATCCAAGCCACGTAGCACCTCGTTAATGAGCCTTTGGAAGGTCTGCGCAGCGTTATAGAGTCCAAAGGTCATAAATTTGAACTCGAAGAGTCCAAAAGGTGTAATTATAGCTGTCTTAGGTACATCCTCAGGGCAAACGGGAACCTGATGAAAGGCCTTTTGAAGGTCGATTTTTGAAAAAAAAATTTTACCATTAAGGTTGCTGGTAAAATCCGATAAGTACGGGAGTGGGTATCGATCACGAACAGTTTGTGCATTTAATGCACGATAATCGCCACACGGTCTCCATGTACCATTAGATTTCTGGACCATGTGTAATGGGCTAGACCAATTGCTACTAGATGGCTGGCATATACCGGCTTTTAATAAAGCGTCGAACTCGGCCCGTGCTGCGGCTAATTTTTCGGGCGATAGGCGTCGTGCTCGTGAGTATACTGGTTGGCCGAATGTTTCGATGTGATGAACAATTGTTGAACTCGTAGTCGTACCATGTGGTTTTGTTTTCGTGATGTCGGAAAAATTATGAAAAATATCTTGAAAAGGATCGGATGCATTAATTACTGCGGCCTGTAGTTGCGAAATTGGTATCGTGGTTTGACAGCTATCGATGAGACGGTTTCGGCGCAAGTCGATCATTAAATCGTGGAATCTTAAAAAATCTGCACCAATGATGGGGGTCGTGACATCTGCTATTAAAAATGACCACTGGAATTTTCGTTTTAACCCTAAATTTAAAACTACCCGCTTCTGACCAAGGACCTTAATTGGTAAGCCATTTGCAGCGTACAGCTTGGTGGCGGTAGGCTTGGCATTGGCACAATTTGAAGTTAACGGAAGGACGGACACATCTGCACCCGTATCAACTAAAAAAAATTGTTTGGTAACCGGATCTTTTATCTGCAAGCGGAATAATTTGCTATTCGTGGCAGAGTTTCCGCTATCATCTACCACGAGCGCCTGGCTTCAATCAGATCGTTGAGTTGCGCTGGATGTTACAGTGCTAACCGAAGTACGTGTGTGACGGCACGGGCTTCTACACTTTTGGGCATTCCTGCCATATTTTTTATGGTACCAACATTCGCTAGGGTTCGTTGAAGAATTGGCGTTGCTGGTTGCGTTGTTTGGTGATACGTACCGAGGTCGAAAATTTGCTGGGTTACGCGACTGATGGCGACTGCGGGAACGTGATCGAACAGTAAATTTCTCAACCTGCTTTGTGAGGTTATGTACGGCCTGGCGTAATTCATCGATTTCGGTTGGACCTTGCTTAGCAACAGTATTAATACCTCTGGCTGACATGGCGTCTACAACGGAATCCGCAATTCTAGTAAACTCCGCGGCTGTACCACTTGACGCAGCGACAACGGGTTGCACGATGTCAGGAAGTCGTTCGATCCACAAACTTTTAAGAGCGGCCTCACCAAGAGTAGTCCCTGCTACACGCTTCATCTCATAGTAGAGTTCAGACGGCTTCTTGTCTCCTAGAGGCAACTCAGAAAGTAGACGGTTGAGTCTTCGCTGCTCACTGTCTGCAAAATGGTAAATTATTTTTGTACGTATGTAATTATACCGTTCAATTTGAGGCATCTCCGCAATCACTTCCGACAATTGTGAAATAACCCCTGGATCTAAAGCTGCCAACACTGTTGCTGTCTTTTGTTTGTCACTTGAAATTCCGGACGCAGTGAACCAAAAGTCCATTGTCGTGAACCATGATTCAATGTTAGAGCTGGCCATCTGCGGTAAAGGAAGACGTGCGTACACCACATAAACGTTTGCAGCGGCTGGAGATTCTGGACGAGGACGTTGCATATCATTATTCGTCTCTGAAAACGTTATTGTTGATGGAGTTCCACTGTCGTTTAATTCGGTCATTTTGTTTGCTTCGAAAAAAATTCCAGGAATTTGTGTACCGTTATGACCGTTACTAAAGGCACTTTGTATTTGTATAAAACACACGCGGTTATAGACTTTTACTACTACACCACTAGATCACGTCGGGGTCACCAATTTAGTAATTTTATTAATTACCAATAAAAGAATCTAATGGTGTTAAATTAAATGCGTTTTATTCAAATTATTAACTTAAGAAAACTAAGATTAATATAAAATTATAAAAATTGTTAAGCGAGAGCCGAGATCGTGTGTACACAAAACGATAGATCAGAAAAGAAGAAAAAATAATAAGAAAAATGGCTTTATATACGAGTTACAAAAGGAGTAACCATTACGTTAAAAAAGTTAACGAAACAAATAAAGCGGCGACAGGGTGCCACATGTATACTGTTTCTCAAGATTTCCAATAATTGGAAGCTGTGACGTAGGCTGTACGCAATTTTGAAGCAATTTACTTTCAAGATGTCATCCAAGGCCTATCCAATAGGTCTGCTTACCGCTACAACAATACAACAGTACAAAAAACAACAAGCATTTTGTTTGTGTAATTTTCCTCACGGTTGTCAAAATCTTACTACTACATAGGGAAAACAAAAGGAAAAATGTGTTTTGTATGCATGTATGTGTGGCAAGAAACAAAAAACGTAAAAAAAAAATATACATGTATAAGCAAAATGTAAGCAACTTTTGACATGGTTGAGGAATAAACCAAATAAACATCTGGCTCCTTAAGCAGACCTAATGGATAGACTTTGATGTCATCAAGAGCACAATTTATAAAGACAAACGAAAAATTTCCTCATCAAACTTGTAATCAGCTGTTTTCTTGAACGTAAATTGATACACTCACTTGAAAGAGAATTTTAAAGGCAAGTTCGCTTAAACTTTTAAAAGTATTAGTGGAAAAAAGTGTGAGTGTATTAAAACTTGATAGACAAAACTTGATCGTGTAACCCTCAAAGTAAAATAAACTTAGTTACACAAATTAAGAAATTTCACAGCGCAGCTGCTGTCATCGGCGGCTTTAATTGAGCCGTCTAAGCCGTGTAAATCGGCGGCGGCGCGGCTTGGAGAAATCAAGCGGCGGCATAGGGAAAACAAAAGGAAAAACGTATTTTGTATGCATGTATGTGTCGCAAAAAACAAAAAATGTAAACAAAAATATACATACATGTATAATAGGGTGGGTCACTGATGTATGAGAAAAAATAAAACTTCTCGAATCATATTCTAATAGCAATATTTTGTTGTCTTACTTTAATACAAATAAAAAATGCTAAAAAAAAGTTTAAAAAAGTCACATCTTGAGCCCGCGCCGGAGCTCCTAAGAATTAAGTATTTTAAAAAATGCCATTTTTTAAATTTTAATGTTTTATTTACTATGAATTATTTATTATTAATTAAAACTGAACACATTTTTCATTACACATAAAGAAAATAAAACTTTGGTTCCTATACAACATAAAACAATAAAAACACGAAATTTTATTAGTTATTTTTTGGTCACAGAAGCTTGTATACTGTCAAATCTGGGCATTTAAAAAAATTAGATTGTCACTTCTTGACACTCAACTGCCGCATTTATTTCTTCAGTAGTTCCGAAGAATTTGTGGATCGCAAAACCTTTGATTCCAATTTATAACTTCAAAGTAGTTACTTCCGTCAAAATTGATAGAAGGGGTCTCAAAGACGCGAGGTTGCTTTTGGGTATGAGGTGAGCTTCGTGCTTCATGAACACGTCTGGCTGCCAGTTCTCTCACTGTTTCACCCAACAACATCGACAGAAGCAAGTTTTTCGCAGTTTTCTAATAAATTGTCAATAGGACCAGCATGCGAATATGGTCCCTTGGTAACACCATATAGCTTGTTAAATATATGTTTTAAGTGCAATTCATTCAAATGTAAACAATCCATTGCAGTGGGCACTGAAGTCTATTTGCCAATACTCTTATTACTCCGTTAAATTTCCCAGTGTTAGTGGCTGTACTATCACAACCAATTGCCATCAAATTTTCTTTACTAATTTTTTGAGACGAAGGAAGGGCAATAATTGACATTTCAATATTTTTAGAAGTACTTCGTTTTCTGTTGTTGTAAAGCCAACAAAACTGAATCTGGCTCCTTAACAGATACATGTTCCTCAATAAGTTCTTGTCTATATTTCCTAGCTCCCTTTTAAACAATATTAAGCGTCTTATCTTTTCGGCCGTCAAAGTATAAAGCTAGTAGGTCTAGCTGCTTATGGTCTTGAATACATTCATAACGTACTTTTTTTCTTTCCTGTCTTATTTTTGATTTATAAATTGGTTCATTGCTAGGAGAGATATCTTGCAATACAGACGAAGCAATAGCAATACTGAAGTGGCGACGCAATGAGCGGCATTTATGAGCGGCTAAGCGGCATTTCTAAGCTTAGTTGTCGATCATTGTTCTGTAAGAAGCCCCGGAGACCGTTTCTGGCGTTTCATCTCAAAGAAATATGGGCCGATGATTTTTGTGGCCATAACACCGCACCAAACAGTGCATCTGATTGGGTGTGACTGATGCTGATGTATTGCCCTTGGATTTTCGGTGCCCCACAACCTACAGTTTTGTTTATTCACATAACCACTTGAATGGAAATGCGCTTCATCCGTCATCAAAAGATTATTTAACAAATAATTTTGTGTGGTTAATTGTGTAAAGCGAATAGCGTATTTGTTGTTGTTGACTGTACGTATTCATTTTAAATTTCCAAGAGTTCAGTTATAATCTGCAAAAAGAAAAAATAAATTATGTTAAAAAATAAAAAAGTTATTTGTGTTTCACATCAGCTGGTCTTATTTGGGCCACCCTGTAGAAATCTGCAAAAAATACATGTGTACATACACAATCCAAAGCAAATAAATATAAAATAAACGTATGATCCTAAAAGTTAAAACAAGCCTTTGCTCTGCAGAAATTGCTTTTCTTTGTTTTGTCAATCTGTTGTTAACTTTTTGCAACAGCAAATCAAAGGATTTCACAGACATACGGCAGTATTGCCCAAATCTGTCTGGAAATTTGGGAAGATTTGTATATAAATGTTTAAATTCGCCTTAATGTCGCCTTGCTTGATTTATAGGATGAACACCAAATCTTCTTTTTTTTCTTTTTCTCGCTTGACAATGGCATTTTATTAACTAACCGCTCAGAAATTACGCTCAGTAATAAGCCACTTGCTACTCGAACTCGCCGCTCTGCCGCTCACCGCTCAGACGATCGCCTCTTAGCCGCTCATTGCGTGGCCTCGCCCTTACGGTTACAAGTTTTTGACAAAATAGGCAAACTAAAATTTTTTTCTTTCTGCCTTTGACGTGGAAGGTAAATTAAAAGAGTCGTCACAAGAAGCACTGGAATTACTTACAGATAACTCCTGCTGTTTTAAGTTTATTTTGTCGTGACTTTTATTTACGTTTTTTTCTGTATTTGGTGCTTGGGCTGCTCTTTTTTTGCAATTGAGTTGGAAGATCTCGAACTACTACTCCAATACGCATCCTTCTCGCCCTCGCATCTCACTCAAAAACTCCTGTTCTTCTTTGGGTACTGCCTTAGACATCAAAAAAGCTCAATTTGTTTACATCTACAGGAACAAATATGAAACAAAACTCTGCTACGTCGGAGAAAATTTTCTTTCTAATAAACGCACATTTTTTTCAACGACTTTATGAGATTTTTGTAATTTTTATGATAACCGTTTATTACTTGTATGACTTTTGTATTTGACACTGTAGGAAGAGACGATTTTCTCCAAACGCATTTTATCCTTTGAGTTACAAGTTTTGCAATATCTAAAAACGATGGTTCTTTGGTAGTATTCCTTGTTATTTTTAGTTGCTCCTTATTCCAATCATAATATTTCGTAACATATTCGTAAGTTGGTAAAACATTATCATTAATATCTTCTACATTTTCGAATTTCGTGCAGAAATAATCTTGGCTTCTGGTTTCCATAATAACGGTTAGAAGTTAAAACAGTTCAAATAAAAAAAATAAACACACAACTTCATTGTCCGCGTAGTAAACCCAAACTAATCTTTTTATTGTGCATTATTTTATACGTATTCTATCAAAAATATTTCCTGGAAGAATATATACTTTTCAATGAATGAGTTGCTTGTGTCTGAATCCTCGAGAATCGTTAGGATACAGTAATATGATTTTTTGCAATGTTGCTGTTTGAATGTTGCTGTTATATAACAAATTTAACAAAATGAAGATCAAAGCGCGGGCTCTTACACTAAAAATAAATTAATAATATTTTACAGGGGTCTAATGCAGGCAAATATACAACATTTTTACGCTATTAGAAGTCGTTACGAAAAAAAAAATTTTTTTGACCCACCCTAATGTATAAGCAAAATGTAGATAACTTTTGACAACCTAAGGGAAAAAGCAAAATGAACATATGGCTCCTTGCGCAGACCTATTGGATATACATTGGTATATAGATGTGTCTAAGTTGTTGTGTGTGTGTTTTTTTTTTGAAAATCAACAATTCTCATTAGGTTGAAAATATTTAAGATTTTGTTTGTTGTGCTTAATTCCCAATTTTTATTCTTTATAAATACATTGAAATTTATTGTTGGAGGACAGTCTGTTTCTATGCGCATTTCACCGGTTGCTTAGGTCAGATCAGCAAGAAACATTTTCCCAAAATTTTTTTTAGAAAAGTTAAAGATATCAGCAAACAAAACTACAGAGGGAATGAGAATTACAAACACTCAAAAAGTCTTATCAGTGATGCCAACTTTTTTTTGGTGAAAAAAGCACTTTAAAATGTTAAAAGAACTAAAATGCAATATGTCAAGCAAAAAAAAAACGTAAAAAGCACTAAGCCATTTTTTCAATTTAATCGATTACGAAATATTTTATAAAACTGGCGACGGCGTTGTTGGAGGACCATTTTCGTACATACCTTTAATTTGAATCATCATAAGTTGGGTTTGAAATGGGTCATAAAACAGTTTTTAAGTAATATTTTGATTTTTTGTATGTTTCATTGGAAAAGATATTACTGCAGACACTAGGTGGTAGAGTGTAATCACAACAGCATGAATTATGTCGACGAAGTTCATATTTAAAGTGAGGAATTGAGTTAATAGTGTTCAAGGATAAACCGTTTATAATTTTGGATTTACTGTAGTTCATCGAACTAAATGTTCTTTAAACTTCCGCTATAAAGGATGACAAGCTTACAATTCTTAATACAAAATTAGACAAATCTAAAAACGGATTTTGTCCTATTGAATCTTTAAAATCGTTGACTTCTATCCAAAAAGATCTGTTAGTTGTTGATTTTACCATTTGCAATTCTTAATATTTTCCAAGTAATTTTCCTTAAAAAAATGTGTAACGAAAACAATTACATCGTTTTTATTGCGATTAACAACCGATGTGAGATTTACAAAACAAAGCAGGATTGCAGAGTACATGAAACTGAGTACTTCACTCCAATCTTCTCACCTCTCTCACCAAGAAACTCAAGAATTGCTCCAACAAAAACTGAAAGTCTGGACGATGCCTTTGTAGTGAGCTTACTTAATAAACAGTTCCCATACTAAAATAATGTTTTTACACTTAACAAAATTGCATAATTAATTAAAAAAAGCCAACAATAAAATATGCTTAATTTATTTAAATAAATAAGTTTATTCCACAAATTTATTGTTGAATTGTTTTAAAAAATGGTACGTATGTACGAGTATGTATGTATATACAAAGATACATGTAAAATTCTTAATTATAAATTTTTATTTTGCAATAAAATAAAAGACTATCAGAAAACAATAAGAATGTCGGCTAACACATTAGAATTCCCCATGCCTTTTTCATTAGATTTCTGTCAGATATCTATCAGAAATGCTGGCGAAAAAAACAGTTTTTTTTTTAAATCGTTTTTCTCATACTTCGGGAAGACGTCGGACTATTTTGCAGCCTGGGATATAGTTTTAATTTGCAAAAATATTCTATAAAAACACTACATTCAAAACTGAAAATTTAATATTGAGTTCAAGGAAAGATGATTTTTCTTGCGGCGACCTCGAAAATATTTTAAAATAAATGGTGTGAAAAAACTTTTGAAAAATTGACAAAACTGTCTTTTTAAATGTAAATAAAAAAAGTATTGGCATCTTGCAAAATTTTTTTTTCAAAACTTTGCGTGGTTCCTCCAAAACAGTTTTTAAACAAAATCATCTTAAGAGCTTTAACTACTTTTAGTCAATTCACAAGGTATCCTAACATGTCATATTGTCAAAATGTCCTAATATTTCACAATGGTTTAAAAATATTGTTGTTGGTTTGTTAACAAAAAGTGTCTTAAATAAATAGAACGTTGCTTGCTGTGTTTATTGTGCTGTCGTAATTAATCAGAAAAGTCCAGCGCTGAGCGGCTGAGCCGTACAACAATATGTTTAAACCATTGTGAAATATTAGGACATTTTGACAATATGACATGTTAGGATACCTTGTGAATTGACTATTTGTAAATATTAAAATAACACTGTGGAACAAATTCAGGTTAGCAAAAGTTAGGTCGATTCTAAAAGTGAGGGGTGAAAATAGAGCCCAAATTAGAAGACCCGTATCGCGGCGTTTGTTTCTGTTAGCTCGAATTTTTGTTAATCGATCTTCAAGCTTTGCAGTCAAATGCCGATTTTCAGCTTATTGTTTATATGGTTTTTTGCCTATAACTCGTAGACTAATTGATATTTTTTAAGTCTGTAAAGGCCAAATTATTACTAAGTCTTTTTTGCTTTCTGTTTAATCTATAATATGCTTCTCAGTTTCTTCAATTCATTTCATTTGAAAAGAAAACAATCATACTACAAAACTTGCGTTTTCTAGCTTAATATTAACTTCTTAATATTAACTTCTCATTTTTTATGTACCAATTTTGTTCAGTGTTGGTTTTGCAGAAACATTGAAAAATAAATTATAAAAAT
Source organism: Pollenia amentaria (assembly GCA_943735925.1). Lineage (NCBI taxonomy): Eukaryota > Metazoa > Arthropoda > Insecta > Diptera > Polleniidae > Pollenia > Pollenia amentaria. The sequence goes on along the minus strand of OX031008.1, from coordinate 31,508,712 downwards.
ATGGAAAAAATATAATTTTGAAATGTTAGTTAGGGAAAGTTTTAAGTAAAAAAATTAAATAAACTAAATCAATGATTTGGCCAGTTGCCGTTTAGCAGGCGGCTGTGGATCAACATCACTGCTCTCTCTAATATCTGGGTCATCGCCATCATCATCAGAAATGTCGATAATTTCGTCCAACAGATATTCTGGAATTTCAACTTTGTCTTCCCCTTCTTCCTCTTTTTCCTCGTCTTCCTCTTCTTCAAAGGTGTTTTCATAACACCAACAAATTTCAGCGAGTATTGCATGTGGAGATTTCTTTCCTCTGTACCTGAAATGAAAATAGTTTTCAATCGTTAACATGTTTTAATTGTGCACTCTGACAAAGACATTAGAAAAATCTAGGAATTCAAAATATGCACACTCTATAGTTACCTTATTTCAAATGGAAGCGCAGTTTGGTGATAATATTCGCCTTGCTCATCAGATTCAGTTGGCAACTGTTGAGCGAGTTAATCAAGATGCTGATGCAAGAGATTAATTTTGTACGACATATTAACCCCAATTTCATCGAAATCTGCCAACAACATGTTTACAATAGATTGCCAAAAGTCCTTTAATGACTGCTTTCAATGCGAGCCTAAATGCATGGCTCTTCTCGGTCTGTCAGAACTTGGTCAGAATCTTGACGACTCATTAGTTTCCATATGTCGGGACCATTAACAACCCCTTCTTGGGAAAATGTCTTTTAAGCGGTTGAATACTGCTGGTCTTTTTGCGATACATTGCAAAAAATTTTTAGCAATGCCAAGTTTAATGTGAAGCAACGGCAACAAAATTTTCATTTCAGGAACAAGACTCTCGTATAGCCTATTGTCTTTAGGCCATTTCCGTCCAATGCGACTATTCCAGTTATGCTATTTGTACTGGTTTCTTCCTTTAATACCTTCTCCGTAACGTGAATCCCAATCGCACAAAAACACGGATATTTTGGACGCCCAGATGCTGTTAAGCCTGTAATCAATGAAACTATTTTGAGGTAGCAGCAAATGCGCCCCTGGTGTTCGTTATATTTGACTACTTCCAGAATGTGTTTCAAATTATCGAAATTTTCACTAGTGTCAGTGCTATACGCAATCGGAACAGAAGGCATTCTATTTGTCTTGTGCAAAAGCACAACTTTTAAGCTGATTAGTGAACTATCGATGAATAAACGGCAATCATCTTTTTTATAGGTTAACCCTATCGTCTCCATTAACTTTTCAATATCGTTGCAATAAGCGAAGCTTTTTCCATCATTCACATTGGAGAACTTTTCTAACTCTTTTTGGCGTTTTCGATATGCTGTTACTTTGGTACCTTTCGCCAGCAAATTATTTCCTTTCAAAAATGAAGCCAGCTGTTCTGATTTTTTCTGAGTCAAACACAAATTTGCAATAATTCCATCCAATTGGTTTTGTGTCACTAGAATTGGGTCCTTTGATGTTTCATAAGATGTACCTTCGCCAGGGTCGTATTCTGAGAAGAAATCCATGGATGTAGCAGCGGCGGTTGTGTACTGATATCTGTTTGAAGATCAATTCTTCGGTATGTTGGTACTGGAACAAATTCTGAGTGCGGTAATGGTAATTGGACACTTGGCACTGCTACATAAGTTTTATTCTTTGCTTTCCTTCTATTCAAAGTTGTATGGTAGTTGATACATCCATAGCAATTTTCTTCTTGATGCGGGCTGTTGTGTAACCACATCATTGGTATACCAAAAGGCATAGCCTTCTTCTTTCCACTTTTCCATTGCATAAGACTTGAATAGCAACTAAAGCAAACTTTTTTAGGGGCATAGTTTACGTCAGTGATAAACTCTTGCGAGAAATATTGTTTATAGGCACACACCTCTTGTGTATAATTGTAAACAAATGCAGATTTTTGGCAGTGCTGCAAGAAGTTTTTTGTGTTGCCAGATTACGTTTTTAGAAAAACAGCACATTTGCAGAAAAAAATAAAGTTGGTAATGCTCACGATCAATCATAAAAGGCACTGCAAATTTACAAATTTAAAATTGTCAAAATGGTCATCGTGATTACCCTTACTTTATTTACTCAAAATTTAATTTTACATTAAAGGCATACGAAAAAGTATTTTTAAACCAACCGTTTCATTATCAAAAATTAGACAAAATAACATGACATATTACGTGTCGATTTTTCCAAAAAGTGAAGAAATAAAAATTTCGAGTTAATACACTATTGTTGAACAAGTGCGATATATTAAAAAAATCGAAGAAGATGGTAAAATTACAGGGGTAAATAATGTCAACTGTATCTTGTACTTATTATACTAGATGTGTTTCCATACTCAACGTTGGGAGCCAGCTGGATCCCAATCTTACCAAAAACTGTTCCCGTACTCAAATTTTGGTAAAGTGAGAGTTTTTCTTCTTATTCTGCACGAAGTAGCCCGTAATTTTTCGTTGGGCAGATTGGTAAAATTGTTAAACAATCAGCTGTGTCAAAAAATAAACAACAAAAAACTACAACCAAGTATTACCAAAAGAATTGAAACACAAAATATTTATAAAATAAACAACAGAAAATTTTAAAAAATTTAAGTAGATGTTTGAATTTTACTTTTATTAACGTTTTCTTTTGGGGGAGAAATTTGGTTTTTATTGTTCCCGTACTTTTGTACAGTTTTGCCTATTAGTAAAAGAAATGTTTGCTTATTCTCTTTTTACTGAACTTTACCAAAAAAGTAAGTGATCGCACATACTATGGGATAAACAATAATATGATTTGTTTTTATTTTTGTTTGAAATGCAAAATTTTAAGTAAAAAAAAACATATTTTTTATTCTATTCATATTGAACAGCTATGATAAATACAGCAGTAACCAACCCCCGTATTCAAAACGATTATTAAATTTAACAAACAAAGAAAAATTTTCATAAAAAATTTAATATGTAAACTATTATTGAATTTAAAACATTTTTAGGAATACACCCATAAGTTTTTAAAATTATGTTAACTGCGAAAGCGTTCGTTCGCATTTAGTGAAATAGGCAGTAAGATTCACTTCTATCGTGAATACAGTAGAAACTATATTATTACCTCGTAATTTGTGTTTTCTAAAATTTGATTCACGATAAGCCTGATTATTTTTTAAAACTTGAAATTTGTTCTTAATAATTTTACAACGCAAGTTGAAGGGGCTTACATAATAACCTTATTTAAAAACAAATAAAAAAATTCAACGTGCTTTTTTAAATATGGTTTATTTTTTATTTTACAGACTCTTTTCGATTTTCTTTCCTTCAAAAATGATGTGATATTTTGGCGCAAGCGAAAATCTTATCAAGGACTTTCTACTCGTACTACGCTTTGGCGTTGTTTTTCCCAGATCGTCATATTTCTCTACTTGCTTGAAGAGAAAAGCTCTTTATTAGTTTCAATACCTGCTGGAGTTGGAGTTTTAATAGAATTGTGGAAATGTAAAAAAATACTTAAACTAGAAATCACTTTTAAAGGTATACGAAAACGCCAAAACGACGGTGATACCAAAGCTTTTGGTACAGCTGAATCGAAAACAGAAGAATTCGATAAACAAGGCATGCGCTATCTGAGTTACCTTTTGTATCCTTTATGTATTGGAGGAGCTATTTATTCGCTTCTCTTTCAACCTCACCGCAGTTGGTATTCCTGGACAATAAATTCCCTGGTAAAAGGTGTTTATGCCTTTGGTTTCCTATTTATGCTTCCGCAATTATTTGTAAACTATAAACTTAAGTCTGTAGCCGATTTGCCTTGGCGTGCATTTATGTATAAGGCCTTTATAACCTTTATTGATGATGTTTTTGCATTTATTATAACTATGCCCACTGCCCACCGTGTCGCTTGCCTACGCGATGATGTTGTTTTCCTTATATATCTGTATCAACGTTGGCTGTATCCAGTCGATAAGAAACGCCTGGATACTGGTCTTAGTATTGAGGAGACTGTGGATAGTGAGGACTTGGCCGAACATTTAATTTATGATGAAGCAGAAACAACCACTTCTAATGTAGAAGATAAAAAATTAAAGTAATTGTAGAAGATTTTTAATTTTAAAAAATACATTCCATATTTTGATAAAACTAGAAACGCTTTTTGTTTGTTAAAAAATTTATAAATTTATATAGTAAAGATATGTTCAGACCTAACAGATATTTGGTGAAAAAATAAAACAAAAGCGTGACCAGTAAATTGATCAAACCTTAGCTTTATATTTAACAATTTTTATTTTATTTATTTTTAACAATTTTTATTTAATTTTTTTTAAATATACATATATATTTTCATCTAACTCGCACTGGAGCATAGGGCGCCAAATCGATTTACTTAACTTTATTTGTAAGAAGATAATTGTATAATGTAATTTAGAAACTATTAAATTATGTAATGTAATGTAATGTGATTTAACAAACGTATTGCAAAAGCAAACATTTGTTTAATATAACTAGTGGTTACGCGTAGGACGTCAAATATTTGATAGGTGTGAACGTAAGTTATATAAATAAAGACAAAGATAAAATTTGATTTAATATAAGAAATTAAATAGCTGAACGTTGTTGAATTTTTTTTAACAACAAATCAGAAAAAACTAAAAAATTATTCCAGATATTTTGTAAATTTTATATTCGACTCCAAATTGTAACAACATGTTTTATCACACTTAAATATATAAATAATGTTCATCTGATCAATTTAATGCTCAAGAAACATAAAAATTTCTTATGGCCGATGCTTAAGAAGACTGATTCTAATTCACTTCTAGGCAGGAGTAAGGTTTGCGTAAGAACCATAATAGATATTATTACCCACTGTATGCTAGGTATTCGTTGGATTAATGTAGGTTGTGTGAGGCAGTGTTACCACCAGCAAAATTCAAAATTACACTCAAGATGAAGAAAAACTACTCAATTTAAATGAAATTACACCTGATATCGAATTAAAGTTTCATATTATGAAAAAAAAACTTGCAAAAACGAAAAATTAGGAAAGTATAGTCGATCAAGACCGACCATTTTATACCCTTCAACCAGCCTTATTACGGTTTTCGTCGTAAGCGACGAAGTCGTTTTTGTGGTAGATTAAAGAACACAGGTTGTGTGTTACATTAATCTATTACAAAACATGACAGTCGTATACGGCAACCGTAATAAGGCTGAATATATAAATTGGTTTGATTTTCCATCAAGCGTTGTCGGTGTCACACATGCAAACACATTTTCACTTATACTACGATAGCGCTTTATGAGTATTTTGATAAGTGTATGATGCCCTTTAGTCCAATCTATCAAAGAAATTTGTTTTTATTATTCAAGAAATACGTACTTGAGCTTGACATCAAACATTTTGATAGTGTATGTTGGCCTTAAGACTAAACATTTGTATGATTATTTTTTTTATTAATTCAATGTTTACAAAGGTTTTGTGAACATTATTTAATTTTTTTGTTTGTGTTTTAAATAATTAAACATTTGTACATATATAATAACATTTACAAAAATATACTGATTATTAACTAATTAATTTCTAATTACAAATAATATTATTACAATTTATTTATTTTTTAATAAAAAAAAAAAAAAAAAATAGTAATGAAATGATCAGATATATAGTTTCATGTAGTATGGATTGAAAATATATTAAAAATGTTCTATATGATCTGACCTTAATCGTTTAAAAAAAATTTTAAATAAAATTAAAAAAGGATTAACATTTTTGTCCGTTAAAATGTTTGTAATGTGCTAAAAATACAAAAAGAAGGATACTTAAGGGTTTTTTTTATAATTTTTACAATTTCATTTTCGAAATGATTCTTTTTTTTACAAAAAATTTCGGACACATGTATAAAAATGTTCGATGAGTTTTATTAGTTTGTTGATAAATAAGTTTCGTTCGATTTTATTTTTTGTTTTAATAAACTTAACAAATAATTATATACATAAGTAAAATTATAAAACAATTGCAAGCGTAGTTGTTGTTTTAGTTATTGTTAAATTAGGCGAGACGCTTTTTTCGACTAGGAGATAAAATTTTGAGCATAGTTACGACAGGTGCTTCAAATGACATTGACACCACAAAGGACAGTATATATGAAGCCACTACAAAACCAAAGAACATGACAACCTGGAAAAATATCGAATATTAATAAAAAATTAATAATAATTTAAGTACATAATTTCAAAACTTATTATTTTAATAACTCAGTATGTAGTATCTACTTTGTGTTTTAGTTCTAAAATAAAATTTGTGGCTAACTTTTACCGTTATATTGCCAGGTTATCACCTAATATAGGGGCCACCTTTAAAGTCATTGGTAAACTTTAACCTTTTTAAAGGAGACAAACACTTTTATAATTCGCTGCTGATGATTTTGGTCTCCACAATAATAGGTACTTAACCAATCCACCTGAGTTCTAAATAGTACTCCACCAAGTCATTTCGAGTTTATTTGGTACTCCACCAGACAAAAAGGTTAAAAGTAGAGTTTAAAACAATTGTATATGGTTAATCTTTTAAGACTAATCTAATTTTGAGTTTATTTCCCAGGAGAAAAGGCTTGAAACTTTTATAGGCGAACGGTAAAGAAGGGATAAGTAGTAGGTACGGCTTTTACATCCTTCAGTTACTTTTAGTCATGTCTTCACCAATTTTAAGTCATGTCTGATCACCCAAGTAAAATAGTCCTAACTGAAAATTAATCGAATCTTAATTTTTCCGATACTACTTTAATTGTCCACACAACACGTGTGACTTTAGATAACCCTCACAATACAATTTTGTTAACATTTTTCTTATAGTCGGTATAATACAGAATTATTTGTTTTTTACACCACTTTGTGGTAGCGTTTGGTGTTATTATGAAAACTGAAGCATATATTAAGGCGAATTAAATATTCAATTGTTTAATTCTAAAGCGAATATGAATAAAAATATAAAGAAACTATAATCTTACCATCGTATCACCGCCTAAATGTAAAGGTGAATCTGTATTCAATGCCATTGAACGTATAACAATAGGATGAACCAAATAGGCACAATATGTGACTCTAGAGAAGGGATACAGACATGGTGCTGACAGCAAAGTGTTAACAAAACCACCATAGCCAGTTGAACAGGCAACGGTTATCCAGGCCAAGGATAAAGCCCACGCAGAATGACTAAGAGAACTGTATAAGGCAGCTATGAATTGTGACAGTTCAGCCCGATAAAGACCAAAAATTAAAACAAACAGATTTAGCGATGCCAAAGTCCAAGCAGTGATCACAGTTGGTTTGGAAAGGCGAATTTTACAATTTGTGCGGAAAAGAATCCATCCCACAGCCATGCCAATCAAATACGGGCCTAAACGTGTCCAAGGCTTGTCATAGATTTTATCGAACAGTGCCAAAGGATCATCAGAATCAGGACGATGATTATTTGTAAAGGCAATGACGGCAGTAGTTATCCAAGACATTATCAAGAAGACACAAGTTGTAAAAGCAGACACTTTAAAGTGGCGCACAGATACTATAAGGATTACGGCTCCAATTATATAGAATTGTGTATCATTAGCCAAATACCAGCTCCAAAGCATGCACTAAAAATAAAAATTTATTATATATCTTACAGTCTTGTTGCGTATTCTTTACATACCATTTGCTCTACTGGGAATAAAGTATTGATATACAGCATATTGCGCCACCAGTAATCAGGACAAGTAATATGATCATTAGTGGGTGGATCAAAAATAGAATAGGCGGCCAAATATTTCATAGATACCTGTACTACGCCCAAAACATATAAGTAAGGAGCTGTTAATCTGAAATATTTATTTTATTTATAATAAAATTCTTAAAACTCGTAGTATCAATAAACAAACCTCATAAAACGGTACATAACCAAACCGAAAAAGTGGGCTGCACATCTGGTAAATTCATTTGTGCCTTTAGCCAGTTTATTCAATTTACCTTTGGCATTTGTGCGAAAATAAAGATACGAAACTAAACAGCCACTGATGAAAAAGAATGTGTCCACACTAAACGGTCCATTGGTAATGGCTTGGAAAAAGAAATTCTTTTCAACATCTTTGCGCAATTCCAAGTTATCTGAATACTTAAATATCACAATACAAGTATGGCCCAGTATAACCCAGGCCATTGAGAAGGCTCTAAGACCATGTATGGAAGGTATAGTGTCAGAACCAACATTACGGTCACAGATTGCATTAAAATTCGTTATAGCCGAAAAGGACAATAAAAGTTCCGAAAAAATGCTAAGTTTTTCCGGTTCATGTAAATGACCCTCTAAATGTTCATCGGAGGTACTATTGCTGGCACTGACGCCATTACAATTTGTCACTGTGTGAGGTAAGTTTAGTACTATATTCAATTCCTTTAGAGATTCTTTCTTCATAGATTCATTCGCAACCGAATCACTGTAATCGGAAGCAGCACATCCAATACCCGACGAGGTTTCACTGTTATTCATCATTTCTTTATCCTGTTGACGTAAAGCTTCACGAAGACGGCTTTTTAAAAACACTTCGTACATAGTACCGGCTAAAATTAAGATTAGCACAGTTGTTGACACGATTCTAAAACGTTTAAAAAAATATATATTTGTATGTATGCAAGTTTTTCATGTGTAGAGGATTAAAGAAACTTACATTAATATCCAGAATGTACGATCTTGAAATATGTTGAATTTTCTATCAGTGGGTACGCGTACATCTAATAAATTGATTTCACGTGAATCTAAAGAACGATGCCCATGCTTGGCCAATTCTAAAATATCTGCGCTGGAACAGGACGATGGTAAACATGCACCAACATAAACAGTTCGTATCTACAGGAATAAATTCAATACATATCGCTTATCAAAAGATATACATACTCGTAACATATAAAATACACTTTGAATCATCACAGTCTAGGCCATGTGATTTATATGTAAATGTTGAAAGGTTATTGCATAATATACACATCAATCTGGTGGTCACGACTTTTAACAGCAAAGTTTTATTTAACACAATTTCTAAAACGGGACCTAATGTGATAGCGAGCGGACAACCCACCTACTGGCCTACTGATCAGCAGAGTAGGTTAAAACGCAGGCATGTCATATCGTCCAGTGACACAGTGTCCATGGACGTTATGACGGTAAAAAATTGTCATAGTGTCCCGTTTCATAATGTTCATCAGAGCAGTGTCGTAATGTCCGCGGACGTTATGACACTTTAGCAGGACGTTATGACACTTAAGAAATAATTAAAAATATTAATATGTGTAAAATTTGTTTTTAAATACCGTTAAAATTTCAAGTGATTCTCCAAACTTAAAAAAAAATAGTTTGAACTGAATTTTAAGGAAAATGTGAACAATTTCTATATGAATTGACAAATACCGGCTTCGCTAAATAAAACGTCTCTGCTTAGTTGGCATTTGTTTGGGGACAAGAGTTTAGAAGCTTTACTTAGCGAAGCCGGTATTTGTTATACCATAGGGGAGAAAATCCTTGCGCCCAAAAGCTTTTTCGTTATATACTTACTCCCATATACTACGTAAAAAATATTTTTGATTAATAAGAGGTTTATTACACAAATTTTCATAGAAAATTTGTTTTATAAACCAGCTATAAACCTACAATGTTTTTTATGAATATGGGGATAAATATATCTGTGGTTTTCATGGATAACCGCGTATGTCTTTAAATCAAATTTTTCAGTTGAGCGGAAAAAACATTCTAGATCGAACTATGGGCGAGGTAAGGATGTAAGGTCTTTCTAGTTGCCATGATACCTAAGCCATGGAAAGATCACACAAGTGTCACAAACGTGGACATACAAGGGTTGAAATAAACAGCAGTGAACGAAGATCGTTTAATAAGCAAACAAAATAAACTTTTATTCAATATATTTGTATTATAATAGTAATTATCAGTTAAAGTTAAGTAAAAGACAAAAACGAATATCTGACTGACGCTTAAGGCCGTGTCAGATACAACTTTGTCGCTTTGCGTGACGTTTCTACCTTCGGCAGAAAAACGCAAAGCAAAAGGTGTATGCCACAATGAAAACTTTGACAACACTCACGCATTGCTTGTTTACTTATAAAAGCGGTTGGTAATTTGTACATTTAATTATTTGTTACAAAAATTAAAGTTAAAAATTTAATTGGACGGTTTTTTGGAATTGAATTTGGCAAAAAAAATTAAAAAAAAAACAAAATTATACTAGCCAATTGTCAAAGCGCGCAAAAAGATGAGAGTTGGCTAACTTTTTGCTTCGCTCCGCTTTGAAAGTACTTTATGTGACATGTTTCGTATAAGTACGTATATTTTATCTTAGATGTCAAAGCGAATCGGTAACGCAACGCGAAGCAAAAGTGATAATAACATAGTTGCATTTTTAACACAGGGTGACAGCTCGGCCTATTCTGACCCTAAATCGTCCTCGATTTCGTCTGATGGATCATCCAGAGTTGGACAACTGCTGCACCACGGCTTGATCTTGTCGACAGAGTATACTGAATTAAACTTCCGACTCGTTATCTGAATACCAGTAGCTCGTTTCTGTATTTCTCGCATCGCAAATTTTCTCATATTAAGTGTGAAACAAAAAATTCCATCGTTTCTCGATTTGTGAGAAAAAAGTGTTTCTGTATTTAAATGCGAGAACAGACAACACAGATTCTGTTTTAACTGGAATACTTCCAGTAATTAAGTGTCAAATGCAAGCGAAACGTCAACGAAAGAAATATATATAATAAAAATAAGGATGCCAGATTTAAAGATTTATCCACATTTTGACGATTTTTTTTTGTTACAAAATTGGCAAAGTGACAATTTGCTGATTTTTTCCTAGTGACGATTCAGTCTTTGAAATAAAACAATTTTAAATAGTTTTATATGTTTGTGTATTAGGCACCACAGAAAACCGATATCTTTAAAAACAAGGCAGATTAAAAAATGTATCGGCAAAAGCAAAATTTCGAACGGAAACTGTTTAATTTCTATTTGCTTGGATTATTTAATACATTTGTTTGTGTGATCAAAAGATTTTCAGTCAATGCACTTTAGGAAATTTTTGCCTTTTACTTTGTCCAAAAGTGTTTATTTTATTTCAATATGATATTTTGTCACTCCTATGTGTGATTTCTGCAGGGAAAAATAACAATTTGAAATTTTAAACTCTTATCGGTTTAAGGAAAATAAAATAATTTTATTTAAATAGACCTCAAGCTTATGTATGTATAAAATATGTATTTTACCCATGAACTTAATGTTCTTTTTTTTTTTTTTTTTGATTATGTGTTTATATGATAACAATTTGTGATTATATGATAAAAATCGAACAAAATTCGTCAAAATTAATTTTAAACTGTCCGAAAAAATAGACGATTTTTTTATTTTTTCTTAGGATATGGCGTTTTTTTCACAAATTTATCTGGCAGCCCTGCATAAAACAAACACAATGAAAGGCCAAAAAAATTTAAATAACAAAATATAACAATTGTGTTTTATATACTTATTTTCATCATTTAAATTCTTTCTTTTAAAATAAAATAAAATAATACACATTCTTGTGTACATACATACATAATTTGGGCTCCATTTTTTTAAATTTTGTTTTCTCGCATCAATTTCAAATATGACTTATTGTGACAGTTCTTGTGAGAAACTTTTTGCAAAATATTGTTACAGAAACACTTGTTCTCCAATTCTTCCAATAATTGCTGGAAAATTATTTAAATGACAGATAATTCTCGCAAAGTAAAAGTACAGAAACACTTATGTGAGAAAAACCATTTTTTGTTTCATATTGCACTGTTTTTGTCATAATTCACTTGTTTCATGCGGGAAATTTTACGATGCAAGAAATACAGAAACGGGCTACAGGAACGTCCCTGATTAAATAACGATCATTTCCTAACGCTTTAGTAATCATGTAGGGACCACGAAATTTCGGCGCAAGTTTTCTCGAATCACCTGTGGAGGGTGCCTCATTTTCAATTACAACCAAATCATTTTCCTCATATTTCTTGGGGGTAGTATGTTTTGAGTTGAAACGTTTCTCCCATTTTTCTCTTTCTCGATGTATATTTTCCATGGCGGTATTGCGTCGGTCAGCCATAGGAAGTTCGCTGCCAACGACATCATCATGTATAGCCGCGACTAAGTGATTCTTTGTTATATCACGAAGCTTGAAATCAAATACCAACTCGTTGGGTGTAAAACCGGATGTTGCGTTTATTTGGGAATTTACAGCCCATTGTAACTCACGTAATGTAAGGTCCCAGTTCTTTGGATCTTCAACTGTAGTACGAATATATGAAAGGATGGTCTGGTTTGCACGTTCGACCAGACCATTTGCTCTCGGGGTCCGAACAGCGGTTTTAATATGCTTTATTGAGTTGTGGTTGCAAAATTCTTCAAAGGTCTTTGACGTAAAAGCGGTGCCTCGATCGCTGACAATACATTTAGGCAGACCAAAATAAGTCGTTATCTCATTTAAGGTGTTGATTACGGGTGCGGTTTTCGTTGTCCGTACGGCCCTTACAATTAAGTACTTGCTAAACGAATCGGATATAGCTAATATATAACACTGTCCCCTCTTACTTCGTGTGAACGGGCCAAGATGATCTATATGGACGGTCTGAAACGGGACTGGTTGTATTTCACCATAATGCAACCGAGCTTCGGTTTTACCACTACGATTTTTATTGTAACAACATGAGATACAACTAGCGATATAATCCTTTGTATACTTCCGGATTTTAGGGAACCAGAATCTATGTTGAATTCGCTGTATAGTTTTGTCCAGTCCAAAATGACCCATGTCATCGTGAGAGTATTTTACGATTCTCCATCGAATGTCCTTTGGAATAACTAGCTTAAGACCATTTATATCCCTGTGGTATAGTCGGTGATTACGTAAACAAAATTCCGATTTGATTTGTTTCTCCCTATCGGATTTCACATCTCCCTTTAATACAGCCATTAAATTAACAAGTTTTTCATCCTTCAGTTGCATAGTAACGACCCAGTCATCTACCTCAGCAGTGACTTTCATAATAAATCCAGCAGGCTCGAGTTCGTGTGGCGGCTCGTCTGGGCTACGGCTTAGAGCATCACCGTGTGCCATACGGCTACCCTCGCGATGAACGAGGGTGAAATCAAATTCCTGAAGTCGCATCCACCACCTAGCTATTTTCGGTTTAAGCTCCCTATCGGCTTTTACTTTAGCAATTGCCGAGCAATCAGTTATCAAACGAAAGGATTTACACAGAAGGTAAATTCTGAAACGATCTAACGCCTCCACTACTGCCAGGGCCTCCAGCTCATAACTATGGTATCGACTTTCGGTGTCAGTACAATGGCGGTGTCAGTACAATGGCGGGCTTCCACTGTTCACCATCAACAGACTGCAATAACATACCGGCTAGTCCCATACTGCTCGCGTCTGTGTGCACTTCATGGTGGGCGTTACTATCATACAGGGTAAGTACAGGTTGACGTGTAAGAATTTCGATGAGTTTTTCAAAAGATTCCTGCTGTTCTTTACCCCAAACAAAAACATCAGCTTTTCGCAACAACCTCGTAATTGGCCTAGTTATGATCGAGTAATCTTGCACGAATTTTCTAAAGAAACCTGTTAAACCCAGGAATCTTCTTACCTCAGTTATGTTCGTTGGAGCACTAAAATTTTTGATTGCACTTATTTTCGCCTCACCTGGTCGTATACCATTCTCGTCAATTATATGCCCCAGATGGGAGATCTTCGTTAAAAGAACAACACATTTGTCAAATCTTAAAGTTAGACCACTTTCGGTCAATATTTCCAAAAATCTGCCAAGACGTGAAAAACCTTCTTCGATCGTCTTGCTAGGGATTACAATATCATCAAGATACGCCAGAATTTCACCAGGTCTCATTTTACACAGAAGCTTGCCCATAACGGATTGAAAAACGGCAGGAGCATTTACGAGCCCGAACGGCATTCGGTTATATTCAAAATTTCCCTCATGGGTAACAAAAGCGGTGTATTTCTTAGATTCTTCATCGACCTCTATCTGATGGTATCCCATACGTAGATCCAACGTTGTGAAATATCGGTTGTTAGCCAATTGGGCGAACTGCTCATCCATGATTGGCATCGGATACGGGGTTTTTTTGGTAATTGCGTTGAGCTGGCGGTAGTCAACACACATTCGATGTTCGCCGTTGGTTTTGTTGACCAGGACGACAGGCGATGCGTAAGATGATTCGGATGGACGTATGATTCCGTGTTTAAGAAGATCATTGGTAATATTAGTCAAAATCGTGCGCTTTGCAAATGGGACACGATACGGTTTTGCTTGAATAGGCTTACTTGACGTAAGATGAATCTCCATCTTAGCAACATTACAGACACCAAGATCTGACGTATTTTCGGCAAAACATTTCTGATGCTTAAGAAGTAGCTTTTTTAACCTGTCCTTTTCTGGGGACGTTAGCACTTTTATGTCTTGGGCACTATCCAGTTTCTCCAGGCGACAATCGTAATTTTCAATTGTCAACCGTTTACACTTGCCACATAATATATCTCTACCCAGTAAGATATTTTCGTTTAAGAATGCATCCTCAACGATAAGTAGATCAACTTCAAATGAATTACCATCAATAACTAAAATGACATGTACTTTACCTTTACATTCGTATTGTCCGCCACCAAAACCATCCAACACAATATTTGCATAGTCCATATTGCCGATTTCATTGGCATACGATTTACGGATCAGTGACCGGTTACTTCCAGGGTCCACAAATGAATTTGTGTCGTATCCGTTAACATTCACCATTTTCACGATGTTTTTTCCGGCAAGTGGGACTATTGTCGAATCTACTTGGTTTATGGCCGATGGCACTGTCGTTGTATCTATCTGGTTTACGACGTTTCTGGGTGTTGATTTTTCGGGGCACCTTTCCGTTATGTGTGTAGTACGTTTACAATTCCAACACCGGGGTTTTCGTGACGGCTCAGGAAAATTTATGGAAATATGTCCTAATTTCGAACAGTTGTAACATTTCACCGTGCCTGGTGTATGAATCTTCTCGTTGTTCTTTTTCTCACCTCTCACATTGTCTACATTCCTCTCATTTGGCGCCGTTTGTTTTACTTGCCTTGGCACTGTTGTGTTCACGTTTATCACGTTGTTGTAGTTACAATAACTAATAATATCTCTAAGCAGTTGATGACACGATTCATACTCATTAGATATTTTCTTCTTTAAATCAGGCTCGTTAATACCGTTTATAATATGTCTAGCGATAGCCGACTCCGGCAAACTACCTCTAGTACCTAAAGCAACCATTTTGAAATAATATTTACTTGGCTGTTCGTCCGGACGTCGTTTCGTATGACACATTTTTATATGAATGTCAGCAGAGTTGTCGACATGAGGAAAATCTTTTAAAAATTTATCCACAAACTGTTCCCATGATCTAAAAACGACCTGCAACGAGTCAACCCAATACTTTGCTGGGCCGTGCAGCTTCTGTTGTACTGCGAATATAAGATGGTGATCATTCCATCCGTAAGCTAATCTTAAAACGTTAACACGTTTAACAAATTGAGACGAATTTATAGATTCCTCCACTGAAGGATTAAATTCCGGCAAAATTGCTATCATTTCTCTTACATCATTATACGGGCCGACAGTAAAACCATTGTTAGGATGTGAATACGGCTGTTGTTGTTGTTCATTGACGTTAAATACCGTAGAAGGGTTATGTCGCTGAACACCAACGTTTGACGATAGGCTCTGTGCATGATCACTTGTTAAATAACACGGGGCTTGTTGAGGAATTCGTACGTTGTTCGCTGAAAAACTACATCGTTCATTTATAGCGTGAGGCATGGTGGGCGGAACATTCATAGGAGGTTGGTAAATATTACGATCTACCAAAACATGTGCTTGTGGTTGCTGTCCCTCGGAGTTAGACAAAACGTATTGCAATGGATATTGAGGACAAACAGAGCTGAACGTACCAACGTTTTGTATCGACTGAGGCAACATTTCTGGTCGTTCGACGTTGTGATCGTTTGCGGATGTGACCATTGTAAGACCACCACTAAACGTGCTGCATAGCGTAGCAACAGGGGATCTGTTTTCGTATGAAACAGCAACGTTTTCGTTACGCACTGGTGAACCTTCAAAAGAGGCAAACGTTTGTATAGGTGACGACGTTTGTGACGGTTGGAACCGCCTTGACACCTCGCGCATCTCCGCCAATTTCTTCTCTAACTGTACCATTCGTTCGGTCACAGTGGGTACATTAGGTATCTCACAAATACTCTCCAGGCGTTCGATCAACTGCTTTTTATTCCCCGTAGATGATACACCAACTTCTCTACATTTCGCTTGTAGATTCTTAACGGTCATACTATGAAAGTTCTCCATGTTTTACGTTTCACAAATAACTTTCCGTGCGGGCGATTTGGATATGTTATCCCACTTCTGAAATATATGTATGTCACAAACGTGGACATACAAGGGTTGAAATAAACAGCAGTGAACGAAGATCGTTTAATAAGCAAACAAAATAAACTTTTATTCAATATATTTGTATTATAATAGTAATTATCAGTTAAAGTTAAGTAAAAGACAAAAACGAATATCTGACTGACGCTTAAGGCCATGTCAGATAAAACTTTTGCTTCGCGTTGCGTTACCGATTCGCTTTGACATCTAAGATAAAATATACATACTTATACGAAACATGTCACATAAAGTACTTTCAAAGCGGAGCGAAGCAAAAAGTTAGCCAACTCTCATCTTTTTGCGCGCTTTGACAATTGGCTAGTATAATTTTGTTTTTTTTTTAATTTTTTTTGCCAAATTCAATTCCAAAAAACCGTCCAATTAAATATTTAACTTTTATTTTTATAAAAAATAATTAAATGTACAAATTACCAACTGCTTTTATAAGTAAACAAGCAATGCGTGAGTGTTGTCAAAGTTTTCATTGTGTCATACACCTCTTGCTTTGCGTTTTTCTGCCAAAGGTAGAAACGTCACGCAAAGCGACAAAGTTGTATCTGACACGGCCTTTAGAATAGACTAGAACACATTTCAAAAAAATAATGATGCCAAACTCAAAAACAAAATGATAATAACATAGTTGCATTTTTAACACAGGGTGACACAAGTTTTAAATCATATAGGCCTATTCGCTCATTTGCTGCAACATTGTCATAACTCAAAAATATTAGTTTAACATAAAACGACTATAAAGTTAATGTATATATAAAAAATTGTATTCTTCTCTAATGAAATATTTACAATCAGGCTTATTACTATTGTCGTTGTCGTAAACGACTAAGTCTTTTTTCGTAGTAGATTAAAGTAACACATAACCTGTGTTCTTTAATCTATTACAAAAAAAGACACAACCGTTTACGACAACGGCAACCGTTATAAGGCAGGATATCTTAAAAATAATAATTTACTTTGCATTAGTGATATTAAGAAAAAATTTGCTTTTTTGACTTATGACGTTGTTGCAACAAATGGGCGAAATCTATTTTTTAAAACGTTTAAAACTTTTTAACCCTTATCCTGTACTAAAAAAAACGCAAGTGGTATTTTCGTGTAAATTTTGCTCAATATATTTTGTATTGACTTTTCCTGAACTAAAAAAAAAAAACAAAACGCAAGTTCTATTTGTGGGTAAAATTTGCCCAATATAGAATGTTCACCATTTGTAAATTCTGTTTATTTTTTTACACTCAAGGCATGTAAAGGCTAGTTTACACTATCACACAAGTCTTAAGCCTATAGTACACGGCATGTAAAAAGACACATGCGCATGTGGTTCTGACGTAATTTTGACGTCAATGCAAAGCCACAATAAACATTGCGTGTTGTGTGATGACGTCAAAATTACGTCAGAACCACATGCGCATGTGTCTTTTTACATGCCGTGTACTATAGGCTTTACGTATTCCATAATACTTTGTGAGATACAAATCGAATGAGTTTTGTTGCGACTGTCAAAAAATCTAATGTAATTTTACAGTTTGTAGTCACACTATCACACATGAACATGATTTTGTTAAAATGCAACCCTCATCCAATGAAAAGTTTATTATTGTTTGGGAAGTCAAATTTTTTTTCGTAATACTTGTCATTTTCATAAAACATTACATTCACACTATCACACTTTTACATATTACTTGAGTTTTTGACATGTATTAATACAAAGAATCATAGTGTAAACTAGCCTTACTGCAAGTTTCGGAATGATTTTTGAATAAATTTATTACTTGCTGAACATTATGTGATTATTTTGTACCGACTTAATAGAGTTGGGCTATTCTGACCCATGTTTACCAAATTCGTAACTTTTTTAGTACAGACATTACAAAAAAGCCTTGAAATTAAATCTATATATATGTATTACCCGGCGCTTAACCTATAAATGTTATAGGTTTATAGCCTATAAATATTTGTAAATTTTCATATGGGCGTGGCATCTCTCATACAAAGACAATCAGCCTTATTACGGTTCTCGATGTCGATAACAACGTAAGTCGAATTTCATAGTCATTTTCGACATCGAGAACCGTAATAAGGCTGAATATTTTATAGCTGTTGAACAGGTACAGCAAAAGTTTTAAAATTTGAAACAAATAAATTGGTTATCAATACACAACTTCTTCGATAAAGTGGGCTGGGTTGGGAAGTGGGTGTGGCAACTCCCATACAGAGACAATTTATTTTCTGTATATCTAGAGTACTGCAAAAGCTAAAATTTCCAAATTTTTTTAAAAATATCTTGGTTAGCAATAAATTTGGGAGGGATTGGTGAAGTGGGCGTGGTACAAAATATACTTCTTTATATAAGATAAAAATGTCAAAATTTTTTGCACATATCAACACGTCAAAAAATATCAATATACAGCCTCTCTAAAAAAATGGGCGGTATTAGAAAAGTGGGCTTGACATATTCCATACAAAGATAATATAGGTTTTCGTATATCTGGAGTGCGGCAACAGCTACAGTTTACAAATTTGGAGCCAAGTGATAAATGCACACTATCTGCCAAAAAGTGAGTTGAATTGGAAAAGAGGGCGTGGCACGAAATAGAAATATTAATATCTGGAATTAGTATTTTCTTCAAAGGTGCACTTAGTGCGGAAAGTTTTCTGACTGTCATTCACCAGAAACGATTCCTTTGTTTGACTGTCCAAACAGTTCACTACGGCAATGACTTTTAAGATTCCTCTGATAGCTAGCTGGTGTGAGGAGGTGCTTGATCATGTAACCTGAATGGTTACAGTACATCTTAATGTCTCAGGCAATTAAGTAAATAAACATGAATATTTACTGAAGCATGACTGCATCGTGGATGTAGTGATTAAATCAAGTTCACTGTCTGCCTTTAGCCCAATCAGCTACTCATCCTAAACTTCGAAGGTTAAAGAAACCACAACAAACGTAAATAAGAGTATGGCAATATGCTCCTTGTAGGGACTACGGGAACTTATATATACATATATGCACAGAAAAAATTAAACATTGTCTCTAATCACACCAAATTCATAGAATCAAGCAAACAAGTTGTTGATTTTGCACATATTACCAAAATGATTATATTGATTACTAAATATTCTAAAAATTTAACATTTTTAATATCGTTTTTGAAATAAATGATATTTTTTTATTGGAATACAAGTTTTAGTTATTTTATTTTAAGCGAAAAAAGTCAATTAAGATTTTTTGTTATTTAATTAATATTTTAATTAAAAATTTATTTCAAAACAACTAAAATGTTAATCAAATAAAAATTAAATTTTTAATTTTCTTTCGACTATAACAATAATTGATTCAATTATCACATTAATTAAATTTAAATGCTTTTTAAACTATTTTTTTAATTAAAAAAAACTACTGATAATTTTTTCTGTGCACATCTGGAAAACGGCAATAGGTTAAGTTTCCTAATTTGGTACAAATAGCTTGGTCATCAACGCACAACCACTGTTAACAAGTTGACAGGATTGAAGAGGTGGGAGTGCCACAATATGGAATTCCATATATTTGGAGAATGGATATAGCTTAAGTTCCCAAATTTGGTACAAATGACATGGTTCTCAATACACATCTGTTAAAAAGTGAGTTTGAGTGATTTCTGAATATTAAGGGAACAGTAACAGCTAAACAGTTATCAATGGCGCAATAATAGTCAACATTTGGACGGGATTGAAGAAGTGGTCGTGGCACAAACTAAAATTATAACGGCAATCCATACAGTTTGCAAATTTGGTACAAATAGCTTGGTTATAAAGGCACAGCAGCTGTCAAAAAGTAGGCGCTGTTAGATAAGTGAGATCGGCAGAAATTTGAATTATGTAGTTCTGGAAAACGATAAGCAGGGACACCAGAAATATGTTCTAAAAAACGCGTTTTATGCGCATTAAATATGCAGTAAAAACTCGAAAATATGCCCTGAAAATTGCTTAAAATATGCCCAAAAAGAATCAAAAATCGCTCATTTGAAATCGAAATATTCAACAATTTTAAACATTTGTAAAGCCCAAACGCCAGACCAATTTTCGAGATTTTACTTTATTTGGAAACGATGGGCAGTCATGGGCTCACAAAAACAAAGTTATGTTATGAGGTTAAAATTCATATGAGAGTTATTTGTGGCGAATTTTATCTAGATATTAACAGATTTGTTGTATTAAAGAGATTTCAGGGACGTTCGCTAAATTGTTTATTAATGCTAACATTTTAAATGAAGTTTAAGCTTTATATAGTTGGGAGCTTTGGGTAAATGTGAACCGATTTGAAAAGAATTTATTTAGCAGTAAAATATTTTTGCGAATTTAATCTAAATACCAACACAATTAAATGGTTTACGAACACAAAAGTCTAATTTGGAAAGAAGTTTCTATGGTTAATATGTGAATTTATAGACCGATTATCACCATTTACATAGACTTCGTCCTTAGTATAATTAAAATATTTACCAAATTTTGATCAAATAATCTACGAAATTGCAACTTGTCCTTTGCGCACAAAGTTAACATGGACAGACAACCAGCAAGACGGTCGGATGGACATCGTTAGATCAGTTTAAAAACTGATTCGATCGGGATTGTTCCAGAATTCTATGTATAATAGCGCCAAAAACGTATATAATTTCCTTAGGATTTGCTTATATAGATATACAATTTAAAAACTTAAAATAACATTAATCTTTAATGACAACCTGCTTTAGCTTACAATTTTAAAGTAAAAATTAAATGTAAATTGCGAAATTGAAGCAACACGTTGGGTATACAGATAGATAAATAGATAGATAGATATTTAAAACAGAAAAACCACAATTTTGAAATAAAATTTTTTTTTTATTTGCTGCATATTAAAAAATTTAACATGTATTAAAATATGCCTCAAAAAGGCAAAATATGCGTTATAAACTTAAAAACTGTTGCAAAAATGGTCTTTTAACTAAATTATGCATACAAATTCTGTAAAGGGTAAAATATGCCAAAATATACACTAACAAATCGATGTCAACATTCATAAAAAGATCTAAAACGGAAAAATTTATTGTTTCTGCCTTAATTTGTCGCACAAGAAAAAACATGCAATTGCATATTTATGGTTTCCCTGAAAATACAATTTGGTTCACATATATCGGTTGTCAACACACAACATCTGTCAAAAAGTGGACTAGTTTGGGTAAGTGGGCGTGACACCTCTTATGCAAAGACAAAATAAATTTGTATATATCTGGAAAACGGTTTTCTATATGGTTTTTTATACAAAAAATCTATCAAAATGTGGGCTTGAAATACAATGTAGATTTCTGTATATCTGGAGAGCGGTTACAATAAATTTTTCTAAATTCAGTACAAATTGCTTCGTTATCAATACACGAGATCTGGGGCTAAATTATATTAACTATTCAATAAAGAGAAAAATTGTACATAAATTCAAAAAAAATTGGAAAATAATAAGCAATAAAAACGATTTTGCAATTTTGGCCCATGAATTGATTTTTTATTTTCTCTGCCTAGATACTATTCGAGACAACAGCCGCCAACATTATTTACTTAGGAACTTATTACAAATTTTTTTTCGTATTACATAAAAAGTTTCCTAACATTTTCGTTAAACTAGACTTGGAACAAATTCGTTAATGCTGGTTCACACTCATTAAATTTTAGCCGTCAAGTCTTTAGTTTTAAGGAAAAGAAGAAAAAGAAATGGCATTATCTTTTCCCTCCTTTCATAGAAGCTCAAGACTTGACGGCTAAAACTTGAAGAGTGTAAACCACCACATAGTTTCGTAAAATTTTAAAACTGTAAATAATACGAAGAAGGTAACTAGAGTATTTAATGCTTAATTGCACACCGGTTATTAGCATTTCACGCTTTTATGCATCCCAACTTGTGAAATTATAGTTGGCTATTTGTAATTGCCGAAATTATTTTGTGTTAAAGAGTTTTATAACATTATAATACTTTGCAGTTAAAGACAAAAATATATGATCAAGTTTAACGGTGAAAAGTTTGTTTATTGTGTACGCATCGATAACTTTTTTGGTGAGCTTTGATCCTTCTATATAATGGAAATTAAAAGGCAAACAGACCAAGTTTCTTTCCTCTCACGCCTACAAACTTCGTATGTCTGCTGGAGCTATCAAAATTCCACTGCTTTTGGAAAAATGCCAGCAGCTTCTGTTGAATAGTAGCAGCACTTAGGGAAAGTCCTCCTTCAGTCCGAACTCTTCCACAAGTGATGAAAAATCAGCACTTTAGTGTGCTTTTCAGTACTATCCCTTCCCGCGATTTTGGGACCACCACATAATCCCCGAAAGTATTTTGTCTGCGGACTTGCGTGACTTCCGCAAAGGCAATCTCCCTGAAAAACAGGAAGCTATTCTCACAAGAAGCATACTAAGGGAGCATGTCTCCGATGGCAACTGACTCCCGTGGTACCAGATAGGATCTCTGGGCTGAGACGATCTCAAGAGACGTTTTGAAGAAAGCTTTGAATGTTTGGGCGAATTTCAGGTGCTGGTTACACCTGGCTATGCTCCGAAGTATGTTACACTAAAAGGTGAAATATCCTTTAAATGATCCCTTATTTTCCACGTTATTGATGAAATTAAGTGCTGGTTCACACTGTTCAAGTCTTGAGCTTTTAAGAGAGAAGGAAAAAGAGAATGCTATTTGCTTCCTCTGTATTTGCATATAAGCGAGTGTATATGCATATAAGTTTCTTTCGTAAAATGTCACCCGAATTGTTTTCAGTGTAGAATTTTCTAAGGTACGAAATGTACAATGTACAAAAAATAGCAAATTGTTAATTCAGCGATTTGTTAGGCCGCAAAATGTATATAAATCACAAATTGCGACATATGCATTGTACATCTTTGTATAGTCTAATAAGTTTTTGTTGGTACTCCATCAGATCAAAATCGTTACGCGATGCCGTTGGGCAACCTCTATATTTACACTGATAGTCGTGCCGCCGTTATGGCCTCGGATTCCCTCTTCCTGACAACGAGAACATCCCTTGACTGCAGCTTATCTCTAAACGATATGGGTGGCCCCTGGGCACGGGGATATACTGAGGAACATTTTCGTCATCACGGTTTCTGTTCACATATGTTGGTGTTTATCGCTCATCTGATTGGGTAAGTGCTGCAGTGTCTCTTCTTCTTAAGCGAGTGTGGCCGCCATAATTTAAAATATTTCGAGCTAATGGATTTGGGTGAAGTTCCAGCCTTTTTAAATATTTTATTGCATATTTCGTTATCATAGTTTTTACTAATGGCACATTGAGATCCTTGTGGGTATTTGAGTTTTTGACGTACCGGCTGTGATTATTCGAAGAAGTTTATTTTGGCTCCTTTGAATTTTTTCGATGTTAGAAGCAGAGGCAGTGCCCCATAACTGAATACCGTAGCACTAGATTGGCTTTAATATAGAGTTGTAAAGTAGAAGTTTGAACTAAGAACAGAATTTCTTCCAATAAGCCAATTAATTTGAATTGCTTTTAGTTTCATTTGAGTTAATTTAGTTTCTGTATGCTATTTCCACGTTAAACGCCGATCTAGATGTATACCGAGGTATTTTACATGCGAGTGTTGGGGTATTATTTGATTATTGATTTTAATAGGGGGCATGTTTCCCGACGCAATGTGAATGTTATATGTGCGCATTTTTGCTCATTGATCTTTATCCTCCATTTTTTTAACCACCTTTCTAGTTCAAATATATGATCCTGTAAGTAACGAGATGCTTCTTGACAGTTTGCGTGTACGCTTAGAAAAGCTGTATCGTCCGCAAATGTTGAGGTGTGGGTGTAGCTGTTTGTTGGCCAGTCCGAAGTATAAATTAAGTACAATAGAGAGCCCAGGATGCTGTGTATGTTTGTTGCAATTTCAGTAGTAAACCTTCATGCCAGACTTTATCAAAAGCTTGAGACACATCGATGAAGAGTGCTGAGCAATATTTTTGACTCCAAAGGCTTTTCTTATGACATTTACTATTCGATGAGTTTGTTCAATTGTGCTGTGTTTTCTTCTAAAACCGAATTGATGGTTTGGAATACATCTATTTTCATTTAAAATCGGCGTTAATTTTGACACTAGTAGTTTCTCAAATAGCTTTGATATATTGGATAATAAGTTTATAGGCCTGCATGACTCAACTTTTGTGTGATCCTTTCCTGGCTTTGGTATCATGGTTACTAAGGAAACCTTCCATTCTTGATTCACTTGGCACACATTACGGGATTCACTGGATTGGGAAGGTGTTGGGGTGCCTCTGCTCTCCTGAAAACTCGAGCTTCGGCGATCGACTATCAACATCGCTAATGACAAATGGGCCGCGAACACTGAATGAAGAATTGCCAGGCAATTTGGGCCCCGCAGTAATGGCGGGCGAACCATGTCTCTACTATCGATGCCCAAAAGGGTCGTACTACATTTGGTATCTTTTGGCACGGGACACTGTCTTATAGGTAGGCATGCGCAGAGTCTTGCATGCGGAATGGGAAGGAACACGAATAACATCTTCTCTGTCAATTTCCTGCACTGGCGAGAAGGCAACTGGCCGAAATGGAATTCGCCAACTTTGACGGATTGTTTGATATCTCTGTCGTTGAACTGGGCGCATTTTAAACTTCATTAGAAGTTCGGGTTAATATTACAATGGACCATTGGGTCTAAGAATGTTGGATTAGTACTGACTGTTATTTCTACCCAGGCAACCTCTTACCATTAAACTAATGCAAATGTATTGTAAGAAAGAATTCAATAATGAGGTAGGAAATTGCAATCACGCCTATTGTGAATAAAAAGAAAACAGTTTTTCCCTTTTAAGTAAAAGGAAACACATCGCACTTAATCAGGAAGAGGGTGTTAACTCAACATTTTTATTTTTTCACGAAAAGTCGACATGTTATATTTATATCTACACGCTGTAAAAATATCGTGCTATTTTGTCTTTTTTTTGGTAATGAAAAGGTTAGTTTTATTATTGTTTTTCATATGCCTTCAATGTTAAATTAAAAATTGTTTTGCTTCTACTGAACATTTTTTAAATTTTGAGTTAATACCCTCTTGTTGATTAAGTGCGACATTTAAAATAAAATATTATTTACGATAAGAGTTAATAATTTCATTTGTTTTAAAAGACTTATTCCGATAAAAATAACAATTATATGAAGATAAAAAACTAGACTTACAAAATTCGTGGGATATGTTTCATTTAACAGCATTTTTATAATAAAAAATCCGGGAATAAAGGGTGGATTTTCATTATAAACCGAGGTATACGACTGCAAATGGGCTTTAGCAAATGGTAAACCAGAGTTTTTCGCTCTGTCTTGGCGATTTTGATCCTCTTCATTGTTATCACGATAAATCGATTTACAAAGAGACATTGAACCCATCCAATAATTGTTGCCATAAAAGAAACCTGAAGCATAATGACCGGAAGCATCATCCACTATAAAAAGAAAAGAAAGGGAGTGCGTGAAAAAATATGTTTTAATTGTGAAAGTTTAAAGGAAACTAGAATTAAAAAAAATTTAGTTAACTGAAATATGTCCTCGAAATCTACTTTCCACTGAAGTTTTTAGTTTAAATAAAACACGAACAACTTTTCTTCAAAACACAAAAAACGCCAACTTTGTACTCATAATGTAATCATAAAACATTGGCCCATTGTTACATAATTTACAACAACGTAAAGAGTTACAACAAATTGTAGTTAACATAATTTGTATTGATTGGCGTTGTTTGTTACCAAGGCTTGAAACGATTGTTTTTAAATATGCAATTAAAACGAATTTTGGTTTTAAATTTCGTTTAACGAAAACACCTAAAACAAGTTTGACGCGATGTTTTTAAAAATTTAAAAATAAAAAAAATAAAACTTTTAAATATTTTCTAATATGAATGTACGTGAAAGTTACGGAATAGTGCTACTTGTTTGGTGCTTAAATGTATAAATATTTACGCTTTCTTAATGTAGTTGCCGCGATATCGAAATATCACTTTCTTTTTTTCAACTTATATAAAGAATTTAGCGTCAGAGCTTGTCTGCACTAAAGCTGGAGGTCCACACCACGCGTTACACGACTTTTCGTTGTTTACGCAGCTGTCAAAAAAGTAGAATCTGTCAAGTCAAATGTAACAAGTAACATGCACAAAAGCTTAAAATGGATTGATGCGTTGAATGCGAAAACTTGTTTTACCTTCTACTTTTGTATGTGTCACAAGCAGCGTTCCAATAAATCAGCTGATTTTGACAAATGAAATTTAATTTTTACTTTAGTGATGCCGCATAAAAAGCGTTGCATGTAACTTAAAACGGTAAACGGAAGTAAGGTATAAAAATCATGCAATGTGTAGAGGCGAAAACGCGTGGTGTGGACCTCCATCTTAAAGATGTGCAAGAGTGTATACTAAAGTATGAGTGTAGCTGATATTGTATGGCTTTGGTTTTACCCACGCACCATATCTTAAAGACAAAAAAAAAAAAAACAGTTGTTTCTTGTTTTGCATTGTGTAGTCATGACCATTTTTTTGCTCATAAATTTCTGTTGTCACCAGTTTAACCATTTAGTTTAAACATTTGGATTTAGCTGCAAAATTTTCATTTAGCATTTGACATTTTATTTAGCATTTTTATTAGCTGTTTTTAGCTTTATTTTAGACATTTGAAGAAATAGTTTTATTGATTAAACTTTAAATTTTTTTATAAATTATTATCAAATACTCGTAGATAATTATTCATCAAAGAAATGGCGTAATCACGGTGATTGTAGAAATTATTTGCCATTTAATTATTACAAAGAAATTACACGTTGAAATGTTAAAAAATTAATTTATATATGAAGTTGTATTTGAAATTTAAATATTTTAATCCCATGATAAAAATTCTGTGGTATAAATCTTGTTAATCCAAAGAAATAGTTAAAAAAAAAACGTTTGCTTTAAGCTTCGCTTTACTAAAGGTTGTTATGGACATCGTTTACCAATACCCACCTGGATGGTATTGCAATTATGTTTACAGGTGATGAACAACTTTTCTTCATACAAAACAAATTTTAAATATATTCATATTTTAAAGAACTTAAGAATTTGTTCAGTGCGCTAAAATTTCCCTTTAACTGAAATTTAAGGAAGTAATTAAAGAAATAAGAACGAAAAAGTCACCCGGGCGGGTATTGGTGAAGCAAAGGTTAAGCTGCTGACTTTTCTTTACTCAAACAAAAGTCAATAGATTTATATTTATAAACGACCCCATATGGCCAAGAAAAAAGTTATTTTTCATCAAGATAATGCACGGGTGCACACGTGTGCAGTCTGTCTCAATGGCAAAATTACATGAGTTGAACTACGAATTGGTACCTCATCCGCCATATTCTCCGGACTTAGCCCCCAGTGACTATTTCCTATTTCCGAACCTAAATAAATGGCTCGGTGGAAAGAGATTCAGCTCCAACGATGAAATTATTGGTCAAACAAATGCATATTATATGGATCTCGAAAAATCCTATTTTTTGGAAGGGATACACAAATTGGAGCAACGTTGGACTAAGTGTATTGAGCTAAAAGAATATTATGTTGAAAAATAATTTTTTTTTTGTAAAAAAAACTGTGTTTCATTTAAAAAGTCACGGACTTATTGATCCTCCCTCGTAGATTGCGTAAATGCATTGCATAGTGTGGAATGGCTGAAATTTTTTTTATTGAATATTTTGAATTGGAGTTAGCACATCATAATTAATGAATAAGAAATTGTTTAATTTTTTTCTGGTAATTTATAAGAAAAAATTTCACTTTTTGGTTCATTTTATTCAATAAAACTTGTCAATGCTATTTTTGATAATATATTTACATATTATTAAGGGTAATAACGATGGTCAGCTCGTGTTCAAAAATGAAAACTTTGCACAGCTGTTGTGTAGTAGACAAGCATTAGTACTAAGAGGCGTCACGAGATAGCATATATTGTGTTTTTTCTGTCTTTTTCTTTGAAAGATGCCCTTTTTGCGTTTCTCTTTGCACCCTCTTTTATGCCGTGTATCACTGCAGCAGTGATGCACAGTTTTTATGAATTTACTAAAGTACCCTTACTCTCGTTCTCTTTTTATCGACTGACATCCACTCTGCTACAAATAATAGGTCTGTCTGCGTACACATATTTTGCATAATTTTGTACAAAATGTCGCAAAATCTTGCAAAATGTTGTCTGCGTACTCCAAATCTCTTACAGCCAGAGAGCGAAAAAGAGAATTTTTTGACAGTTGGAAATTAGAGATCTTGCAAAATGTTACTGGAGAAATTTCCTCTGGTAAGATTTTGCAACTAGTTGGAACAGCTGTTTTTATATAATGTTTGAATGAAAGAGTTGACGTGTGCCAAGATAGCGTCGACGAAATAGCGCCGAATTTGGGAATTTAAAAACCGGGAAACCAAAATACCCAAATAATGGGGATTTACAGTATATGAACAAAAAGTTAGCGTCGAATTTAAGAATTTAAAAAGGGGAAGTAAAAATATATTTATATTTTTAATAAAAATACTAAAAATATTAACCACAGGCTTTTGCACGGTATAAACTGTATATTTTCTGAAAGTAAATAGTTTTCTGGACAAAATGAGCGATGCGTGCAAATAATATATAGTTTATACCGTGCAAAGGCCTGTGGTTCATTGCATAAATCAGTAAAGATTTTTACTGATCATTTTGGATGAACCCAGATTTCTCGGAAACTGTCCAAACGATTTTTTGCACGCATCGCTTATTTTGTCCAGAAAACTATTTACTTTCAGAAAATATACAGTTCATACCGTGCAAAAGCCTGTGGTACAAAAAATATAAATATATTTGGGCTTAAATCTAGTTTACCGACGCGGCTCCAAATAAAAAAAAAGTACCTAGGGTGATAGAAAATGGAAAAATAAGAAAAAAAAAATTATAATAAGAAAGTTGGCGCAAACGCTTAGTTTTCGAGTTATGGGCGTTTTAAGTTTTTATATAAATATGTGATTTTGCAGTACATTTCCAAATGTATATGGCTAATATTGGTATCATTGCAAAACGGTTCACTAGATCTTTCTGGACATACAGAATTTATTTTAATATTTTTAGTTTATTAAGAAGTGGGACGAGTTTGCAAAATACAAAAGTTTTTTAGTAAGCATAAAAACAAATTTATTAATTTTTCTAATTCTTTAATGTATGTATATACTACATACTAATTTATTTAAGAATTTTAATTAAAATACAAGTAAAACCTTCTTTATGTTTATGTTATACTAATGAGGAGAGAATCCTTGCCCATGGGCAAAGGCCGTCTATGCAGAGAATCTTTAGTTAGCGAAGCCGGTATTAGTTATACCATAGGGGAGAAAATATTTGCGCCCGGCCGAAGGCCGGCTATGCAAGGAAGCTTTAGTAAGCGAAACCGGTGTTTATTATACCATAGAGAAGAACATCCTTGCGTCCGGCCAAAGGCTGGCTATGCAAAGAATTTTTTTTGCGATGCTAGTGTTTGTTATTTTATAAAATTTGTATTACACTTTTATTTAAATAAACTACATTCTTTCCTAGTGCACTTCCGTAACATTTCGACGTAAAATGAAAAAACCTGTAATGTGATCTAAAGAGTTTAATATTTTGAAATAAATTATGTATATCCAGAAAAATCTGTTCAAGAGCTTTAAAATGATAACAATATTGGCCATATACGTTTAGAATTGTAGTGGAAAATCACATATTTATGTGAAAACTTTAAACGTCCATAACTCGAAAACTAAGCGTTTGCGCCAACTTTTTTATTTAATTTTTTCTTCTTATTTTTTCATTTTCCATCACCCTGTGTATTTTTTTTTTATTTGGAGCTGCGTCGGTAAGCTCGATTTGTTCCTATATTTGTACTTTCCTATTTTAAATTCCTAAATTCGACGCTAACTTTTTGTTTATACTGCAAATACCCATTATTTGGGTATTTTGGTTTCCCGGTTTTTAAATTCCCAAATTGGACGCTATTTCTTCAACGCTATCTTGGCTCACGTTTGTTATTTCAATTGTTTACACACCGATCAACTGTTTTCTTGCAAGATTTCACTGGATACTGTCTGCGTACTTTTTGAGATATTCGCAGCCGAAAGAGTAAAATTTGTCTTACTCTCCCAAAAAAATTTACTGAGTATTTGCTACTGGAAAAGTACCCAGACAGACCTAATAACAATATCAACTTATACCAGCAACACAAGATCACTCATTAATACGCACTCACTTTAGTAAATACACAGACACTTGTATCTAGGGTCGCCAGTTTTGAAATCAGAGAAATTAGTACATTCGAGAAAAAAAGCAGTTCAATTGAAAAAAAAACAGTACGTATGTATACTTTTTTAATATAAAATTATATTTTGATATAATAAAAAGCTTTAATCGTTTTTAAAGCAAAACTGGAATTCTTTGTATAAATTGCCCAAGCAGTTTTTATTGCTTATTATTTTCAAAACTGATCAATTAATTTTTTATAAATGTATGTACACTTACTTTTTTTTATTGAATAGTACGTAAGTATGTACATATGTATATTTCAAATGATTAATTTCAAGGCTTTTTCGAAATGTCTGTACAAAAAACAGTTACGCATTTTGTAAACATGGGTAAAAATGGCCAACACATTATAAAGTCAATAAAAAGTAAGCAAATGTACAGTATGTGACAAACTTTACACGACTATAAAAATCTTCCGAAACGTTTACTGCATGCATTAAAGGTAAAAAATAAGCAGAATTAAAAAATGTATGATGGATGCACTTTCTTAATTGGGCCAAATTGCCCCACAAGTACCATATGAATATTATTTTAGTACAGGACAAGGCTAAATAAATACTAGCAAAATTTTTGAAAGCAATAATTCAAAGCCTATATATATTTACATATAGCGGGAATAAAAAGTGAACAACGAAAAATATGAAACACAACAATTTGTTAAAAATACGATTTTTAATTTCTTGTCAGCTAGTTGGCTTAGAATTTTACAAAGAAATATAATTTTAATAAAAGCAACATTTGAGATATCTATATCATTATTAAAAATACAAATTGGGAATTTAGCACGTCATTAATAAATCTTTTTAATAATAAATTTTGTATTAGCGGAAATTACTTTTGATAATAAATGTTTTTAACTTAACTACATTTTTCTATAGTCAAGAAAAATCAAGCCTTTCTTTTGAATGTCAAGCTTTTTGCTGGTTCTGATCTGGCAAGCCTATGGAAAGGGTAAATATGATTCAGCAAAGTCAAATATATCATTCATAGTTGTTTTATAATATACATAATAGTACAGAAGTCATTTATTCCCAAAGTCAATGAAAAATTACTTTTTAACTAATAAATTGTTAAAAGTGTCTCATGTGTATTAATTGATTTTTTGTTTTGGTTTTTTGCTTTCAATGCAGTCTTTCGGTTTCAGTTACATAAAAGCAAAACAATTGTTAATCAACCACAAAAGTTGTTTGCACACACTCCTCTACAAGAAAAAATCGCGTCTAAGCATTTGTGGCAAAGCCAATGTTGGTGCAAAGCCAATGTTGTTGCAAAGGCTGTTGAGGCTTGCAAATACTAGTTTTTTTTCTCATGCATTTTCCAACGTTAGCTATTACAACTCAAGCGATAGCTTGCGGATTGTATGTCCATTACAGTCAAATTTCAACGTAATAGTTTCCATGTATCCATGTTTATACATGAAACATGTCGAACCGGAATAAAAATTGTATATTTATCCAAAATACTTTTGGTTTCTATTAATAAGAGTTGAAACACCGCATTTTATTTTTTAATTCTGCTTTTAACGTTTCTTTTAGCCCAGACCTTGGTCAAGGTGAAGATCAGACAATGTGTGTAGTTGAATGGTATTGGTTTAGAACATAAAAATAATAAAAAATTTTATTTATGTATTTTTAGTTTTGCATTCAAAGTGTAATGAGTATGAAAATTTTGCAAATCATTATGAATGAATTGTAGTAATTTAAGGTTACAGGTAAATTTTTAACAGCTAGAATTTTATTTTGCAACACTTATAGGGATTACGTTATACAATTTAGAATTCGTACCGTCTCTTATCCAAAGGAGGGGCAGTGATGTGTTGCAAAGATCATAGAAAAATGTTATAACGAGACCACGATAAATGTAAGATGAATAGGGTTTGGTCACTTTGTGGGCAATTACCCAAATTGGGTGTAATCTTTGCTGTCGTGGGTAGAGCATTTCTGTATCGTTTACATGTAAATGAATTAACCAAAATATGGTTAATTTTGAACAAACTATGGGTTGGTTACATTGACCATATTTTGAGCAAATTATTAATAATTTTATATTTATATTTAACCATTTTATGGCAACCTGCAACATAAACATTGTTTAAATTCAACTATAGCATGTTGGTCTTAGAATATGGTTACCTCCAACCAAATTCTTTTTCTTAGCGGACTAAACTTTCTGGTTAAATATCACTTTCCATGAGACTATATCGAAAAGAAAAAAATAAAATTTTTTTCTGCAAATGATGTTACCGCAAAATTTTGTTTACGATAATTGGCAATTATGAACCATAATCGGGTTCATTATTACTATGTATGTAATACATTTTTTATTTGACCTTGAAGGCTTTGTATTGCAATACTTGAATAAATAAATAAATAAATATAAATAGATAGATCTCCTTCATATAAATAATAATAAACAAATGGCATCAGCCTGCACAAAATCTAGCTACATGACAAGTTTTGTGTCGTTTACATTTACTCTGGAGAAATTACACTTTAAGCACTTTATCACCAGTTAAGTGATATGTCTTGTTTTCACCTGTCACAATTCGTTCTTTTTTTATTATAATATCGTGTTCACTGGTCACGGGATAAGCGCTTTAATTGAAACAAATTTCCCGCATGGAAGTCTGTCATTTTATGTGAAACTTTTTTATTATTCATCTCAAACCCCATAACGACTCGACCACACGCGCAATATGTTTGTAAAACTTATTTCGCGTGTGGTCGGGTAGTAAAGTATATATATTCGGGGTCATTAAGTTTTTTTTAGTAGAGTTTTTATTTTCCCAGATTTTTTAATTTCCCGGGAAAGCGGTATTTCTTTTTAAATTTCTCCGGAATTCCCGCTTAATATAAACAGATGGGATAATTTAATTAAATAAATTAATTTAAACAAAAAACAAATAATGATTCATGAGATACTCGTAGTTGAATTATTTAGACAAAATATTTCTTTGAAAAAAGGATTTTACTACAGAATCTTTTGACAGCCTATTTCTATTTTTAATTATGAAGAGTCATGTCAATGAGAAAACACATTCCCTTCCCCACGTAAAAGTGATAGGTCCCATTCACTTAAAGCGTAAGAACTAGAGAAGGTCTCTACCACCAAAGACCTATCACGGGACTACTTTGGTGTCAGTTCGCTTCCCTCTAGGGACTATACAATCTCTGGACACTTTCTTCCTATTTTCCTTCCTATTTTAAAGAAAATTATTTTCTTTGAATCGAATCGATTTTTTTACTAATTGCTGCATTCAAAATTTCCTTAAATGTTAATTTTTTACTTTTGTTATCATCTCTTGCCAAATCTAAGCTGCTCTGCATAAAAAAAAATCATTAAATTTTTGGAAGAAAGTGGAATTTTTTGAAGTTTGGAATTGAAATCCAGCATAACCGGTTCAGTAGGAAAAGAGTTATGAATCCAAATGGGGAACAACCAACCGAAAAATTTGGTCAAATTAAGCATTATATGGCAAGAAATAACACTTTGCAATTTTGTGATAATCGGCCCATAGTTAACCATAGCGACCTTCCGAAGAAAAACTTAAAAACACCTGAAACACTTACAAAAATTACACTTCTGCACTGTAACTTGGTCCAATTCGGATGTTTAAGTGCTAGGACTTACTCTTTGCGATGATGAATTTTGTGATGATCGATCAATAATTTACCATAGGTCCAATTTTAAATCTTCACCTGAAAAATCACTTTAATACGAATCGTGATATTTTATTCAAACTGGGTCAAATTAAGTTTTATATGACTAGGAATATATTATAATACTGTCAGGCAAGTTTTTATAAATATTGGTCGATAATTTGTAGATCCCGTAAAAATAAATAGTAAAAATTTAATAGAATTATGCAGAATAATTTAAGTTTATTTGAAATGTGGTTCTTCATTCGAATTTAAGATATTAAGTTATTTCTTTTAATGTCCTACTAAATGCAAACTTAACTTAAAATTAAAGAAAGTATTCTTTTAAGTATTTGTTAGTTTGTTGATTACCGGTTCAAATACCATTCATGCAATAGAGAATGTTGAAGCGCGAGGTATAATTCAAATTAAAGTGATTTAATACATCAAACATCGACGAGAAGTAATAAATAATCCCAACAAAATCCACAAATAAAATTTGTTATCCCCACTTTCAAAATTAAGTCCCTAATGGATAACAATATTGTGTACCCTAATATCGATTTTGAGTGATAATTTTTTTCAAACAAGTTCGATAGTGTGTATCCCGCTTAAATCCACTAACAACTCTGAGTGAGACAAACATTTTATTTTACTTAATAAGAATTCACTAATTTACTTTAAGCCAAAGAGATTAAAAACAAATGTGCCATTAAAGTGCACACAAGTTCAATGTCATTTATGTGACATTTAATTTTAAGAGAAAACGGAAATGAGCTAATTTTTGAAAATTATACGAACTAAAAAATGTGTTAAAGTTACTAACATCTACTGAATACTCAATTAAAAAAAGATTAAGAAAAGTGGGTACGTAAGTCACGCAAGTGCAATGGGTCTTAACTCCTATTTAGTTGAACAAATTGTGAAAACGTTTAACATTTTTTGTTGGTCTAACTTAATATTTAAAAGATGTCACACGCCAATATGAATATACTTAACTCACGTTTAAAGAAATTTAAATATTTGCTTATTAACGTTTAAATGAAATAATTAGAAGTCAGACATGCAGACATACGGAGAGAGTAATACTTTATTTAATTGCCTTAATCCATGTCATTGGCTTGCTGTTCAATTGTAGTTGAACATATTTTAAATTTATTTTTAAGATGCTTACAGTTCGTGTGGGTCTGTTAATCTCACGCAGCTGTAAAACAACCCCTGGCTGTGTTATGTTTGTTTAGGATAAGAAAACTCATTGGTAATCTATAAATAAATTACATTTTATTGTTTGGCCACACGCACATGGGAAAACCACCCTTATACATATGTTTCATGACAATGAAAACTCATTAAGAAAACTCATTAACAGATTGTACTTAGCTAAAAATAAGAGATAAGAATATGTGCGCATAGTCACGTACGCATGCCTACTAGATAGTTATAAGAATTTTGTAAATAGTATATAAGGAATAATTTGAAACAATAAACTTCAGTATGTAAAATTAAGTGCTACTCAAAACATTGGTCCTTCGATAGAGAAAAAAAAAAAACGAACCAGTAAACAAAAATTCCAGTATTTAAAAATAAAATAAATACTGTATATAAGCGACAAATACGAAAATTTGCGCTTACGAAAAAAAACCAACCATTAAACAAAAGTACAGTATTTAAAAATAAAATAAATACTGTATATAAGCGCCAAATACGAAAATTTGCGCTTACGAAAAAACAAAAATAAATAGATTGCATAAGCGGTAAATAGAAAAATTTTCGCTTACGAAAAAATGGCAACCAGAGTCCTGTTATACAAGGCTCAAAATCAAATTAATAATGAAATTAATACAATTTCTGAAAAAATTAAAAACAAATTGGTGAGAAAAGCCGCGGTTGAAGAAACAATAAAAAGCTTGGCCAAAAAATGGGAAGAATTTCTTACAAATAACGAAAAATTGATGCAGCATGGAGAAAACGATGATTTATATTTCCGTGAAAAGGTGTTTGAAAACACGAAGAGTCAAGTAGAATCGGCAATGAGTCTACTACAACAAATTAAAATGTCACTTGAAGAGCCTGAAGTGGAAGTCAAAAATGACAACGTCAACAAAATGATAATAGAGATGCAGCTACAAATGCAGCAACAACAAGAACAACATCAAAAGCAGATGCAACATCTAATAGATATGGTAAACGCGAGAGAAAGCAATGGAGCGGTGTCCGAAGAGGCTAAAGAGAAGAAAGCTGAAAGTATCCCTGATGCAAAATTAAAGGTATTGATTAATCAATTTAGAAGAAAAGTATTTAAATTGAGGGAATCCCTAATGCATAAAGAAAGCGAAGAAAACTTATTTGCATTAGAAAAATTAATATCAGCATGGGAAAGGCAAATAGATGATATAAGGCAGCTTCATTCGGAACTATCTATTAATTACCTAATGGGGTATGAGATAGATGAAGAATTTGAAGAGATTGACCATCTCTACGATATAATATATAAAGAGAAGATAAATAAGATTGCCAGACGCAGTGAAGAACCGAAGAAAATCGCTTTAAAAAGCATTGAAATACCGTGCTTCAGCGGGAAGGTGGAAGAGTGGAATTCCTTTCATGATTTGTTTAAGAAGTTGATTCATGAAAACCACAAACTGGCAGAAGTGCAAAAATTGTATTATTTAAAAACAAATCTAAAAAACGAAGCACTTAGATTAATACAGCATTTGCCAGTAACAGAAAGTAACATAACACAGCCAGGGGTTGTTTTACAGCTGCGTGAGATTAACAGACCCACACGAACTGTAAGCATCTTAAAAATAAATTTAAAATATGTTCAACTACAATTGAACATTCTGCGGGGGGGCAAAAGTTATTGCAGATATTTGTCTTATTTTAATAAGCCTTCTTATACATAACATAATAAGAATGATTATGACAATTAATACTAATATAAGAGATGTATGACCAGCTATGTGATGAAATGAAATGCCTCTCAGTTCGATATTTTGCTTCTTCAACTCATCGACATGGCCTTTTAGCTGGGATATTTCACGATTGTGGTTCATCAAGACATTACCCAGTGGTTTCGTAATTTCTTAAAAGATTTCTATCTCGTCTGTTTTCGCATCTCTCGTCAAAAAGGAGTGAAATTTATTGTTGAACTCTGCGCGAACGTTGTGTCTGGCTGCTAATGTGATCCCTTCAATTCTTGCTGTACAATCATTTTCTAAAGCTAGTATACCTAGGCGCGGAAGCTCCATGATGGTTTGCTGCTGATTCAAACATTTTATATGTGCTGATGTGTTCTTAAATACCTTATAAAGCCAGTTACCCCTTGTGCTAAGTTCCACCCAAAAGGGAACTTTATCAGCTTCGTCAAATGAGCAATTGAGAACTGTGTGCGGTTTTAAAGGTGATAGTTCACATTCATTGGATGCGGCATCCATCCATGGGAAATTTTCTTCACACACAATTTCTTCGCTTAACGTTTGTTTGCACTCATTAAGCACTGCATCCGTCAAAAAATGAAAGGCGTCCATTTCGTAATTGTACACAATATATGGTGCTTTTATCCTTGCCATTAATGCAACGTCATCTCTAACAAACGGAACTGGAATTATTTTGTAAATCTGGGATGACGGACGGTTGAAAAGTGGTATTTTCAAATTAATGATGAGTTGGCTGCCCAAAAATGTGCCCGTTCCAGTTAAAAGATGCCATATTTCTTTTAGCTCAGTACCGCTTCTCTTTCCTGGTAACATAAACTTGTCAGGAATTGTATCTCTTATTCTGTTGATTTCTGCTTGTAGTTGTTGTGGACTTATTATTACTGGATGTATCTTTCCGTTATTCACATTAAGCAACAAATCGATTGCTTCCTTCTGAACTTCACTGCACTCATCTATTATATCATGTAATTGTTTGGTTACCATGAAGAAGCGTATAGATTCTCTATATTCGAAGTGACGTTCTCTCACCGTATCACTTATGTTTTTAATTTTGGACCTCATATCATCAAAGTGCGTGTTAACCTCTTCGGTTGTTCTTTTAAGAAGATTAACAGTTGAATCAACCACCGATGTCTGCTTCTTAGATAATTCTTTTAAATTATGTTGATTTTCTAAAAGTGAATTCATGTTGTTCTCCAAAGCCTGTCGGTCATCTTCATCCATCAATCCAAACAAAACGTGATGTAAGGAGCCTATAAACTTTAAGGGAGCCTCTCTTTTCTTTCGGGAACTTATGTTGAGTAAATCGTTGGCAGTTTTTATTTTGTTCATCTTATACTCCATATTATTTAATACTGCCCAGCACTGGTCTTTAAAGGTGTTTATTTTGGGGCATATTTCCTTAGAGCTGCCAATTATATCTGTTGCTTTTTCCAACGTTTCAAAATAAGTCTTCATTTCGTAATAAATTATTATATTCCAAGAAGAACCCGCCACATTGATTTGACCTATTGGATCCAAATACATTAATGTTTTTTCTTGTATACTATGTACCTTCGTTGATGCGTGTGTAGTCA
Source organism: Pollenia amentaria (assembly GCA_943735925.1). Taxonomy (NCBI): domain Eukaryota; kingdom Metazoa; phylum Arthropoda; class Insecta; order Diptera; family Polleniidae; genus Pollenia; species Pollenia amentaria. Next base: position 31,469,674 of record OX031008.1, on the reverse strand, counting down.
TTATAAACAACAAGTTCAGTAAAAGAATTATTGGCAATGCAAATTTCTTCTTTTTCGGCTGATTCATTGTAATATTGACCTGAGCTGTACTGGAATTAACTTCTTTGATCGGCAGGGTTGATAATTCCTCAATATCATCATGATGTTCCAAAGGGCATAATTTATTCGTTGGCCTTTTTGTTATGCCATTTTGAGTTTTAAGAGTCACTACTCTAACAAGTCCATCTTTTCCTGGATGAACATCTATCACTCTAGCTAACGGCCAGCGAGCGGGATGAGAATCTTCATTCTTGATTATTACAACTTGTCCATTCACAATATTGTCATGTGTTTTTCTCCATTTTGATCTTTGTTGCAAAGTACATAAATATTCACTTTTCCACTGCTTCCAGAAATGATCTTTCATTTTTTGCAAAAGTTTCCATCGATCCAGACAATTTATTTTGGTTTCTTCATATTTTTCTGGACATCCTATCATCGCACGTCCTATTAGAAAATGACCCGGTGTTAATACTTCCAGTTCATCAGCATTGCTATTCAGTTCATGAATTGGTCGCGAATTCAACACTGCTTCGATCTGAGCAAGTAACGTGCTTAGCTCTTCGTACGTGAGTTTATTTTCACCTATTATTCTTTTTATGTGAAACTTCATTGATTTAACTGCAGCTTCCCATATTCCACCCATGTGTGGACTTGCCGGGGGAATGAAATGCCACTTTGTTTTTTCATTTTCCAAGATTGGCGCTATCTTAGAATTATTTTTAATGGCTTCAATAAAATCTTTGTCAAGCTGCCTTGCTGCTCCAACAAAATTTGTACCGTTGTCTGAGTATATATCGCCAGATTTACCTCTTCTTCCAAAAAATCTTCTAAGTGCTGCAAGAAACGCCTCTGTTGTAAGACTGCTGACTGCTTCAAAATGTACTGCTTTTGTAGCCATGCATACGAATATAGCGATATAACCTTTCATTGATTTTTGTCCTCTTCCGTTTGAACATTTTATGTGGACTGGACCTGCATAATCAATACCGCAATGAGTAAATGGTGGATTTGCATTTACTCTATAGTGAGGTAGCATTCCCATAAGATGGTTATTTGTATAATGCCTAAATCTTATGCATTTAGTGCAGCTCCTTATGCACTTTTTTATGCTATTTTTTGCTCCTATGATCCAATAATTTTTTCGGATTGTATTCTCCATCAATCGATTTCCTCCGTGCATGGTGTATACGTGAATATGTTTAATAATTCTATCGCCTAGTGCTGATTTTTGTATGATGATCGGATGCCTGTTGTTGTACGGCAGGTTAGCGTATTCAAGTCTTCCTCCAACTCTTATCACTCCATTTGAATCTAACTGCGGATGTAGAGGTGCTAGTTTACTTCTGTGATCTACCATTTTATTAATTTTAAGCTGATGCATTTCATTTGGCAATTCGTGATCTTGATGAAGTTTTACCATTAAGATCTCAGCCTCTTGTAGCTCTTCTGTTGTTAAATAATGAGGTAAGTTTCTTTTGCCTCTTAGTTTTTTGACAAAACGTAAAGTATACGCCAAAACGCGTTTAAGTTTGGTGAAGGAAGAAAATTTATTAATTATAGTGTATAAATAATTCTCCTGCTTTGAAGTATTTGTAACTGCAACAAGTGCCTCCACAGGGTTTTCTAACGGCCACTGCCTTTTATCCTTTATAAGCCACTCAGGACCTTCCCACCAGATCTTCTCATTAACTAATTTTTCTGCTGATATTCCTCTGGACGCTATATCTGCTGGATTTTCTTTTGATTTAACATATCTCCATTGTGCTTCTGGGATTAGTGAAAGGATCTCAGTCACTCTTGTTCTTATAAATTTATCTTTATTTTTGGAATTTTTTATCCAAGCCAGAGTGATCATTGAGTCACTCCAAGTATAAATAGCAGCGTTTGAGTTAAGTGTTTCTTTTATTTTGAACATTAGTTTAGCAAGTAAATGAGCAGCGCTTAGTTCTAATTTCGGCAACGTTTTACGATTTTTAATCGGGTTTACCTTACTTTTAGCGGCTACAATGGTTATGGTCGACTCAATTTTTGCGTAGACTACTGCGGCATACGCTTTTTCTGAGGCGTCAGCGAACCCGTGTAGTTCAATCGATATTTCATTTGAGAGTGGAATCCATCGGTTTATTTTAATTTCTGTTATTGCTGATAAATTTTTAGTAAACGCTAGCCACTCTTTTGTTAAGTTTTCATCTAATGGCACGTCCCAATCAGTTTGCTGTCTCCACAAGTGTTGTATAAATAGTTTTGCTGTAATTGTCACTGGTGTTAGCCATCCTAATGGATCGAATATCTTTGCTAATCGTGATAAAGCAATACGCTTGGAAAATATTTCTTCTTTTTCAAGCTGCATGCTGAAGGAGAAACAGTCCATAATAGGATTCCATTGCAATCCTAACGTTTTTAAGCATTCATCTTCCTGAATTTTTAGTATTTCATTATCTCCGCCTGGGTTCCCTGTATGCACTATTTCATCGTGATTTGAAATCCATTTTCGTAAGTGGAAACCAAATTTATCCAAATGGTAAGATATGGCTTCTCGGACGTCCTTACATTCTTGTAGCGTATCTGCTCCTGTCAGCAAATCGTCCATATAGAAATCTTCCTTTATTATTTTTGCAATGTTTTCATTTGTACAGTGGTTTGCAATTTCAATTAATGTTCTTATTGCCAAGAATGGTGCTGCTGCTGTACCGTATGTCACTGTTGTCAATTTATACTGCTCGATTGCATCACTTGGGTTTTTTCTTCATAAAACATACTGGTATTCTTGATCCAGTACATTAATATTTATCTGCCGAAACATCTTTTCTATATCAGCAGATATAACATATTTCCAGGACCTCCATCTTGTAATGATATCAAATATATCTTTTTGTAGTTTCGGACCAACGTTTAACACGTCATTCAAACTTTTACCGTTTGATGTCTTTGAAGAAGCATCGAACACCACTCTAACCTTTGTAGTGAGACTGTTTTCTCTGATAACTGCTTGATGTGGCATGTAGTACTTCCCTTTTCTGCCAGCGTCTCCCTTTTTCATATGCCCCATTGACAGCAATTCATCCATTATTCTGCAGTATTCGACGTTCAAAGAAGTATTCACTATGAGCCGTTTTTCTAGGTTTATAAATCGAGCCATTGCTCTTTTATAAGATTCTCCAAGCTCGATATCATCTAAAAATGGTAGTCTGACAATAAATTTACCATCCTCACCTCTCTCAGTTGTGTTTGAATAAAGTTGTAAACAATAATCATTTTCGATTGAAGCTTGCTCATTTTCAATCTCCTCGATCTCCCAAAACCTCTCAATACTGGTTGTGGCTGCCGACTTTCGTTTCTTGTTTGCTCGATTAACTCGTATCACCCCGGAAAGTATCCAACCGAACTTTGTGCTCTGACCCACTATTTTATCATTTCTATGTATTCCTTCCTCTAATATCTGGGAATACAAATCAGCTCCAATGACAATATCAATTCTGTCGGACTTATTAAAATTTGGATCCGCTAGCGTGAAATTGTTCCACTCCTGAATATCATAATTGAACGATATCTCTGGCTGAGTTGACGACAATGTTGGAAGAATTAAGGCCTCCGTTGTTACTCGTTCATTGCTTAGAAATCTAGGATGTATTTCTAGATTTACTTTACATTTTGCTACGCCTACTACTGTTTGCCCTAGTCCATGAAGTTTAACCTCCGTTTTTGTTCTTGGCAATTGCAAAATTTGAGCAGCTTCTTCGCTTATCGATGTTATTTGAGAACCTTGATCTATTAAGGCTCTCAGCGTTATGAATTCATTATGTAGGGATTTCACTCTGACTTGTGCTGTAGCTAGCAGTACGCTGCTTGGTGTGCTTGTACTCATGGATTTTTTTTCTTTTGCTTTTTCTAAGTGAATAACTGTATTGTGAAACATCCCGCATTTTTGGCATTTGTTCTCACTAAAACATTTTTTGTCTTTTTTATGTTTAAGACAATTGTAGCATAACTCGTTCGTTTTGACCCAGGAATGTCTCTCTGTAACCGGCAATGCCAAGAATTGTTTGCATACTATAATGTTGTGACCTGTTTTTTTACAGTAAGAACAAATTCGCCTTTCTGTATAAAATGTTGTGGATTTTACCTGTTGTTTGTAGTTGCTGCTCTTCTTACTTGTTGAAGCCTCTAGTGCTTGGTAATGCTGCTCTATGAACTCCATGACGTCTTTCAACTGTTGTATTTCTTTTGATTTTTTTGTATTCTGTTCATACAGAATAAGACCTTCTTTATCCAATTTTCTTATTACTATCCTAGCAATAAATGGATCAGCGTCTTGCAAATTTATATCCATGGCCCTAAGAGCATGCATACATTCGTTTGTTGTGTCCAAGAGATTTTTCAAGCTTTCTGGCGATGCACTATTTATATTCGGATGATCCAAAATCTTATCCACTAGTTTTGTGAATAAGATTCTTTCATTCCCAAATCTTTGCTTTAAAATTTCCCATGCTGCGTTATGTTTGTTTAGGATAAGAAAACTCATTGGTAATCTATAAATAAATTACATTTTATTGTTTGGCCACACGCACATGGGAAAACCACCCTTATACATATGTTTCATGACAATGAAAACTCATTAAGAAAACTCATTAACAGATTGTACTTAGCTAAAAATAAGAGATAAGAATATGTGCGCATAGTCACGTACGCATGCCTACTAGATAGTTATAAGAATTTTGTAAATAGTATATAAGGAATAATTTGAAACAATAAACTTCAGTATGTAAAATTAAGTGCTACTCAAAACACTTGCTCTATCGGTTTTATTCCCTTCACAGGTGGAAAGGGTAAATATCAGTTTAATATTTATATAAAATTATTAATCTGTTGGCAATTTCTACAATATTGATCTAAGACCATATAAAGTATATACATTTTTTGTGCTACTCTTTCGCAAGAGGAATCAAAATTTGCGAAGTTTAACCGCTTTTTTTCTTATTATTTATTTATTGAATCCTCATATACAAAAATACTATCTAAAATCTTACAATATTGTCATTAAATGTGTGACAACCGTGTGAACACTCTTCGTTGCCATTGGGAGACCACTGTCAGACGTTGGTAGCTTATTTTCGTATATATTAGGTTTTCGAGATATCATCAAGTTTCCAAAAAGGACTGTTTTTTGCGATATTCGAGATGTTATAACTGCGCAATTTCCTCTTTATTTATAAAAACATATATGTCGTTCGAAAATTCTACGAATTACCTTAAAAAAAATGTTTAACATTTGTAATATCTTTTTTATTCTCAGAGATATCTTAACCTGAAGTTTGAAAAATTCGGATTTTCACTTTATTCATGGTATTTTTGCTTTTTTATATCGAGGGCCTATATTCAAAACCCTCTATCTTTGATTTTCATGAAAATGACTTTTTAATGGTAAAATGTTCAGTAAAACAACCCTCATCTATGGTGTGATTTTCATAACCAAAAATATTTTTTTTGCTGTTTTATTTGCATTTTTGTACTTTCTCTATCTTACACAATTAAGTTTTCTGAATGCAAAACCCTCTATCTTTTCTAATAATTAATTTTCAAATATTTTTCTGTGAGTTTTTTTTTTATAATTTCGACTTTATTTTTGTATTTTTTTTTTTTTAAAGATTTCTTTTATTTCTTGTGCAATTATAACGTCTCGAGTATGTCGAAAAAGGGGTTTCAAAAACCTGGAGGCTAATTCTGGCAGTCGTGATCGAATACATTTTTGATTCGACAGCAATTTTATTTCTAATTCTTCTGATAGTCGAAATTATTTTTTTGTAAAGCATTTATAAAATAATTTCGATTCGTTCAGTAACGACTGAAAGAATTAAAAATAAAATTGCCTTCGAATAGAAAAAGTATTCGATCTCGACTGCCAGAATTAGTCCCCTGATGTGGTGAAGAAATTCAAAACGGAAAGAAATAAAAATTGAATTTAATTAAAAAATTTGTGATATTAATTACATTATATAAATTTGCACCAGTAAACAACTCAATAGTTTCAATTAAATATTTTTTTGATATTAGCAACATTTTCTGCATTAATGTAGTTGTTATAAGTAAACGTTTAATATACTTGATAAATTTTTGATTAAAGCTGATTTTATTTTTGATTAAAAGCTTAATTGAAAAAAATTTTTACGAAAGCCATACTGTCTCTCACACAAAAGTGAATCAGACCCCAGATAGTTCACCAAGTGGTGATTGATCATGCTCTCCACGACCGTCGAAAGCGAAGAGCAAATTGCTATTGGTCGGTAGTTTGCAGCGTTTGTAGCCTCACCCTTTTTTGAATTGGCTGGACGTTGGCTACCTTCCAACAAGAAGAAAAAATCCTACCCAGTACGAGTAGCTAAATGATGTTGCCAAAGGACGAGATAACGACAATTCACACTTCTTCAAGATAATTGGTTGCCTTGGCTGTTCTTTTAGTTATCTTGTTATCTTAGAATGGGGGTTAATATGAGACCTATGGTTAATTTTGGACCTACCAGCACAATAAACATGCGTAGTAGCTATCGTAAAAGTCACCGTCGTCAATGTTGATGTCAATACTAATATTTATAAGGAAGTTATGGCATTCAAAGCTATTATCAGGAGTAGTATTCGTATGGAGCTATATGGTCAAATATGGACCGATTTCAATCAAATGTGGTAAGATTATTTTAATTGCAATAAAATAAGTTTGGACCAAATTAAATCTAAATACCAACATAATAAGATGGTTTATGGACTTAAGGACTCTATTTCGGAAAGAAGCTTGTATGGGGCTATCTGAAATTATGGACCAATTAGCCCCATTTTCAATAGGGTTGGGTCTTGTGCCAACTAATGTGCCAAATTTTGTCAAATTATCTTCAACTAGCCGGACAGCCGGATGGACATTGTTAGATCGACTCAGAAAGTGACCAATACTTTAAGGTGTTGCAAACGCCAGCACAAATGCATAATATCCTCTCTACTATTGTGGTGTGCAGTTTGGCTTTTTTAGCATTTTTGCACCTAAATTTAGCATTAAAATTTTTTATTTAGCTGTAAAATTTTCATTTAGCACTTGGCATTTTATTTTGCATTTTTGGAAAATGGCTTTAGCTTTTTTTTAGCATTTTTTAGTTTAAAAATTTGGACGAATGACTAAAAATAGTTGTACCCAAAATGAAATTTCGCATGAAAATGGATAATTATTATATTGAGAAATATCTTACCTGTCTCTTTAAAAAAAGAATATTCAGGGAATATTAGAAATGCCTTTATCATGTTGATTGTAAATATTATTTGCCCTTTGATATTACGATATAAAAGTACAAGGAAATTTCCCTTTGTATTAAGATAAAAATTCATTTGTATAAATGTGTGAAAAATTGTTTGCTCTAAACTGCTGAAAAAAATAATTCTAAAGCTTCAACTTTTCTTAAACTATAAAAAATAAAATGATTTAAAAAGTGTGTATATCATAGAAATAAATTGTTTAAATTTAGCATGTATCAGGGGCTTGTGGGCCCCGAAATTTAAAATTTCATTCTCAATTATTTATCTGTGCTTCATATTTATGTGCAAAATCCAAAATCTATCCACTTGTGTAAATATAACCCTTTATTTTAATTTCGTTCAAAAATTAGTCACTAAAATGTATTTAGTTTCGAATAAAATTTTATACTGGTAATAAATTTTTATCTAAAATCTTTTAAAAGTTTTAGCATTATTTTTAGCATTTTTTAAAATAATTTTTAGCATTTTTTGGCCATGTCTAATGCCAGATTTAGCTGTAAAATTTTTTTGGACCTGGCCACACTGGTGGTGTGAGTGTACAAATTGCCAGCGCCATTTTTTTCCTCGCAAAATAACTTAGTACAGAAAAGGTTGCTTATGATAGATTAGTCCACAAATTGGTACGGTATACGTGCGCAAAAAAAAACATTACAGCCTCTAGTTTTTACCAAAAAATTCTGTTTTGAATAACCAGACTACAAAATCGAAGGGCTATTATGCGTTTGTGCTGATGTGTGCAAAACTTAAAAAAAGAAATTGGTTTTAGACCCGCCTTTTAGTATACCGATCGACTTTGAACTACTTTTGAAGACAATTTGATGAATATTGGTACACAAGTCTTAATTGTCATAAGGACGAAACCTATTAAAAACGGTGGGAATCGTATAATTTAATTTCACATGGCCCCCATACAAACTTCTTTCCGGAATAGTATTTAGATTAAAATTGTTCAAAAAAAAAAAACGTATTGTAGCTTTAGTCATGTTAATATTTTTTTTTTAAATCGTTCCATATTTGACCATACAAACAACAATCCTGAAATGTATTGTATTCTAAAATCGCTTTAAGACGGACAAATCTCATAGAGATGTCGATATCAAGATAATATTCGGCACAAATAACTCATATCGCACTTAATCAACAAGAGGGTATTAACTCAAAATTTAAAAATTTTCAGTAGAAGCAAAACGATTTTTTATTTAACATTGAAGGCATATGGAAATTAATTTTAAAACCAACCGTTTCATTACCAAAAAGTAGACAAAATAGCAAGATATTTTTACAGCGGGCAGATATGAATATAACGTGTAGATTTTTTCGAAAAAGTGGAAAAATAAAAATTTTGAGATAATACCCTCTTGTTGATTAAGTGCGATATGCATTTTCACTTCATAACATAATTTTGTTATGCGGGACAATGATTGCCCATGGTTCCGAGATATAGTTCACTCTCTCCAAAAATTGTTTGTATATATTAGCTGCGTTCGAGAACACAAAAGTATTTACTATTTTTTACTGAACTTTACTGCATTTTACTTAATTGCGTTCGCGTACACAAACTACAGTAAATGAGAACACAAATTGAGAGCGTAAAATGACAGTTCTTGACTGAGTACTTACAAATTTTTACTGCAGAAATTTTTGCAGTAAAATTTAGTAAAACAAAAAAACATATGTTTCAAAGGTAAACAAACAAAAAGCAAAAAAATTTTAATAAAAGAAAAGTTGAAATAAAACTAAAATAAAAACAAAAAGTGAATAAATATTAATTAATTAAACTTGTTTGTGAAGCATTTACATGGCTAAATACCAACTTTTGAATTTTTTTTCTTTCATGGTAATTTTTTGGAGTTGTAAACGTGCCAAGTACTCGGGTACTTAGAACAGCCCTTGTTTTTAAAGTTATCAATAGTAAAAAAAAAGTATTCGTGTACTATTGATCAAATTTAGCCGGACACAAATTAGCAAATTCAAATAAAATAAGAAAAAAACAAATATGAAAGATTACATAAAATAATTTGTTTGTATTTTCCAAAAATATTCGTGTTATAAAAAGTATTTAATCGAGTACCGATAAGAAAACGAGTTAAGTAGTCAAAAGTTGAAACATTTTACAACACTTCAATTATTTTTCATCAGCTGTTGCCTTTATTTTACGAATTTTTACAAATTTTGCGTTCACGTACTTTTTTGGACAACAGCTTTTTGTGAGAGCAAATTATTAAGTTTACTCATTTACTGCATTTTACTGTAAAAGTACTCAAACGCACCTATTGTGGTGTAGGGTATCAAATGGTCGAGCTTGGTAGACAATACTTTCTGACTTTTTTTTTTTTATAAATTTGTTAACAAAAATGTAAAAAAATTAACTAGTATTGTTTGCAACTACATACAAAGGTATTTATGAATGGGACATGTCTGTCAGTCCAATTGTGTAAATTTGTATAATAATTTTTTTGCTGAAATGTTAAGACTTAAGGAGTAATTTGATTATTTAACTGGCAATAGTACAATTGTGTTTGATGAATAGATATTATGAATCAGGGTTGCAAAATGACAACATCAAAATTGTACCAATGAGCTCATAAAATTGTACTTTTTCGACCCCAATTGTACTAAAAAATTTATTTTTGGTGTAGGTATATAATTTTTTTTTTATTTTAAATTAGAGCTACAAAAATGTAAACATAACATAAAATTGTACAAATTGAAACTAGGAATTATTTCTTTTTCATAAGTTACTTTATTATATTCAACATTTTTTTTTATTTTTCGTTATTTTCAGTTATGTATTTTATAAAGCTTTTTTGTAATAAAATAAAAAATAAAATTACCATTTGTATTTAAAAATTTGTTTATACTTTAAAAGTATATGTACATATCTTTAAAAAAAAACTGCACTACCTTATAGGTACATATGAAAAGGAAAAAATAAGGTACATAAAAAGTCTATCGATATATTCATGAAGTCAAATTGTTTTTTTGATAACAAATCATTTGTTATTTTAAAATTATAAAAACAAGAATTTGGTGACCTTAACAAATCTTTTGTCTGTATAAGGCTGGAAACTGTAGGCATATAAAGCCCATTTCGTTCTTTCGCTTTAATAATATTTTGGAAGGAAAAAAATTCTTTCCACATTCGCAGAGGAATGTGACACTGATAATACCCCATCTACAATTCCTGAAAGTTCCGGAAACATCAATTCGTTAAATTCGTTTTTCATTTCAGAAACTTTAGTCCAAAAGTTGTATTTAATTTAATTTTTTAAATCTTTTAATATTTCTATATCCGCCAGGGATCTAAACTGTGAATTAATTGAGTCAAAATACTCGTTTGGAAATTTTTTTATTAAAAGTGGCAGTAGTAAACTCGTTCTTGCCGAATCAGCATTTTCTGGAATAAATTTACTAAACCTGTTTAAAACTTCGTTATCAAAATCTACTTTTATTCTCAGCACATTTTAAATAAATTTTTTTTTGGCAATTTCCTTGAAATTCTTCACCACATCATGTTTAACATCATTTGTGGAAATATAAATTTTTACTTTTGTTCCACAGTATATTTCTTCATAAGGAAGATGATTTTCGTGAAGGTTATATTTATTATTTCATATTTGTCAAGGACTTCTTTTTTTTTTAAATTACGGCCCATTCGACGAAGTAATAAATTTAAGACGTTTCAGGAAAATGTGCTTGCGTGCGTATTCTGATTGCATTTCCAAATGTATAGTATTTACGATTTTTAATACATTTTAAGAGATATTACATTTTGTAAAGTTGATTGGAAAAACCTGATACAGATGAAACGTAATTTTGAATTTTAAAATGTGGAAATTTTAAATTTGGCAGCCATTTTCAAATAAATGTGGCACTAAAGTCTTAAATTTTGGCTGTACACCAGAGCACGTCTTTACAGTACAATTATCAGTCTTTATACGAACCATGTTATCCATGGAAATGTTATTGTTTTAGAGCCAAGTTTTTGAAGACACTAGTTTTTCTCACAAAAATCAGTTATGTTATTAATATTATGGGGACAATAAAATTTGTTAAAATTTTTTGTGACTTTTGCCGATTCATTATGAATTTTTTTTTTGGCGATTTCAGAGTCAGCCACCCCTTCCTTAGTTACGTTATTTAGACGATCTAAATCTTGAAAATAAATCGGTATATACAAAAACTAAATCACAAAGAAATGATAGCAAAGATGAGTCGCCACCGTAAACCAATTAAAACGATGAACTATGAAAATTCCATAAAAAAAACATAAACTAAGAAAGTTTTTAAATTGTACCAAATAATTAATTGGTGAGGTTTGAATTGTACCAAAAAAGTACAATTGTACCAACTTTTTCAACCCTGTTATGAATGTATGTAAATCTCGGGATTGACAAATCGTCGGCTGATAATTTAATTGTCGTACGTGGATTCCGATAGTTTCGAGTAAATTGAGTTTGAACACATTTAATTTGAAAATTGCTTCAGCAAATGCCACATAAGACAAACTCAACACTCCATATCTCGAAAACCGTATGAGGTATCGAAAAACGCCAAATGAAAGATCATGTCGAAAAACCTAAGGAATCGATCTTAACTCAAACCCGCAAAAAATTCACATACGACATTTAAATTATCAACCGACGAAATCCCGAGTTCCGGGATTTATTCTTATGAATCCCGGGATTTTTCAGGAGCTTTCATTTATCAACTTTTATAAACAAAAATGTTCATTTTTTTTGAATTTTTAGACTTTATACAAAGAAAAAATTATTAAAAATTAAATATTAGTTACATATGTATATGAACTTTTCATCGTAAATAACTCTTATTTTCTATTTTTTTTTGTTGGTACACGACGATAATCTTATATTTTGCTGAATAAAACCCCTGATATTTATATTTTGCCTAATAACAAAATTTACAGATTCATATTTCAAGACTTTAGCAAGTTATGTAGGGATTGCGGTTCGGTTTTAACCAAAATCGAAACCGCGGTTTTTAATGCCAAAAAACCGAAACCGAAGCTTTTACTTTCAAAATATATTTATGCTTAAAGAAATTGCAAATTGCATAAAAAAGTTTATACATACATTACAGCCTGCTTCAATAACAAGGTGTTCCAAAAATTCTTAAAATTAAAAAAAAAAAAATGTACTGAGAAGGTGACGCAAAGGTTAAAAATAGAACGATCTTTTGTCGAAATCTCGAAAAATCTTGTATTTCAAGCAAAGCTCCAGAAGAATTTATTTATAGATTTAAAAAAAATAAATTTTTTTAAGATATTTTTGTGTATTTATTAATATATAATAACTTTTTTTTTATAATATGGAAATTAAAAAAAAAGAATCACTCAAAAATTTCAAAATTTGCATTGAAAACCAAAATATGCATTTTCACTAAATATGCAACAATGTGCAAAAACAAATCGATGCCATTTTAACGCAAATCTATTGATTCGAAAAGATAATTGGTCGACATCGTTCTTAGACTATCGACAAAAAAAAACATGCATTTGCATGGAAATCGCAGCGATATTAATTACCAACAAAATTTGGCAGCATATAAAACTTTTTGTTTACTTATATTATTATACTAATTTTATTTCAGAAATGTCTGAACTTAAATGTGGAGTTTGGAAACATTTAAAATTATCAGAGCACCAATCAAACACAACAATATGCAAGATTTGTTAGTAAAACCGAAAACCGAGCCGAAACCGAGAGGTTTTAATAATTTTAAGCCCGAAACCGCGGTTTCACATATTTACGGTTTTTAGCAAACTCTAAAGTTATGCCGTGGCATAAGACTTATTTCCAAAATAATAATGCTTATTTTTATGAAAAACATAGAAATCAAGAAATAATGGTTGTACCTATTTGTATGTATGTATATAATCAGCGATGCCAATTTAGCACGCTTCGCGCTAGTTTTATCTATGCACAGCGAGCTTTCTTTCGTCTTGGCGCGTTTTATAAAAAAACGCGCTAAATTGGTGCGTTTTAGCAATATAAATATATCAAAATTTTTTTACTTTTTTGCGTACAAATTGCTTTAATAACTTATAGTTTTATCAGTGGAAAAATATAAATAAAACTAAATCATTTGAGTTGAGAGATCTTTCAGTATGATAATTTATTTTAACACAAAAATAAGAAATAAAATGGCACTCAATTCTTTAATACCAACTTAATACTCTTGTTGTTAATATTATGATATTCCCAGTGTTGCCACTTTGCGGGTAATTACCCGAATTTGGTGTGATTTTTACTGTCGTGTGTAGAACGTGGGTAGTTGGTTGCAGGTGTAGATCAGGTGTTGTTTGAAATTCTTTCGTTTAAAAACAAAAAATATAAATATTTAATATCAGAAAAAAATGTGTACCACTTAAAATATTGTTTCTTATTACAAAAATATTTCATTCGGTTCTGAACCCGGAGTTTATTGGAAAAAGGTATTCAAACTTACATATATGGCTCCAATATTTTAAAAAGAAATACATTTAATTTCATTTTGCCACTTCCAAATGCTCTATCGCCCTTAACAGTTGTAACACTGATTTAAGAAACAGACTATTGTCTGAAACCATAAAGGGCATATCTTAAAGCCCATAAAACTTGAAATTGTAAAAACAAGTTAATAAAATAAATTTTATTCAAAAGACAATTTCACGACATAAATATTTGAAAATCTTTTCAGCCCTGTGAGCACCGCGGCGGTTTTTGACGAAACACAGTCTGGCCGTCTAACTATGGGCCACTTTTAAAGTATTTCTGGCGGTATGTCATGAACAATGTTCCTTCAATTGTTGCTGGTTTATCAGCATAAACCAGTGACCTCACGACATAATCGAGAGATGTCAAATCGCACAACCTTGGAGGCTAATTGGCAAGTCTTTTTCGCAAAATCAACTTTTTGGCCTCATTTAAAAACATATAAGGACTCCAGCGTGCAAACTGCACCAAAAGGTGAGTCTGTTGTAGATTGGTCTCACTCCATATGCGGCAGTTTTGTTCATAACAAGGCTGTTCAGATAGACGATCATGAGCGCTATAAAAATCATAAAGTCGCCTTTTAATTGCGTAAATATATGACGGATTTTTAAAGCTAATTTATATAATTTAGTAGCGTTTTTATAAAACAAAACGTTAATTTTTATCAAGTGTAATTTAAGTTAAATCGGGTAATTTTTCTTCATCTCAAGTGTAGTTTCGAATTTTGCTGGTGGTAACACTGGATATTCCATTAGATGTGTGTGCATATATGTATAAGAACAAAATTCTTTCAATAATACTTCGAAGTATTACATACGATTAGTTTTGTGGCCTGGAAATAAGTCAGATGGGTTAGAAGAAAGTACAATATTTTTTATTTACGACGATCAATCTTAACTCGGCTTTTAATGTAAAATAAAAAAAGTTTTAGCTATTGATTAATATTTGACTCTACGCTACCTTGTGCAATTTTATGTAGTGCTTAAAACATCCAATTTTAATTAATAAACCAAAAGAATATACATACATACAAATATACAAAACAATTTTTAATTTAACATTAAAGGCACATGAAAAAGAATTTTTAAGACACAGGGTTTCATTACCAAAAAGTAGAAAAAATAACACGATATTTTAACAGCGGTTAGATATGAATATTACGCGTGAATTTTTTACAAAAAGCGAATAAATAAAAATTTCGAGTTAATATCTTCTTGTTGATCAAGTGCGTATGTATTAAGTTTTGTTATGTAACTAATTTGTGTACCTTAATAAAATTTAAAAACAAATATATAGATATTTATATACATAGGCAATCGCCAAAGTCTTCTATTGTGCCATATTGGTTGTATATGCTACAACTTTATGAATATGACATTCACAAAATTATAGCAAATGCAACCAGTATGTCTTATATGTAGTTTGTTGCGACAAATATTGATTTTTTTTTCTAAGATGTGCATCGACTTCCTGGCAAATTTAATTAAGCGCGCTAAAAAATAGCGCGTTTTGGCTATACATATTTTTCAACGCTGTGTTTAAGCGCGATTTGCTTGTAAAATGTTGACAACGCTGAATATAATGTCATGACATACAAACAAAAACACACATACTTTAATTAAAATCATTGCAAAGATGATAAGTTTTCATTAAAATATTTTCAAGAAGAATATGATTAATCAATTTTTAAATTTATATGAATAAAATTTTTTACATTTTGTAAACTATCAAAGTTATTTTTAAGAAAACATAATTTTTCATTATTAAGATTTTGTTTGTTGTGTTCAATTCCCAGTTTTTTTTTCTTGATAAATACATGGAAATTTATTGTTAGAAGATAAGCTGTTTCTATGCGCATTTCACTAAATGCTTAGGTCAGATCATCAGGAAGCATTTTCCAAAAAAAAATTTAGAAAAAGCTAAAGATATTAGTAAACAAGATTACAGAGGGAATGAGAATTACAAACACTCAGAAAGTCTTATTTGCAACCATATCAAAGCTTAAACAAAATATCAACAATAAAACAGTGGGTTCGGTTTATCTTCTCTTGCATTCTTCAAACATTAATTTTAGTTGTAAGTGGGGTAAGAAAAAACAAATTGCTTTATTGTTTTCGCAAAAAATCAAAATAAAGCCATTTGTCAGTTCAGTTTTTTATGCACGTGCACTTGCAAATTTATTATGAAAGTTATTTTTGGGAGTACATATTTAAAACACTTTTTATTTTTTTTTTACAGGAGAAGCAAAAAACCTTACAAAATCAATAACAACAAGTTGTACTCGGCGTTTGAATTTCTTTTATAAAGTCGCCATTTTTAATCGCAGGGATCTAACACGTGAACATGTAGCTTAAAAAAACGAATAAAAATCAATCAAAACTCTATATCGATTTTTTCCCTTTTGCATTTTAGGTGACGATATGTACATGTACATTGGGTACGTTCATAAGACGTAGCTGTTGAGCTCAACTGCTAGAAAACTGTTGACAACTGTTGAGCCGAACAGTTTCGTCTTAGAAACGGCATTATGCGTATAATGCAAAATTAACAGCTGATAAACATAAACAATTGAAAAAAATAAAGGTTGAGGTTGAGCACAACATGTTGACTTTAGGTAGCTAAAAAATTTTATGATGGAATAAATGGCCTCAAATACCCAACTGTTGTGTTGAGCGGAAGTGCTCAACTATGCGTTTCTAAGACAAACACTAAACGGTTACACAACAGTTACGCCTTATGAACGTGCCCATTGTTCATATATGCATCAAACTCATTGTTTTGTTATGTTTTCTTTTTTAAAAATATAGGTATGTAATGTAAATAAAACTTAAAAAAAAATTCATAAATAAAAAAGTGTTGCTTATATAAAAAGTAGTATATTGAAAAAACACATTGATTACAAAATCCCGGGATTCCGAAAAATTCTGGGATTTTCAAAAATATATTTATACGTTTGTACGCTAATAAGAAATGACAACAGGGTGTGATATATTTGTCAACAATGGCATTTTAACAACTTTGATTTCAATTACAAAACGTTTTGTTAAACATTTTACACATCTGTTGCCAACAATTCGTTATCGTTTTCATACCATTTGTTGACAAATTTTAACGACTATTTTCGATTTGTGTAGTTGTGATAAAAACGGTTAAACTGCATAAATTTTACATAATTAATATTTTAAAATAATATTTTGTTGTAAAAATATCTTTAGGTTCAAAGAATCACACTCTGCTTTTAAATCGTTGAAAAATCCCCAGAATGTAATTCTAAAGGCACGAAACAAGGTCGTACAAGATCCTATTACGAAATTGATATTTGTTTTTTTGGTATATTTGACCTAATTAAAACAACTGTATTAATAATATTTTGTACAATTAATTGGAACAACAAAGATATTTTGGTTATTAATCTATTGCAAAACCCAATTTGGAAAATCATATCAACACTAAAACTACATTAACAAATTATTTAATAACATTTTAATGAGCATGTGTACATTGTGAAACCGTAAGGTCAAAGCAAAAGAAAAAAAATGCCAAAAAAATACCAGTTTCCTTTTTTAGTTATATTTCAAATAATTTTGTAAAACTTAAAACTTTTGTAAATTATTAAAACGTTTACAATAATAACGTGAATTATAAAAGTTTATTAATGTTAAACGGTTATTTTTTTGTATTAAAAAGAATCTAGTAACGGAAGAAAAGCCACGCGAATAACGTAGTAAGTGACAAAATAATAATAATAATTTTTTAAGAGAGCAAAAAAACGTTTTTAAAAGGCAATATTACTTTTTTAAATTTTATAAATGACTATAAAGACTTTTATGCAAAAATTAAGAGATTAAAATTTAAAATTACATGTAAATTAACCATTTATTTTTTTTTTTTGTAGAAATTTTGTGAATTTGTTAAATCTTGTTTATAAGTGCTGGTTCACACTCTTCAAGTTTAAGCAGTCAAGTCTTGAGCTTTTAGGAGAGATGTAAAAGAGAATGTCATTTCTTTTACGTTTTAAGATTTTTTCTGCTTTTTTTTATTTAGGGCTGCCAGATTAAGGGTTTTAACACCAAATGAGGGAACATTTAGTTGTTGAAAAGAATACAAATCTGTATTTGGGGTTGTCATTTTGGATATTTAACAAAATATTAGGATTTTTTGGGAAAATTTCCTTTTCATGTTTTAAAAAGTGTGGTGGCGACAATTTTGATTTTGTCTTAGTAACTTATTTAAGTTTTCAAATTTGGGAAACGTTTAGTTATTTGATTATTTTATTAACATTTTCTTTAGGGTGTATAAAAAAAAAAAAAGAAAATTTTTATTAAGTTTGTGTAGAAAAATTTGTAGTTAGCATTGAATTTATTGGAATTGTTGATAGACAGTTTTCGGAAAATTTTCATTCTTGAAATAAATTTCATATAGAGAAGGTCATATCAGAAGATAATTTGAAGGAGAAGAAAAGAGCAACGATATTTGGAAGAATTTAGTTAGAGTTAAATTGGTAAGGATGATTTTCCATTAGTTTTATTTAGGAAAGGTTAAAATTAGAATTTTTTTTAATTTTAAATTTTAGGATTTCTCATTTGTGGCGGATATTAATTCATAAATATTTTAATTTGGAGGGAAGCAGAATTTGGGGAACTCGAAGTTCAATAATATTATTGAGAAATTCTCTTTAAAATTTCAAACAATATCGAACCACAACAAGGGAATTTTCGCAATTTTATTTACTGTGGGCTGACCAGATCCTTTAATTTACTGGTGGCGGGGAAAAAGAGAAAAAAAAAGGAAAAGGAAATTTTTTTTTATTTTATTTTAATAACGAGTTCCGGGTTGTTCACCGAATTAATT
Source organism: Pollenia amentaria (assembly GCA_943735925.1). Classification (NCBI taxonomy): domain Eukaryota; kingdom Metazoa; phylum Arthropoda; class Insecta; order Diptera; family Polleniidae; genus Pollenia; species Pollenia amentaria. The sequence continues at coordinate 31,450,994 of OX031008.1, read as the reverse complement.
TTTTTTTAAGTCGCTATATAAAATCGTGAACTGTTAATATTGTAAACCATTACACCTAAATTGGAAGCGATTTAATCTTTAATTTCTTTAATTTTAAATTTTTTTTTAAATTGTTTTAAATTTATTATTATTAATTTTTTTTGTTTGTTTTTGCCAAAGAAAACTAAATAATAATATTTCGGATGGTCACCTTAATAATTTTGATTACTAAGAACGGAAACCGTATACAGTGAATTGAAAACGAAACTAATTTTTTTGTTTTTTTGTTTTAACATTCACAGTGGCACTCTAAACTTAAATTTACTTTAACAATAACTACAACTAAAATACAACGTGCGTATGGATGATTATACTTATATAATATTAATTCCATACGTAGATAAACTTAACCTTTAATTTATTTTCGTGGTTGATATAAAAATGTTTTTTTTTTTTTAACTATGCAAGTCTTCTGTCATCTGGCGCCAGCTGACTTCGATGGACCAATGAATGTAAGTTAATTCTGATTTAGATATTTTTAATCAACCATTTCGTTTCATCATATTATAATTAAAAAAAAATAATAATATTACAATATACATATCTTAAAATACTTTATAATGCTCTACATACTACAAATTAAATTATCAAACGATTTTTTGTTATTAATCCTGTATTAAACTAACTACTGGATTTATAAAAATATTGATTTGTACAGTTAGGGTGACCAATTGTGATACTGCGTTTTAAATTAATTCTATTTCAAATTTAATTTTTTTTTTCATTTTTATTAATAAATATGTTTTAATTTTTCTTGTGAAAATAATGTCTTAAAATGTAGATATTTTAATTACGAAAGGTGAAGATTATAGTATGGGGTAGGTAAGTTAGTTTTTTTTGTTTTGTTTAGGGCTGACAAGGAAATTGTACAATATTGTCAGCATGGTGGGAGGGTATAGAAAATGTGTAGTAATTTCCATTCCAAGCTACACAATACTCATTCAGGTCTAGTTCATCTTCTTTTTGGTTTTTATAATAAGGATCGATCTATTTTCACATGTTATCTTTAAAGCTACCTAATTTATTTTTAAATCTACTGTAGATGATTTCAATTATTTTTTTTTATGGGAACTTATATTAACTCACCCCTCCGACGAGCACTGCCGTTATTAAAGGTAGCTTCCCTTTTCCCAAAAGTATAAGACCATATAAAACAAAATCGTTACAAAAGTAAAACGCAATGGATAAGTTAACTGATTTTTACCCTTTAAATAGATGTGTTTATATGTACATATGTTCGTTATTTTAGCCTTCAAAGGGGTATAAAAACATGGTTTTAATACTTGTTTTACCATTTTCAATGAACAATTCCCATTGTGCGCATTTTAAAAGACTAGAGTTTGCCAAGTGGCAAACCATAATTTTTTATGCAAATATGAAGAAAACATACATATAAGTATATATGAATTTAAATGTTTAAAGAATACGTTTTTTCGACTTAGTGGATCGATTTGGCTAGGTACCAACCTCCGAACCAAATGTTCTCTTCTACTCAAGTCCGTGAATGTTTAATTTAGTTTTTTAAGTTGAATTATATGAAAAAAGTCAGAAAGTTCCAATTGAAAAAGAAGAAGTACAAAAATTTCGCCTCATAAACATAGTTTCTCAATCACTCAGGACTCTGCATGCTGAATTTTATGTTTCTATGTTCAGTATTATTAAAAATTCAAAAAATACCAGTTAAAGAACTAAAAGTACCAGAAAGCTCTTCTTTACAGATTCTTATTCACTCAGAGCCCTGCATGTTTAATTTTATGTTTCTAGGTCCAATACTAACGGAAATGCAAAAAGGACCATTTGAAGACCAAAAAAGTTCCCTCTTACAGATTTTCACCCACTCGGGACATTGTAGGTTTAGTTTTATGTTTCTAGGTCCAATATTAAAGGAAATTAAAAAAAGTACCAGTTGTAGAACCTCTCCCTTACAGATTCTTATTCTCTCAGAACAATGCATGGTTAATTTTATGTTTCTAGGTCCAATTTTAACTAAAATTCAAAAAGTACCAGTTGAAGAACAAAAAAGTGCCAACATTTTTCATCTTATAGGTTCTCATTCACTCAACCCCTTGCACAAATAATTTCTTATTTCTAAGTTCAATATTACAAAAAATTTTAAAATTACCACACGCAGCACGGAAAAGTAAAAAAAGTAATTAAATTTCCCGTATTTCCCCTTTCTAAAAATTATTTCGCTCCGATGAAGTATCAACAATTGAGTGTTGTAGTGGGAGACCATAATTTATTGCGTTATATGTCAATATACAGAGAAACATGTTTTTAAAAAACGTAACAATGGGTACGATTTTATCCCTTAAAACGTTCGAATTTCGAAAAAGTACAAAATTTATATTTGTATTTTTTAGATAAGATACGAATTTGGTATAGCCTTTGTTCCTATACTTATTGGTTTAAAAGCTAAATGGGGAACCTAAAAGTTCCAAAATAGAGGTTAAGCCATTTTCTCTCTGAAAGGGCCGAATTGCAAAGAGAACCAGACACCTGCCCGCTTATTTTTTTAATGAACAACGATAAGTATAAAATTTTTTTGGGTTTCTATTAGTTTTGGAGATATGAAGTCGCCAAATTTTTACCCTTTTTACATTCTTAATAAAATATACATTGTGCACTTCTGTAGGTAAATGCCTTTTAAATAGCGTATTTTTGTTTAAATGCCTATTTATATATATATATATTAAGCATTTCTCTCTTTTATCAAAATATTTTTTGCCAAGCTTCGTACAGACGGTGGTCAGATCTTACAATAATGTATGGCGTGGCAATGTGTTGACAATATACTGCCGAATAAAAATTTTCACCAAAAGTAAGTTGTCAGTTCAGGCGATTGCAAAAATTGGCTTTGAAAAAAATAAATTTGTTTGCGAAGTTTAAAGACATTTCATCCATTTTACGGTCAACATAATCGACCTAGTGAGCAAGCAAAATTTCCACATTTGGAGTGAAGACAATCTTCAAGCCGTTACCGAATCAGCATTATATCTATTAAAATTGACTTTGTGGGTATTCTACCTGTTGTAAATTCAACTTTATACATTTTTAATAATCACAACATCATTTACTTCTTTATACACGTCAATAATTGCTGAAAATGTGATTATTAGTAATTTGTCATTGTTCGAGTTAATAATAAAATTGTAAATAAAAACATTTTTATAAAAAACATTGTGTTTTTTCATTGGTGACCCCGACGTTTTTATTCCAATATGTCGTTATCACAGGAAGAATTTAGATCAGCACCAACGACTTCTCAAGTGAAAAACTAATCCAAAATTGTCAAATAGAAAGTCAGTTTGTTAATTCCGGTATTTCCAAAGATGCCACGAAATATCATGCCCTGGTTGGATCCGTTGAAATTGAAATTGAAAACACAAAACATGTATGATACTCTCAAGTCCGCCTTACTTAATGAATTTCAAGATTCGGAAGAAAAAAAGGTTGCAGAAATTGTTAGAGAATATTCAGTTGGGTGATAAACGTCCCTCCACACAGTTTGTTGCTTGAAATGCGGCAATTATCATCAGGTAAAATGTCTGACGATATGCTGAAATCTTTATGGTTTCGACGTTTGCCAGCAACTTTAAAAGCGGTCTTGTCAATAACTTCGGATAACTTAGATAAACTGGCAGTCATGGCTGATTAAATTAATGATCAACTAGATTTTTCCTCGATTTGTCAAGTTAGTACGCCTAGCTTAACTCCATTTGAACAATTAGAAAAGAAAATGGGTGAAGTCGCAGTCTTAATAGAAGTAGAAGCAATAGCAATTTTGTATGGAAGTTTTTAATCGCAGATGCTCCACAAGCAATTATTGGTTTTGATTTTCTTGGCCACTACGACCTGTTGGTAGATTTTAAAAATCACCGTCTTATAGATAAGAAAACTAATTTGTTTTCAACAACATTTATAATCAATATGGTTGCCAGTTTTGAAATCAGAGAAATCAGTACATAAGAGAAAAAAATTAGTACAATTGCATTAAAAACAGTACATATACTTTTTTAATATAAAATTGCACATTATTAACATAAAAAGGTTTAATCTTTTTTAAAACAAAACTTAAATTCATTCTATAATTTGAACCGTGACAAAATTTAATTAATAAAACTTAATTTTTTCAAAACAATAATTCAATTCCGTATACTTACATATATTTATAGCGGGAATACAAAGTGAATAACAAAAAAATCTATAACACAACAAATTGTTAAAAATTCGATTCTTAATTTCTTGTTAGCTACTTGGTTTAATCACCCTTATCGTGGTTGGCAATTTTGTGTCGTTTTTTAGCGTTTTTTAGGCGTTTTTAGAAAATCGCATCGCGGTTGGCAAAAACGCCAGCGAATACGACACTGAATATAATTCTACTACAAAAACGGTATCGCAGATGGCGTATTTGCCTGTCAAAAGCGCTAAAAACTGTCGTTAAGTTTTTTGCTCACGACAGAGTTTATTTTTTGATAAAAATTATTTAAAAATGGAGTCAAACAAATCGTAAGTTATATAAAAAGCAGCTTTAAAGCTTTTTGTTTCAACTTTTGTTTTTTTTTCTATTTTTTTATATTTTAGCATAAAAATTACCACACCCGCACAATTTTCCAAGTTGGTGGAGATAATGGAAAAAAAGCCGTACTTGGCAAAAGGGTATAATAAAGGATTAAATAAAATTAATACAAAAGATGAGTGATTTGTTGACATTTTCATAACAGGGTGTTTCATTAAAAAAAAATTGAGTAATCTGTTACAAAGCGACTCTCTTACAAAAAATAGAGAGTCGTAGGCGTAGGCGAAAAGTTTCCACGATACCATTCAATTTTAAATACGACAACAAATGCGACATACGCCTAAATACGCCTACGCCAACCGCGATAAGGGTGAATATTTTTCAAAGAAACATTAATTTTATTAAAAGCAAACTTTGAATTCACTATGTCTGTAGCTTGGTACTAAAAGGCACTTTGCTGTTTTGAGTTAATTGTTGCATTAGGTCTTTTCTTAAGCTACGGTCACACCTAGGAAATATTTGACGAAAAGAACGTGACCAACCTGTGAACAAAAATTTTATTTCCTTTATTCTATTATATTTTTTGAATATAGGACAGCATAAAATTAAATAAAAGTAGATTTTAGCTATATCTACCAGCATAATTAATTTCATTTTGCTGAATCTCTTTTGTGTTGCGGAAACAACCAATGTCTAATTAAACAGAGAACAGCTTCAAAAGAGGTTTGCTAGCCAATTTCACTAAACTCTTCTATAAAATAACTAAAATTTAAATTTTTTCAAAAATGAATTACTTGACATGGGTCTTTTTAGCACCAAGCTACAGATATAAGGACAACAATGTTAAAAAACAAATTAAACACTTGAAGTAAGTAAGCTTGTTGTGTATTTTTATGTATTAATAATTGTAATTATTGTAATTATCGCTTTTCAGACGATCTTATGCTATAGATTTTTATAAATAATATATTTACATATGTGTGGAAGAAATTGTAAAACTCATTACAACTATAACGAAAGTTTGTCTTTATCTGCAACTCACTTTCTAGGTTTTATATTTGAAGCCCGTTTCTCCCTTTTATCCACTTTGAAAACTAAAGACTCGTTCTGTAAAAGCATTTGAATGTGGAATGGAAAAAATAAAATTACACATTTCCTCAAATTCGTAAACGCACTTAGATACTCTTTCCATTTTTCTTCTACTGTCCTCTCTTTTCGTACTGACTTGGTAAAAACCTTTAATGTTAATAACTCATCGACAAGAATATCTTATTAATATTTGTATCCCAAACAATTTCATAATATGACAAACTATATACTGAACAAAACTAATATATAAAACAATACATTAGTGAACAAATCAGTACATTAGCGTACAGTACTTTAAACAAAAAACCGTACATGTACTGATAAAAACAGTACGAATGGCAACCCTAATAATCAACGAGGAGTTACCGAATAATATTAAATGCCGATCCGTTTCTCAAAATTCTCCTTTCTATTCCCTACCAACACAATTCAAGGATATTTTGATACCTTCTAATGAATTACCACCAGTAAAAAATTCAATTACTCATCATATAGCACCAAAAGGGCACCAGTCCATTGCAACCCAAGAAGACTACCACCTTAAGAGCTTAAAATTGTTAAAAAGTAGTTCGAATATATGATGCAGTTAGGTATTTGTTGTCCTTCTAAAAGTAGTTGGTCAAGTCCTCTTCATTTAGTTTCAAAATGTAATAATGAGTGGAGGCCATGCGGCGATTATCGATCTTTAAACAAGGTTATTGTACCGGATAGATACCCGGGGCCTCATATACATGATTTTGCATCTAATCTTCATGGTAAGAAAATATTTTCTAAAATAGATATGTTTTTATATAAAAAACATTAATTGTGTTTTTTCAACTTTTTAATGCGGTTTACACGCTTTTTCAAAATAAGCGTGGAGCTGCCGTGACGGTGAATTGCGAGCGCTGTCGAGCCAAGTTAACTAAATTTTTGTTTCCAAAAACTTATCAGCTAAACATCAACGACATTTGGTTCCAACAAGACGGCACAACTTGCCATAAAGCGGGCTTAACAATCGATTTATTGCTAAATAAATTTGGTTACAAATTTATTTCCAGAAGGGGTCTTGTTCACTGACCCCCACGTTCGTGCGATTTACCGCCTCTGGATTACTTTAAATGGGGCTAAGTCAAGTCATTGGTTTATGACGACAAGCCAGCAACATTTGATGCATTAGAAGCCAATATTTAAGCCACCATTGACGCCATACGGCCAGATTTATTGAAAAAACGGACCATGTAACACGCAGCTGCGGCGCACTGTGGCTGAAAATTGAATTCCATCGGCCAAAAGTTAAATTCTTTGTCACCGCCGATTTTAAAAAGTTGAATACCATTCGAAAGCAAACATATTAGAACTAAGGTATCCAAAAAACTGGATTTAAAAATTAGTAATTGTGGCTGTGGCCTGCTGCTGGAGACAAATATTTTATGTTGTTTTAGAAAAAATTTAATTATAAATAAATTATGATTTCTAGCAAACAGTTATCAATAATGGGTCGAATTTTTTTTGTTATATTGGCGGGAAAGTAGTCTTTAAGGAATGGTTCGTGGTATTACTGTACCATTTATACCTGATGTGTTACTAAATGTTTCCCCAGGTTCTATATTTTAGTTAAATCCGAATTTCAGAGGAGTAGAACTAGCTAGGGTCAAAAGGGGTTAACGAGATTTTAGTACCATTAACTGAAATAGCCTAGCCTATCTGCAGCTTTCAAAAGTTTACAGGAGAGGGAAAAAACGTTGTAAAATTGGAACTATTTTCAATATTGAAACGAAAATTACATATTTTTCTTTAAACTGTCATACCCGTGCAGCTTTTAAGTGGATTTGAAAGAACACGGGTCCATAGAGGGTCGGGAGAGTGAAGTAACTCTAAAATTGGTAACCTCGAATTTAAAAAATTCGCCAAAATTATATGTATTTATAGACTGCATTTAAGAGATATTCGCATAAAACGGATTTTTTGGGTGGATTTTTTAACGATTTTTCGAGTTTTTTAATATCAAATTGTTACCAATAGTGGGTTAAGCATTTTTTATATTGGTAGGAAAGCAATTTTATGTTGTATTATTAAATGCTTATGCATTTTTCTGTAAGTGTAGTGGTATATATTTTCGAGCTGAATATATGTACCACATCGGTTCAGTAAAGGTAATACATATGAATACTCATTTTTACCATCTCACCAAAAGATCTCCATGTTCTTTCACTGTTAAAAAATATTTTCTCCAGAAATATATAAAAATGTTTATATTTTTCGAAAGATTGATTATGATCTATGTTAGTATAGAGCAATTCCATATGAAAACGATCAAAATTGGCAAATTTTTGGACGACCCCTCTCCGATTTTAAAATAAATAGTCTCAATCGATTGCCCAGCAAAAAATAATGTACCTACATATTTTTTTATAGTGACTGGTTTAGTGGTGGTGTGCACCACTGTCATGTGACAAAATTGAAGAATTCTTCATAAGGGACCTCATTGAAAGTTGTTTTAAAAAAAAACTACTAAAGCGATCGCAACGAGTGATAGCTCGTTGGAAAGGTATTGAATCAGGCTTTAATTGAAAAATAAAATTTTCCTAATTTTTCTTAGAAATTTACCTTTAAATTTTCCCAAGAAAATTAAATTTTCCGATTTTCCACAGAAGCTCCTAAATTTTCCGGCTAATTTTTTTTTTTGGATTCCTCATAATTTTTGCTTTAAGAATCAGCAATAAAAAAATGGGCCCCGACTCCTTGTTTGGACAGGAGAAGAGCATTTAAGAGACCACCTTGTTAAAAATACATTTTAAAAATTATTTTACAGTTAAAAATACATTTATGAAGAAAAAATCTTTCTTATTTTGCTTCTTATACTTAATTACAATATTTATTAAAAATTTCAATTGTCTTGGCATCATTATAAAATTAAAGTAACTTTAAATTTAGCACGTCGGCAGACGAAGAGTACCGCTTTACATTAATTGACATATCAGAAATATTTGGTATGAAGCAATGAAACTTTTGCGTTCCAGTTATAGTTTTGACATTATTATATCTGTTTTGAATTCGTCGCTCCATGGCATCGTGTTCTTTTTGAGTGCATAAAACTGTGTTAATGGCAATTTCCTTGCTTTGAATCCACGAAAACAAATGTTGTACATTTAAGATCTGGTCAGTATATGGCCTTTGCAAACTTGCCTTAGTCGCCATGCGTTTTAGGGTTCCCCCTAACGCATCGCATGGGCCCTTACCGTGGGACGTCGCGAAAAAGTGCCACTCGACCTTGCAGTTTTGTTCTTCTTTGCGCCGTCTGAGAAAAACGTTACTTTGTCGATTGCATCGAATTTTGATCTTAAGAATTCAAACAGTTTCATTTGAAATAAATAAACGGACACATAATTATGAGCTAAACTCTCCGCGACAACAACAAGGCTTACGGTCTGTAGTTCGTTATCTTCGTTTTTGAAATAAATGCAAAAAGGATGCACCGTGCACTGGTCGTTTGCCCAGTGATAAGCCTGAATTTCATCCTGAACGAGAAAAGGGTAATTCTCGGCAAAGCCGCTTATCACAATGAATTCATTTTGGGCTAATTTCTCCTTACTTTCCTTTAGAAATTTCGATTGCATCTCGGATATGAAATGGTGCGCCTTCAGTTCATTCAACTTGAATCCGAATTCCTCGATGAATTCCGGAATCTGCTTTACCGCGGTCTCAAGGGAACATCTGCCGCTGCTAATTATCCACTGTTTGAAATGCACCTCCTGAATTAACAGCTGTTCGAACTTTTCCGCCAAATATTGCTCTAGCTCGTCAATCTTCGGACAATTGTCGCATTTGGACAGATGACAATTTTCCGTGGGGTATGCGCACAACGACTTCGACAGGAGGTCCCTATATGTTTCAATTTCACCGTGAAATACTTTCAATTTCTTGCATGGAAAGAAAATTAATTTGATGTGTTGATGAAACATGCAAACGCAGACTGAATGCGTTCCGTGCCTGTCTAATGCCAGCACGCATTCTTTTGGTCGTAGGATGGCAAACTTAGAAAATCCCACTTTTTCTGCTGGGTATTTCTCATTGAACTGATGGTATGCTTCGGATAGATTACATAATAATAATCTGCGCTGCTTGTGTACTTTTTCTCCATCTTCACGTGTGATAACATAGTCACGTGTACCTGGGCAGGCGCGGCTGTTGTCATCATTGCAGTAAAAATCTTGAATCAATTTCACCGTTGCTTCGCTGAGGGTCCTTGAGCCAAATTTCTTGGTGGGAGTCGCCAATATGCCCTTCTGTCGAACTAATTCTTTGCTTCTTCTCGCGATGTAAAAAGATGTTTGAAACTGTTCAGAAATCTTGCGTATAGACCATGATTGAGGCAGCACAGATAAAATGAGATATTTCTCCGGAAATGTGTTCGCTAAATTGAATTTTCTTTTCAACTGCTCAATCATTTGTTTGCCGTCATCAACGTCATCTGCTTGACTGCATTCGTTATCAGAGCCTTCATCAAATATTGTCGCGATTGCACTCATAACCTTGCCTTTTTTCACTTTCCTGTATGTTTCACTTCGCAACTTTCTTTTTCTAATAGGCGTTTCACCTAAAGTGGTAATAGCCTCATTCAAAGGACTCAAAGACATATTGACCATCGGAATGTCTGCCTCACTATCAGATGAAACATTTTGTTCACTTGTCATTTCACTCTCGGATTGTGGCTGCATTTGTTTCAATGCATTTGCTTGTTGAGACAAATCGATTTTACACTTGGGGCAAATTAATTCTGCTTCTTCACCGTATTGTATATTTAATTCATTCATGTATCGCTTCGAAACACCAGTTAATTTTAATACTTTTATCTTTTTCGGACGATGTCCACTCTTGTTAAACGGATTGCAGCAAAATTTATTCATTTTACTTTAAATTGTCTTTACAGCTTCACTCTTTACTTTACAAAAAAAAAACACTTTAACACTTTCACGTTTAGTATTCAACTGAAATTTGACTCAGAGTGTGTGAAGTATTTATATTTATTTTTTGGTAAAAAATAGGTAAAAAAAATAAGCGATATTTGCTTTTCTTTAATAGGAAAATTTGCGTGAACTACTGGTCATAAAATGTTTTTTAAAAGGGACTTAATTGGTTACTGCCAATAAGCCGACCACAGGTCATAAAATGTTTTGCAAATTTTTTAAATTACCAGGTAATAAATATTTCGCCATATTTATGGAAAATCCGTGTTTTATGACTTGTTTCTGCACGTGTCATTTTAGGCGAAATATTTATTACCTGTTAATTTAAAATATTTACAAAACATTTTATGACCTGTAGCCTCAGTCGGGTTTGGTGTGCCATTACATGCCACTGCTGCTATTATCCATGGATTTATGGCCGATCTTGTGAAGGCAGGCAGACCATATTCACTACACACTCAACTTGGGGCTCTTAAAAAAAAATTGATTTTTTCTTCATAAATGTATTTTTAACTGTAAAATAATTTTTAAAATGTATTTTTAACAAGGTGGTCTCTTAAATGCTCTTCTCCTGTCCAAACAAGGAGTCGGGGCCCATTTTTTTATTGCTGATTCTTAAAGGAAAATTTAAAGGTAAATTTCTAAGAAAAATTAGGAAAATTTTATTTTTCAATTAAAGCCTGATTCAATACCTTTCCAGCGAGCTATCACTCGCTGCGATCGCTTTAGTAGTTTTCTTTTAAAAGAACTTTCAATGAGGTCCCTTATGAAGAATTCTTCAATTTTGTCACATGACAGTGGTGTACACCACCACTAAACCAGTCACTATAAAAAAAAAAAAAAATATGTAGGTACATTATTTTTTGCTGGGCAATCGATTGAGACTATTTATTTTAAAATCGGAGAGGGGTCGTCCAAAAGGTGATCGCTTTCATATGGAATTTCGCTATAAGCAATTTTTAGTCAAAAAAAAAAAAAAAAAAAAAATATTAAATTTTTAAACAAAAGACATACTGATTTTTATAAAATAAGAACAATAATGTTCTGTAATATGAAAAATCTTGACCAATATCGAGTGTGAAATAGTGACAGTGTGGCCATTTTTGCAAAAAAGAATCATTTTTGAAAGCGTTTTTCTGGGATTGGGAATTTGGGGCATTTCTTAATCAATAATAGGGATGCCTTTTAGTCTACAGTATCTATGGTCTGTAACTTTGGCGAGAACTTCTAGCATCAAAAAGATGTGAAACAAAATGTTCTATCGTTTCTCGAAAAGTGGAAAAAAGTGTGTCTGTACTCATGTCGGCCAAAACTTACTAAACTTGAAAAATTTTCAATGACGCCGTCGAAAATACAACCGTCGGCTTTAGTAAATAATGTAGAGTGCGACTTTAATTTTTGTTGTTTAAAAAATAGCTTTAAACATTCTTATATATTTCAAAAATGTTAAAAGCAAAATAATTAAACAATGAAAAAATCATTCAAAAACAAAATACTTATCTCTTTCATGTTATTATTCATTGCATTTGCATATTTAATATATTTTTTATTGGTAATATTTTTCTCATCCCGTTTTTTTATAGGGTATACTAAGTTTGTCATTCCGTGTGAAACTTTTTTATTATACATCTAAGACCCCATAAAGTATATATGTATATTCTGGCTCTTTGAGTAATTCTAAGTTGATTTAGCGATGTCGGTCTGGCTGTCCATCTGACCGTCTGTTGAAAACACGCTCACGTTGCTTGTAGTTATCTTACGTAGTTTGGGATTGAAATCCAGCACCATCGGGTCAGTAGGATCAGAACTATGAATCAAAATGTGGAACCACCACCCTAAAAAAATTGATAATTTTGATACAAAAACAAACATAAATGGTGGAATAATGCCGTGCATAATATAAAATTTTGCAGGAATTCACTTTACGCAACTGCAAATCATAGTGATAAATTTCGTGAAGATCGGTCTATAATTGACCATAGGCCCCATATAAGCCCTACTCCCGGAAAACATTTTAGTACGCCTAAAACCGTAAGCCAAATAAAGCCCACTTTGGGAAAATAATTAAGTTCGCCTAAAACATATAGATATTGTGGTAAAATGTCTTCCAACTTAGATTCATATGGCCAGCAAAAAATATCATGCAATTTTGTGTAATTCACTGTTAACGCTAAAACTAATTACAGTGCTGTATTGTAATTTATTCTTATTTATTTTTTGTAATACCAGAAATCAGTCTTCAGAATTTTGGGATGATTGGTCCATAATTTACCATAGGTCCAATACAAATTACCCTCATAACAATCATTTTAGTTTGGCTAAAACTGTTCCGAATCATGATATTTTACTCAAGTCAGTTGAAAGTTCTAACAAGAAACGCATAAAACTTTCTTTTTGTCGGTCAATAATTAAATATAGGTCTAAACCACAACCAATTTTAATGCGTGAAGCTTAGTTAATAATATATGTATATGTATTTATCATATAGAGCCTACTACTGTCGGTGGAGGGTATAAAAGATTCGGCACAGTTGAATTTAGCACTCTAACTTGTTATGCGTGAGAGTTATTTGACAGTTCAAAGCGGGAACTTTCTCACGAAAATTTTACAGACACACTTTTTCTGTAAATTGGCGAGTGATTTCCTTACGTGACAGCTATTACTCGCCAAAAATGTTACCGACGCGGTTAAGTGAGAAAAACAGTTGTTTGTTTCAATTTATGGCATTTTTGTTTCATTTCTCGAATTTCATAAGAAAAGTTTCTCGAAGCGAGAGTTACAGAACATGGGCACTGTGTTAAGATATTTTCGGTCTACATAACCTAAAAATTTTATTGTGATATCTCTATCCATGTCAGATTCATCGAATGTCAAACATTAAAATTATTATATCTATAGTGTAAATGAATGAAAAGTCTTTCAATATGAGTAAAAAAATAGTAATTTTAAGGTTTGACATAAAGATATCATAGTGAAATTTGGCAGTTATGTAGATTAAGAAGTTCTTAAAACAGTGCGCTTAAAACATCCTGCTTTTTGAATAAAAAATACCACAATTCTCAATCTCAATCCAGAGCATTTTCATACTAAATGCTAAAAAACATCAAAAGTTGAGTTTTTGACCTTAAATTTCTCAACAACTGTACCTAGGAAAGTTTAAGAAGTCTTTTCTCTAGCCAATGAAGAATTGCTAATGTTTCACTATCGATTCAAAGTTACAGATTATGGGCGATGTAAAACGATTTTCAGCTACTGTCGGAAATCATATATACTGGTAGGCCCACAATGTTGACAAGAACACTTCTTTCGAATATTTATATTGAAAACAATAATAAAAAAACTAATACACAATGTCTTGTCGACATTGTGGGCCATGAAATGTTTTACCAGATTAAAATAAAAAATTTATTCAACAATATTTCTGTCTTATACATATTTTCATTTTAAATTATTATGCAGCTTAAAAAACACCATATACATACATACGTATAAATGTATACAAACGGGGTTACCGCTAGGAATTTTTGAAAAGTCGCACAATAGGTCGATTTAAGATATAAAGTCGCACAAAATAGTCGTTTGGGAAAATGAAAATTGCACATCGTTTTTTTACTTTTTTCATTAATAAAAGAAGCATAACAGAACAATTGAAACAGTACAGTCAGTTTAATTTTTTTCATTTTCAGAAGCCTGTTTTACATTATAATGGTTTTTTTTGTTTTTCGATTTCACTGAAGATGATTGTTTTGGTTCACTAAAAGCTGTTTACAAACACTGCAAAAAGGCCGCTTTGACTCGATGTCTTGCTTAAAACATTTATTCTTCAGTTCCCAGTCTCTCGAATAGTATCCGTTTCAGGCTCTGTGGTTTCCTCTGCCTCTGAACTCGTAGTTCAAACTTCATTAACTTTTTTGTTTTCTTTTCGTTTTAACAAGAAATCTTATTTTAAAGAATAAATACATTTTATGTTAAAGCCAAATATTCTGATGTTGGGCCATACCTGTCCATATTTTACGACAACTTCTTTCATTGACTCGGCTAAAATTTTGTATTTTAAAAAGCTTTTTCTAAAACTATTCTTTGAAACATTTACTGAAAATTTACTGAAAGGTTGCATAAAAGTATTAGAGTGTCGCCAAATGAAAAATAATCTTTACATTGCTTTTAAGTTTTGACGACGTTATTTTGATGAATTTCTTTTGATAAAAATAATAAAAAAATTTATAATTTACTGCAAATTAAATATTTAAAACAGAGTTAATAATTGAAAATATTGTGTCGCGCTCATAGAGAAGAGAAAATACCCCACAGTGAAAATAAAAAAAATTTTTTTTTCTTATGAGAAACTTTACAAAAAAAGGGTAAAAATTCGCTACAAATAAAAGTCGCAAAAGTCGGCGATAAAAAAAAGTCGCAGACTGCTAACGGGCAAACGGAAGCTCTGTATACAAATATAATATATTAAATATCAATATACGTAGAAAAGGCTAAAATTCTGCAGCGTGAATTGAAAACAATACAGATATATTTTCAACGACATCCGTTCTCATTTTATATTTTTTTTCTTCATATTTCTGTGGCAATACGGAGAAAGTGCTTAAGTCGATCAGTACACTAAGAGATGGGTATAAAACGCATACATTTATATCGCACTTGATCAACAAGAGGATATTAACTCAAAATTTGTATTTTTCACTTTTTGGAAAAGAGCTGTAAAAATGCCGTGCTATTTTGTCTCCTTTTTGGTATGTCATATGTCTTTAATATTAAAATAAAAATATTAAATAAAAATATTTCTTCTACTGAACATTTTAAAATTTCGAGTTAATACCCTCTTGTTGAACAAGTACGAATAGAATAGGTTTCAAAGAAATTTCAAAAAGTAAAATTATGTGTATCGTTTTTAATGGAACTCCCCAACTATTATCTCATATTTTCAAATGTGTACTCAGCTCATATTTAAAAGTAAAATTAATTTCTTAGTACAAGAAAGCTAAAGTTTCAAAAACCACAAAATATGTTTTAATTATATTGAAAATGAAAACGATAAAAGCAACAACTCAATTCTGTTTATTTGTTTTGTAGATATTTTTTTTTATTTGAGTGCAAAATTTTTTTAAATTAAAACTTCCGCAGTTGTGTTCATGTAGTGAATTAATAATTTTTGAGCCAGTCCACGTGCTTAAATAATTGTTGTGTCTATGTGTGTATAACACGCGTTATGGTTGTATGATTTTTGTAGCACAAACCGTCAAATTAAAAAATATTTATGTTTTTGTCGTACTTATTTGTTGTTTAGTATTTCTCATAATTGTAATCATTTTTAAATGGTTATAACAACAACAAAACATAAAAGTTTTATCGCCGTATTCATAAAAATAATTTTAATTTAATAAAGACTTACAAAACAAATTTTCTACCAAATTTTTATGGATACGCATTTCCAAAAATTTTGATCCTTTGGTAAGAAATACTATATATATACGGCCGTGCTAAGGAAAAAGGCAGTAAAGTCTAAAAATCAAATCAGAGAAAACAGAAATTAAAATTTTGAAGCTTTGATATTTTTACAAGTAAGACTTGAGTGTTGAAATCTCTTATCCACTTTATAGTCTTATTTGTATAATATTTTTAGCTTTTCTAAAGTCTTTGGAAAAAGTTTCCTGACGAGCTGGCCTTTCCCTCAACAATAAATTTCAGCGTTTTTTTTTATCAAAAATAAAAATTGGGAATATAGCACGTCATTAATAAATAAATTAAAAATAAACTTTGTATTCCCGAAAATAAGTTTTGATAAAATCTTTTTATTTTGTTATTAATCTATATATCGTCATCTTAATCTGCAAAAGGACGTAACTATATTTTTTTTTTATAGGAGAAGCAATTGAATTTGATTTTTTTTTCGAAGGCCACATTCAAGTTTTTTAAGTTTTCCTATTTACCAATTGTTTGCTTTTCGAAGTGGGTATATGTTACTGTTACACCTACAAAAGCAATAATTTGCCATATCCAGAGAGTGTTCAACACACTCTACTACTCTATATTTGGAGGTTATTGGCCAAAATAATGTATTAAATAATTTTTAAACAGGCGTGTTAAGACCTAATGCTAAAAAGGGTTATCCATTTAGCGGTTTTAAAACTGCATGGTCTGGCAAGTCTGGCAGCTTTTAAATATCTGTCCAGCGTTACCGTTGGATATTTTCAAAAGTACCAAAAAAGCGGATTTTTACAAAAAAGTGGCACCAAAATGGTGATTTAAGAAAAAGAATTTATTTTAAATTTCCAATAACATTTTTAAATGGTAGAAGAAATCCAGAAAAGTTTATATCAGATGTAAGCAAAACTTTTTATGTGATTTTAATTGACCTTAGCTTGCTGAATTAAAATTTGTTCACTGATTGGATCTATCAGGTCTAGTTTTTCAAAAGCCTTTGAGTTATCCATATAAATTTTTTTATATTTTCATCTGTTTCGAAGTTATTCAGAAATAAGTGGCAATATATTTTTTGCAAAATTAGTACTATTTTTGTTTTCCAAAATTCATACAAAAGTTATAAGGACAAAAATTTTACATTTTAATTATTAATCTAAAAGCCACGAGTATGAATAAAATGCGGCATATTTCATAAAAATCGTAGGATAAATGTTAATTTTGTATATTATTCATTGTTGGGGGTTCATCATGACTTGGAAGCGATATGTCCGTTTTGGATGCTATTACTAGCGAATGATTTGGAATTAAATTCCCTTTTAGGCATCTTACCAATATTTTCGGAGATACTAAAAAAATAATGGGTAAATTTTGAAAGAAAAAAAAAAAAAAAATAACGTTTTCAAAAATTTCCAAAAAAAAAGCAAAAAATTAAAATTTTTATAAATTATCGAAGCTAGGTATCTAACGAATAAAATAAGCCATAAACCATGAAAATGCTTATTCAAATGTTATATAAAAATCAAATATTGCGAATTTTGGCGATTCTCGGTGTAAAATTTGTCACGAAGGTGAAAAAATCTGACACCCCTGATTTATACAGGCATAAGTATACGCCATGGTATAACCCAGCAAGCAATACTTTTAGAAAATATACTTTTAGCATTCCTTTTTATGAGCAAAACGCTCAGAAAAAAGCTCCTAAAACCCTCAGATATGAGCGTGTTTTCCTATGAAACCGTCAAAAAATCGTGTACTGAATATGAGCGTTTTAGGACTCCTAAATTTAACGATTTGTATGGAAAATTGTGAGCCTTTTTGCTCACAAATCAATCATAACAACCTCTTAAAAGAGTCATAAAAGAGGGATTTCGGAGCCAAAAAAGAGTGATATAGGAGTGTTTCTTTTTTTTGAAATTAGGGTATTAATTTTATATGTAAATTTGTGCTTTTAAGCTCTTAATGGAAAAGTTTTATTAATATATGTTTTGTGCATGGAAATAATAATCATTTTAAACAAATTTCAACGGACAAAACCATTTACTTTTCTTTTTACAAAGGGTTCAAATGGATTGTTGTGTCTAATGAAAAGATTTACAAGGACAATGTTTAGTCAAATATTCACACATAAAGTACACAAAAAACATTAGTGAAAAAGTCAAAAAATTAATAAAGTTAATGAATAATAAGCATTTGTTCAGCGCATATACTCGTACTTATTAGGTATAAATGGACATTTGCAGTCTGAAACCATTTACTGGACACAATAATAAATATCTTTTCCCCGGAAGAGAATTTTCGAATTAATGCACCAGAAATAGAGAAAATTTTTAATACACATATTTATTGAAATAACTTGATTTTATTCTACCCTTACTTGGAAAAGCGGTAGTCATCGTCATTGCCATTATGTAGACCTAATTGTGTGCTCCTCTCCAAGAAAATTTTGCTGCGAGACTATCAACCATAAAAGTTCGCCAACTTTGGCGAATGAACTTGGAGGGATCTGACGCTGAGTTGCATTTAAATATTTCGTTTTCCTAAAATAATTTTTTAAAAATATTAATCTAAAAAATACTATACTTAATACAAGGCTTTTAACTTAGCAATTGGTTGTATAAGTCTGACGAACTTCTGATTTTTTCCTCGAATTGGTCCATTTATGACATTGTTTCAAATGGGTTTTTAGGTAGAATTGTTAATGTTTTGCTCTCTTGGAAAAGTATTCGCTGCGAGGTTATTTCGGATAAAAGACGCGTGCGAACTCGAATATTTTTTTTAAAAAGGTGTCATCATAAAGATCAGGTATCTTTTTCACAAATTCGATAATAAGCTTCTTTGCACACAAATTTCTTGTAATACAAAGGTTCTTATCGCACAAAATACGTATGGCAACACTTAATTGTAAGAAATGTTTATATCGGGTATCGGTTAAGACTCCTTTTAAAACTACAGGGCCTGTATATAAAACGATCTGTCTAAACTCCTCCGCCTTCCATCTATCGATTTCGAAAACACTTCGTGGTTTTCTTGCAAACTCTTTGCAAATGCCTGGTTTTACAGAACATAGATTCTGTTATCTTTTGATAAGGAATAACTTTTGTTCCTATGTTTATGCAGCCATTTAGAAAGGTTTTGACTACTCCCAAACATACAATGTGCATGTAATCAATTGCAAATTGGTTAACAATATTTATTGGAAGTTCTTCAACTTTTAACGGACAGGTCAAATTGTGATGATTCTCGTGTCAGTTCGCTTCCTAAACTGATCATCTGTTCGCGGCAAGGAGTCTTGAACTCTATAGATAATTTTATTTTGGCAAGTTTCCCCTCGTTGCTGGCATTTAATGCAGCTATAGAATCCACTTTGGCCCTTGACACCTAAAACTTAAGATCGAGCGGAGGCATCGCAAATAAAGCTTTTTACACGTATGATAAAATCGGTTGTTTTATACGTAATACTCTCTTCTACCAAGCAGTTTAGTTCGGTGACAAGCTCCCCTAGATACTCATTTACGTCTATGGGCTTACTATTTCCCACAAAAACACCAGCAACTAAAACTGATTCTGTTTTGTTAATATTTATCAATATCGGCCAAGCTTGAACTTTCGAGCTATTAAAAAGAGGTAGGCTATCTATATTGATGTTTAAATCTAAACATGATTCCGTGAAAATATTTTTTTCAAAGAAGTCAGTAAGACTGTCTTTCACACAGTAATGTACATATTGTTCACTTTGAAATGAAACACATTTGACCTCCTTTGGTGTACATTTCAATGTCCTATAATCACTCGGCAGATCTGAAATTTCCGGTTTAAAAGCTTTCAAGAGAACATTCAAAGCATTGCAAGGAATGTTATAGACGACGGACCACTCAGCTAATTTATCCTTCAAATTCTTCCCACTTTCTTCAAAGTTTATAGAACTTTCAGAGCTGTCCGACTCGTTATCCTCGATATGCATGAAATCTTTTTCAAAAGTGTCGCCCTACTTCCTTGTACACAAGCTTCACTTTCTTCATTTGTTTCACTTTGCAGATTCGTTGAATTCACTTTTCGAATTTTTATTTCATTATTTATTTTGGCTGAACGTCTCTTTTCGCCAGTTGTTGGATACATTTTCTCTTTTTATTTAAAAACACAGATATTAACTTCTTTTTTGCACAATTTCTCAAAGATTTTATCAAATCCACAACCGAACAGCGCAAAATGATCACAATAATGACAGACAAACGCAAAATATTGAAATTATCAAGAAAAAGAAAACAAACTACCGTTGCCTTTCAGAAAACCCTCATAAATAAGAGTTTTCTAGGAGTGTGCTCCTAAATTGCTCATATAAATGAGTCTTTTCTGAGTCCTGAATTCTACAGGCTTCGAAATCAATCAGAATTGCTCATAAATTAGGAGGGTAATCATAAAACCCTCAAGAAAAGGAATCTTTTGAGAGTCATATTTAGGAGCGCTCCGAAAATTTTTTGGTGGGAAGTATTAATTTCATCACGGTATACTGCATACGCACAAAAGCAAGTGGTTCTTCCCAAGAGCACTTACTTAAAAATAATTAATATGTACACTTGTTACATAATATATTCGCAATACATGCATAAGCTTATTACGATAGACAAAAAATAATTTCAGATAAGCTTGCTTACATATATATTTAAACAATTTCAGTTGTTATTAAAGCTGGGAGTTGTAATAAAACAGAAAATTCAAAAAGTATCTCATCATTTAGTAAAAAGTACTAAAAAAGTGGCAAGAATTACAACAAGTATCACATTTGGGTGCATTTTGTAAAATTGGCAAAATAGTATCCAAGCAGTTGAAAAAGTGGCAAATTGCTACTTTAATAGCACCAACGGTAACGCTGTATCTGTCCTCTAAAGTGTCATTTATTTAGTGAAAGGTTGACCATTAACAAATGTCGTTTAACAACCGAAGAACTCGTAAAAATATTAAACACTTACTACAAAAGTGGTGGTTCCAACGTGGCCACTGATTATGGTCATCAAAATCGACCAAATGTGCAAGGAATTGGCAAGATTATAAAGAAATTTGAGGAGACTGGAAGCGTTACAGATGTTGTCAAGTCTGTGCATCATCGCAGTGTGCACACTGATAAAATTTACGCATCTGTTAGTGAAAGTGTAGCGGATAATCCGAATTGGTCGATTGCACGGTGTTCTCATCAATTGGGCCTTTCTTACGGCTCATTGTGGCGTATTTTGCATTTGGATGTCCACCTTAATAATTAAAAGTCCACATCATGCAACAATTAAAGCCGACTGACCATTCACAACGACGCATATATTGCGTAGATAGCGCAATAGGCCTTCAATGCTGATTTTTCGAGAAAATGTTTCTTCAGCGATGAAGCTCAGCAATTTTGGCGCATATGGGGTTCGGAGAACGCAAAAGCGATTATGGAAAAGCCATTGCAACCGGTAAAAGTGACTGTTTGGTGCGCGTTATGGTCTGCAGGTGTCATTGGGCCGGGCCGTATTTGTTCGAAAATGACATTGGCAGAAACGTAATCGTCAATTCAGATCGCCATGACCATATGATACCTAACATTTTTTGCCCTGCAATTGAGGATTATGAACTGGACGATATGTGGCTTCAACAAGACGGTCCCACGAACCACACAACAAGTTCGATTTTAGCTTAATTGGTTTGTAAGCTTCCAGAGCGCGTATTTTCACGTGTTCGCGACGTCAATTGGCCACCAAGATCATGCGATTTGACGCCGTTAGACTTTTTTTGGGGCTACGTCAAAGATCGTATCAGCGCGGACAATCCCCTAAGATTGGAACACTTAAAAACCAACATACGAAATGTGCGAAAAAAAATTAACAGACTACCTCAAAAGGATCGACTGCAGTATCCAATCTAGAGGCGGTCATTTAAATGTCTTTGTATTTCCTACGTAATGACAAGGTCCAAGCATTATAATGAAATAAAAGTTTTATCCAAATCATAGTTTAATGTGAAATTTTTCTTAATTTACTTTTGAAACCGCAAAATGAATAACCTGTTACTTGAAATCGCTTTCAAAAGAAAACGAAACAAAAACATGAATGAAAACTTTAACAAGTCATGCACAAAAATTGGTCACTTTGCAAAGCCAGCAAATAAGGGACAGACAGTCATTGCTCAATACTATTTTTATTAATGGCATTTAAGAAATTAAACAAAATATTTTAATAACAATAATATTGAAGTATTGCATTGTTTTCTTTGTCAGTATAAAATACGAGATTTAGAGTATTCGATAATTTTACGAAACTTTTTGTCTTTTGGCAATTTAACATTAATTAGTATTGTGGTTATTTTATTGAACTGTTAATGGTTTTTAATCCCAATTTCGATATTTTAATCAGGCTTAAGTTGAATTTAATTTTCATTAAATTTTTTCATGAAAATAATCGTTCAGCCACCGATTGCGAGCCGATCGTCTTGTTTTACTGAGTGTTAACTGTCAGATTGCAATTAATGGTGTTTTCTTTTCTAAAAATTAATAATGCATTATAATTGTGCAATATATTTGCACAAAAAGTGATATATTTTTCTAAATTACAATCGAACAAAATAATATCAAATTTTTACACTCAACACCCATGTGTATTAAGCGCGCCAAAATTTAATGCAGTTTGTACTAATAAACGATATTCACCACGGTTGTAGTGATTTTCAACATTAACAACACTGATATTCAATAAATAAAGTCAGCTGCTGTAACAAATTTTGCGCCAATAAAATAATTATTTAATAAAAAAAAAAAAACAAATGAAAATGGATTCCAACAGATTATGAGGTTTCCAAAATTTATTTTCAACAAAAAATTTTTATATCCATTACAATGTTATCAAAAATCATAATACATAGAGGGAGTTTACACGGTGAAGTTATCAAAAAAACACGAAACGAGTTTTCATGTTTATTTTTATGAATTTTCATGTTTATTAGTTTGTATGTATATGGCTATTAGACAATTAGACATAAAAACAGACATGTTTCGAAAGACATCGTGAAAAGACAATAGGTTTTTGGAAGCATGTTCAAAAGGGAATGAAATAAACAGACATGTCTGAATAGACACCGTGTAAATGCCCCCATAGTCTCCATTCACACGTTTCACTTTTTGATGCTCAACATCTTGTGTCTTTAGGAGCGCAGCTTTGAATAAAATTGTTGTTCTTTTGAAGCCAAAAAGGTTGAAACCGATTGCTGCGTGTGACTATGTTTGCTTCTTCAAAAGGGAATTGAAAAGAAGTTGAGCAACAAAAGATGAAACGTTTAAATTCAGACATACATATAACACAAACTGTACGCAAAAACGAGAAAAAGTTAATAAACAAAATACTTGCTTGCATAACAAAGTACTTAACGCAGATGCAAAAAAGGGTATTATCTCACTCTCAATTATAACTGCGGGTAAGAAATGGAACATATTTGCCATTTATTTTTGCAACATATTTTGAAAGGAAAACGACAACTTCTCACAATTTTGCATATCTTTTTAGAATAGAACAAAAACCCGAGCGAATGGTAGCATACATTAAACATAAATTAAAGAATAGAAAACACCCTAAGTGCTGCATAAGTCGAGTAACTACTCTACAAGAAATAAATAACCAATATTAAAAAAAAAAATTTTTTACTAACATACTTGCAACAATTTGACATTGAGTTAATGAGTTAGAGAGAGAGAGAGACAGAGAGACATAATGAGTTAGAGAGTGAGACAAAAGAACACGTACACAAGGTTTCGGTCACCTTTTAATTTTGCTCTTAATAAACTAATATAAACAATAACCAATATATCGTTTAGCACTACCGGTCATCTAACAAGTAAAATGACCGGTAGTCTTCTTGTAGGGTATTGGTTTGTAGTGTTGCATATTAACAAAAGTGTAGCAACTGCATTTCTGTATACTTTCTTCATGTGGAGTAAAAATATACTACAGCATTTTACAAATGCTACGATGCAAGACCATTTGCACAAGATTGTGAATTGGGCTATTGTTGTCTTATTGTACTATTGAAGATTGTACATTTCCAATAAAATTAAAATTGTACAAGACGAACTTAACGACCCTATAACTCTAGTTAGTTCCTTCAAGACCAGCTTTTGACTTGGTATTTAAATGCTTATTTAGTTAATAAATACGGTTTCAGTTCTAAAGAGCTCCTCGATTAATTTTAAACGCCAAATAAACAACACAGACGATTGAGAAAAAAGTATGAAATATGTTAGTGTAATTATGTGTCTATATAAAATTTTTAATATTCACACTAACATCTTGTTGTTGTCAAAAGCTTGTGTAGTCTATTTGAAATTGTTTTTACATAATATAAAAGTATGGAAGAACTGTTGGACCACCCTTTATACATATCGTGAATTTTTTCGACATTTTCGGGTGTAGTGACTTCATTTGACCGTTAAGAACGTTCATCGTCATTTGTACTTGTGCGCCCACAACGAAAGTCTGTAAACCACATTTTTACCATTGAAATCGATGGTGCAGAGTCCCCATAGTATTTAACAAGCTTTTTCTTGGTTTGATTGACGGTTTTTTCGCAAAAAATAATGTTTAATGAGCACTCGAAATTCACTTTTTTCATTTTTAAAAAAATCCACGAGGTTGTATGTTTTGAACAGCTGTTAAACGCAAAGTAAATGACGGAACTTGCTCAAAACTGGACAGTAGTCTATTAACAGGTGGTACTTGATGGGAGCAGGACTTATTGATCTGCCCTACTATTTTAATATTAAATTATAGGTTTTTATATGGCCGAAATAAAGTACACAAACATCTTGTTGCTGTTGAACTGTTTTTGTAGTTTTTTAGGCCGTTATTCCCTACAATTTTGAAATTAGTTTTTCCTTTAAAATAGACCTTGATCGAGTAATGCCTCTAGATTTTGTGGCACCCCTAAGCAATCAACGACTTCAGCACCAATATCCCCATTTTTTCAAACCGTCTACACTTTAGGCCTTAAGACTTATTTAATTAACTTTGCCAAAACTACAACGGAGAAACATTAACTTAAATGAAGATAAGTTTTTTTATTTGACTTCATTAAATGTAAAATCCAGGAATGGTGAAACAAAATTCAAACTTTTGGCCTAAATTCTTATGCAAAAAAAAAAAAAAAACGGCTTAACGTTGTGAATAATTGTGAAATTTTAACAACTTTCAAAGAACATACTAATCAAATTCAAATCTTAAATACTTTTTTCCCTCTTCTTTTTTAGTTCAATTCCTGTGACCTACGGGATTAAAAGATATTAATTTTTTTTAAGAAGAAATAAAAATTAAATTTACATAATGCAAAAAATTTAATGAAATCAAAATGGCAAATTTATTTCGTGATTATAACTCAACCCAGTGTGCTTCGCTACCCCCATTGAAATAAATAAGCGTATTATATAGGGTATTCATTCGAATAACCGTTAATCGTTTAACCGATTAATTACTACCCGATTAACTGATCGGTTTATTTAAAATTGGCTATTTTCGATTAACGATTAAACTGATTAATTTCAGTCGATTAACCGACGCACAGTGGCGCCATTTGAGTTTTTTCGTTGCAAAAATCATATCTTTTGAACCGAATAAGATAATTGAACAGTTTAAACAGCATATGATAGATAACTGTTCAGCCTATGAAAGGGTGCTACGCTTTGTAGGGGCCTACTTATGGGTTATCAAAGTTAAAATTAGTAGAAAAATCAATTTTATGGTAACTAAAAAAAATTTTTTTTACATTTTTAGATTGTTTTTATTTTTTTTCTTAAGGGTTTTATGTTTTAAATTATTACCCAACAAATTAAAAAAAAAATTATTTTTTTTTTAAATTTATTTTTTCAATTTTCTGTAAAATATTCATCACAATTTGTAAGAGAAGGTATATCTAAAAGACTAACCATTTCTAAACTATAATTATTTTGTAACTCTATTCGTGACTTCACATGCCGCAGGGAAGAAATAAGTGGATCGGAAGATGCTGCCAACATGTTGAAGAGGTCCTCATTTTGCCTCACCCTTGATGCTTTGAATGTGTTCTGCAATCTATATTTTTTATAAAATTTGTTAAGAGACTCCTGTGCTTCTTCAGAAAGCTCTCCAATTGGCAAAGACTGGTACTCAATTATATCTTTACCATGCGCCAATATTTTATGGACGGTCGGGGTCAACTTCTTCTGTGGATACATTTCTGCTAAAAGAGATGCAGTTTTCGACGCATATTCTCCATATTTTGTAGAATTGACATTTTCTTTGCAGTTTAAAACATCCAAGATCGTTCCCAATCTTTTCACGATTTGATTGTCAATTCCAATGATTCTAGTTACTGCCTCATCATTTTCAAAAAATCTCCTAGAAGTGTTTCCATCGTTAGAGTTACCGTATCCGTGCTTGGGACAGTCTACTTTTAGTCCAACTTGTTTAAAAAAAGCATCCTGTATTTGCTTCTTTCTGATCTTTTCCTTATCCTTTATTGATGTATTTTCATCGAAGTTTTCTTCCTCTTGTGGTAGGGTATATGCCAGTTTTAGCAAGAATTCCATACACCTTATCCTTGCGTGCAATGGTGACATTCCATATTCGTAATTCTCCTCATTTGTAGAATCGTTTAAAGTACCAAAGATCTTCTGACAAATAATAATATAAAATCGATAAAAAAAATATAAAAATAAAACGAAAAAAGGGGTTTAAATAGGTTTTTGCTAAATTTTTACCTCCAATATAATTCTGTCTATATATATGTATATGATAACTAATTGAAATATGTTATAATTAAGCAGAAAAAGATACTAATCTTAAACTCTTTACAACTAATTATATAAAATTGAGATGTAACATATTATATATGAAATAAATTGAATTGAATTGAAAAAAGTTCTTCTGACTCTTTTTGCAAATCGGGCATGACATTGTTGAGGTTGTTCCTGTCAGTTCGTTTACGACTTTTCCGTCAACCATGGTCAGGTGGAACTCGTAATTGCATTCAATATATTTTCCTTCTCCAATTTGCAGCTTTGTAGGCTTAATCTTGCTTATTTGTTCTTTAATGTCCTTCACCGTAGTCCTTATGAGTTCTGCCGATTCCCTTGCAAACTGAAACATTATTGGTCGGCAATAATGCACTGATGACGGACGTGGATTTTTCCAGTGTAGGGAATCATCCGATTTTAGCCGCAAAGGAACAACAGATGCCATAAACATATTTCCGTCCGATATTGTAGCGTCATCGGGAGATATCCTTTGCTTATAAACGCTTTGTCCGGATGATCCATCGCAGCCTCATTTGCTGATCAATGTCAACTTCTCAGGAAGAATTTTCACTTCCGTGAAAAACTTTGGTGTGGTTGACTTTCTAAACAGTTCAAATAATTTTAAATTGTACAACGCCATGTTTTCAGTACTTAAATTGTTAAATGGTTTCAGTAATTGTTGCGCCAACTTTCAGGCATAGACTAATCCAGGCATTATGCTTATTTTGCAATATATAGGCTTATGCTACCATGCCTAAAAATTTACCTGTTCCCTGCATACATATGGATTTATGCTAAATAATGCAATTTTGATATTATGCACGTGTCCAAATAAGATTTGTGCCTACCTGTAGGGACCATAAGTCAATATTGTTCCTGACCATTTGTACGCCAAAGTATTGTTTATGTGAGGTACGTACTTGCTAATATAATAACTATTAGATCAAACTACTGTCAGTCAAAACATATAAGGGATGGACGCCATACAATTTCTGCAAACATGTCTTTTTAAACTTTTTTACCTCTAGAAGCCAAACGGGCACGTATGGGCAGATAAAACCTTTTGAATTATGTAAAGAAATAATCAAAGAACAGGTTTTGCAAATATGGCAAATATAGAAAAATATAGTTTTTTTTTATTTTCCGTCAAAGTTGAAAAATAGTGAAAAAACGGATAGTTTTTAAATAGTGATTTACCAGGAGAAACACAAAGCAAACAGTTAATTTTTTTTTATCATTATACATTTAATAAATACATCAATCAATACAAACAAAAAATAAGGCGATTCGTTACCTATTTTTCGTGATATTACACCTGAAATCGCAACAAATTGACTAAAAATTGTGTGTTTTTTTGAAAACCGAAAGTCGGTCAACTTTGAACGGTTATATCTTCTAAACTAAAAATGTGATATTATTAAGAGTGGCATATTTGAAATCGTTGAAAAGTTTCCTATAACATGGGTTTATTCAAAACTTCGTCGGCATTCATGAAAATTTTGATTTTTGCAACCTCGCTTGCTCTACGGGCGCCACTGTGCGACGTAACAAAATTTTTTATTTTTTGTAGTATTATTACATATATTTTGGTGTTTTTTAATTATTTGTTTTGTCTCATATGCAAAAGGTATGCGTTTAGAAAATATATTTTCATACACACACAAAAGAGATCTTCATTTGTAAAAAGTTTTTTTTATATTAACAAAGTAATAAAGCAGCACTATATTCAGAAAAAAATTTACAAAAATCAACCCTAAGGCTTTGAAGATATAAGCAAAAATATGCGCCGACGTGATGTCACAAAAACAGAAGTGGATTTTGACTTGCATTACAAAACTGCATAAGTCTGCGAATTGAGCAAGACTTTTTGTAAAAAACCTTTTTTAATAAGCTTTGGATTTATAAAGATTTATTTTCCAAGTAACCAAATTTAAAAATCTTTGTTCGTTTGAGGTAAATATGGGAATTTGTAATGTAACGCCAGAAAGCAAATAAGCCTGTATTTTAGGACCACATTGTTCAAAAGTTATCCCTTTTTTAACTCAATGTAGAGCTAGTTGCGCTTTACACAACATATAAAAAAGTAAATTATACGTATACAATTTTTGTTAAACGATTTAATTACTTCTGGCGTTACGTTAGAAAAAGGAGACTTTTCGCCAGAACTTCCCATATGTATGTATGTGTTAATTATTTGTTTCTTCTCATATTTTCTCTTATCAATCTTTTAACAGAATTAACCGAAACAATTAGAAGAGTTGAAAATTTAAAAAAATTAAAACAGGACTCTAATGACATAATTTAAGATTTTGTACGTTTAGAGAAATCCAGGAAAAGGACTGAGGAATTAGATATTCTGTATTATGGATTGCATTCGATTTCTCCAACATCAACGATAACACAGTACAACACATGATTTACCAACTCAATTCTGTGAACTGTATGTGAAATTAGACCCAAAAAGAAGAATTTCTGCATCATTCGTTTTGTCTTCTTACCTGCGATTTGAAGTTAGTATCGATTTGAAGTTAGTACTATCGTATAGGGGAATTTATCACGTTTTAGGCCCTGTTGTTTGACATAGCTCGACAACCACTAGCCCAATTTAGTTGAAATAAATTTTAAAAAATTAAGAATTACAATTCCCTTAATCTGTTCATATATTGTTTTCCTATACAAGTAACACTTTCGAAGTTAAAAATGAATGTATGAAGGGAAAAAATTATTTTTTGCCTAAAAATTTAAATTTTTTTTTTAAAAATACATAAAAAATCCAAAATGGAAAAAAGTTTCAAGTCTAGTTATTTTTTCGCAAAGTCACATAACCTATGAGCAAAATGAGACAAAGATCATAAAAATCGATGCACGCGTTTCGCTTTTATTCGCAATTGAGTAAAGGTATGAATTTCAAAAATCAGTTATAGCCACCACCCTTAAAATAAAAATAAAAATATAAATTAAAAAATTATCATGCAAAAAAAAACTTTATTTATAAAAACTTAATGAAAATAAAATAATATGCAATTAATACGCAATTATAATATGCATAAAAACAAAATTTAGAACATTTTTTTAATTATTGGCAATATCCATCCTTGTAGAAGTTGACGCTTGTGGTTCTGATGATCTTGTTTTCTTCGTAAGTTGTTCATATTCATGGTCTGAGTCTGTATCGTCATCCGAGATACACATACTATTCAAGGGCGTGTTTCTTTCACTGTGTCCACCAATTTCAATGTCTTCATCTTCGGTGCTTTCTTCAAACTGCATAATTGTGGAACTCCACCAACAAACCTCCGCAAGCAATGCATCCAATTTTTTGTTTTTGAACCGCTTTTCAAATGGCATGGTCACCTGGTGGAACCTCTCTCCTTGTTCGTCTGATTCCTGAGGTGATTGTGCCAAAAAAGTATCGAGGTGGTGGTGCAAGAAATGCAATTTCAGCGTCATGGATGCACCGATTTTTTCGAAATAAAACAGCAACCTGTCCACTCGTTGCTGTATCTCTTCTCGCTGGACACGGTTCTTTCCTAGAACGCCTTCTATTACTTCTTTCAATGCATGAAACTGTGCAAAACTTTCCAAATAATGACCACCCTTAAATGTGGGTGCAATTTCTGTAAAAAAATCATATAGGTAGCCACCGGAAAAACCCAAATAATAAAAAGGTCCACTTTCCGTTTAATTGTCCACGTACATTTATTACCGCAATCATAAAAATCAAATAACCTTTTGT
This sequence comes from Pollenia amentaria, assembly GCA_943735925.1. Taxonomy (NCBI): domain Eukaryota; kingdom Metazoa; phylum Arthropoda; class Insecta; order Diptera; family Polleniidae; genus Pollenia; species Pollenia amentaria. The sequence goes on along the minus strand of OX031008.1, from coordinate 31,420,446 downwards.
TTATTCCTTTTTTTTAATTCTCAGAATCATGAAAAAGGTGTCAATATTTTCTCCAAATAATGTTGTGCATATCTCGAGCAAATTTTTGAAATTCATACATTTACTCAATTGCGAATAAAAGCGAAACGCGTGCATCGATTTTTATGATCTTTGTCTCATTTTGCTCATAGGTTATGTGACTTTGCGAAAAAATAACTAGACTTGAAACTTTTTTCCATTTTGCATTTTTTATGTATTTTTAAAAAAAAAATTTAAATTTTTAGGCAAAAAATAATTTTTTCCCTTCATACATTCATTTTTAACTTCGAAAGTGTTACTTGTATAGGAAAACAATATATGAACAGATTAAGGGAATTGTAATTCTTAATTTTTTAAAATTTATTTCAACTAAATTGGGCTAGGGGTTGTCGAGATATGTCAAACAACAGGGCCTAAAACGTGATAAATTCCCCTATACGATAGTACTAACTTCAAATCGATACTAACTTCAAATCGCAGGTAAGAAGACAAAACGAATGATGCAGAAATTCTTCTTTTTGGGTCTAATTTCACATACAGTTCACAGAATTGAGTTGGCAATCAATTAACTGAAAAATGTTGTACTGTGTAAGTGAAAGAATTTTTTCCAATTCAAGATTTATCAAAACTAAAGAAAAGAATCGCTTAAATCCTAAACATTTTTCTAAACGATTATTTTTAAGGTCTCCTTAAACTATTGAAAACCTCGATTAATTAATCGAGCGATTAACCGATTAAAGCAAAAGCCCGATTAAATGAATACCCAAGTATTATATGAGCATCGATAACGATGCTATTTGTGCCCAATTTGAAAACTTTTACTGTTATCGTTCTCAAGATTACAATAATATTTATATTGTTTTTGTATGAAAGGTGCTACACAAAAAAAAAATAAATAATAAAAAAAATACAAATTTATTTCCATAAAAAAATCCGTTCTCAAAATCAATGAATCAATTCTGGTGGAGTGGATAGTCTGCCTGATTGACAGCAGGATTATCAACTCGAGCCTGGGGGATCATGGTGTAAGGAGGAAGGTTACCAGGGGTCACCACAGGGGAGGTTCTATCTCCTCTACTCTGGTTGCTTGCAGTCAACGGGATTCTCAGATCATTTGATTCCAAGGGTATGAAAGCCGCCGCCTATGCGGATGACATAGTTCTACTGGTCAGGGGAAAGTTTCTGTCCACGAACGGTGAAATTATGCAGGTGATGTTGGACGAACTCTCGGGCGAAGGATAGATGGCTGGGGGTAAGCCCTGCGAAGGCTGAGCTGTTTCTTTTTACCAGAAGGTACAGGATAGAGGGTTTTAAGGGGCCAGTGCTGGGTAACTTGGGTAACTTCCTCGACTGTAAACTGTCTTGGACGAGAAACACCCAGGAGAGGATGAAAAGAGGACTAAATGCCTACTATACATGCAGAAACTCCATCGGTAAGAATGGGGGTCTAAGACCGGATATGGTAAACTGGATTTATACATCGGTCTATTCTTACTTACGGATGCACTGAGAGTGGATAGATATAGGAAGATGCTCATCAAAGCTCAGAGGAGTGCATCTTTTGGCATCACAGGTGCAAGGAGAAGCACGCCACAGGCGGCGTTGGACATCCTACTACATCTGTCCCCCATTGAACATTATGTGAGGAGTGTGGCTGCTAGGAACTTATTTAGACTCTACAAGTCTTCGGTAATTAGACATAAGTGGGATGACAACACAAGGATTCTATACGAAGTGGGTCTGCTTGATCAGGGTAGTATTCTGGCGGGAATCTCAGATCATAGGAGTATGACCTTGGACTTCGGTATAAAACCACCGGTTGAGTTCCCGAATAGGGAAGTTTGACTTGGATCCAACGGACAGTTTGAGGTGTGGGCAGTATATACGGACGGGTCCAAGATGGACACTGGCACTGGGACCAGTGTTTTTATTGCTGACACTGACGTGTAAATGTCATTCAGACTTCCGGATGAGTGCAGTGTCTTCCATGCTGAGATCCTAGCGACCTGGAGGGCGACGGAGGTGATACTGGATCACATCGTAGGGGGGTTTGTGGTGACAATCTACGTCGAAATTGAGACTGCGCTAAGAGCTTTGTTAAATTATACGGTGCGAACGTGCCTGGTCGCACGGTGTAGGAATGCTCTGAGGGAGCTCATGTTAGCATTCGCAATAACGCCATGCTGGGTACCAGGACACTGCAAGGTAGATGGCAATGAGGTAGCCGACGAACTCGCGAGAAGAGGTTCGAATCTGGACTTAGAGGTAAGGGACAGAGGGATAAATCTGCCTTATGTCACTACTATGGGGTGATACGGGAAAGATTCCGTAATGCAGTTAAACAGTCCTGGAGGGATAGAACGGATTGTAGGGTGTCGAGGGCCTTATGGCCCGGATTGGACGCAGTGGCAACCAGGGTTCTGCTGGGATTGGATAGGAGTGGTCTCAGGACACTTACAGGGTTCTTGACAGGTCATTGTTCTGTTAGGACTTTTACGAATTAATGGACAATGACATACCGAACTGCTGCAGATTATGCGATGATTCTGAGGAGCTAGAGATGATTAAGCATGTACTGTGCCACTGTCCCAGGATGCAGGGTCTCAGACAGAAATGGCTGGGGGATAGATTCCATGACGAGCTGGGCTGCATCGCTGGATATAGTCCAGTCGATATACTGGGGTTTGTCAGGGAAATAGGACGACTGTTTCTTTTGAGGGGACTGTTGAGGGAGTAGCTGTCCAACGTAGTATCTATGCATCTCTCTTAGCCCTTTGAACTATTTTCTTCTTTAGTTATCTCTTTCCTCTTTTTTTTACTATGCTGAAGGGATTCACAATGAACCTCATTGGTCTCCGAGTGGAGATGCGCCCTTGGGCGCATAACCCTTCTTAACCTAACCTAAATTACCACACAATTTTTTTTAGCAAAACATTACATTGCAAATATGTATATCAGGCTATTTCGCATGCTGTGAGTGATGAAGCATTTTTGGAAATATTTTAATGAATTTTATTTTTCCAATAAACAAATTACTAAGAAAAAGGACCATTTTAGAAGATCGCTCTCTTAAATTGTCTCCATATAAAATAGAGAAAATTGAACGCACACATGTATATTTTTGGCTCATACACATTCCTGCCATATTTTCCGATTTATTTTTGCCTCTAAAATACCGATTTTTTGATAAACAATATATCAGATATTACTTTTGCTTCTCGATGCGTTACATAAAATACTGCGCGTGGATACGTGCCGTTATATATGTTCATTAGGGTTGACCGATTTGTAAGGACAAACATTTGTCGATATTTTCCACCGATTTTGCGATAGCTTTTGTCATGAGGGAAACAAGTTCTACTAAGACATATCAAAAAAATCATTTTCGAAGCGTCCAAATTTAAATTTGTCGACTTTTTTTATAAATATAAAAGTTGAGAAACATTCAAAAATTGAAATTTGCGCGCCTTAAGAATGATTTGTTTGATATGTCGTCGTAGAACTTTTTTTCCTTATGCCAAAAGCTATCGAAAAATCGATGGAACAATATTGATTGCTAAATCAATCCACCCTAATGTTCATCCAGTTCTTTCTTACTACAGCAATTGATAAGCTTTGCTTTTTTTGGAAATCTAACGATTTAATAGAAAAATAAGAATATCCAAGGCGAATTTAACAAGGCAAACTTTTTAGAACAGCTGTTCGTCAACTTTTAAATCGAATTTTTCAAACAATTTTTAATTTCATTTTAATTTATGTATGTACGTAGATTGATTTTTTTTGTGATTAAAAAAAAGGTATCAAAAGAGAATAGAATTTAATGTTTTATGAAAAAAATTAAAAGTAAGGCCCAGAACAGAAGGTGAAACGCAACTGCAACGACACCCTTTTGCAATTATTGCTTTGAAACCAGTTTCAATCGTTTTCCACACAGCCTGGCACCTGAATTGTACCACAATGTGATAAAATTATCAGAGTGATTTTAGTTTTCGAGTTTCCTGCACGCCCGTTTCAATGCAACTGATTTCCAATGCGTTTTAAACAGGTTTCGAAATGGTCGCGGTATGTGCGGTCCCTCAAAGCAGTCTATGGCATAAACTTAAACGAAACTGAAAAATAACTAGCAGTTGCAGTTGCGTATTACACTCTGTTATGGGCCTTACGTTAAACAAAATTTTACTCGTTAATGCATACACTCTGATCGTGTATTGGGAAAACAAAATTTTAATTGGGCATAAATAAACCTATCCAGATAATTTACGTACTAATTATAAAATTGGCCATAAAATCAAAACTCAGTTAAAAAAACATCTCCTGAAAAACACTCTGACAAATCTGCCAAATTGTTGGATAATGTAAAACCTGTTAACCGAATCCCGTTTTTATGATGCTCAACTTAAAAGTATGTACAACCAAAAGTTTGCGGTTAATAGTTAGTTACTCTTTTGGATAACGTTTTTCTCTGCACTCAAAAAAATCCATTCCTTATATGTACAAAAACTGCACGAAAACTGCTACACTTTTATAAGACAAGAAATTATACTGTCAAATTTCATGAAGATTGGTCCATATTTAGCCATACGCCCTATATAAATTCCACTCTCGAAAAACACTTTAGTAAACTTTAAATCGTAACGAACAGAAGTCATAAATCACACTATCAAATTTTTTTTTTTAAATACAACAGCCTAAAATAAACGACGCAAACACATATGCACTGATTGATGGGCTTATTTGATAGTCTCCAGGGCCCTTAAGCCAACCTTTGGTTAATATTGTACTTATTCTTAGGAATGACTATATACACTATAGCTTCTATAGCTTCAATGTTAACCAATGATTGGCTAATGCAAAAAGCGTGTCAAATATTGAGGGAATAAGAATGATGTAAAAACTTCATATTTTGTAATTTGACTAATAGAAGAACATTCGAAAAAATGGTTAATATGCAGGTATGTCACAGAATTTATTTGTACGAAAGTGAAAATTTTCCCATTTTTCAATTCGTACCGTTTTTGGTTTGCTTCTTTAGCTTTCGTACGTTTTCATAAATCCGAAAAAAATCAAAACATTGTTTTTTGTTATTAAATATGATATCATTATTAAGCAGCTGCTTTGTAAACATAAGCAAAATAATTGTCTGTGGGTACTTCGTAAATAAAATAAAAAACTGGCTAAAAACTAAATGTTATCCTTTAATCAATCGCTATTATTCAATATGCAAGGTGTTTCAAAAATTGCAGCAGTGATAGAAAACAGAATAGAACAAAAAGATAGGTCAATGCTTTTTTTTGTCTATTTTCACATTTTTTTCTTGTTAAGTTTGTAACCTGTAAGAAATATAAAGAAATTGTTATCTAAACAGGTTTTGTCTATTTTTCAAGACACAGTTTAAAAATCAACAGGATTCTCTATCATTTGACATATTTCTTGAACGTTTCTTTTATGTAAGTGCTCTTGAATTAGTAATTGCACCTCAATACTTTGAAACGAATTTAAAACGAAAAATTTTTGCGTTTTACGTTTTCTAGAGAAGGTAAAAACGTTTTCATTTTACTGTTGCCCTCTAAACAGACTTATACAAATTTACAGGATTGTGGTAAAATAATAATTGTAAATTTAATTTATTTTGTACACGCAAAAAAATAATCTAGGTAATTTTACCAAGGCGAACATACGTAATTGATAATAATGGTCGAGAATTGGTCGCTATGTTTTTCTTTATACTGTGTGTAAAATGCATCTTTATATCTATTATACTTTCTCCGTTTAAAAAGAATGTGTCATTATTTTTTCCAAGTGCAAATCAAAAATCGTAAACACGTTTATTTCGAAATGTATTTTTTGAAGACGTTGCAGCAAATGAGCGATATACAGATTTAGAAAGACCAACAATACAACAGTTTCGATAGATAATTTAATTAACTGTTATACATTATGAATTGATAAATAACATATTACAATGAAATGAATAAGGAAGTTAATTTTATTAAACATTTTTTCATTTTTCGAATTTATTCTATGAGTTAAATTTCAGTTATGTATTTTATAAAGCTTTTTGTAATAGCTCTATTCCTTAAATTTTTCAGAAATGACTTTATACACTACCAGACTATTATATTGTATTTGAAAAAATGAAAGAATATAATAAAGTTGCTTATGAAAAAGAAATAATTCCCAATATCTAGAAGTTAATTTTATTTAATGTATGAACTGAAAAAAGTATATAGTTTTTTCAAATATGCTTACTTTCCAACAAAATTTTACATGTTGTGCAACTTCAATAGAACAAAATTAGCTGCTTTTATTTAAAACTATTACACTTTTATTATTAATGTACGCCATTAGCTATTTGAGCGGTTTCTGCAAACTATTGCGTTTTTGTAACCAATATTGACATCACTAATGGCTTGGAAAAAGTTAGTTCTGGTTCACTTTGTTTTAGTTTAAGCCGTCAGGTCTTATAGTGCATTTACACCTACACCATAAACACGTTATAAGTTGTTTATGATGATAAACTAGTTTAAGAAACTTGTTTATCCATACAAATTATAAACACGTTTGTAACTAGTTTTTGAGATAAACTAGTTGCAAACAACCAGTTTTTGTTAATGCAACTCTGTTCTTTTCAAATTTTGCTCTGGCAACGCTAGTGATATTTGACATTTCATAAAAAAAAAAAAATTAAGTTAAAAAAGTTTGCGTTAAAAAAAGGAACACATCAAGAAAAAGTTTAAAAAAAATAATTTAAAATTGTTTTATATAATATGGATAACGAAAATAAAAGGTATGTTTATCGTATGTATAAATGTACGTGCACCAACGTTTTTAAATTTTTTTTTACTGAAGTCAGCTGTTTTGTGACATGGCTGTTAAACTGTTAACTGTCAAAACTGCTGATGTAAACGATATAGTTTATGAAAGTAGTTTACGATCATAAACTAGTTTGAAAATTACAAGTGTAAATGCACTATTAGGCTTTTAGAAGATAAGGGCAAAGAGAATGCCATTTATTTTCCTCTCTCTCCTAAAAACTCAAGACTTGAAGGCTAAGACTTGAACTGTGTGTACCAGCACTTAAAACGATAATAATATACATACAATTTTTTATTTTAATGTGTCAACATTTTGATATATTGTTTTTAGGTAATCTTTTCACAAAATTCTAAGCAGTTTGTATTATGACAAAAATAAATAAATCCTTGGTTGTACGAACAAAGTAGAAGTACCAAAGTTATAAAACAAGGCAGTTTAAACACCTAAAGCAAAAGTGTGGGTTAAATATGCAACATGTTTCGCATGTTTTTCATCCACAAAAGAACTTGAAAATAATTCCCACAGTTTTATTTTTTCTACAAACGAACACAAAAAAGTAGAACATGTAACATTTATGCAACATATTCCTCAGAAAATAAATCGTCATAAGATAATTTTCCAAAAATAAAATAACTTTTCAATTATTGGTAAATTTTCCAAGCTTTTAAGTTATTTTAACAAAATATAAGACTTTTTTTGAACATAGAAATTACCTAATTTAATATGTATGTAGTTATATTACCTAAGAAACTTAGATAATTCCATGCTTCACTTGCGCTTATTTAATTTTATACCATATTTTTAGGTAATTTAACCTATGTATGAATGTATTTATAATATTTTTCTTCAAATATACATAAAAAATTACAATTTATATGTTTTATAATAATAATGTTATTAAAAAGTTAACATAATAATTATTTCCAACTATTTCCCTATAATTGGCAATAGTTGGAATTGGCGAAACGGGGGGTCCAGTTACCATACGATAGGGTGATGGCCATCCCGGCTCCAATTCGGAATATTAGGAAAGATACGGACTCTGCTATACGGAGGAGATCAGAGGCAGTTTGGGAAAACACCGAAACGTGCAGGGTTTCCAAGGTAATGTGGGGATCCTATGATCCGGAGTCGACGAAAATTCTGCTGTCGCTATCGAGAAGTGACTGTAGACTTCTGGTAGGTTTTATAACGGGTCACTGTTGGACTGCGATATACGCCAAGAGGGCGGGGCGGCTGAATAGTGACAATTGCAGATTATGTGGGGTACCAGGGGAAAAGGAGACAGTGGAGCATATACTCTGCTACTGTCCGGCACTCGTGCGCTCCAGGGCGAACTGTCTGGGAGATAATTACTTCCAAAATCTCGTGGAAATCTCTGGAATTGGTTAATGAGACTCCTGGCGTTCGTCAAGAGAGTGTGGGGTACTCTGAGTACCATCACATCGGAATGACCTTTCTTATTTCTAACGTTCTTCTGCGGGTTATCGTACAACGTGGTAACGCTAGGGACCTATTTGGTCTATGCGGGGTCTTTACCTATAACTTTTTGTATGTGATACTCTCTTTAGGCTACTCTCATTAGGTAGTAATCAAAACAACACAAATGAAGGCAAAATTAAACCACCAAAGTACAATTAAATTAATAAATTTATAATGTTCATACCCAATTTTATGGGATATGAATAATAAATCATACATATAACTTCCTTCCATTTCTAGTTTTTTTAATTCTAGAAGTTAAATAATTTTTGCAACTTTTCGCATTGACGACATTTTTAAAATGAACTTTCACTTTCCTGTGTAATCGCACAAGAAATTTTCAAGAAAGTCATCTATTTCATTGAAATTTTTATTTGTTATACGTGTACAGAACTTACATAAAAGTACTTTCACGTGTAAATTCAGTGTTAGATGATAAACTAGCAATATCGCCAGATAGCCACTTAAAAGAAAATTGGAAGATATCGCCAAAATTTCATTGGGATGATAAGAACAATTTTCTCAAAAATTACAAGAGGAAGAAAATAAAAAATTACTTTTATTATTTTCTTTTAGATGAGATTTTGGGGATATTACTAAACTACTGCTTTAGGGGATATTTTTCATTTGTATGCAAGGGGCATTTAAAAAAAACTTTCCTGTAAATGTTTAGATTGTATGCGAACATAAATAAGGCCATTCTTGTATATTTATCTATTTTTTTATAATTTTTTTTTTTCTTTTTAACGAAAAATGTTTTTTTATTAAAAAAAACATTAGCATGACTTACAAGAAATGACAAAAATTTATTGTAGTGCATTTATGGGGTAATTCATAAAAAACACAGTGGCAACATCATTTTATGTCGTTTGTTATTAGCTGCGTTCGAGAACACAAAAGTTTTTACTATTTTTTACTGAACTTTACTGTATTTTACGAAATTGCGTTCGAGTACACAAAATGCAGTAAATGAGAACACAAATTGAGAGCGTAAAATGACAGTTCTTGACTGATTACTTACAAATTTTTACTTCAGAAATTTTTGCAGTAAAATTTAGTAAAAAAAAACATATGTTTCAAAGGTAAACAAACAAAAGTAACAAACAAAAAGCATTCAAGTTGTGAAAAAATGTTTAATAAAAGAAAAGTTGAAATAAAACTAAAATAAAAACAAAAAGTGAATAAATATTAATTAATTAAACTTGCTTGTGAAGCATTTACATGGCTAAATACCAACCAAGGCGAATTCAACAACAGGTGGTGTCGATACTACAACAATCCAAAAACAACAGAAACAACACAGGGTTTTTTGCATTGCATTGTTTGTGGTTAGTGTCCAAAATGTCAACCATTCCTAACAAAATACTAACAAATCAAAACAAAGTAGTTCGAACTGTCAAAATCAGATGGCGTTTCGACACCACCTGTAGTTGAATTCGTCTTGATAATAACTTTTGAAATTTTTTTCTGTTATGGTAATTTTTTTGAGTTGTTAAAGTGTCAAGTACTCGGATACTTATAACAGCACTTGTTTTTAAAGTAATCAATAGTAAAAAAATATTCATCTACTATTGATAAAATTTAGCCGGACAAAAATTAGCAAAATTAAATAAAATAAAAAAGAAACAAATATGAAAAATTACATTAAATAATTTGTTTGTATTTTCCAAAAATATTCGTGATATAAAAAGTATTTAATCGAGTACCGATAAGAAAACGAGCTAAGTAGTCATAAGTGTAAACATTTTTCAACACTTCAATTATTTGTCATGAGTTGTTGCCTTTATTTTACGAATTTTTACAAATTTTGCGTTTGCGTACTTTTTTGGACAACAGCTTTTTGTGAGAGCAAATTTATAAGTTTACTCATTTACTGCATTTTACTGTAAAAGTACTCAAACGCACCTATTGTTTAGTTTCATAAAAGTTGAAATATGAGTGACAAAGCAGTGCATGTTTTTTTTTCCAAATTTTAAAAATATATAGGCATAAATTGAAATAATCGTCTGGATGAGAGCGTGTTCTAATGCGGTATTCTTTTCTTTGGCGAAGCAAAACACAAACTCAAGCGCCTGAATCATATGCTTACAAAAACTGAAGCATAAACTTGTAATTTTAAGCATTCACTACTTTTTATTCACACTTTTTTTGAGTCAACGCTGGAAAAACTAGTTTCTACTAGTCAGTATAAAGCACTAGTTTTAACTAAAATGTTTATTCACCTCAAAGCTAGCTTAAACTTTAAAATTTCAAGTATTAGCTACCGTTTTATTCACGCGGCCCATTGTATTCTCTTTGTCACTTAAATTATGTACAAAATCAAAGAAAAGTGCAAGGTAAAATAAGACAAACCCGAGGTCATTGTAGCAATAATCCTATAAAATAAAATATTGTTTAAATACAACAACAAAAATCATCTTTGATCAACTCTTAAAATGCATATATTTTAATGCATAATTAAGTATCTGGAAATTTGTAACCTTTAAATTGAATTCCAATGGAAATAAAAACTAAAGCATTTTTAAACAAAATGAGTTATGTCTTATTATTGTTAAAATAATATTTTTAAAAAAATTAATGACGACGATCTAATAAACAGTTGAATAAATTAAACAAAATTGTAAAATTGTTGTTACATACATACAAACATATCAATAGCACGCCTTCGAGAAATATCTTTCAGGCCCATAATCACACAAAAATATTTTTTTATTAATTTTGATTTTTGGTATTGACCAAATACGTTTTATGAGTGCAAGCAATTTTCAGACTAAATTATGTATAATGACTTAAGGTTAATTAGTATTTTGTTATTAGATATTTACCAAATTATAATTTATTTATGCAATCGGTAATAAATAACACCAAGTGCTTTCCATTTGTTTGGAAATTTTACGTTCAATAACAGTCTTTATAAATTGTTTTCTTGATGACATCTTGAAAGAAAATTGCTTAGAGTCTGTTTACATGAATGCAGCGACATGTCCCCTGCGACTTGAGTTTTAGGGTGATGGCTGTGGTGGAGAGTACGTGGCAATAACTGTCACACGCAAGGTATATTTATAGCAGGTAGTCTCGGAAAGCCTGCTAATTATTATTTTTATTTGTTTGTTTTGTAATACGAACTGTCAAATGTTGTTTATGTTTTTTTCAACACGTGTTAAATTTCTAGCTTAAAAAGTAAACAAGTTTTTTTAATCAAAGTAAAAAGTGATAAAATTAAAAAGAAAATCAAAATGATTTATAATAAATAACAATTTTGGGTAAAGACTTAAATATAAAATTAAACAAAATAAAAAACAAAATGAATCTATTTTCGTTTAATGGCGTTTTTTCTGGTTTGTTTTTCATTTGCTTTTATCAACTCCTTCGCTGTTTGACAGTTCGTATTACATAACAACAATAAAAAGCCCTGTAGTTTGTTTTTCTGTACAATTGTTGTTATCTCGCGGCTACCTGTTATAAATATACCTTGGTCGCACGATTGAAGCGACAATTTTGACATTTCTCTTTTACATCTTTCGTTTTCTTGTATTATTGCCATGTTATGTATGACCGGTGCTGCCAGATTGATAATTTAATTAATTTGGAAATTGGGAAATAGTTAATGGCAACACTGCATGAAATAAATAACTGGAAATTAGAAATTTTAAACAAATAAAGTGTGAAGAGCAAATGAAAGTTTGTCATAGTATACAACTAGTATGCCGACTCTTTGACAGGTACATAACTCAATTGTCAGTGGAACCTAATTTATGTTTGTATTAGTAAGATTTTTTTTTAAATGTATTTCCACCACTAAACATAGTTCTATAACATCGTATAGAATGTGGCAAATAAATTTTTTCCAAAATAAAATTTTATTAGTTCAATACATTTTCTATTTATTAAATGCTGGCTGCATTTATAAACTTTTAAAAACTATTTTTGCATTTTTATTCTGCAATATCGGTAAATATTTAAATAATTTATGATTTCAAATATTATTTTCATACCACAAAATGCAACTCTGCTGGCTTTAATAATATTAACAACAGAAAAAATTAGTTAGTCAATTCACAAGGTATTCTAACATGTCATATTGTCAAAATGTCCTAATATGTCACAATGGTTTAAAAATATTGTTGTTGGCTTGTTAACAAAAAGTGTCTTAAATAAATAGAACGTTGCTTGCTGTGTTTATTGTGCTGTCGTAATTAATCAGAAAAGTCTAGCGTTGAGCGGCTGAGCCGTACAACAATATTTTTAAACCATTGTGAAATATTATGACATTTTGACAATATGACATGTTAGGAACATACCTTGTGAATTGACTAAGTGTCAAATAAATTTATTTAAAAATTTTTAGTTTGTGAAAAATAAAAACATTTTGCAAAAGCAAATGAGCAAAATGTATTGGAAAAAATTATTAATTATGTGTTTGTGTCATAAAATTAAACATATGGTGTTATATTGTGATAAGTTTTATTTTGGAAAAATTTTTTTTGTCACATTCTATACGATTTTATGCAACTATGTTTAGTGGTGGAAATAGTTTTATACACCAATACATTTAAAAAAAATCTTACTAAACAAACATAAATTAGGTTCCACTGACAATTGAGTTATGCACCTGTCAAAGAGTCGGCATACTAGTTGTATACTATGTTGTATACTATGAGCGAGTGTACTCTACGATTCGTTTTGTATATACATTCGTAGTGTCAAAATATATGTATACACGTGAAGTTGTAACGACAAAAATCGTACAATGCAAACAAGACCGACTTCGAAGAAGAAACGGCAATAATCGCAACGACAAAAATCGTATAATGTAAATTGGGACTATTTATAAATATTATGTAAGTTCCATATACCAAACCTTCAAATATTGGTCTTTCAAATTTGTCCATATAGCCTCACGTACTGCTGAAATTGCAGCACAAATAGGCGAACTTGACAATCGTGTTTAGTAATTAATAGATCTATAGGGTTCTCCAGTAGCTACATAATGAAGTGGGGCAGCTAACTTTTCTGCTGGCGATATCGAATTTCTACATATTGTCCTTTTTTATGTCCTTTTCTATTTCTCCTAGAATGAATTTAAAACATTTAAATTCATTCATTCTAATATAATTTAAAAAAGATGATATATCCAAAAAAAGCTCATTCATTAGAAATAAAAGCAACTCTCGCTCTATCCGCCATGGTTTTACTCACTCCTCGTCTTTTTTTATTCGCTAAATTATTTGCATTTTCATAGCAGTCTAATAAATTCAAAATTATTTCTATACTTTCAGCATCATCTAGATCTTAAAATTGGTTTAATTTTGTTTTTATAAATAGTTGTATTATGTTCCCACTAGAGATGAGCAATCCCGTCATACCTATTTAAGGAACAACGCGATTTGTGAATGTGATTTAAAAATCACTGTTCTTTAAAACTGTGATTGTGATCACGGTTTGTTAGTTTTCAGTTCTTTTATAGTTATCATAAAATAAAACAAGTCTACTATATTTTCTATTATATGTTTAATTTTTTATTGCACGAATCAAGTGAATAGATTCAGAAACTAAAAAAACAACAACAAGATATGCACTAACACATGTATTTTTAAAAATAAAGTTCTTTTAACAAGGTATTTTTATCATGTACAAAAACATTGTGGTTTTCTTACTGTCAACTAAAAAAATACCAACATTATTCGTTACTGCATGCAAAAAACGCTATTACCCTCGCAAACAGTGAAATATCATAAATTTGTGTATGTAACAAAATGAGAAAATATAGACTTAGCAAGTAGCTGTTACTTGACAAATTTGGTCACAACTGTGATTCGTGATTTTTCAACACGTTGATTAAATCGCAAGTACAGAAATATAGCTCATCTCTACTGACAACCCTATATATATATATATATAAGAAAAAGAAACACTAATGAAATAGACGAGAGAATAAAAGGAACGGAAACATTATTCGTTATTGCATTAAAACCCGCTATTAAGGCCTCGTTACTCTTACGTAAACGTATACGTTGCTGATCAGCTGTTCGTTTTCCTTACTAAGTCTATGTATAAATAGGTACTCTTACGTAAACGTAACGTTGCGTTGCGGATGAACCTGATAAAATTAAAATTTCTCCGTTTTTACGTATCCGCTCTTAACCTAACGTTTACATTTGCCAGTACTCGCAAGACAGTAAGAAAATACATATTAGTTGTAAGCAAAAAAACAGTCAAATTATTAAAATTAAACAGATTGTATTTATTTCTTTTTTAAAGAAGGGAAGTAGAACACTTTAACTGTAAAATTAAATGCAAATTATTCAATTGCCATTTGCAAGTTATCTATTTTCTTTAAACAAAATTTCTCTTTCGATATTAAACAATTAATAAACAACACTAAAAATGCTGTCGTTTACTTAACACAAACAGCTGACTTTACGATAAAAAGTGTTGTTTAAAATGTTACAGAATGGCAAAATCGTTGATTTGCTTTTTTAAATTTGTTAACAATGACAACTATTGTTAAAATTTTTTACAAATTTTTGTCCCCAGAATAAAATGTAACTGTTTTGAGCGGTCTTTTCTTGTTAGGGTAGCTCGATGTTGGAACTACTTACCTATAGATCTTCGATTATTTTCCCACTCAAATACTGCATTTCGTTTAAAACTGATGACAGATTTTTCTTTTCGTTGAGCTAAGTTAAGATAATTTTATAATCTCCTTAATTTTTTTTATTTTCCGTTTTTGCGCTTTCGAAATGTTCCAATTTTTTAGGGTAAATATCTTTTGTTTTTTTATTAACACATATTAAAAGGAATTATGTTGATAATGTTTATGTTTGCGTAATTAAAGTTGATAAAATTTCTTTTGCATCTTATAAAGCTATCCACTTTAGGATATTATTATTAATATTTTATTAGGCTGGGAAGCCAATTCGTAAATAATTGTAAATAATAGTTATATTGTACATATAAATTTATTTTTAATTTATTGTGCTTAATTTCAGAATTTACATTTACATTTGTAATATATAATTTTTGGCCTCATGGGCTTTTTATATTACTTGGATTGAAATAAATTTTTTTTTTTTTTTGCAGTATTTATTTATTGAATCTTCATATATTAAATATGAACTAACAATAATTAATCAAATCTTATCCTAATATTTACTTAATGTCCTGCCAGTGCCAGACAAAAAGATTTAGTCATCACGGTTTCTGTTCACATATGTAGGTGTTTATCGCTCATCTGATAGGGTGAGTGCTGCAGTGTCTCTTCTCCTTAATCGAGTGTGGCCGCCATTATTTAAAATATTTCGAGCTAAGGGATTTGGGTGCAGTTCCAGCCTTTTTAAATATTTTACTGCATATTTCGTTATCATAGTTTTTACCAATGGCACATTGAGATCCTTGTGGATATTTGAGTTTTTGACATACCACGGAGCGGCTGTTATTATTCGAAGAAGTTTATTTTGGCGCCTTTGAATTTTTTCGATATTAGAAGCCGAGGCAGTGCCCCATAACTGAATACCGTAGCACCAAATTGGCTTTAAGATAGAGTTGTAAAGTAGAAGTTTGCAATCGAGACTAAGAACAGAATTTCTTCCAATAAGCCAATTAATTTGAATTGCTTTTAGTTTCATTTGAGTTAATTTTGCTTCTATGTGCCATTTCCACGTTAAACGCCGATCTAGATGTATACCGAGGTATTTTACATGCGAGTGTTGGGGTATTATTTGATTATTGATTTTAATAGGGGGGCATGTTTCCCGACGCAATGTGAATGTTATATGTGCGCATTTTTGCTCATTGATCTTTATCCTCCATTGTTTTAACCACCTTTCCAGTTCAAATATGTGATCCTGTAAGTAACGAGATGCTTCTTGACAGTTTTCATGTACGCTTAGGAAAGCTGTGTCATCCGCAAATGTTGAGGTTTGTGTGTAGCTGTTTGTTGGCATGTCCGAAGTATAAATTAAGTACAATAGAGGGCCCAGGATGCTGCCTTGTGGGACTCCAGCGTTAACTGGCTGAGGAGAACTTAAAAAATCGCCTTCTTTAATAATAAATTGACGACCGACTAAGTAGCTTTCTAACAGCTTGTGTATGTTTGCTGGCAAGTTTTGCTGCAATTTCAGTAGTAAACATTCATGCCAGACTTTATCAAAAGCTTGAGACTCATCGATGAAGAGTGCTGAGCAATATTTTTTTTCTTTAAAGGCTTTTCTTATTACATTTACTATTCGATGAGTTTGTTCAATTGTGCTATGCTTTCTTCTAAACCCAAATTGATGATTAGGAATACATCTATTTTCATTTAAAATCGGCGTTAATTTTGCCACTAGTAGTTTCTCAAATAGCTTTGAAATATTATATAATAAGCTAATAGGCCTGTATGACTCAACTTTTGTGTGATCCTTTCCTGGCTTTGGTATCATGGTTACTAAGGAAACCTTCCATTTATGAGGGTAGTATTGAAGTCGTAAAATAGCATTAAAAATAAAAAGAATAATTTTCTTTGCTGTACTTGGTAGCTCCAAAAGCATTTTATTACTGATCTTATCAATACCGGATGCCTTCTTGGTGTTTAAATTACAAATAGCCTTTTCGATTTCTCTAAACTCGAATCTTAGGGGAATAGCTGCTCTAACATTTACAGACGGTAAATCGACTGCTATATCGTGAAATATATTATGCGTAAATACATTTTTCAGATGATTAGCAAACAGATTTCCTTTTTCAATATCATTTCTTGCCCAACTTCCATTCAAGTTTCTCAATGGTGGCTTAGAGATAACTGGTCTATTGAGGCTTCTAGCTGCACGCCATAATGAGTAATCTGATTGTGGAGTAGCATCAAGTCCCTTGAGATATTTTTCCAGGGAAGCCGTTTTCTGAGACTGCAGTAACTTTCTCAGCCTTTTTGTGCACTCTTTTAATAAAGTCTTAAGTTGGGGGGATCTGTGCAATTGCCATTCTCTACGAACTCTCCTTTTTTCAGTCAATAGACGCTCGACATCTGTAGAATATATGATTTTGTTTTTGGTTTTTTTGAGTGTTATGCTGGAATGTTGAACAGCTAGTTTGAGATAACTGTCAAAATTAACAATAGCGAGATCCACGTTCTCCGGTGTGCTAAGCGGAATATTTTCTGTGCAATGGGCACTCAGATATTTTTTATATTTTAACCAATTTATTTGTGAGGCTGATGTCGATAAGTAACCAGACGGAGATACGATTCTATTTGGATTCATTATAGTAACAATTATAGGTGTGTGATCTGAAGATAATTCCAGGGACGCTTCCACATGAATCGTGTCTATGGGGATGTTATTAACCACGCCAAAATCTATGACATCTGGAACTTTTTGCTGATCAGTAGGCCAATATGTTGGTTGTCCGCTCGCGACCACATTTAGGTCCATTTTACAAATTGTGTTAAACAAAACACGACCCTTAGGTGTAATAAGTCGTGACCCCCAGAAAGTGTGTTTAGCGTTATAATCGCCAGCAGCCAGGAAGCAGGGTCCTAATGATTTGAAATATTTATTATATTGGCTTTCTGATATTGAAAATCTAGGTAGGGAGTATAATGATGAAATTACTATGTTTCGAGATAATTCCTCAACGCAAATGCTCGTTGCTTGGAGCACATTAGGTAGTGTTTTACTCGGTTTTTTATCAAAATGGCAGAACCTCCACAAGCTCTACCTCGAGGGTCCTTGGTATCATATAATATATAACCATTGACTTTAAACGTGTTTCTTGAGGTCAGATGGGTTTCAGAAACCATCATAACATCAATTTGTTTATTTTTAAGGAAGTATTCTAGTTCATTTTTATGTTGGCGTATGCCGTTTGCGTTCCAAAAGCAAATTTTTAAACAGTTCATGGCTTGTTTAGTACAGCTTGCAATAACATCGATTGCATTCTTAACATTTCCTGCATCATATTACCCATTGTGTTTGTAAAGTTATTTACTGTTTGTACTAATGTTTCCATGGTTTTCTCTAGACGACTTAAGTTAGAAACTGGAGTTTCATCATTATTTGGCAACTCACCTTGCATTGGCATATGGTTTGATTTTAGGACGTTAGCGTAGGATGTTCTGTTATTACTAGGCTGCGGTACCTGAACGTCATTAATGTAAACTTGATTTGTTGCCTGCATTTGAGGGGGATTAGGTTTCGGTCCAACCGAGCGCTTGACGATAGAGTATACAGGGCATCCTCTATAGTTGGCCGTGTGATTACCACCGCAGTTGCTACATTTTTTTACATTGGGGTCGTTTTTAGACTTATCGCAGAGAGCTGTACCATGTAATTCTCCACATACGACGCAAACAGGGGTTAAATGACAATATGCCTTAGTGTGACCAAATTCTTGGCAGTTTAAACATTGCACGGGACCATTCCTTTTGTGCGGCTCCTCTATTGTTATTTTTCTATACAGGATATATTTAAGATTATATATGGGATGCGTTTCGTTCTTTTTAAGCTTAATGTCGCCGGGTTCTAACTCCACTCGAAATAGTGGCTGGGGATTTTTTTCTCTATTTTTAATGTTTATTACAGTTTTTATTTTGAAGCCCTTCTCTTCTAAAAACGTTTTTATCTCACCTGGGTCCACGCATGAGTCAATGCCCTTAATCACTACCTGAAGACCTTTACTGCTCTTCAGTTGATATGTATAAAAATTCTTATTAAGTGCTTCAAATTTAGTTATTACCTTACGAAAATCTTCTTCACGATTAACTTGTATTTTTGTCTCATTAATACTACCCCGCTTTATTGCAGCTACATAAAAAGAATTTTCACCTATTACCGATATCAAATTCTTTATTAATTCATTTGAATTTTGCTCTCTAAGATATATCGGCGGTGGCTTAGAAGATTTGATAACGTTTTGTGCTTCCGGGGATTCCTCATCCAGAATTGCAAGACGATTTTGTGAACTTGTTCTATCAGCTGTACCATCTTTTGAGACTTTTGGATTGAAATAAATAAATAAATAATTCACACTACTGCTGTTAGATATACATTTACGGGTTGAACAATATTGTTAATTTATTTATATCTATAATTACTTTTTTTTATTTCCTAAATAAGTTAAATATAACACTTTAAAATGATTAATTTTTTATAAAAATGTTTTGAAGTTGTTAATAATCTATCATTTATGTATACCTTTTATAGTAATATGAATAATTTTTAATGACTTGTTGAAGAACAAAAAATAATGGTGGTTGAAACAAAAATGAATGACGGGGAATAAGAAGCTAAAACAGAGAGTATATAGTCTTAAAAATTTAGATCTTATTAAAAAAGTTAGACAACTTTCCGATGAAATATTTATTATTGATATATGTATGTATGTATATTCCTCCAGATAATGCAAAAGCTTAATTAAAGTGTTAATTTCATAAAATCTCTTGTCCCATGATACAGTTAGTTAATACCCGCATAGTTTTTAGTTGGAAGTATACGCAGAGTTTTCCATTAAAAAAACGCTTAATTGTGGATTTTTTCTTTTGCTTTAGATGAAAAAATTGACTTGCTTGGTCTACCTGGCCTTATAACATCTAAACTTCTAAGACTAGATATCGTCTGCTTTAGATTTTTATTTTACAACTTCTTCTCACTAATTTCTTCCTTTACCAACCGTTCTTCAATTTTCTTTGCAAAATTTTGTTTTTTATTTCTTGCAAAAGATTTTTTGTCTTTTCATTGATTTTTTTCATGGAACAGC
This sequence comes from Pollenia amentaria, assembly GCA_943735925.1. Classification (NCBI taxonomy): domain Eukaryota; kingdom Metazoa; phylum Arthropoda; class Insecta; order Diptera; family Polleniidae; genus Pollenia; species Pollenia amentaria. The sequence continues at coordinate 31,400,397 of OX031008.1, read as the reverse complement.
TATGGAAGGTATCCAAATGCTTTTTTAAAACATTTTCTTCATTGTTTTATGACAAAAGAGGAATTGCATGTTACCAAAAGCATACAATATTTTTTCAATTCTGGTTAGAACGTTACAGTTAATGGTGACCGCTATAGAGCCATAATTACAGACTATTTCATTTATCAATTGAACAACCATAATGTGCAAGAGCTGTGGTTTCAACAAGACGGCGCAACATGTCACACAGCTCGTGCCACAGTTGATTTATCGAAGGAAACGTTTGGTAATCGCATAGTTTCACGTTACGGAACCGTGAATTGACATTCACGATCGTGTGATTTAACGCCGCTAGACTATTTTCTATGGGGATATGTGAAGTCTCTACGCCGATAAGTCCGAAACGATTGACCACTTGGAGGACAACATTCGCCGCGTTATTGCCGATATGCGGCAAAAAAAAGTAAATTTCATGTCAATTTAAAAAATTCATCTTTTTTTATTTTATTTCAAAAGTCTCTGCCTCTATAAAAACAACCCTGTACAACTCTGCTTAAAAGTACATCTGAACCTCTTAAAGTATTGAGTAGAATGTAGTGCCCATGTGAAATTTATTGAGTATTATTGAGTAATAAAAAGTAGGAGAATTGACCGTCACTAGCTCGGAAGGTTTATGGAAATAAAAACAAAAGCGTTATTATATTAATAAAATTTATTATTTCAGAGCGCGATTATTCATATTTAAAATTATGAAAATTATCTTAAATATGTATAACGTAACCACGATATGTATGGGTGCCCCGGCAGGCTAGCTGGTAGTGAGCTAGTCTATCAGTGCCGTGGTTGTGGGTTCGATTCCTGCCAGAGACTCTAGTCTCTTGTAGACAAGCGTAGAGCTTCTATCGATTAGCATGGGAAAAAAGTAAAATAATTGATGCAAAAGTCGGAATAATTGTTACCACTAAATAAGGATGCCCTTATATTTAAAAAATGTAAATTTTCCAGTGAAAAACTTAAATTTCGTAAAAAAAATGTCATTCCTAATAAAATTTGTAAAAAAAATTTTTAGGAAACAAATTCACGTTACACAAAAAAACATAAAGTTCAAAAAGAATTTCTCAATATATGTATGTAATTAAAGGGTTAATGGCACATCGTTGAAAAAATAATCTAACACTCTAACGATTTTTTTGTTTAATTTTTGTAGATTACATTAAAAAAAAAGAATATCATTTAAACAATAAATTACCATTTTGTGTTTATTCAATAATAACAAAGTGCAAAGGGACATTTAAAGCATAAATTGTTAGAGACAGATAAACACTTAATTTCCTAGAATTTTTTTTTTTTTTTAATTTCAAGAAATCTTAATGACATGATATTTTTAGCGGCATCACATATTTTATTAAAGCCTGTCGCAGTTAAAGCTTTCGAAAGAACCGACCAATCTAAAGCTAGAAATCCACATCACACGTTTTCACTTCAACGCATTACATGCTTTTCATACCCTTATTTGCATTCTACACTTCGAGTAATATGCTACGCTTTTTACCGCAGCATCACCGTAAATAAAATTTTAATTTAATTTGTCAAAATCGGCTGATTTGTTCGAACGACGATTGTGGCGCTAACAAAACTAAAAAAAGAGCTACGTCAAGGCATCCTACGCTTTTGTGCATTTAACTTGCTCATACGTTAATTATACTTTTTTGCAGGTGTAAAAACGCGTAGAACACATAAATAAAATCTAACACCCCTAAGCTGGAGGACCACAAGCTTAAGGTTGTTAGATTTTATTTTGTTATTTATTTTATTGTGCCTATTATGAACTAAATTCGATTCGAGCTGGTCGAATGAGTTTTCATTTGATATCACGGCGCACATGCGATAAAAAACCACTATCTAGTACATTTCTATTAGCTAAACTTTAAATTAAAAATTTTGGTTTACAAATTTAAAAAATATAATTTAAATTAAACACGGTCGCGAAGGAATTATTGTTCGATAGTTCGCTTGATAAATATGAAGGCCTACTGGAACCAGCCACAAGTAGAAAGAGGTTTAGGGATACTTCCAACATGTTAGAAAAGGACACCACTACGTAGAAAATCTCAACCATATTTAAATTGGCAAGAGTATTGTGCTCAAGGAAGGGGTTGTACCAACTCAGCCTGGGAAATGAAAATATGCTTGGCCGTTATCTGTAGTGCTTTCGGAACTTCTGGAGGTTTTGGAAAATTGTATTTACCAAAATGGCATCAAGTACAATTGTACAGAGGTGAGAAGAAAATTGTAAAAGGTGGTCCGAAGCAATTTTGCTCCGGCGAAATTTCACCCCAATTTTTTAACGAATTCCTTTGGCCAATAAAGGATTTTTTTATAAGAAAAACCAGCTTTTTCAATTGCTGCTTACTACTAACGACTTTAATGACGTACCTAAACAAGGGCGGAAGGCGGAACGATTTCTTCAGCGTAGCTTTTAAGGTTGAGTTAGGCGAACGTTGCTGTACCCGTAACTTACTGTAACGGACTGCTTGCACGTTGGTGCACTTATAGAACATCTAAAAACGTGTCATATTTTTTTCACATACATAAACAAAAAAGCAATAGTATACACAAAACAACACACACAGTGATGGGAAATCAAAAGGTTTAAATGTTGACCGCTGTGCAGAAAAAGTACCAAGTGATTACAATGGTATTAAAACAGTATTTAGTGTAAGTAATAATTTAATATCTGATATTTATATTATAGATTTACAATAAACAAATATCCCAGCTAGCATAGGCTGTTTGTTAGACGATTATGTTCAATATACAACTCCTAAAAGAGTCTTCTGATGATTATCTGACGAGTTACAAAAACAAAAACATCTAATTTTTTTTTATTTTTAATTTTTTTTTTAAATTTTTGACACGTTCGTCTTTTAATCTTGGAATGAGCCTTTTGAGACTCTCTGTAAGAGTCATATAAGAATTATTGAGCTACCTAAATAAGAGCGTTTTTGAAATATGAAAATTCTATTGCCAATACAATTTCAATAAAACAAACCGACCTAAGGATCTGTAAAATAAGATTTTCCGGCAGGATGGTGTTGATTTCCCGACCTTAAGGTTTGTTTGATATAAACTGTATGAAAATTATAAGTTTTGACATGAAAAACACGCTTGATGCCCTTATTTAGGTAGCTCAGTTATACGGCTGAGCATTTCACGAGTTGTAAAATAATCCCTTTATGAGTCTCATACGACTCTTGGCATGATTTTTGAAAGACTCGTTAGATAATCTCTACATACATCGTAAACGATTCCCTCTACGATTAATATAAGCGTCCTCCGCTGTGTTGTAGAAGTATCTCACAGAGGAATCAGCTTGTGTAACAGTTACTCCCGTGCGAGGAATCGTCTACAATTAAAAAATGAGCACGTCGACGATCAAAAACACTCGTCATGAGATTCCCAGTAGACTCCCAGACGATTGAAAATGCTAGCTGGGATGTATTTTAACATATACATACACATTTACATGTATTATTTTGTATATGTGCATAGACAAAACAATATTTTGTAACCATTTAAAGCCTTTTACATATTTCTCATTTCTATTGTGTGTGCATATGCATTTGTTTATTTTGTACATCTAAGCATATGTATATTTATATATATGTATTGTAAGTAGTTTTGTTGAAAGTCCATAGATATACTGAAAATTTTACCTCAAAAGGCTTTTATTTGGGGATGATTAGGGAGTGGGTTCTAAACGGAACTTTTTGGACGTTTGGAAATTGAACGAATTGTTAAGTAGCACGGACGTTATAGTTGTACGCGGACACAGAGGAGATAGAGGCAATTGAACACATTCTGTGTCATAATCCTAGGTAAGAGAACAGCAGGCTTAGATGGCTTGGTAGTAGGTTCATAGGCGAATTAAAAGATATCTCGGGTTATGGGTTTATGAATCTGACGGGAGTTGTTATGAGCATGATCTGGCAGCATATCAGGCTGCCAGATCTATTTTGCTTAGTAGGGTAGTTTTTCTTTCTGGTTCGATATTATCTTCCACTATTTTTTATGTTTTCACTCTCTTCGTCGTTCTTTTCTTATTAGTCTTCTTTTTGCTTTAAGGCGTCACAATAGACCATACTGGCCTCTGGGTGATAGTGTTAAGATTGGCCTATCACTAGCCTTTCTACTTATTCTAAAGCTACCTCGGCACTTTGTTCGATTGAGACCTTTCAAATGAAACAGTTTAATGGTAAATTCACTGAATTCATTTATTTTTGATGGCAAAAAAAGCAATCTGGCACTTTTATAATAATAATATTGTAGGCTTAAGAAAAACATGTTTTTGCGATTAGAAATGTTAAATTAATTTTGATCACGTTTAAGCAAAAAATAAATTCATTCAAATATTTGATAAATAAATTATTATTTATTTATTGCGTACTTTAATCAATCTTGAGTACAAATTAAAGAATGTATTTTTTTAGATAAATGCGATTTGAAAATATTTTATATCTTAAATATTTATTATGGTTAACATTTGTATTAAATTTAAGTAAATATTTTATTATTAAATTTATAACATTTAGGTCAAGATAATTACATAATTTCAAAAAAGTATCTACATTTAAAATCATTAAAAAAATTTGAAAATATCTTAACATTGTAGATTTATTTACTTAAAATTTTATAAATGTATAAATATGATAAATAAGGTGGTGCGTATTTCACACATGCGTTGAACGTTTTCATTTTTTTTTTGTTGTTGAAAAAATAAAAAATATTTTAAAACAAATTAAAAAAATTTACTAAAAACGAAGAAGAAACATGTAAAAATATTTATCATTTTGAAGAAAGAAAAAAAAAAAATATTTACGAGTGAAAAAGAAATAAAATATCACACCTCAGCATGAAGAAGCTAATTTTCAAAATAAACAAATTATTTGTTAATTTCTTTTTTTCACACTCATACATACAAATTATTAAAATCTATAAGTAAATAACTGAAAAAATTTATTAATCAAATTAATGAAACAGACTTGTGCTTAAATTCATTGAATATGTATTTGTACGGAAATAAGAGATTTATTAAATATTTAAGGGACATTAAGGTAAAAAAAACATTTAATGATGATATTAATGATTTTTTTATATTTATTGTAAATCGTTTTCACATTTTAACCTACAGTTCTCTAATGGGTACTTTACACTATCACACAAATCTTACGTATTTTGACAAAAATACATCACTAATAAAATTTCCAAAAACAATAACAACTTATCATGACAGGGTTGTATTTTCCTTAAAATACGTAAGAATTGTGTGGTAGTGCAGTATCCTTAAGTCATCGCCCAGACTTGCAATTTTGTTGGTGCAATTTTTAAAAATTCTGCTTTGGAATTGTATTAGAGTCCAGGGGGCTACTCTCTATTGCAATGCGAATACAATTTCGATACGTAAGCTAAATGCCAACTTGGTACTCTCTATCACTTTCTCAAAATTGTTTGAAAATTAAGCAATACTGGTAATAAAAATCAAAGATAGCGCAGATTTCCTGTAATTAAATTGCAAAATATGTAAAAAAAAATTTAAATTGGAAAGTTTAAACAAAACAATTAATGATGATTTGCGAAAAGAAAAAAAATAAAAAGATGCGAAAGACAAATGCGCAAACGCATTAAAGAGTACCAATCACTAGATTTGCGACAATTTTCTTTCGCATCGCAATATAGAGTAGCCCCCCAGCTTCTGAAATTATAGTTTTGCAATTTTTTATATTTAGTATGAAAAAATACACCTACAGCCAACATCAAATTAAAAACTGTGAGAATAACAAAACAAAACAGAATTAAAGAGTATGTACTAGAGATCGATTATTTGACTTTTTTCAAAACCCGGGTTTCGAATATTCGGAATAGTTGCTATTTAAAAAAAACTGGTTTTCGGTTAAGCATTAAAGAAATATCCGGTTAACCGGGTTTAATTCGAATAAATAAATACACAATAATCAGATTACCTTTTGAAATAAAAAGTTAATTTGAATAAAATCAAAACAATTCACAAAGGTAAGGAACCAACAAAATACTTAGTTATAAAATAGAATATTTAAAGAACTTTGGTTTCAAAAAAATTGTAGAAATCTTATAAATTTATTATTTGAGATATTCTCTCAATTTTATTTTAAATAAGTTTTAATTTGTTGGTGGTTAAGCATGTCTATAAGAATAAGTAGACTTCAACCATATTTTTGAAAAGCTACAAACAAAACCTCTTATCCAGGCTGCATATATTTCTAATGGTTTTAAAATTTAAGATTGTCAAAGGCATTGTTTGATTTCTTCAAATTGGTTTTTTAGTTCTTGGGGCTTTAATTAATTAAACTGTGAATTTTTGAATTTTTACCATATCGTTGATTCCGCTAGAATGCTGTAGCTTTAAGCATCAAAATATGCTAGAACTACTTAAGATTTTTTGTGCCTAAACGTCTATTCCGTCATCGGCAACACAACGGTTCATACTTTTCCAACAATTCAACCTTCATTCAATAACTGAAACACATGGGGTTATGCAATTAACACCTTTCTTAATTCATTTTTAACAGCGTTTTTTAGTAGTGTATTATTTGCGGTCTCTTAAGAACTACTTGGAACGGAGCACACAGATATGTCAGGTTGTCGATTAATTAAAGACGATTTATAAGATGTGACGTCGAAGAACCTTTGCAACTAATCAGTTTAGGGCACTTCAATTACCTTTGTCTTTTAAATCCTATTCCAAATATCTTCTGAGATGACAGTGTATAAAGATATATTGATATTTAGAATACTATCACGTAAATTGCTATTTACCTTATGTTTAGTTTTTGTTTGCAAGAACACACTCTTTTATAAATTAGAAAAATACTTAAATTACTGGTACATTTACAACAAATGTAAGGAAAACGTATATAAATTACACATAATTAAAATAACCGGTTTATTATACCAAAAAACCGAATTATTCGATATTCGAAAAATGGACATTTTAAAATAACCGGCTTGGGCAAAACTAAAATAACCGGTTAAGCCCGGGCGAATAATAACCGTTCGTACATGCAACTGAGTACCCCTCCCCAATCGTTTAACCCCTCTCAACAATAAACTCAAGACTTGCTGCAACAAAATTACAATGACTAAAGTTATATACAAATCCACTCGAAATTATTTTGAACTTAAATCCTCGTTACTCATACGTAAATTTTGCGGACACGTAAACGTTGTGGTCGCCGCAAACGTGTTGAAATGTGCTAAAAAGAAAACACGAAATTTAGCAAAATTTATATAATTTCTAAATTTTAGCTTGTGTTATTAGTGCGTCTTGTTTAAAAAAAAAACGTCGCACAGAGCTCTGCCCCATATGCAACACTAAAAATTAATAAAGTTCTTAGAATAACTATATAATAAAAATTTTTGTTAAGCTAACAGAGTACCTTAATTAGACTTGTAAGTAGAATTCATCATATTCACTTTTTGTTTACAGTGGAGAGCACCAAAGTCAAACAACTTTTGGGCGACTTAACTGTTTTACTAAAATATTGTCCAAAAATTCATTTCTCAATGTAATTTTTTTTTAATTAGTAGATTTGTCAACCACTATAAAGCTTCGTACAGACGGTGGTCAGATCTTACAATATTGGTAAGCAGCGTTTCTTAAATTGCATTAAAATTTACTAAACAGTAGTTTTTTCCTTATTATTATTAATCGACCTTTTTATGATTATATTTTCAAAAATGTTTCCTCCTATAGTTACCTATAGACAGGTCAACCCCTTGAAAGCCTGTCTATAGGTAACTATAGTAGTTTTTTTATTCCCGCACTTTTTGGATTCCCGGGAAAGCGGGAAATAAAAATAAAATTCCCGGGATCCAGGGATTCTCGCCAAAAATGTTTTTTATTTATTTCTTACTGGCTATTACGCTTAAAACAATTAAATCAAGTATCTATTATACATGGTGTCCGCCGGGAAGGTATATTACTTTGTTTTGCCGCCATTTTGGTAAACATTAGTCTTGACAGTTCATATTTGGCAGTCGTGAAGTCGACACGTGGCAAATTTATTATGGAAAAATATTCGAAAGTTACGTGAAATTTTTGGGAAAAACAACGTGCCAACAAAACGCACTATTTATCGTGTAGGGAATGATTTCGAAGAAAGATGGTCTGTAGGTGATAGGCCCAAGCATGGACCACAACGTACTGCAAGATCGGCTGAAACATTCCTGCTGCTCAAGAAAGTGTTCAAAACAATCCATAAATCTCAATTCGACGCCGTGCTCTAAGCTTGGCCTTCAAAGAAAACTTTAGCCACAATTTTGCACAAGGATTTGCTTTTGTTTCCATTTAAGATCCAGTTGACACAAGAGCTTCTTCCACAAAACCATTTACGCCATTTACAAACAAAGTAGTATACCTTCTCGGCGGACACACTTAAGAGGTTAATTTGATGTCAATAGGATTATAAAAATCAATATATGTACGTAAGTATATACCAAGAATGATAGAAATAAAGATTACGCCTTGCGCATGTGATGACGTAGTATTTCCCTTGTAAAGGTTACCAAGGCTTTTTTATATGTGAAATTCATCATTTCTTGGAAAAAATGTATGTATTGCGTGTAAGTTTACAATTAATTTACTCAGAGAGTTATAAAAAAAATTTTATATTAATTGTCAAACAAACTAATAATTTTAATAAATATTTTTTATTTTCAAAATTGAATAGAGTAAAAAAAGAGTGAAAATATGAAGTGTGCAGTGGGCAAATGCAAATAAAGTAACAGCAAAAAAAAAAAAAAAAACAAGTGAGTAATTGTGTAAATAATTAAGTTTAGCGTATTTTCAATAAAATGCTAACATTTTTGGCTATATGTATCTGTATCATTTTACAGTTTTCCAAAAGATTCAGCCCAAACTAAGCTATGGGTAATATTTTGCCAGCAAGTGAAATCAGTAATTTTGAATAAAGAAAAAAGTTGTGCTATACATTTCGCAGAAGAAGATTTTGAAAGAAACTTATAATTTGAAATGGGTAAGTTAACTAAAATTAAATTTTTGCAGTTCATTACAAAATTATTTTGAATAAGATTTAGCAATCATCGTGCACCAAAATAATAGATAACCTAAATTATTAATGGGTTAACCACCTAAGTGAAGGTGGGTTAAGTAAGCCATCAAGTGCATTAATGGATACGTTGAGATCATGTTATGCTATCTTCTTGCAATGAAATGGGAAAAATTGTTGCTTAAAAGCAAAATATTTGCAAAATCTTTTGTTAGAAGGAAAGGAATTTGAAGTAAGTTAAGACATGAAAAAACTTTTTTTTAGATGTAGGAAGTATTTTCGAATGAGGTTACTAAATGCCGAGATTGCATAAAATTTCAACAAGCCAAAGAGGAAACTAAATAAAATTAGAAACTTAAATTCTTGATATAAAAGTATTTTCCCTTTTTCGTCTGCTTTAATTTATGAAATAAAGATAAGGTTAATGTACATTATGTATGTATATATTTATGTAATAAAAAAAACTATGTAAAAATAACCTTGAAAAAAATCTTTTATTTTAAATAATTAAAATAGAAAAATTATAAATTGTCCCACTGTTATGTTTACACATAAATATATTAGTTTGAGAGCTAAACAATTTTAGCCAATAAGAACACAGGTTGTGTGACGTCAGAGTTACTACATGCGCAGTAAAATAATTTTATGCCTGCCTGATGTCGTAATCTTTATTTCTATCATTCTTGGTATATACATTGTCAAAATCAGAGAAATTATTAAAGTCTTATCGTAGGAACACAATTGCACCGTATGAACGTAGTAGCGTTGGACGTAGATACGTTGTCAAATAAAAACTTGTGATATTTAATACAAAGCCACACCAAAGTTGGCGCAAACGTAAAAACTTATCTACATGGTACGTCGACATCAGTGATGCCAACTCTTGCATCATCAAAAGCACTGTGAGCATATAGAAATAGGGTAAAAAAGGGTAAAAATGAAAAAAATTCCTGGCAAAAAAGCACCAACCTAAATTTTTCTTATTATTGATATTTTATAACGAAAAGATAACAAACGCTTGATTTTTGTATTGAGATCGGTTGGGTTTTATTAAAATGAAATAAACAGAAACAAAGAGTCCCAAGCTTTTCTATATTTTTGCTTTTCCATCTAAAGGAAATCCATTTTTAGTTGATAAACTTTAACAAACAAAAAATTAATGAAGAACTTACTTTTAATACAACTGTGTAACTTTATGCACTTTCTTGCTTAAAATTGCACAAAAACAAATCAACTGATATAATAAAAAAACTGCTAAGACCCCTTTCAGACAAGCAAAGTTTACTTTGCAAAGTCTTGAGTTTATAGAAGAGAAGGGAAAATAGCATAGCGGGGGAGTACATACTTTGCTGTACTCACAAATTCGTTTTGTTTTTCATTCGTAGATTATACCTGAAGTTGGCTGCAACTTTATATTTATATACAGCGTTACCAGAATCTTTGGAATAAAAATTGTCATATGGCGAAAGAAATCATATTTTGAAGAGGAAAATCTTAAATTTTTTTTTCTTAATTTAAATTTTTTAAAACAAGGGCAAAATAGTAAGAATTATTAATTTTTTATAAAACCATACTTCTTATTATTTAAATTGAAATACATATAAACATAATTCGTCAGTATATGAAACTTTATAAAAATACATTTTTTCTTTTCACAAATATTTTTTTTTATCAATATTCTAACTGCCTATTTCCGATGTACGAAAGAATTATTTACTTCTTAAGGTACGTTCATACTATTGAAATATTTAACGAAAATATTTGTTCTGATATTTGCTTCAAACTGTGTGAAACAAAAAAATATTTTGTTAATGTTCAAACTTAGCTCAAATATTTGATAATTTTTGTTTGATGAAACAGTTGGCAAACAGTGTTAAATAAAATAAATTAATTCATGTTTGCCATGCGTTCAGACTAAAAGAAATATTTGCATGAAATAATTATTTAATGAAAGTGTTCAAAAATAAAAATATATATCTCAAATGGTAAAAATGAGCGCAAAAGCTAATTTATTTATTTTATTCTGTGGATCAGCATCTCTTTTAGTGTTAGAACAGGAGAATGTAGAAGAAGAAAAAATGGAAGCCACTGGGTAACGGGAACATGGCTAAAATTTGTGAAAAATTGCAAAGTTGGAAACAAGCCCTTAAATATATTTGAAGTCGCTAAATCAGTTAAAAAACAAAATGTCGAGAAAAAAAGATATTTTATTAGATATTTCAAACAATTGCTAAATCGGTTAAAAAACAAAATGTAGGATAAAAACAAAAAAAAAAAAAAAATGTTGCAAAAATAGCGAAAATTCGCGAACCATTTTAATATTTCATACAAGCCATAAAATTAAGTAAAAGTGCCTAAAACTATAAGGAATGGCAAAAATTCTATAAAAATTGCTAAATTAGCGGTAATTCGCAAAAATTTGCTAATAGCGGCACGATAGCAAAGTCTAATAATTATAAAAAATCTTTAAAATTGTGAAGAATCCGAAAACTTACAGGAAAAATTGCTTTTATCCGGAACATGGCTAAAATTATTTGTCGTTGTTTGCTCTTACAATTTTTTTGTAATATCATATAAATGTTTTCTCAAAAATTACTAAAATATTTGATTTTTTGTGTTCACACTATGTTCACATTGGACAAATATTTGTTTGCCGGCAAATACTTTTATTTGCTCAAAATCAGCTGTTATTTTATTTGATACTCAAAAATATTTTGTGTTCAGACTACGTTAATGAAATATTTGATGTTTGCTTTCAAATATTTCATCAGTCTGAACGTACCTTTACAAATACATTTAAAACAAAAACAAAGTTTTTAGAATTTGTTTTAAATGTAGTTGTTCGAAAGAAGGAATTCTTTCGCACATTGGAAATAGGTTATAATATGCCTTTTTTAATATTTTTATGTCCAGAAATAATGATGCAATTTTATGTATTCTAGATACTGGGTACAAAAGTGTGCAGCACCAACACACATCAAGCTGATGCAAAACTTCATTGTTTTAAAAATTGACTGTTTAAATAATCGTGTATTTTCTATAAGTAAAATTAAAGTCATTTGAGATAAAAATCTTTAATCATATTTTTGTTAAACAAAATAATCCAAAATATGATAAAATCATCATTCTGGCAACGCTGTTTATATATTATATTCAAACAAGAGAAAACAAAAATTTGTCAAATTAATTAAACTTTGTGTGTCTGAGCACCAAACAAAGTTTAAAAGAGAATTCAACAGACTTTGTCAAAGTAAACTTTGCCTGTCTGAAAGGGGACCAAACAATGATGCTTGAGAAAAGACTAGAAGAGTTTGCGAATAATACTCAAAACACAAATGCAAATAATACGCAGTTGGTTAAAAAAGTATTCGCTGTGTTTACAGAATAGCAGCAAAATGGTTCAGTGCCAAAAATATATGTAGATTACTTAAAAGGCACTTAAAAGCACTGTGAGAAATTGTTAAAAGCACTATAAATACCCGCTTTTTAAAAACGGGTGTTTAACAAAATTTCGGGTATTGCATAAGCAAAAAAGCACCAAAAAATACCCGAAAGGCACCAAAATGGCAACGCTGGTCGACATTGATCTAATTCTATTTCATACGCCGGTTACGGCCGTATTGTTATATAAAATGAAAAATTTATAATATAAAATTAAATTTTTTTTGTGTTTTCAAATTGAATATTTGCCAACAAATAAAAAGAAGAAAAAACTATCAACAATTTCAATAAATTTCGATTTTTCTAATATTATTTTCAAAGGAAAACAAAGTACGTCTATGATGGAATTTTGCGTAACTAGAGCGTGTTTGTAGAAATTTACGGCGTTGCATCCAACTTTCTTACGACGTACGACCCAGTTGTAGGAATACATTAGGGGAATAAAATTTCTGGAAGGGCGATTAGTAACTGAAAGCTCAACATTACGAAGTATGAATTCTGAAACATATTTACCGTTTAACAAATTCAGCATATTTTTATACAGTTTAATAACTCTTAATCAGAAGTGGCGTATAAAGGTATACTACGTTTGCCATTCCATGTGAATATTTTTTTAATATTCATCGAAGGTCCCATAAAGTATTTGTATAATTAGTTCTTCATTAATTCTATTTATCCATTTGGGTTTATCCATTTGGATGTCAAATTGTTTCTATATCTTCTAGACTGTTTGGGATTGAATTCCTGCAGAATCGCTTCAGTATGAAAAGCGTTATGCACCCAAATATGGAACTATCTCCCTTAAAGCTCAACAAAAACTAACATAAATTTGTGGCGAAATGCACCTATTGTCATTAAATTTCAACAAATTCATTTTATACCGCACCAACTTTCCACTTTCATAATACTCAAAATCACTTGAAATGCCGCATATAAAACACAATCTAGGAAAACACTTTACTACGTCCTCAACCTTAAAACATTATAATATTGTTGTAAAATTTACACTTCAGTTTGCTAGGACAAGAAATAAAATTTTGTGAATATAGGTCTATAATTTATTATAGGCCCTATATTAAGCCCATTCTCAAAAATTAGCTTAATAAGCCTTTAACTGTAGCAAATTTGAATATTGTGGTGAAATTAAGTTTGATAAAACAACTAACGGAACGAGTCCGAAATAGATTTACCTAAGTTTTTAAAAAAGATTTTCTTCAAAATTTCCCGGGAATCCCGCAATTTATTCCCGGGTATGCGGGAATTGAAAATCCCGGGAATTCTCGGGACGGGAAATCCCGGGAACAAACTCTACTTAACAGGCAACATATTTATATCTATAGGTTGCCTTATTTTTCTCTTTTTTTATTATTTTAAGTTTTTTTTAGTAGGTAATAGAAAAAATCGGCTTATTTAATTTTTTTTTACAGTACCTTTTCAAGGTGAATTTGTACGCTTAAAACGATGGCGATAGCGGTTTTTCCAAAAATATATTTTCCTTAAGGCTTTTTTAACATACCTATAAAAAAAAACCTGAAAAATTAACGGGTAAAAATTTTTTTTTACAAAAACTCAACCTCAAGAAAAATAATTTTTTTTTGGAAAAACTGCTATCGCCATCGTTTTTAGAAATTCATATTAAACGATGAAATGAGTATACAGATATCGGTATTGGAAAGTATTAACTTCAGCCGGTTAACGATTGCGCAATAGTGGACCGCCGCTGTCGCTTTCTTTGTGCTTTCTATGTTTTAACTTTCATTAAAATCTGTTAGATAGTTTGGGAGAGGCAGAAATCGACCCTGCCGCCCCTCGCAGACCTAGTTTAAAAAATTGCATAGCTACTGTGTCCATATGAATAGAGATCTATCCATGTTTTAACTTTCATTTAAATCTGTTAGATAGTTTCGGAGAGACAGAAATTGCCCGTGAAGATCGGTCTATAATTGACCATAACCCCATATAAACCCTACTCCCGGAAAACATTTAAGTACGCCTTAAACCGAAATAAATAACGCTATCACTATTAAATTCGGTACGGTATAGTTTTGTAAGACTAGAAAACACACTGCTAAATTTCGTGCAGATCGGTCCATAATTAAGCCTAGACCCCATATAAACCCTACTCCCGGAAATCAGTTAAGTACGCCTAAAACCTTAAACCAAATAAAGCCCACTTTGGGAAAATAATTAAATTCCCCGTAAAATTTCTTCCAAATTAGATTTAAATGGCCAGCAAAAAATATCATGCATTTTTGTGTAATTCACTGTTAACGCTAAAACTAATTACACTGCTGTATTGATTTTTATTCTTATTTATTTTTAATTTTAATACCAGAAATCAGTCTTCAGAATTTTGGGATGATTGGTCCATAATTTATCATAGGTCCCTTACAAATTACCATCCTTAAAATCATTTTAGTTTGGCTAAAACTGTTACGAATCGTGATATTTTACTCAAGTCAGTTGAAAGTTCTAACAAGAAACGCATAAGACTTTCTTATTGTCGGTCAATAATTTAATATAAGTAGGTCTAAACCGCAACATATTAGTTAATAATATATACATATGTATTTATCATATACAGCCCACTCCTGTCGTTGGAGGGTATCAAAGATTCGGCACATCCGAATATAGCACTATAACTTGTTCCTTTTTTAAGTTTTAATGGCGGCTGTTTAGCGGTGTCAGTTGCTTATCTTTCGTTGTATTTTGTATGAAAAATTTTCTACATTTGAGGTGGCACCCATATAACGTCGGTTCAATTTAAAACATACTTTAATTTCGACTATAGTAGCATAATAATTTAAAGTATGCTTTTATTTTAAAAAATTTTAAACTTTAGACCGAAATGGAATGAAAACTGAAAATCATATAATAAATAACAAAAACACGATAACACTACCATTTAACTTAGATTTCACTTCCCAACATATTTTAAGAGATTTAAAAAGAAAATGGCTGTAGGGAAAAAAGGATTTTTTTGTAATTCTTAAAATGCAGGGCACCCTTTTTGTTGAACAGTACAAATTGCTAAATTTTTTGGAGTCATCGCTTGCCGCCATTTCAGCTTTTTTTTTACAAGAATGGAGATCCTTTGTTTTAAATTTTCCAGAGCATAGATAATTTTTTAAAGATTTGACATTAAAAAAAAAAAAAAAAATGGGCATGGAGGCAAACAGCGAGTGCTGCAGGGTATCTGAATGCGTAATATAGTTTATCAATTGATATTGCAGTAGACAACTTCAGTTTCCAATGAGCGTCCATGCGTTATCCAGTATCACAACCTGCACTCTGCTATATGCGGATCTAGAGCGAAAGCTCGATAAAAACCCGCCATCTTCGATGTCATCCGAAGAGGGCGCTTAATACTAACCCCACAAAAGCTATTGCGGTTGTCGGATTCTCTAAAGAGGTGAACAATTTGGGGATCATTCTCGATAGATCCCTCAACTGGAATGCTCAGTTTTTCCATGTCACCAGAAGGGCAACAAGGGCATTATATGCCTGCCAAAGACTCTGCGAGAAGACATTTATTTCGATATTCAGACCAATCTTGACCTATGCCGCCCTAGAGTGGTGGACGAAGACTGTACAGGGCAAAGCTAGACTCAATAAGGCATATCGCCTGACCTGCGTATCGATCACGGGCGCCATGAAGACATGCCCCACTCTGGGTTTAGGAACTATCCTGCACATTCCTCCATTGCACATATCTATAAAGGAGCAGGCCTGCAAGAGTGCTAACAGGATGACGCGCATTGCTGAATACATGCGGATCCTTGAAATTCTTAGAAATTATCCTTCTATTATGATGGATGATCATATGGTGCCTAGTCTGGTATTGAATAGGAATTTTAACGTCCTTATACCTGATAGAGACTAATGGGTGGACCAATCTTGGTGGCGCGAGTGCGCGGATCAGGTCTGGTTCACCGACGCGACGGTTCGAAACAGATGAATGGCGATACAGGGGCGGGCATCATGGACCCGGGTTTCCAAAGAGGCTTGCCAATGGGCAAACAGCCTACAATCTTTCAGAGATCTACGGGAATGTCTGAGGATTAAGCAAAAGGGCTTGAGATTGTTTATTATGTCGGATAGCCAAGCTGCTCTTAGAGCACTATCTTCTTTGGATGTGAAGTCCAAATTAGTAATGGACTGTCTAACATCTCTGAATGAGTTAGGGAAATGCAATGACTTGAAGTTGTGTTGGGTGCACTGTGCGCCGTATATTTCGATGTAATGTTCGCTTCAACAATAAACATAAACAGGGATACAAATCTGGATCAGCTGATACGTAAAAAAAGAGAACAATTTTAATTTATCAGGGTGATCCGCAACGCAACGTCACGTTTACGTTAAAACAGTAACAGTTTCTACAGAATGATACCCTAAATTAATCGCTTCTTCTGTAAAAAATGTATTGCTTTAGAGTAGGAACTCACCATTTAAACTTCATGCTTTCCGCAAGTAAAACTTTTACATTTCTCCCGTACAAACCTGCTACGTTTGAATCTGAGTTATTTATTGGGTAAAAGTGCTAAGGTCTACGTTGCTACTGCTCGGTATATTAAGTAACAACATTAAATTAAATAAATACAAATTTTAAAACACGACACACAAATCGATCCATAGATTAAGTTAACAATGTAATTATTCATTATACATTTTATTAATTTTTTTTTTTTTTTTTAATTTGCATTAAGTTTTTATTTACCGTCTCTGTTCAACTTACCGTTACTGATTGAATTTATGGTAAATAAGTCTACAAAAAAAAAATATATTATGTAATAAAGTAACGCCAATAGAACAACGAATTTAAAGGCGATTTTTACAAAAAGAGAATTACACTGGGCGGAAAAAAGTCGGGAGCAGGAATTAATACTAATCTAATAACATTAAAAATTAACTACTATTTGGTTGTTGTTGTTGTAACAGCTCGACTTGTGTTGGTGTTGCTGAGTTGACAATCTTTAGCCGGTGCACATAATGCTCCGAGTCAGGGCTGCCATATTTGACGATTTATCGTCATTTTGACGATTTTTGGTTCCGAAATTAGCAAAGTGCCGATTTGCTGATTTTTTTTTAAAAAGTGACGATTTTATTGAGTCTTTAAAATAAGAAAATTTTAACGGCCTTAGTTATAAAAAATAAAGCATGTCAATAAAGGGCTTATGAAACGGATTTTCATACAAAATTCGATTCATAAACCCTTTATTGACATGCTTTATTTTTTATAACTTAGGCCGTAAATCTTTTGATGTCTGTTATTAGGCAGCACAGAAAAAAAACATTTTCGTAAATAAGAAAGCTTAAATATTTATATTTATCCCTATTTTAAATAAAATAATATTAGAAATTTTTGCTCTTTTTCAATAAAAATTTTATGGGCAAAAGCAAAATTTTGAGTCAAGTTAATTCAAGTAAAAGTTCGCAACAAAATCTTGATATTGAGATTGGGAGTTCACTCGTGTGGGGAGCAGGTGAATTTATGGACTGAATTCGCTCATTTTTAACATTTAATACTCCATATATATGAACAATTTTTAAGCCAAATTTTATCCCCCTAGCTTATATGGGTGCAATGGTGCCAAAACTATAATTTCGTGAAGAAATATTATTTGAGGTAAAAAAGAAAAAAATAATAATAAGTTATAAGAAGATTTAAAGAAGTTAATTTTAACAGGTTAAAATTAGAAATTTATGGGTATTAATTACAGGCAGTCGTGGCTTTTTGTTCATATCTAAGACATTTGTTGGCCGACCTGGCTGAAATATAATAGCACACTATTCCATACTAAATCTTATATTTATAAATGTATAGCAATGTTTATATACGAGTCTTCGGAAATCCAATTTCAACAAACACGTGGTCAGATTGACATCGTTAAACCAACTTTTATATTCATAAGGACTCATAATATACATATATACTAGGGTATACATTTAATCGGGCTTTTGCTTTAATCGGTTAATCGCTCGATTAATTAACCGAGATTTTTGTTTAATCGGTTAATTTTTTTATTGATCGGTTAACCGATTAATAAAGTTTTTTTTTTATAAATTAAGTAATTTCAATACATAAAAATGCATAAATTATTTATTATTTGAAGTTTATTTAAAAAAAAAACAATAACATAACAAACAACAATTCATAAATATGTAATACATATTATTAAAAGATTTTGTTTGTTGTGCTTAATTCCCTTTTTAAATAATTGATAAAAAATACTGAAATTTATTGTTGGAGGATAAGCTGTTCCTATGCGCATTTCACTGGTTGCTTAGGCCAGATTTTTTATCAATTATTTAAAAAGGGAATTAAGCACAACAAACAAAATCTTTTAATAAATAATAGTATTCCCACAAACAACTTTGATAATAAATTTTAGCAAGTGCACGTGCATAAAAAACTGAACTGGCAAATTGTTTTTATTTTGATTTCTTGCGAAAACAATAAAAGCACTTTGTTTTTGTTTTTAATACGTTTTTTCTTTACCCATTTACAACTACAATTAATGTTGGGAGAATTCTAACTAATTGTAGCGGGAAATGTAAAAAAGATAAAAACTCAACACTGATTTATTGTTTGGTATTTTGTTTAAGCTTTGATATCGTTGCAAACAAGACTTTTTGAGTGTTTGTAGGTAATTCTCATTCCCTCTGTAGTTTTGTTTGCTGATAGCTTTGGCTTTTCTAAAATTATTTAGGAGAACGTTTCCTGATGATCTGGCCTAAGCAACCAGTGAAATGCGCATAGGAACAGCTTATCCTCCAACAATAAATTTCAGTATTTTTTATCAATTATTTAAAAAGGGAATTAAGCACAACAAACAAAATCTTTTAATAAATAATAGTATTCCCACAAACAACTTTGTAATACATATTTTTTTAATTAATTCACAAATATTATGTAGTAATTAAAAAATCAACTTATAATTTAATTAGTTGTTTCAATAGCTTAAAGAGACCCTAAACATAATCTTTTAGAAAAATGTTTACGATTTAAGCGATTCTATTCTTTAGTTTTGATAAATCTTGACTTGGAAAAATTTCTTTCACTTATCGTTGATGTTGGTTTCCTAGATTTCTCTTAACGTACAAAATCTTCTATTATGTCATTAGAGTCCTGTTTTAATTTTTTTCAATTTTCAACTCTTCTAATTGTTTCGGTTAATTCTGTTAAAAGATTGATATGAGAAAATATGAGAAGAAACAAACAATTAACACATACATACATATGGGAAGTTCTGGCGAAAAGTCTCCTTTTTCTAACGTAACGCCAGAAGTAATTAAATCGTTTAACAAAAATTGTATACGTATAATTTACTTTTTTATATGTTGTGTAAAGCGCAACTAGCTCTACATTGAGTTAAAAAAGGGATACTCTTTGAACAATGTGGTCCTAAAATACAGGCTTATTTGCTTTCTGGCGTTACATTACAAAAAGTACACTTTTCGCTGGAAATTCCGATATGTACCTTAACCGAGAAAAGATTTTTAAATTTGATAACTTAAAAAATAAATCTTTATAAGTCAAAAGCTCATTAAAAAAGGGTTTATATGCAGGATTTGTAATGCAAGTCAAAATCCACTTCTGTTTTTTGTAACGTCACGCCGGCGCATATTTTTGCTTATATCTTCAAAGCCTTAGGGTTGATTGTTATAAATTTTTTTCTGAATATAGTGCTGCTTTATTACTTTGTTAATATAAAAAACTTTTTACAAATTTGACTTCTTCATTTAATTTTTTTACATTTTGTCGTACAAATATCACGTCACGTCACAATGGAAATGCCCATATAAAAAGTACGTGAAACAAAAAGCTGTTGACAGCAAAGACTTATTTAAAATGAAGATATCTTCTTTGTTTGTAAGAAAAAATATTTTCTAAACGCATACCTTTTGCATATGAGACGAAACAAATAATTAAAAACACAAAATAATTTTTTCGACGATTTTTTAAAGATAAAAAGACGATTTTTTTTATTTTTTCTCAGGAAATTGCCGATTTTCTCACAATTTTATCGAGTCGTTCCGGTACGTAGACCCATTTGTCGTGGAAACGCTACTTTTTGGTTGTTCAATTTTGTTTATAAGTTTTATCTGCTTTTTCACGTTTAATTTTCAAGCAGAAATTAAGAAGCTAACATTGATAGGGATTACTTGCCGTTATATATTCTTTTATAAGTTCTCCTCAGCCAATTGACGCTGGAGTCCCTCAGGGAAGCATCATGGGCCCACTGTTATACCTAATATATACCTCAGACATGCCAACAAACAACCACACCCTAACTTCAACATTTGCTGATGATACAGCTTTTTTAAGCGTACACGAAAACTGTCATGAAGCATCCCGTTACTTGCAGGATCATATATTTGAACTGCAAAAGTGGTTAAAACAATGGAGGATAAAGGTAAATGAGCAAAAATGCGTACATATAACATTCACCTTGCGTCGGGAGTCATGTTCCCCTATTAAAATCAATAATCAATTAGTGCCCCAACAATCGCATGTAAAATATCTCGGAATTCATCTTGATCGGCGTTTAACATGGAAATGCCATATAGAAGCAAGACTAACACAAATGAAACTAAAAGCAATTCAACTTAATAGGCTTATTGGAAGAAACTCTGTTCTTAGTCTCGATTGTAAACTTCTACTTTACAACTCTATCTTAAAACCAATTTGGTGCTACGGTATTCAGTTATGGGGCACTGCCTTCTAATATCGAAAAAATTCAAAGGCGACAAAATAAACTTCTTCGAATAATCACAGCCGCTCCCTGGTATGTTAAAAACTCAAATATTCACAAGGATCTCAATGTGCCGTTAGTAAAAACTATTATTACGAAGTACGCAGCAAAATATTTAAAAAGGCTTGAGTCGCACCCAAATCCACTTGCTCGAAATATTTTAAATTAAAGCGGCCACTCTAAATTAAGGAGAAGAGATACAGCAGGACTCATCAGACAAGAAGAGCGCTAAACATCTACATATGTGAACAGAAACCATGAAGAGAAAAAATTTTCGTCTAGCATTGGCAGGACACAAATAAAGTATTAGTATAAGATTTGATTAATTATTGTTAGTTCATATTTAATATATGAAGATTCAATAAATAAATAATGAAAAAAAAAAAAAAAAAAATATATATTCTTTTCATATGCTCAATATCATGGTGTAACCTCCCACCATGCTTATCTGACACGGCACAAAGATTTTCTGGAAAAAAAGAAGTTGTTGTACAAGTTTTTTGTAATATGCAGCCCTTATAAATTCATCGTGGTTTGATTTCAATATGCTTTTTTTACAGATCACGCGTGACTCATAATTGTTTCAGTTTGTTTGGAAAGTCATCATGAAAAGACTCACACCACAGCAGCGTCTCCAAATTGTCCATTCAAAAATCAGCTTTCTGTGAGAAATGTTTTGTGCGCGATTCGAGGAGTTTACGGAGCGCATATTTGACGTACTGAAACCACTATTGCCATCAGCATTCACAAGTTTAAGTCCCAGTTTACATTATTGGATGATACGCGACCGGTTAGAATACATCCAGCACGTACTGAAGTGAATATAGCATTTGTAGCTGAGAGTGTATGCGAAGACCGTGACGAATCGATTCTCAGCAGCTCGGCTAATCATATTCGACAACTTGGAGTATTTTCCGTAAGGATCTCGGCCTTAAAGCATACAAAATTAAACTTGACTTAATTTTGCATCTTATTTTCAGTGAATGGGCTCTGGAAAAAGTAAATGAAAATCCGGTGTTTAATCGTGAAATTTTGTTCAGTGATGAAGCACATTTCTGGCTCAACGTTAATAAACGAAATTGTCGTATTTAAGCTGATAAGCAACCCGAAGATTACCAAGAGCAACCATAGCATCCATTTAAAAAACGGTATAATGTGGTTTATGGGCTGGTGGAATCATTGGACCCTATTTCTTCAAAAATGAGGAAAATCAGAATGTTGACGTCAATAGTAACCGTTATCGCACCATGTTAACGGACTATGTGCTTCCTGAAATACAAGAGCATTATCCAGGTGAGCTCTGGTTTCAACAAGATGGCGCTACGAGCCAAACAGCGCGTGAAACAACGACCTTGTTGAGAAATCATTTTAGTGATCACTTAATTTCACATTTTGCTACGGTAAATTGGTGGATTGTGCGATATCACACCTTTGGACTTTTTTCTCTGGGGAAAAGTCTGAGGCCTTCAGCAAGAAGCCAGCTACGGTTGACTCTTTGGAAGCCGACATTAGTCGTGTAAGTCGCGAGATACCGGCAAATGCCGAAAATTGTTTGTTTAACCGATATGTGTTTTATTTTACATTATAAATCAAACCTCACGTGAATCACCCAATATTTCCAAGAAAATTTTGACAAAGTATATTTTCAAAAGCTACCCACACTTTTCTTTCTTTATTAACCAACTTTGATTTGAGCAATTGGTCTTTAAATAGTTGTCAATAAATACGCCTTCCTTCAATTTGGCCTCACTTACCCTGGGAAGTATACCTTTCAGGTGTTTAAATGCCTGTTTATAGCTTTTACCAAATTATTTATTGAAAATTTTTATATTTTTGAAGAAGTTAAATTATTGTCTATTTTGCTCTTTATTAGGCTCTTTAAATTTAATTTTCATTTAATCATTTTAATGGAGGAAGGCATTTTACAACATGAAATGAATTAAAATTTATCACGTTATTTTTTGGAATACTTAAATTATTATTAAAAAGATTTATTTATGACCTGCTAAATTCCCAATTTTTATTTTTTTATAAATTCACTGAAATTTATGAATGTAAGAAAAGATAAACACACTCTTTATTGTTGTTGTTCTGTTTAAGCTTTGAATTGTTACAAGTAAAGCCTGAGTATTTAAAACTCTTATTGGCTTTACAACCAGTCAAATGCGCATAGAAAGTGGCTTTCCCACAACAATAAATTTAATAAGCACGTCATAAAGAAATCTTATTAAGAACTAAAATTTATTGATAATTTTTTTTATTCTTGACTGAACGAGGGGTTGAACTCGGATCGAACTTACGAGTTTCTAGAATAACCACATTCTCATCATAAGAGTTCTTTGCAGTTTTACCATTTCCGCCGCTGCGAAACCTGTCAGTATATAGTCAAACATCAATCTTTTAACCAGTGGTATTTTGGTGGATCGAAATTTGCTATAATATATATCATATATCATGTCCTGTGGTTCCTTAAAGGTACAAAGGGCCACAACGAACTCTTTCCATTCGGTCCTTTTTGATGAAAGATGTTTAATGTCTCTCCAGATTAGGCCACTTTGAGAGATTTTGGATTCTAGTTGGCGTCTCCAGGTGTGCGACGGTCGTCCAACTCTACGTGTATAACCATGGGGACTCCAATCTAAGGCAGCTTTTGTAGTTTCGCCCACTGGACTGGTGAGACCAACTGAATGCCACTTATGATAAAAATCCCAATGTGGATTGGTCGTTGGTATGTTTGCTCCCATAGTTGCGTGTTGGAGATGCTGTTGTTTTAATATTCTTCGCACACAGCGGTTGATGAATATCTGGATTGTATTAATGTCATGCGATGCGGTGTTCCAAGATTCACTTACGTAAAGGAGTACCGATATCACACCAGAGTTAAATTTGCTAATCTGCTGTCATTAATTACCTATTTTTAAATTTGACATGTTTCTTCCTCACTTCTGTTTTTTTATACTTTTTCAAGAAGTTTTCTTTTTTCTAAAGACATTTCTTTATACAACTTGAAAGCCAAATGCAAACCTATAGAGCTCGTGCCATAGCTTTACACAAAGAAACTCATTGGAATTAAATAACATTGTCAAATAATAATTCTTATTCCATTATTTTAAGATTCACCGTCACACATACAAAATTTATAGAATTATTTTGTCGTTTTAAGATTTTGGCACACTATTTATTTAATAAACATTAATAACTATTATTTAATGTTAAAAGTTATAAATAATTTGCGCATTTATAATTAACAAAGTCAACGTTTAGATTTTGAGAAAATACATATTTGTATTTTAAGTGCTGGGGCTTGGTTTAAATCATGGGAGGAACTCGTTTTATTACCTAAGAATAATCGGTATTTGATTTGCAGACGCGTTACCAGGCGTCGCAATAAATTTTTTTTTTGGACGCCAAACAGATTGAAAGCGGCAAAGTTAAATCTTTAAAGTATTTTTAAATTTAACGGATTTAAATCCATTCAGATTTAGCTAAAGAATAAGAAGGTTTTCGAATATTTTTGCTTTATAAATGATAATTTATTTTTTCAAGTTTTTTAATTAAAATATTTTCGATTTTGTTAATGCACAGATTCAAAGTCATTCGCATTTTAAATGCCGGCCGCTGCACAAGTGAAATAAAATCTGTTATTACTCGGATTTCTAAAGCAAAAAAAATAAAAAATATTTTCTCAACGCTGCAAAATTTAAAACACTTACACGACTGCGTTTTTTAATTGTATCTAGCAGTGCGAGGGTTGTAGGTTCGATATCCACCACATACTCTGGTCTGTTTTAAAACAACGGTTTATGTTACTGTTGATCGGTTAGAAATAAGTATAAAAGTTGTAATTGTAACACAGGCCCCTATAATGAGTTGTATTATCGAATGTAAAATTTTAAAATATGAGTCAATAGCACTGAAAAATTTCGTTGTGCGTCGAATTTTTAAACGCTGCAACTAAATTTAAAAAATTTGTTGAAAATGTTAGTAGATATTTGTATTTTTTTTTGGTTTGTTGGCCCAAATACCACTTTCTTAATTATTTTGGTTAATTTTGTGCAGGTCTAACAGCTCTACCTAAATAAGAGCGGAACGCGTTTTCTAACTGTCAAAAATCCTCATGCCCATACAATTTGAACGAACCATCCTTAAATAGCGCGGTGCCAACGCTTTGTAATTGGAAAATCTGATTTTGACAGCGCGTTAAAATAAGCAGTGTTGCTATATGTTTGGTTTTAGCAACCCTGTTTTTTTGTCGTTTGATAATAAATAATGGCAAATTAGCTATTTTTAGATCAAACTAGCGGTTTTAGTTCCATTTCTTATTTATTTTATGAGGGTTTTAGTAAGCACGAATGTTAACACTACTGTGTGTGACACAACGCTGTCGCTCTTGTTTAGGTATGGCTTATCAGCGTAAAAGCTACGCGGAAAAAACGTTCCGCTTTCCGCCCATGTTTACAACGGCTGTAAGGTCGGTGGTAGTAAGCAGCAATTGAAAAAGCTGGGTTTTCTTATAAAAAAATCCTTTATTGGCAAAAGGAATTTGTTAAAAAATTGGGATGAAATTTCGCCGGAGCTAAATTGCTAAATTTTCTTCTCACCTCTGTACAGCTGTACTTGATGCCATTTTGGTAAATACAATTTTCCAAAACCTCCAGAACTTCCGAAAGCACTACAGATACCGGGGAATCTGTCAGGCCAAGCATATTTTCATTTCCCAGGCTGAGTTGGTACAACCCCTTCCTTGAGCACAATACTCTTGCCAATTTAAATATGGCTGAGATTTTCTTACGTAGTGGTGCCCTTTTCTAATATGTTGGAAGTATCCCTAAACCTCTTTCTGCTTGTGGCTGGTTCCAGTAGGCATTCATCTTTATCATACGAACCATCGAACAATAACTCCTTCGCGACCGTGTTTAATTTAAATTATATTTTTTAAATTTGTAAACCAAAATTTTTAATTTAAAGTTTAGCTAATAGAAATGTACTAGATAGTGGTTTTTTATCGCATGTGCGCCGTGATATCAAATGAAAACTCATTCGACCAGCTCGAATCGAATTTAGTTCATAATAGGCACAATAAAATAAATAACAAAATTAAATCTAACAACCTTAAGCTTGTGGTCCTCCAGCTTAGGGGTGTTAGATTTTATTTTTATGTGTTCTACGCGTTTTTACACCTGCAAAAAAGTATAATTAACGTACATATGAGCAAGTTACATGCACAAAAGCGTAGGATGCCTTGACGTAGCTCTTTTTTTAGTTTTGTTAGCGCCACAATCGTCGTTCGAACAAATCAGCCGATTTTGACAAATTAAATTAAAATTTTATTTACGGTGATGCTGCGGTAAAAAGCGTAGCATATTACTCGAAGTGTAGAATGCAAATAAGGGTATGAAAATCATGTAATGCGTTGAAGTGAAAACGTGTGATGTGGATTTCTAGCTTAAATGATGAAACAGAATTGAGTCTTCAACTTCAGGCAAAAATTCTTAAGCCCATAATTAAAACGTCGACCGTAACTGCAATTTTCTCTCATTTCTTCTCATTTTTTCAAAATAAAATTGATTTTACTTCTCGACCGCATTCTCTGGCATAATTTTATGTCAAACTGTATGGAAAACAACGTTCAGCCCCAGTTCTGTTTCATCATTTAGATGTTGGTCGGTTCTTTCGAAAGCTTTAACTGCGACGGGCTTTAATAAAATATGTGATGCCGCTAAAAAGATCATCTCATTAAGAATTCTTGAAATTTAAAAAAAAAAAAATAATACTAAGAAATTAAGTGTTTATCTGTCTCTAACAATTTATGCTTTAAATGTACCTTTAAAGATACAAAGAAGTGTATTTAAAATATTTGCACTTTGTTATTATTGAACAAACACAAAATGGTAATTTATTGTTTAAATGATATTATTTTTCTTTTAATGTAATCTACAAAAAATTAAACAAAAAAATCGTTATGCCATTAACCCTTTAATTACATACATATATTGAGAAATTCTTTTTGAACTTAATGTTTTTTTGTGTAACGTGAATTTGTTTCCTAAAAATTTTTTTTACAAATTTTATTAGGAATGACATTTTTTTTTACGAAATTTAAGTTTTTCACTGAAAAATTTACATTTTTTAAATATAAGGGCATCCTTATTTAGTGGTAACAATTATTCCGACTTTTGCATCAATTATTTTATTTTTTTCCTATGCTAATCGATAGAAGCTCTACGCTTGTCTACAAGAGACTAGAGTATCTGGCGGGAATCGAACCCACAACCACGGCACTGACTAGCTCACTACCAGCTAGCCTGCCGGGGCACCCATACATATCGTGGTTATGTTATACATATTTAAGATAATTTTCATAATTTTAAATATGAATAATCGCGCTCTGAAATAATAAATTTTATTAATATAATAACGCGATTGTTTTTATTTCCATAAACCTTCCGAGTTAGTGACGGTCAATTCTTCTACTTTTTATTACTGAATAATACTCAGTACATTTCACATGGCTACAAAATTCTACTCAATACTTAAGACGTTCAGATGTACTTTTAAGCAGAGTTGTACAGGGTTGTTTTTATAGAGGCAGAGACTTTTGAAATAAAATAAAAAAAGATGAATTTTTTAAATTGACATGAAATTTACTTTATTCGAAAGATAATCTTCTGGCATTATAATTTAAGACTTCTGGCATATGACCGTCACAGTTGGCTTGGACGTTGAGATCCAATTTTCAATGACTTTTACCAAAATTTTTTGCCGCATATCGGCAATAACGCGGCGAATGTTGTCCTCCAAGTGGTCAATCGTTTCGGACTTATCGGCGTAGAGACTTCACATATCCCCATAGAAAATAGTCTAGCGGCGTTAAATCACACGATCGTGAATGTCAATTCACGGTTCCGTAACGTGAAACTATGCGATTACCAAACGTTTCCTTCGATAAATCAACTGTGGCACGAGCTGTGTGACATGTTGCGCCGTCTTGTTGAAACCACAGCTCTTGCACATTATGGTTGTTCAATTGATAAATGAAATAGTCTGTAATTATGGCTCTATAGCGGTCACCATTAACTGTAACGTTCTAACCAGAATTGAAAAAATATTGTATGCTTTTGGTAACATGCAATTCCTCTTTTGTCATAAAACAATGAAGAAAATGTTTTAAAAAAGCATTTGGATACCTTCCATAGCTGTTCCATGAAAAAAATCAATGAAAAGACAAAAAATCTTTTGCAAGAAATAAAAAACAAAATTTTGCAAAGAAAATTGAAGAACGGTTGGTAAAGGAAGAAATTAGTGAGAAGAAGTTGTAAAATAAAAATCTAAAGCAGACGATATCTAGTCTTAGAAGTTTAGATGTTATAAGGCCAGGTAGACCAAGCAAGTCAATTTTTTCATCTAAAGCAAAAGAAAAAATCCACAATTAAGCGTTTTTTTAATGGAAAACTCTGCGTATACTTCCAACTAAAAACTATGCGGGTATTAACTAACTGTATCATGGGACAAGAGATTTTATGAAATTAACACTTTAATTAAGCTTTTGCATTATCTGGAGGAATATACATACATATATCAATAATAAATATTTCATCGGAAAGTTGTCTAACTTTTTTAATAAGATCTAAATTTTTAAGACTATATACTCTCTGTTTTAGCTTCTTATTCCCCGTCATTCATTTTTGTTTCAACCACCATTATTTTTTGTTCTTCAACAAGTCATTAAAAATTATTCATATTACTATAAAAGGTATACATAAATGATAGATTATTAACAACTTCAAAACATTTTTACAAAAAATTAATCATTTTAAAGTGTTATATTTAATTTTTTAAGAAATAAAAACATTAATTATACACAGAGGGAAAAATACGGTATAAAAATACCAAAATCGATACCATCCGTTGTCAAAAGTGAGCCAACTACGTTTGTGTTCAAGGTGATAACGAATGGTATCAACTTTTTTTAACCACCTCGTTGTCATTTTGCCACCATTTGGTCTCATTCTGACAACAAAATGTTAATTTATTTTCACCATAATGGTGTCATTTTGACAATAAATTGTTTTCATTTTTTATAACACACTGTTAATTTTTTGACAACATTCAGTTATCAATTCGACAACACATTGTTCTGCGTGTTCTAAACCCAAGCAATAAAAAAACAAATGAAATATATTTATTTATTTAAATTTTTATGCAACAAAACAAAGATTGCAAATAATTTTTTAATAAAACAAAATTGCAGTGCGATATACCTACATACTTGTGATTTTTTTTCATGAAAAGAGCTTTTCTTTGAGTTCAGCGCGGATACCTCAGTTTGGTACAGCTTCCATCACATCTTCTATGTCACATTAGCATCTTCAATAACGGAATTTTAAAATTAACTACAAATTCCATATTATTATTATTGTATTTTTACTTACCTTTTAAATAATTAATTAAATACAAGAAGTTTTCAATTCCTTATCGTCGTCGTCAATTTTATTAAGGTCAAAATTTATGTTTTCTTAAAAAAGAAAATCTCTTCCGTAGCAACAAAATGTAAACGTCACAGAGTTTATTATATTTTTTCACTGTCCAAGTTTTTTTTAAATTTTTTTTTTCACTTATTTAAATTATTTATAAAAATTTTTCATTTCGATAAACTGCAAATAATGACAACAATGGTACTTTTAAGATCTTTTGTACCAATTTGACAACAGTTTGTTAAAAATTTGACAACATATGTTGTCGAAATATATTAACAACACTTTGTTATCATATTAATACCATTGGTTGATAATTTTTTAACGTGTTTTTTCGCTCAGTGAGATATAAATAAATTAACAACATTGTTCAACCCCATAAGGCCAAAAATTATATATTACAAATGTAAATGTAAATTCTGAAATTAAGCACAATAAATTAAAAATAAATTTATATGTACAATATAACTATTATTTACAATTATTTACGAATCCCAGCCTAATAAAATATTAATAATAATATCCTAAAGTGGATAGCTTCATAAGATGCAAAATAAATTTTATCAACTTTAATTACGCAAACATAAACATAACCAACATAATTCCTTTTAATATGTGTTAATAAAAAAACAAAAGATATTTACCCTTAAAAATTGGAACATTTCGAAAGCGCAAAAACGGAAAATAAAAAAAACGAAAAGAAAAATATGTCATCAGTTTTAAACGAAATGAATTATTTGAGTGGGAAAATAATCGAAGATCTATAGTTAAGTAGTTCCAACATCGAGCTACCCTAACAAGAAGAGACCGCTCAAAACAGTTACATTTTATTCTGGGGACAAAAATTTGTAAAAAATTTTAACAATAGTTGTCATTGTTAACAAATTTAAAAAAGCAAATCAACGATTTTGCCATTCTGTAACATTTTAAACAACACTTTTTATCGTAAAGTCAGCTGTTTGTGTTAAGTAAACGACAGCCTTTCTAGTGTTGTTTATTAATTGTTTAATATCGAAAGAGAAATTTTGTTTAAAGAAAATATATAACTTGCAAATGGCCATTGAATACTTTGCATTTAATTTTACAGTAAAAATGTAAATAAATAAAAAAAGAAATAAATAAAATCTGTTTAATTTTAATAATTTGATTGTATTTTTGTGGTCCTCTTTGTGCTTTTCGTTATTTTGCCAATTTTTTTTTGACAGGGCTGCCATTTGACGTTAATCTATGTTGTTATGGACAATTTACAGAATCGCATAATCGTTAGTGCAAACAACAGAATATGTCCCACTACACTTCTTTTAACCTGTACAACTTTTCTCCCAATGCAACTATGGTTTATTCAGTGAGTTGGTGAGAGAATTATTTTTTGCGCATGAATGTTTTAAAACAGTGAATCAATATTTTAAATTTTAACATTAGAAATTTTTTAAATAATAAAATTTCAATAAAAAAAATTTGAAAATTAATTTTTTTTTCAGACATTATAAACAAATCGTAAAAAAATTTTCAGAAATTAACATCAGAATGTAATATCAAACTATACGTATGAGTTTTTTATTATGCCCACACCACAATAGGGTCCAAGCGGAAAAACTCAGAAGACCTTCTTACTTCAGGCCTTATTGAAGGCCTGCTTAGAAATTTGTTTTGAAACAATTACCATTCTGATCTAACTGCTAAAGAATGCCTCATAGGAGGCATCGGCTATTCCGTATAATAGATAAGGGAGAAGAGGAGTACGATCCAGTTATAAAATCGCCATTCTCTGGAAAGCATTCTAAGAGCCATTATTTTGAATGCCTTTCAGAATCTTTCGCGAAACAAGCGAGAGCGGAAGGCCTACCCTGCAATGAAAACGTGTGTGAAAAAGATATGAGTATGGAATGGAGCGAGCAGGCCTTGTACATCCAAAAGGAGAAGTACAGAGGCCTTCTAGAAGACATCCTCCGGCTGGCTGGCTGTCCATGTAAACCCTGTGCGCAAAGTACAGGTCACAATTTTGGAGATAATTTTATGAAATTTGGTACATATGATCTATTTGGCACAAGGACCAAGCCTTTTGAAAATGGTAAGAATTGGTGCATAATTTCACATTGCCCCCCTAGAAGCTTCTTTCCGGAATAGGATCTGTGTGCCTATAAACCATCTAATTGTATTGTTAATAAGATATAAATTTGATCCAAACTTGTTTTATTGCAATCAAAAGGATATTAACAAATTTTATTGAAATCGGTCCATATTTGACCATAGCTCTCTACTCCCGAAAATCGCCTTTAATACCAGAACTTTCTTATATATGTCGGTATGAACATAAAGATTGGCGATAAGGACTTTTACGGTAGCTAATATGTCATGACAAAACGATGGCTTGGTAGGTCCAATATTAACCATACGTCCTATATAAGCCCCCATTATAAAATCGTATACAGATGGAGATATCTAAATAAAATTTGGCCCAAGGAACTTTTAAATGAATCTTAACCTCAAAACATACTTTTGTTTAGGCGGGTCCATGATTGCCCATGGGTCCCAAATAGGGCACACCAGCAAAAATTGTTTTTATTTACTGTGGTGTAGGGTATCATATGGTCGGGCTTGAATGACTATACTTTCTTACTCGTTACTAATACAATTACAAAATTGTGAGTTTGATGGGCCAGATTGACGTGTGGCCATGCCGCTTAAAGTTCTTTGACTCCTAATGGAAATTAAATTTAAAAGACAATTTAGTTTTTGTTTTACAAAATCTGCATAGAAAACAAAACAAAACAAAAAGTTGTTTTAAAACGATTTTATAATTAATAAAATATATACATACATACATACATACATATGTATGTATGCAAATTGTATGTATTTCGTTTGTTTTTTTTATTTAGTTTTATGCATTTTTGTCAATTGCATTGCTAACTTGTTTTTATAAGGCTTTTGGTTGACATATGGAAAGACAGTCAGTTTTTTCTTCGAAATTAAACACAATTTTATGAAAGAAAAATTTTTTTAAACGTCACGCAATGAAATTTCTTCTCTGATTTTTTTTCAAGTTAGAAGTCATATTTTTAAATTTAAGTTTTTGTTTCAATTTTATAATCATTTGTTTTCTCCAGTGTTTAATTTTATTGTTTTGTTTTTATATGGGAGCTCTAATACAACAATGAATTATAATTACATAATAAGACCATTTGCAAAAAAAGTAGCCAAAGATTTTATATGCACATTAGGGATGCCAATCGGGCCTGGTTTTCTGGGATTTTTCGGAATCCCGGGATTTTTCGGAATTCGGGGATTTTGAAAGTTAAAAATAAATGCTTTTTATAGATGTTTATTTTAAAAACGTCTTTAAAAGAGGATTGCAAACAAAAGTTGTATAATTCATTTAATATAAATGATTATATTGTGTTAATAGGCTTAATTAAAAAATAATTAACATAAAATCTATATTTTACTCAATTACCTCAGTTGTTTCAAACTTAATAAAAAAATAGTTAATATAGTAATTGAATAGAGCAAACTATTAATTGATTTATTTGTAAGATTCTATTAAAATTTTTATTAAATGAATTAAGGCGAAAAATTTAAATTTGAATTCAAAATTAATTATCAAAATCCATTATTTAGTTAACCATAAAAATCTTATTTTAACCGAAACGTTGCACCAGTTGAATCAGTAAGAAAATAAAACCACACTGAACTTTTGGTTTTTCTTTTTGTTTTGTGCATTTTAAAAAACATTTCTTTCTTCAATTAATTAAAATCAAATTATAATGTCTTTATAATTTTTGGACACAATTAAAAAGAATAACAAAGTAAAACTATTTTCTTTCGTTTTCAATGATATTAACAGAGTATTAACAGAGTAGTCCAATAAATATAAAAGATCAGTATTGTGTTCCCTATCCTCTTAAGGAAGAAAGAATGTCATGGTAAAACAAAAAAAAAAATTAAGTTACCGATTTCATGATTGACTAAGTCCCGAAAGTCCCGGGATTAAAAAATTAAAATCCCGGTAACCGGGATTCGCTGAATCCCGAAAATCTCGGCAGTTTTCAGGACCGGGATTTCGGGATTAGCATCCCTAATGTACATATAGTGCGCTAATACAGGGCATTATTACTATTATAATATATTGGTACGCCTAGGCCCGAAACAAAGAATGCTTGGGTAGTGGAATTGAGAATGTTATAGTTTTATAACACCATAAAACACACTTCGTAAATATTGGTCAATTATTTGCCATAGGCCTCATATAAAGCAAACGTACTTTTGGAATGCGCCTAAAGCCACAAAGAATTTTATTACTGTCAATTCAATTTTTTATTAAGATTGGTTCATAACACACTTCTGCAATATTTTTACTCTCGGTGGAGGGTATCAAACACGTTCGCTGGAGAGTGTGGAAAAGATAAATATCTTGCCACGTATCTTAAAATAAAGGGAAACAAAACTTATAATTCATTAGCAAAACGCTTAAGTTCTAACCGGAAATATGTAACTTTTTGTAAGTTTTAAGTTCCTTTACATCAGCTGTTGCTCTTTATTAAAAATGTATTTTCCTTACCCTGTAATCTTAACACTACACAGAAAGAAAAAACCCTTACTAAATTTAAGTTTTTCTACATATTTTAGTATGAGCCGTACTTAATAATTCAGGTACGAATAGCACTGAAAAGTACTAAAAACAATCCAAAATTGGATAATTTTGGAAAGCCAATATGTGTGCATAAGCGTCTGTTGGTAAAATTGTGTGGTAGAAACAACAACAACACTGCAAAAGAAGGCAGAAAACGAATTGTTTGTTGTTTTGTGTGGAACCAACATCAACATTACAATAAGAAAAATATTGATTATTTTCATGTTCAAAAAGAAAAGTAAGAAGCAATAATTCCCATAGTCTATTTGTTAAAACTATTTAGTTAAATACCTCAAATTATTAAAGTAGAATGATTACGAAATCCATAGCGGGCATGGTTCTGGTGTCCTACAATTGAGATTTATTCTGTAAACATAGGTCGAAAGCATGTGTAACAGGTAAGTAAATAATAATTTTCTCTCTCTATCTGGCTCTCAGGGTAGATTGATTTTTCTTTTGAGTGTAGTTTTCGACCGTTTGGTTGAAAGAATACATTTTGGTGCTGATTTAGAAATTATTTGATCAGAAGAGGTACTATTTAATTATTTCATAATTACCATTTCAGAGGACAACTTAAAAAAGTACTTTATAAATAAATTCCTCTTTTTATCTTATGAAGCATTTTATAAAAAAAATTGTTTTAATATAAATTACACTGCGGAACAGCCATTTTGCGGCCTGGAACTTTGTGTAATTTTTTTTACTAATTTGAGGTCGCTGATTCCAAATCTAACCTTCATTTTTCTCTATCAGCTCCAGTTTTAGAGATATACCGTTATGTCCAAAATTAAGGCACTTTCAGCACATATATTGAAATAACATGAAAATGGTGCATCATATTCCCTTAAGAAAAAAAACCGAAATTCGCTAACAATATTATCTTTAAGACGTTGAAGTTTTAAAAAAAAAACAAATAAAAATTTAAGAAAAAAAAAATTTTTTTGTTCATTAAAAATTCATAAAAAATAAATGTGCAACAAAAGTCACAGTTTGGGTCTAAAAGCATTTAGTTCAACATATTTCGAATGAAATGAGCTTTATTTCATTGCAATCGGTGCACAACTTTTGATTGTCTTAATCCTGTCTTAATTTTTTTAAATTTAAGACACTTTTAACTGTTTCAAAAAAAGCTGTTGACAAGCAAACACTCATGTAAAAAGGAGATCACTAAACACCTTCTTTGTTTGTATTGAAACATATTTTCTAAACATATACCTTTTGTATATGAGACGAAAAATATAATTAAAAACACAAAAAAAATAGTTTTAATACTACAAAAATGTCGAAATTTTGTTACATCGATTAATCGGTTAATCGACTGAAATTAATCGGTTTAATCGTTAATCGAAAATATCTAATTAACCGATCAGTTAATCGGGTAGTAACCGAATCGGGTTGTTAGCCGAATGAATACCCTTTTGGATATACATAAATTTGGTCCAAGATTATTTTGTTGCAATTAAAAGCATCTTGGCAAATTTTATTGGAGTCGGTCCATATTTGTACATAGCTCCCATACAAATACTATTCCCGAAAATAGCTTTTAGTGCCATAACTTAATTACAAATGTGGCGATAAAAACTTTTACGATAGCTACTATGTCATAACAAAATCTTGTCCTGGTAGGTCCAAAATTAAGCATAGGTCCCATATAAACCCCCATCCTTAAATCGCATATAGATGAAGAGATCTAAATAAAATTCGGCCCAAAGAACTTTACATGAATTTTAACCTCAAAACATACTTTTTTTCAGGCGGGTCCATGATTGCCCATGGGTCCTAAATAGGGTGCACTAGCAAGCATTGTTTTTATATACTGTGATATAGCGTATCATATGGTCGGGATTGACCGACTATACTTTCTTACTTGTTTATATATAGCGCCGCCATTTAAAGCCCGATCTCAACGTATCATATATCACTGGGAATTGCTTGACGGTGGCTTAACAATGATATACATACGTTGTTGATGTGTTGAGATTGAACTTAAAATGGCAGCGCAAAATATAAAGAATAAAACATGCTCTTGTTTTTTAAGTTATAGAAACTTGATTGATTTACGCTTCATTGTAGGGCGTGACTGGTGCAAATTTATTTATTTGGTATTGGCATCGACCTGGTTTAATCTAACATATATGTATGTAAAAAATTAAAAGGGGCTCAATTGTTTGTTTGTTTGTTTGTTTGTTTGTTTGTTTGTTTGTTTGTTTGTTTGTTTGTTTGTTTGTTTGTTTGTTTGTTTGTTTGTTTGTTTGTTTGTTTGTTTGTTTGTTTGTTTGTTTGTTTGTTTGTTTGTTTGTTTGTTTGTTTGTTTGTTTGTTTGTTTGTTTGTTTGTTTGTTTGTTTGTTTGTTTGTTTGTTTGTTTGTTTGTTTGTTTGTTTGTTTGTTTGTTTGTTTGTTTGTTTGTTTGTTTGTTTGTTTGTTTGTTTGTTTGTTTGTTTGTTTGTTTGTTTGTTTGTTTGTTTGTTTGTTTGTTTGTTTGTTTGTTTGTTTGTTTGTTTGTTTGTTTGTTTGTTTGTTTGTTTGTTTGTTTGTTTGTTTATTTGTTTGTTTGTTTGTTTGTTTGTTTGTTTGTTTGTTTGTTTGTTTGTTTGTTTGTTTGTTTGTTTGTTTGTTTGTTTGTTTGTTTGTTTGTTTGTTTGTTTGTTTGTTTGTTTGTTTGTTTGTTTGTTTGTTTGTTTGTTTGTTTGTTTGTTTGTTTGTTTGTTTGTTTGTTTGTTTGTTTGTTTGTTTGTTTGTTTGTTTGTTTGTTTGTTTGTTTGTTTGTTTGTTTGTTTGTTTGTTTGTTTGTTTGTTTGTTTGTTTGTTTGTTTGTTTGTTTGTTTGTTTGTTTGTTTGTTTGTTTGTTTGTTTGTTTGTTTGTTTGTTTGTTTGTTTGTTTGTTTGTTTGTTTGTTTGTTTGTTTGTTTGTTTGTTTGTTTGTTTGTTTGTTTGTTTGTTTGTTTGTTTGTTTGTTTGTTTGTTTGTTTGTTTGTTTGTTTGTTTGTTTGTTTGTTTGTTTGTTTGTTTGTTTGTTTGTTTGTTTGTTTGTTTGTTTGTTTGTTTGTTTGTTTGTTTGTTTGTTTGTTTGTTTGTTTGTTTGTTTGTTTGTTTGTTTGTTTGTTTGTTTGTTTGTTTGTTTGTTTGTACCTTATAGACACCTAAACGGCTTCAGCGATCTTCATGAAATTTTTACAGTATATAACTGATGGT